>JAEQBH010001323.1:0-600000 GCA_016808115.1 Tetrastigma voinierianum | reverse complement strand
CGTGCGACCTTACCTCTTTGTTATTTGATGTCGCGACGGCCTGATGTTGTCGCGACCGATCTTCTGGCGGATATGCGCGACCTCTTTATGATGTTGCGACCTACGTTCCACTACGCCTACGTTGGCCAGCGTGTTTAATGATGTCGCGGCGGTGTTTATGATGTGCGACCTCAGTCTTTCACCGGTGATGCGAAACGCAGGGTGGTATGCGCGACCTTCTTTCTTACAACCATTGTCGCGACCGGCGAATGATGTCGACTTCCGATGGTAGTTGATACGGCGGCGGCTTGATCTTGTCGCGACCCCAGCTGCTTCGGTGCAAATGATGTCGACCACTTGAATGATGTCAGCGACCTTCTTTAGGCGATGATGTCGCGACCTTGATTTCCGCCTTGCAAGCTGATGTCGCTGGCTGCTTCTGATCCGGTGTTGATAATCGCGGCTGCATCGAGATGTAGCGACATAAATGTTGATCAAATGTTTATCTTACCGTAACTTCTTTTTGGTGTCGCGACCTCATTGTCTTGTGCGGGTTTGAATGCAGTCGCGACCTGCGAGATGATGTCGCGACGCCGTATCTTCTTAACCGCCGATTCTGGTTGCTTGACTTGAGTTTAACTGCGCCCGGCTTCGTTTGTCTTCAGTACGCTTCATTTACTTATTGCTTGGAGCTGTAGTTGCAACCTTAATATGTATTTCAATTCTTTGTAAGGCTTCCGATATCAAATCCTTTAATCCTTTCGCCTCTCCTGGCTGCAATTTCCTTCGGCCCGAGTTACATAATCTTTGCTTTCGGCCACATTACGCTCCTTTTCTTTGCAATTTACGCTCTTTTGAATTCCACTGGCGCACGGCGATTTGGTGAAAGTATTCCATATTCACGCGTCAGCCTTTTTAGAATAAAAATAAATCAGAAAAATGGTGAAAAATAGATGACTTTTAAAGCTCATCAAACTCCCCGAAACTTAAAATTTTACAGCGTCTCGAAGCAAAGAAAAGAAAAAGATTTGTTTTGTCCTCGAAACAAAGGACATTTTTACGTATTGTCTTTATGACCACTTTCTCATTCACTCTTACGTTTTGGAATTAAGGAAGATATCATATTATTTCAAATTCGGTTTTTATGCAAACGAGCATAAATATACTTCTATTACAAATTTTCTGATGCCCAATGTATTTAAACGGTTTATTTAACAAGTCTTGTTACGTATTGTGTGTGCACGTCTTCAATCCTTTGCAACTTCATGTTGAATTTAGTTAATCTTACGGGGAGTTTTCTTGAAGCATTTATCAAAGTCCCATAACTGTTTTCTTATTGATCTCCACTAATGTAGGTAAATTCAACTTTCAGAATCAATGAGGTCTTTCAAGCTTGTAATGTTGGGTTTAGGTAATTGGGTAGATAAATGAAGAATTTAGGTTGTAAATTACCACGTTTACATCTTGTCTCTGTGGTTTCCATCACTTTATTCTTTTCTTTCTTTTGTTCTTTCTGGATTATATCATCTTGTGGATGTACTTTTTTGGATATTTTATGATTTCTAACCATATATTGACGGATGTTTTTGTGCTAAACTCATTGCTTTTATTGCAGACTGGATAATCATTTTCTTGAACTCATTAACTCTTGGAGAAAATTTTGGACATAACCTGTTCAGTTAACAGTGGGATGGATGAGTGAAACCCTGGAAGAACTTAATTGATTTCAAGGAAATAGACATGAACAAAACATTCCTTATTTCACTAGCCTACGCCTTTTACTTATTCGGTCCCTTTTACGTCAAAATTTGGGGAATATGTATTCCCCCGAGCTTATTTCTTTCTTTATACTAAACTTTTCTGAATTAGAAACTGGATAATTTGGGTTTTTTTTACTGCAGGTTTATTGCGAGGAAGGGAATCTCAGTTTTCAATTGTTGTTTATTGAAGAAATAAGGCTTATTTAGCTCAAATCAGGAACTAAAGAATATGCTTAAGCAAATTTTGAGGATGGACTGAAATAGGCTCAAGCTGCCAATGATGGCCTCTATCATTTCCTGTTGGTTGTTTCCACCTAGGATTTCGCCTCAATCAATAATCAAACAAGTTCTGAGATTTGTGAACTCTAAATCTGAATTCCCCCAGATATTCCTAATTCTTGTCAAAAGTTTCATAAGTTTGTTGACCAATGTGTATTATTTCTTCAAGACTGCATGCTTATTCACTATTTACTTACATTATTTTAACCAAGTATTTTGTTCTATCAGCAAGAACTAATTTTCCAATTTTTGCAACTAAACCCTTGAAAAGATCAGTAAATGTTCCTAATTCCAGTTTCTTTATTCATGCCTTGATTATGCAAAAATTTTGTTCTTTGAGAAAGAACAGAATTATTTATTTAATTCCTAAACATAAAATAAAATAACACGAAGCGCCAATTCAGATCTAATGAGACGATTTATTAGGTCCAACGAAATTTTTATTCAAAAGATCAAATTATTCCCGATATTGTACAATGCGCTTGCTTTCATACAAATAAAAAAATAACTATAAGTTCGAGAGAAAAACCCGCTTGATTTCTTGATCTAAATTCCTAAATATCTTCTTTTTTGAAGGTTGCGACTCTGCTTCAAAATTTTGCTCACCCGGACAGCGAGCTCCTCCATGAGGTGATTCGGCGGTTAACAGGTCGTTCAACAAATTAGACCTTCTCTCCCTTTTCTTTGGAGCTTCTACGGTTGATGGGTTCTAATTAACCCTTCTTCCCGGTGCTTTCCCATCGACCACTCTCTTAATTACACATCATTTTATGGAATAAGGAATCGAATAGGTTTGTTTAGACTCCATTCATTCCATAAACTACGTGTTCCTGCTGCTAGGCTCTTCTTTTCTCTTTTCTCCATCTTCCTCATTTTCTTTGTTTATTCTTCCCTTGTCTTCCCGTCCTTTTATAATTGATTTTAACTACGGAAGAAACGAGGTTATTATTCTTCTTTTAAGTTTTCAACACCATGTGACCAAATGAGACTCCTCGAATTCTTGTTCTCTTGTTTTTTCGATGGAAATTTTTAGAATGAAGCGATGAATATTGAAGATTTTCCTAAATCTCGATTATTCTCTTGAAAATGACCGTTATAAACCCGATCGGTTCATTCGATGAATTGAATTACGTTTGCATTAGTACTATTTAATTCCCCGATTTGAATAAATGTTACCAAAACAGAAAGGTTGAATAAATTTTGTGTTGTTATTAAATTTAGGGCAAAATTAAAAGTTACCCAGCTGGCAAACTTTTCTTTGATGTCGCGACATATTATTGTTTGTCGCGACATGAATTATCTGTGGGAGGGCCGAAGTCGTCACAAGAACGCGACATCGGCATCTCATGACATTATTAAGTTGTCGCGACCTCGCCCTCTTTTGAAGGACTTGCTCTTGTCGCGACCCCGAATGTTAATGCCCAACCTCTATTTTAATCGCGACATACCTTTTGTTCGCGACCTCATTCTTGCTTTTCCTCGGTCTTGGCGAGTCACGACATCAATACATTGCGACTTCGGTTGTTGCGACATAGTTTTTGTGTGACCCTAGTGTGCTGCCTAATTTTAATGATGGAACATCTTTTCACTTCTTATTAATTTGCACACTTAATCATCCATTTAATCATTCCCCACCTGGCAAACTCAAAAAATGTATTCTATTCAATTTCACGAATTTGTTTAGGGAGAAAGTACTCACCTCTTTGTCGTTTTCTTCTGCAAGGATTCTTTGGAAGTCTGGAGTTGTCCTTTTCTCTTATTCCCTTGCATTCTGCATAAGCACTTCATATTATTTCGGATTCGATTAAACAAAATTAACTTCTACTCCAGTGCCAACTAATCATTATAGGCTGAAGAAAACAAAATCAAGGTGGTCTAAGCAAAATCAAGTCTAAAATTAGAAACTGAAATCTCTATGGGTTGCCTCCCATGTTTGCTCGATTTTGAGTCACGTCGCCCGATTCGGTCGAGCCGTTGAGTCCGGCAGGTTTCGGGGTGCGAAACCATATACTGGGACTCTATACTTTTTTTTTATAACCAACAATCATTTATATTTACAAATGAACTACCACCGGATGGTGTCATTAAAAATCTACATATGCTAAGTCCCGATGCCCATACAATTACTTATACATGTACATATCTAATACAAACATCGAGAGATTGCGAATCTGATCTTGGTGAGCACCTATCCTCTGAATGGCCCGTGCCGGCGGTGTGGAATGTCTGTCCTCATATCTCTTCTTAGAATTTCTCTCAGTTGAACACTCGTGCTAGAAAAGCTTTGCGCTTAGTGGGAACATATAGGCATTAACGACCCGATAACAAAAATCGTTAGTCACTATCTTACATTTAATTTTACTTATGCATATAACGAAGCCTATTCTTATGCTGACTTCTAACAATCTCATATTATACATGTAGATTTTATTATTTTCAGATTCACTTATCATTATCTTATTTCATATTACTTTCCTATGTCATATCTTTTTACAGTTTGTAACTCATATCTACTACATGTATGATAGATCAAGTATATTCAAAAGTAGCTTATAAATTATCGGCAGTGAAACGAGATCAAGTCATAGTAAATTCCTCTGAGAATCAAATCAAGCTAATACCAATACATATTAGACTCTTATCTGCTCACGGCGAAGCCATTAATCAACTCCTTTAGAAGTACATTTATGATCACGGGATGCGGATTCTGCAAATCCTTTTTAGTTTTCGTTTTATTAAATTTTCATTTTTCAAAGGTCGTGGCGGGCCAGAATCTTGACGGTTGGCGGATCAAGATCTGAGCAGGTTTACTCCGACGTTTTCAATCAAAACATTTATTTCGTCTTATTAAATTTTTATTTTCAAAAGTGTCGCGACCCGAATCACCGACTTGACCCGGTTGGCGGATCCAAGCTGGAGCCCGGTTTACTCCGACATTTTCAATTATCTTTCAACCATGTTGTTTATGTTATTCATTTAGACCTTTTTAATTCGCAACACTTCTTTCGGGCAATCATGACCATTTGCAATTCAACCGAACCCACTAACATTCACACTTAATAACATGCATTTTTGAAATAATACCTTTTTAATATCGAATATACTCATGCTATTCATTTTCGCATGCTTTCAATATACAAATCATTTACCATATCATATCATGCATTCTCAATGCAACAATTCATTCACAATCAATTCATGAGATTTAAAGCATATTCATAACAATCCCATTACACTTTCATTCGATGTTGGTATTTCACCTTGACTATTCGATTCACCAATTTGCGGATTTGGTTTACGATGAATCCACCCTTATTATCATTCGGTAATATTGGCATACATTTAACGATTCTATCTCCCATCATGGTTGCGCCGCTTTGGTGCATCCCACACGTGGTATCACATATTCTGCTCTCCCATCATGACGGATGCCGCTTTGCATCCGACACGCGGTATCATTTATCTGATTTTCCCATCATGACGGATGCCATTTGCGCATCCCGACATCGCGGGTGTCACCATTCGGTTCTCATCAGCGACGGATGCCGCTTATGCATCCCTGACACGTGGTATCACTGATCGTTCTTCCATCATGACGGATGCCGCTTGGTGCATCCCGCCGCATGTGGTATCACTTATTCGATTCTCCCATCAAGGACGGATGCCGCGGTGCATCCCGATTAATGCGGTATCAATTATTCGTTCTCCCATCAGCGACGGATGCCGCTTAGTGCATCTTGACACGTGGTATCAATTAAATGCCATACGCCATCAAGACTCGATGCCGCATTGGTGCATCCCCGCCAGTGGGACATTTCTTCAATGCCATATCGCCATAATGACGGAGTCGATTGGTGCATCCCGCCGCGGGACATTTTTCAATGCCATACGCCATCAATGGCCGGATGCCGACGCCGCATCCGCGTTTTATTATTTAAAATTTTCAGAGCCTTCTGCGACGGATGCCGATTTGTGCATCCCGCCAGGCGCTTCATCTCGATATTATCAATCAATTTTACCTTTATGACTTTAATCTCGCTTAATGAATCCCGCCTTTATCATCATTCACATTCATTCATTTTCAAATATCACGTTTCAATTCCATAATCACTTTCGTATTATCTTTTCAAAGATATACTCAATCTATGTACTTATTTCATATACTCATTCCTATACTCATTCACGTATACTCATTCACGTATTCATTCATGTATGCTCATTCATGTATACTCATTCATAAATTCATTTACGTATACTCTTTCACGTATTCATTCATGTATACTCATTCATAAATTCATTTACTTATACTCATTCACGTATACTCATTCATATACTCATTCACATATTCATTCATGTATACTCATTCATATACTCATTCACATATTCATTCATGTATACTCATTCATAAATTCATTTACGTATACTCATTCACAAATTCATTCATGTATACTCATTCATAAATTCATTTTCACGTTTTCCTTGTTTCAAGCCTATTACACATGGCACTTCATATTCTTGTGAAGTATGATGTCTATGAAATCACACCTCATTCATATATTCTTATTCCTCTATGAATCTACTTTACTTAGGAATTGGAATCAATCCAATCGGATCATCCAAACTAAAGTTATGGCATTTTCATGCCAAACTAGTCGGTTTACCCGGATTACACTAGGAACAGTTTGTATTACTAATTTTTCCGGGGTTCTAACTTCATATTTGGCACTATCTTTTTGTACTATTTTAAAGCTAAGTTGCTAAGGGTTCTTCTCCAATTGGAATCACCCAATTCGAGCACTGAACTCAAGTTACTATCCCAAACAACCCGACTACTTTATGGATCGTAAAACTGAAACCACTTGGCTTGCATACGGCCCCACTTTGAGTGAATTTTTGGGCCACTTAGAGTCATAATTTGACGACGTCTTTTTCTTTATGTTTGATTCTCGTTGAAGTCTATTTTAATTGTCCACTTGAATCACTCAAATCGGATAAGAAATGAGCAAGTTATGGCCAAAATACGAAAACTGGTCGAACCGAAAAATTAGAATGTAAAATTCTAAGACACCCCTAATGTGTACCGGTACACATTGGCCAAAAATGACCATAACACAAAGTGTACCGGTACATGTTCAAAGTGTACCGGTACACATCACCCGAGAATGCCCAGAATGTGTCTTTTCTCCCTTTTTTTTACATATTTTTGATACCCACATCAACTTTATACTCCATAAACACCTCAAAGCCATTCCAAATTCATCTTATAACATCAATTTTACTTAATTCTTCTTTCAATACTTCTCTTATTTCAAAATCCTTCATGAATTACTCTCAAACCCACTCTAATATGGGTTATGATCCATACATAACCCAAATATAAAGTTTAGTTAGGGTTTGTTCTAAACCCTAACTCATTTACTTGCCCTTGAGCTATGAATCCATCCTTAAAGAGAGAGGATTTTATGTGCTTCTCTTGTCATATTCAAGGCTTTACCAAGCTACTTTAAGAATTCCCAGTGTTAGAAGAAATCCTAATGAAACCCTAGGTTTGGGAAATTAAACTGGTTTGGGACCATCAAAGCATGAATTCATACAAAACTTTAGGAATTCCATGTTCCATCTTTTTGGAGCTTGGCTTTGCTTGCTCTTCTCCTTCTCTTCCTCTTCTTCTCTTCCCTTCCTCTCCCTTTCTCTCTTTCTCTCCCTCTCTACCTGTTTCTCTTTCTTTTGGAGACCAAAATATAAGACAGCTTTATCTTTCCCTTAAGGCCATGTTTGGCCAAGTCAATTAAATAAAACCCATTTTTGCTTAAAGTTTTCATTTTGCATTTAAGCCCTTTGGTTCTTCCCTTTTTGAAATTCAAATTATGCCATATTCTAATTTGACCCATAATCTTCCTCAAATTCCACAATTACATATAATCTTATGCTTTTATGGCTTTTATGTCCTCAAGTGGTAAAAGACCATTTTACCCGTGTCTTTCCCATTTATGACCACTAGGTCCTCAAGTCCGAAAATTTCCGGATCTATCGTTTTATTTTCCGAAAATTCCTATTTAGCTTATAATATACCCTAAACAAGTCCGAAAACTGCTAGGGTATTTTTCGGGGTGTTACAAGTCCTTAGTCGGACTTGTCGTTTCGATTCTCTCTCTTAATGGAACGCTGAGCTCTTCCTCTTTCTTTCCTCCCCGCTTGATAATGCTTCAGCCTTTGTCCACCGACTCTTTAAATTCTTCCCCATCAGTCTTAAGTGTTATCAAGCCCAAATGTGTAGCCATTGACACTACTGTGTATGGTCCACTCCATTTGGATTTTAACTTCCCTGGAAATAACTTCAATCTGGAATTAAAAAGAAGAATATGTTCTCCTGTTCTGAACTCTTTTCTCTGAATCCGCTGATCATGCCATTTCTTTGTTTTGTCCTTGTATATTCTAACATTGTCGTAGGCTTCATTTCTCAGTTCTTCCAGTTCATTCAGTTGGAGCAATCTCTCTTCCTTTGCAGTTTTAAAATCAAAGTTCAGCTTCTTGATGGCCCACATAGCTTTGTATTCCAGTTCTAGAGGTAGATGACATGGTTTGCCAAAGACAACTCTGTATGGGGACATTCCAATGGGAGTTTTGAATGCAGTCCTGTAAGCCCAAAGTGCATCATCAAGTTTGGAAGACCAATCCTTCCTCACAACTTACAACTTCTGTGATTCTTTAATCTCCTCGTTGAAATCTCGGGTCGTCCATTGGTCCTGGGATGATAATAGACTCCTTATATGCTTTTGATCCATACCAAGTCATGAGTTTTGCAAATATTTTGTTTGCAATGGATTCCCCATCACCATTAATAAATGTGTTCCAAATCAAGCCAAAAGGTCTTTTCAGAAGAAACTCACAATCGTATTAGCATCATTCCTTGACAAGACGTCCCACCCATTTGGAACATAATCCACGCGCATATGTGTGTTTCAAATGATGGTGGAATGGTCCCATAAAATCTATTCCTACACATCAAAAAATTTCAGACTACCATTATACCTTTAGGGGCATTGGCCTTCTCGCCACGATATTCCAATCTTTTGCATCTATCACATAATCTTTAATCTATCTCAAGATTCGTTTCGAAAACAAGGCCAATAAAATCCTGACATTGGAGTATCTATGAGTTGTTCTTCCGTAAAAATGCCCCATATGGCGATGTACGGCATTCATTCATACTCGCTTTATTCACTTCTTCCGTACACATCTTCCGATAATCATGTCGCAAGACTCCTCTTTAAATAGCTGGGCCATCCTGTGATGTATTAATTCGTCGCCCCAGCTTTTTTTCATGGAGTAGTCGACCATGAGGAACTACTCCACAAGCTAGGTAATTCACAATATCAGCATACCATGGAAGTTGGAATGACACCTTAAACAACTGTTCATCTGGGAAGTTCCTCTCGCACTCTCGCCTTCTCTTTTTCCTTTCGTTTTCATTCTTTTCTACTCCTCGACAAGTGATCAGCTATCACATTGTCACACCCTTTATCTTTAATTTCAGATCGAACCTTGCAAAGAAGCAGCACTCCACCTTATCGCCTCGCTAGCTTCCTTTTCGACATCAACATTTGATGGCCGCATGGTCCTGTGTGAATTATAAATACGGGATCCTTAACGTATGGTCTAATTTCACAAGCAAAACACTATGGCTAGCATCTCCTTTCATTTGTAATAGCCTTCTTGTGCTTCATCAAGGTTCTGCTAGCAGTATATGGGCTTTGAATATTTTCTTTCGTCGCCCCAACATGCCTCTATCACAAATCAACGCATCACATTACTCGAATCCTCGATCCTACTATGGTGTGCAGCTACGATAGTGCCGAACCAACTCGGGATCTTGATTTCATGCCCTCTTTCCTTCCCCCCACCCCCACCCACATGCTTAACACCAAATTTCTTGCAGAATCATCAAAATTAAACTCTCAGGTCCTTCTCCAAGAATCCGCATAGTGGTCCGCTATCTTTAAGAAAGCTCCTGATGAATCAGTAAAATCCAAAGATGCCCCAAGAAACTCCTTATCCCTCTATCGCTGTAAGAGGTGCAAGGGTTTTGATAATGGAAATTTTGGATTGGTCCACTTCTAGCCCTTGTAGCATAAATTTTGGCGACTAAGAATAAATACCTTTCCGCTACCATGAAATGACATTTTTCCTAATTTCAGGCTAGCCGTCATTCTTGCATCTTTGAAGTATCAAGCTTCTGTGTTGTCTTCGTGACATTGTTCAAAACTAGACGATACACCGTGTGGAAGTCATCCATAAAATTTCCATGACTTCCTCAACCAAATCCGAGAACATTGACATCATACATCGGAAAGTAGCAGAGTATCGCACACCCCAAATGGCATCCTTCAAGGCAGCGTACCATAAGCGGTACTTATATCAAATGCATACACATGAATAATTTTTCGTCCTCGTGCAATTGTAATCTGGTTGTGAAATAGCTCGAATACTCCATCTAAGAAACAAAATGAAAGTCCCGCTTAATCATTCAACATCCGATCAATGAAGGGTAAAGGAACAGATTCCTTCCCGGTCACAGCCTCGCCTTCCTCGTAATCAATGCATACCGATCCTCGCATCGTTTTGCATGGAATTAATTCATTTTTCATTAAGTGATCACAAAGAATCCACCTTTCTTTGGAACCACATGGACTGAGCTAACCCAAGGACTCCGCCTGAAATTGTATAGATAAAAACCAAAGATTTAACCATTTGAGCACTTCTTCCCGACTACTTCTTTCTTTATTACTGATTCATTTCCTTTCTGTGTTCAACAATGATTTCTCAGATTTTCTTCGAAAGGAAGATTTTGTGCATGCATATTGATGGACTGATAATCTTTAACTCTTCAATAGACCAAGCTATAGACTCCTTAAGATTCCTAAATTTCCAGCAACCCTCTGCTCCTCAAAGATCACTAAGTCTAGCATAAATTATTATCAAGCCATTTCATACCCAGTAAGCATACTTTAAAATGACTGGCACCTTTAAACTAGCCCTTCTTCACTCGGTTTTGATGAAATTCCTTTTCTTTATTTTTGTCTCTTTTTCAACTCCATTTCGTTTCAAGACTCATCATTTTTCAGTAGAATGTAAACTGATGCAAAAATACATGGAATCAAAACCTTTCAAGATACTCGGAAATTCATCTCTTCTTCATCGACGAAAGCTTCGGAATTACAATCATAGTAAAACTGGGAATTGTTGACATATACATCTTCTATTGACTTGATATCTTCCCTTTCTATGTCTAAATTCCTCAAACTTCTGATTAAATTGAAGTCAGCTGCCTCTCTTCTCCAACTCCTCGAGAGTGAGAATCTCTTCCCGCATATCGATTAGAGTCGCCTCCAGCTAAAAGGAATGGCCTTCCCCAACAAGCAGTAGGGACTTGTAATCTTTCTTCCATATCCAAGATGATGAAGTCAATCGGAAAAATAAACTTCACCTTTACTGAAGACATCTTCTATAATTCCTTCCAGGTTTTGCCAGTATATATCCGCTTACTGGGAGGGTAACAGAGTGGAGTAATCTCCCTAAACTTAACTTGGCAAATGTATTAGGGACAAACTGATATCGGCACTGAGTCACAGAGCTTTCAAACTCCAAACCTCCAATGGTGCAGGAATGGTGAAGCTCCCGTATCCTATCTTTTCTGGTAAGTCTCTCTGATCACAAGACTGCAAGTTGCGCCAAGTTCACAATTCCTTCTTCAAGAATTTTCCTCTTTTTGCTCGCATATCTTTCAAAATTTTGCATAAAGTGGCATCCGAGTCAAATACCGTGGAAAGGCATACCGATTCCACTTTTGAAAGGTTTTCAAGAACCTTGCAAACTGTTCCTCTATCCTTGATTTCTCGCCCTCCGTGTGGATGGGACCGCAGTGCATTGTTCGGGTTTTCTTGTTTCTTTCTCTTCTCCCCTACAAATGCTCCTTCTTCTTTCATTCTCCAAGGTTTCAGATTGTCCTGGCCTTTCTTCTCCCCTTTGTCGTTCTTTATCTTTTCTCATTTTTCCTCCAAGTTTTTCCCACTTCTGAGCTGCACAGCCATGCGCTCTTTCGAATTCTTTCTCTTCGTGTCACCTGGAAAAGCATTCTTCACTTCCTGCCTTACAGGTTAGCGCTGCCCTATTTGTGTCTCCTGTGTTCTTCGAGGGAGGCATTAAGTGGTCTTCTCCAAAAATTTAAGAATTGCATTCGAGGCTTCCAATTTCGCAAACTGTCTCATGGAGGTTTAACAGCTTCTGCTATTCCCATATGAATTACATTTATCTCCTTCAAATGGTTGAGCTCTCCTCTGACTTTGGTACTTGTTTTTATTTTCAATTCTCCTCTGTCGCATCGTAGGAACCTTGGTGGTTGCTGATATCCTGGGCTGAGGATTCGTCCATGCCTGGCCTTGCAGGCTCTCCACCATATGAAAATTTTCATGGTTCCTCAAAGGCTTGATGATAAGCAGGCCGGGCCGGTTGGGGATTTGGTTTGAAGTGATAGCTTCGGCTCCCCAAGTACTTAACCTCGCATCATAAAATACCCTTCAGTGGGTACATCGCACTTCCTCTCAATAGTTCCTTCGACCGCTTCCTATTTCATGAGCGCTGTGTGCATCTTCCTCTTGCTTGTCCATTCTATGCATGATGGCATCTAACTCTTGTCATGGTCGCCATCTCGCTTCAGCCCCATGAATCCTCTTCCTCGCTAATTACTCTTGAAAACTCGATGGAGCTTTCATATTGCATTTAGCCAGGTCCTCAATCAGATATCTTGCCTCTTCAACACTCTTACGTTTGAATGCTCCACAGCATGAAGCATCAATAATGCCCTTAGATGTATCATTCAAAGCATGATACACTATGTCCATCTGTGTCTTTAGATCTATTCCATGCATTGGGCATCTTTTCAGCAACCTTTTGAATCTCTCCCATGCTACATAAAGGCTCTCATCTTCCCCCTGCTGGAACACAATTATCTCCCTCCTTCTCTCTGAGGTGAGGATTGGAAGTATCTACCCAAGTAGGCTTCAAGGCCTCCCAAGTATCAACAGACCATATGGTAGAGATTCATACCATGTACTGTATCTCTAGAGAAAAATGGGAATAAATGCAATTTTACACCTCTCGGGGTCTCACCCCCATCTAATCCCCACTGTGGTTTAAGTATCCCGAGAAACCTTCCCAAGTGTCTCATTCGGGTCTCTCTCCCGTGGATAAACTAAGAATTGTTGTCAACCATCAGAATCAGCATGGCTTCTACCAAAGCATTTTGCATCAACTGTAGGCTGTCCTCTGATTGCGCAGTATTCATCCCGAATAGCGGTCTCCAAAAGTCCTCCATTGTATCAGTGATCGAGGCCTTTTGGCCGTCGTTTCTTCATTCGCCTAGTCTCTCGCTTTCATCCGCTATAGCTGAGTTTTCCGCCTTTCTGCTTTTCTCAAGCTCCTCGTGAGTGTTCTCTCTAATTCAAGATTAATGGAATAAGATCGCTTGTTCGCTTTCCCATGCACAAAGTTCCAAATAAAACATACTCACATTATCAGATTTTAGTCAAGCCAACAAATATTTTCAATATGGTCATAGCTGTTACATAAAAATAACCACCGCTTGAAAACTATTTTGTTCTCCTTTTCTTTGCAAATGTCCAAATTAGCATTTCCTTCTTTCATCTGAATATTGATCTACTAAATTCTTTCGATCCTCTTAACGGCGCCAAAACTTGTCTGTCGGACTAAAAAGATATATGCAAATTAATGACACTATTACTGTAGCTGACTATTATCTAACTCCCAAGAATAGTGCCATGAAACTCTGTTGGATTATATTTCCTGTAAGTATAATCGATATAAAATGGTTTCGGGCTATCAGATACATTTCCTTTATGTTGGTCCATGATTCCGTAAGTGCACAGTCGAACAAGTAATAAAAGGATTTTAGTTCGTATATCGATCCCACAGATCCAAGAATTTTCAATCAACTACTCGACTTACCAAGCTCTATACTATTTGACTATGGCTAGACAATTTGACTAGCCTTGAAAGCCTAAAATAATGAAAACTAAAAAGAATCGAATTAAATAAATAAATTAATCAATAAATAATAAAATAAATAACAATAGCTTATCCGCAGCGGCATACCGAAAATAAAGCTATCATGGAAAACATCACCTTTCGGGATTGCACTGTAATTTTGCTTCATGAACCACAAATTTAAAACTAGTCCAAGGAGTAAGGAAAGTCTGTCGATCCTCCACACTTCACTATTCATCATCTAACCCGACTGCTTCTTTCAAGACAAGGGTTAGATAATCACTTTAATCTAGCCGCCTTGCTCGAGTATTTTTCTCTTCAATACTTCATACTCCCACAACTCGGATCGCAACCTGAGCTCCTAAATTCATAGTCATTGCACGTATTTACACTATACCGGTTTCTCATCCTCAAATTAAAAATGTGAAATTTTATCCTTTTCCTTGATTAGATTCGCTTAACACGGGATTGAATTCACTATTCGACCGGGAGGCGAACCTCCTGCATGCTTAAATTGATAACTCACTCAACTCATTCTCGATTTCAAGTGAGAAGAGGATGTATCGATTTAATCATACAGAGTTAATATTAGATCACAATATCGTAGTTCACATTACCTCTAGAAAGTCTGTTCATCACTCTCAGAAATGCCTCTCTCAGGTCACCTGGGAGGCTCCCCGAAATTAGAGCTGAACAACTCGTTATGGGTATAGGAGACCGATATTGGGATCAATTCCACAAAATAAACAAAACCAAATAAGTAGATTTCATAAACTAAAGTTCAAAGACATCAACGAATAAAATTCCTCGCAGAAAGATAATTTCACAATGTAGTCATTTCAATGGAAGCCGGGTTTCTAAATCATCGATTACACCACATCGCTTCGCCGATCGGCTAGAAACCACTGTAAATCGGAAACCGGTAGTTCGAAATCCAAAATTTGTCTGGAATTCAAACAACTGTGACAAGAATTTGAAGAAATATAACCGTGATTCGCCTAAAATCAATGTGCCTAACGTCGTATCCAAATTTAAAACAAAAATACGAACTAATCTAAAATAAAAACAAGAAAGAAAAGAAAATTAAAATACAGGAGCCTTCAGCAACCCAGATCTCTCTTTCAAGTTGCCAAGAGCTTCGTTCCTTCAATAGCAACTACATATTTATGTGGTAATCGAAGTTGGGCCTCCACTCTCGATGCACCTCTGACTTCGCTTAACCGGTCTAGCTTATCAAGTGATGTCGCGATGATCACCCTTTGTCGCACCGTTGTCTCGCCTTTGCAGCGCAGTTTGTCTCGGCGCCGCACATACCTTCGTGGAACTGGAGCGCGTCGCGATAGCCGATTCGCTGCCACTTTTCTTTTTGAACTCCGATGTCACGACAAATTATTGACGTCAGCGACCTTTTACCTCTTTGTATTTGATGTCGCGGATACCACGTTGTCACGACCTTATGGTCTTTGGCAATGGATGTCGCGACCTCTGTTCCTTGCTTCTGTTGTCGCGATTGTTTAATGATGTCGCGACCTCAAGTCTTTGCAATTGATGTCGCGAGAACCGTGTGCTGTCGCGACTCTCTTTTCTTACAACCGCTGTCGCACCAATGATGATGTCGCGATCGCATTCAGAGTTGATGTCGCCGACAGCCTTGATCTTGTCGCTAATCTCTTTCGCAGTAACCTGATGTTGCGACCACTTGAATGATGTCGCCACCTTTTGCCGGCGATGTCGTGACCTTAGCTCCTTGTGTCGGCGTCGCTAACGCTTCCGATTCAATATCATGTCGCTGATCGTGATCCGCACGCCGCGACATAAATGTTCAACAAATGTTTATCTTCTTTCGCAACTTCTGGTGTCGCACCTCATTATCCACTCATCAGACTGGTTTAATTCTTGTCGCGACTTGAATGATGTCACGACATCATGTCTTCTTCATCAATTCCCGGGTTGCTCGATCACTTTGAGTTTCTTCACGCCTCACCGCTATTTCACCACGCCTTCCATCGGCGACTTTGTAGCTGCAACCTTAATATGTATTTCCCGATCAATGTGGAAGGCTTCACGATATCAAATCCTTTAATCCTTTCATACTCCCGCACTTCCTTCACCCGCCATCGCATCGGGCCACCACATTCATTCATTTTACCGCACTTCTCGCTTTCTTCAATTCCTCACAGACAAAGAGCTTGGTGAAGTATTTCATATTCCTGCACATAAATCAGCCTTTTTTAGAATAAAATAAATCAGAAAAATGGACTGAAAATAGATGACTTTTAAACTCATCATTGCTCCTGGTTGTTAAGCATTATGCTCTTTGGTGGTACTGGTGGCATGACAAATGCAGGAAGGCTGACTGATGCAGTTGATCCTTTATCATCTACTTCTTAGTTATCAATTAATTCTTCTGCAATTTTTATGATCACCGGGCTTTTCCCTTCACTGCCATTTAGGAAAACTCTTCGACTTCGCTCCTTACCTCACCTAGCTTATCCCCGTTACTCAAGTGAAAAATGTCGAGCTCCAAAGTCATGTTTCAAGGTGAGCCGTATAACCTCATTCCTAAGAAGATTATAAGATTACCAGTACAAAACGGCCTCCAAGTATGGGATGGCACTTGGTGAGTGCTCGCCATTGGCTCAGATCAAGAACCACAAAATCCAATTCTGGATAATAGAAATCATCTACCTTTACCAAGACATCCTCAACCATCCCCTCTGCATTTTAACCAATCGATTCGCTAAGGATGTAAGGATGTTGGTAGGCTTCAGCCCCCAAACCTAATCGTCAGATACTGAGTATGGCAGTGGTCGACACTTGCTCCCAAATCCAACAAAGGCCTTGTCTACGCAGGTCCCAATGCTGATCAAGACGGTGGGGATCTCGATCTTGATTTCGCATCGCTCTGCCTAAGGTTTTCAGACCGATGATAGAGTCAATTTGTTCTCAATCAGTGAAGGCCTTCTTATTAATGCCCAACACCTTTTGATCGTGCACAAGTCCTTAAGAAATTTAGCATAGGTCGAACCTCGTCATCATAAGAAGCGCAGGGGATGTTCACTCCTTGACTTGCCTCAAAGACTTCCAGGATGCCTCTCTTGCTTATAAGCCTCTTTTGCCACTCTCAGAGCTTAGGAAATCTGGGGAGGGGCAGGGGAGGGGGCATGCTTTTCTTCATCGAATCCTCATTAATGATTATGTGTTCACTCCATATCTTTTCTTTTGGTCTTACTTCAGCAGGCCTGGGACCCTGCTGTCAATTTCCTTACCACTCCTCAAGGTGATAATGGCTCGACTTCATCCATTTTGTGCAGCTCACCGGGAAAGCTAGTCTATGCACTTTAGGATCGCGTTGTCCGGGAGGGAACCTCCCTTTCCAAAGACTCGAGGTTGATTATTCAAAGCATCGATGGATGACTGCATGGTATCAATTTTTATTAGGTTTTTGTGAATCCCATCAATTCTTTTGTCCACATGGAGCTCTACCTTTCTATTCTTCGTTTATTCGAGGTTGATAGTTTCGCTCCCTCCAATAAAATTCCCCACCAATCTTGCTTAAATTCATGATGGCCCCGCCTTCAACAGTGATGAAGTTGGTGGTCAGCCGTCGCCGAGAGGTGGACCCACATCGTTGTCACGATGTGCTCCTGGTGGAACATATACATGAGGTTTGAAGCTCCGTGCCAAGTCAGTGGCTATTCCAGTCAGGATTATAAGTGTTACTACATCGGCATCAATCGGTGGCCTATTTCGCTCACAACATTTTCTATATATTTTCAACCATCATTTCCTTACTATGGAAATCGATAATGCTCTCCTTGATGATCGGAAGACGAATAATTGAAACATACCTCGTCAGCAGATGCCTACCCACGCCTCGTACCTCCCGTGGCTTCTCTCGCCTCCATTTCTTCCATCCTTCGCTTAGGTGGACAGTTTAGCCTTAATTCCATTTCACGCATAAATGCCTCCCCAGCTATCGCTGGTTTCTCCCATCCTCTCTACTCCTCGATTCTACCATCCCATCCTTTGAAGTTTCAATGACGAGTTCAAAATCCATGGCTTCATCAGATTTTTAATACAGAAGTCCCCTCCACACATGGTCTCTAGGAGTTGTTTCATGGAAGGGGACATTCCATCGTAGAAATGGTTCACCAACATCCATGTATAAAAGCCATGATGAGGGCATGCACTGATGGTTTCAAGATACCTTTCCTAGCACTGATAAAATCTTTCACTATCATGAGCTGCAAAGGTGTAGATCTTCCTCTTCAGGTTGTTGGTCTTATGAGCACTAAAGAACTTCTTCAAGAATTCCACCTGCAGCTCAGCCCAGTTCCTGATGGTCCTTGGCCTTAGTGAATTAAGCCAAATTTTGGCCTTATCTTTGAGTGTCAAAGGGAAAGCCTTCAGCTTGAGCAAGTCCATATCGAATGCACCTTCCTTGAAAGTCGTGTAAACTTCCTCAAAATCCTGAATATGTGTGTACGGATTTTCATTTTCCATATCATGAAAAGTCGGGAGCGGGGCACCAAATAAGGTCTCACTGCCACATCCTCTGCAGGGGGTATAATGCATGAGGGTGCACTCACCCTTAGTAGGTGAATGTGATCCCTACCGATCTCAGATGCATTAGTTCACGATGAACTCTCATTGGCCTCGCTTGCTCTTCGTGGGGTCTCCATCCATCGTGTGCAGCAATCCCACAACCTCTTCAATTAAAGCACCTAGGCCCTTCAATCGCCTCGCAGCGAGCCATTCCACGCATAAGCCGCTGCGATCACACCCACAAGCAAGAAACCAACAAAACTGTACTTAACCGACAAGCACTCCAAATAAAGGCAGACGAGCCTTGTTTATAGCAGGTTTTATGCGCTTTTTGTGTACTAATCGACTTCAATAACTCAATTGACATATTCGAGTCCCGGATTTGCTATTGATCACAATTTGTAGCTATTTTAGTAGTTTTGCAGGTCAAAAGCCTCATGATTCCTCAATTTGACTCAAGCACAATGAACCTGAGCTGAATTCGAAGACTCATGATCAAATCAGTGGAAATTCGGAGCGAATTTATTGAAGATTGAAGGAGCAAACTGTGGAAATTTTGGGGGTTGCAAAATTTGGCAACCTGCAAATTTCAAAACCTGCGAAATTTGGCAGGTTGCCAATTTTCGCAACCTGCGAACACGCTCATACCAGACTGCTATCTCACATCCACTTGTCAGGTGGTTTTATACAAGTTCACTTCTTATGTAATTTTGATTCTTTAATACACTTTTGTAATTTCCTCTTTATTGAGCCTATATAAGCTCAACCATGCTTATAAGAGAAACAACTTATCATTCAATCAATCAGTCAAGCACGAAGCTTCCTCCCTCCTTGCTGTTGGTGATTTTCTCTCATTCCCTTTACTTTCAGATTTTTCGTTGCCAAACACCCCTTAATGATGACAAATCAAGGGATGCTTGGCTAATCTCCCCTAATCCTTGAAGGGGAAGGCCACTTGGTGTTGTTTTTAGGTTTAACTGCATGTTCTCATGTTCTGCATGTTCAGATTTTAGGTTTCAGGCCCTCGCTTTTCACCGAGGTTAAAATCTCTTACATACTCTCTTTAATGTGTATTCGCAAGTTGGGTTCAATGGATTCTTTCACTAGATCCATTGAGGCTCAGTTAGTTGTCTCCTGCTAGTTATCGTGGGGTAGGGTTTTTGAGATGTGTTTTAACTGTTAAGGACATTTTTGCCTAATGAAATGTTATCTTTCAAAAAGGAAAGCTTTTAGGGTTTAGGTTTTAAAGCTAAAAGAAGATCCGATTCGGGAAATGACTATATGTCATGCTCCTAATTGCGAGGGAGATAGACCCGAGGCATGTTGGTTAACTTAGAACACTAAGTCCAGCTGGCCCAAGACTTCAAGGATTACCTTTTAGCTTTTACTCGGGCTTATTTCGCTGCGAACCATTCACACAATAATCAAGTTTTCCACACATCCTTTTAATCCAAGGAGAAAACACCATTTTCACGCACCGTAACCCCTCTCTCTCACGGAAGAAAACTCCATCCCCGTGTTCGACCCTTGAGCCACTATAATCGTGCAGAAAGGCCATACGCAGTAGGAATCCTAGGTTATAAATTTTGATTCCAAACACCTACCTGAATTCTGAAATCTAATCAATTAAGGGCCATTGCAGAGATGGTGCCCTGGGGTTGAGAAAGAAAAGCAAAGGAACTCGTGATTCACACTGGGCAAGCTCTTGGTGCTATCTCATTTCTTTTTTATTCTTTTTTTTCATTTTTCCTACTTGCGCTTAAATGCAGGGAATTTGAAGTTATTTTCCAGTCAAGCAGGAGTCTTAAAGGACTTCATGTGGTGTGATCACAGATTGTTTCATTTTGCTTAACCGATAACCTTTCATTACATTCCAGTTTTTATCGTTTCTTGCTCGTGGTGTGACTGGCTAACAATTTATGCAAGGGGGACGTAAAACACTCACATACCAGATTGGAAAGGCTAGGTGCTTCAATTGAAGAGGGAAGGTGAAGTTAGCCTATTACACTAATCGGGATGGATACTCCCACCCTGGTAACAGTTACAGAGCTACCAAAGGGGGTTCACTCCAGAACCCAATGACATGGTGATCAAATGGGATGAGGGATCACATTCACCCACCTGTGGTGAGGCACCATGCACAGTACCCTCAGAGGATGTATGTGGAGACCGTGATTGGTGCCCCGCTTCGACTTTTCATAGAAGGGAAATGAAAATCACACACACACCGGATTTCGAGAGGCTCAGACTACTTTCATGAGGTAAGATTTGATATGGACTTGTTTCAAATCGAAGGCTTTCCTTTGACTTTCAAAGGAAGCCAAAATTCTTGGCTTAATCTTTACTAAGGCCAAGGACCATCGAAACTCGGGTCGAGCCAGAAAGCACTCAAGAAGCCGTGAGACCCTGAAAATCCGCATTCCCTAAAGGAGGGTAAAATGGTAATTCTCGTCAAAATCCGAAATTTTCAGATATCGGACACTAAACGACTTCACCGCTGAATCGCCTCACTAAATTCACTACCACGCCGACTCGTCGACTCCGAGACTAATTTCACGCTTCGAGTGGCATTGAGACATGCATGACACTCGCACGCTGGGGTGCCGGCGAGGCCACGTGTCCAGTGCAGATGCAGTCAAACATGAGCTTAAGTGGGGCTCACTTGTGACACATGGCATCATGCCATTTGATAGAAATCCCAAGGTAGATGGATAAGGATAAGGGTGTAATCCCATGGTCCAATGAGAAATGGACAGGTGGGTATTGAGAGGACTTTCTCTCTCGACCAGCCTCGACCTCAACCGCCTTGAGAGAGGCCAACCGAGAAAGGAGAGTGAGGAAGAGAGGGGTTTTTAGAGAGAGAGGCCCACCTTCTCTCTAGAATTCCCTACGATCGGACTGGCTTCCTGGGCGAGGAAAGACAAAGCTGCCCCCACTTACAAGTGACTACACGTAGGTACTACTGTGAGGAGTTTTACAAACTCCTAGCTGTAGGGTTTTTCTCCTACTTGCTTTACTTTTTGCTTAAGGGCTTTGTAATGGATAGGGATTTGTTGAGGCCTGGATGGCTGTGGTTTCGGTTCCAAAGATTTGGACCGAGTTAAGAAATCCTTAGAGTGTTTCGATACTCCACGAATCAAGCTTGCGGTGATTTGCTTGAATCGTGTGGTGTTGTGTTATTGCCATGAGAAAATAACATGTTGTGTGAAATGGTGGTCATTCCAAGACGAACTCGTCTGGATCGTGCCTTTAGCCTATGTGGAGCTTAAGTTTATGTTATTATTATAAACCGAATAACATGATGTATGGAATAATTTTGTTAATATATGCATGAGTGATATATTAGCATGTTTGATGCTCAGGTGCCACTGCATCGCACTTAGGTGGGGAGTAACCCAAGTAGGGAAATTCCACTATTGGGCTTTGCTCACCCCGTCGTGGGACTATTTTTTTTTAGGTACCGAAGACGCACTTGGGGATGGGACGCAGCAGGGTTTTAGAGGCGAAGAAACGGCCAAGATGGCCTTATCTTGTATTTTCTGTTTTTTGTAAAATTTTGGGCTAGAGACCCATTTTTTGTATAAATTGTAATTAAATACAATTGTAATAAATCATTTTTGTATAAAATGTACATTTTTATGAGTAGGATGTGTAGGCCCAAGTGGCCATTTTTGCACATGTATCGTGTCTCATGACATGAGACATAGATTTCACGGTCAATGGTCGTCAACTGACACCCCGGATCATGCCAATGTGGCTCTTCAAAGGCCCATAAGACCAACAACATGAAGAGGAAGCCTCACACTTTTGCAGCCTGCGACAATAAAAGATTTTATCAATGCCGGGAAAGATATCCGAGACCATCGCTGCATGCCCTCATCATGGCTTTGATACATGGATGCCGTGAACCATTTCTATGATACGGAACGTCCCTTCCCATGAAATAACCCCGAGACCATGTGAAGGGACTTCCTTAGTAAAACTCATGAAGTCATGGACTTTTTGAACTTTCACGTGGGCTGAAACTCCAAAGGATGGGATGAGCCGAATCCAAGGGAGGTAGAGAGGATGAAACCAACAGTAAATCAAATGGGAGGCATTTATGCACTGACAGAGGAGGTGGAATTAAAGGCTAATCTGTCCACCCTTAACAGAAGGATGGAAGAACTGGATCAGAGAAACCACCAGGAGGTACGGGCAGTGACTGAGGCATCGATGCCTAGCCAACCATGCCTTTAATCTGTCAATCCCTACCATCAAGGAGAGCCTTGTCCAATTTACTCCTCAAGAAGGGAAATGATGGCTGAAAAATGCAAATGTCAGGGCTAAAATAGCACACCAAATGATGCCTAGAGGGTAACACTTATAACCCTTAACCGGAAGAACTAATTCACCGCTTTGAAGCCTAAACCCCCAGATATGTTCCCCAGAGCACATCAGCGCTAGCCAGCACGGGTCCAGCTCTCAAAGAAGAAGAACCACCAACTTCATCACTAGCCGAGCAAGCTATCATGAATTGGAAAGTACACGTGTGGGGAATTTTACGGAGGATAAACTACTTCAATGCTCGATAAAACTAAAGAATAGAAAAGGTAGAAAGCTCCATAGGCAAAGGATTGAAGGGCTTCACAAAGCCTAAATCGTAAAATTGATACCATGCATCATCCACGCAGCGCTTGAACAATCGCCAAGACGTGTAGGAGAAAGGAGGTTCCTTCCCAACACGCCCAACCCAAAGGGAGTACATGAACTAAGCTTTCTCAGTGAGCCAACACCAAAAATGGATGAAGTCCAAGCCATTATCACTAGAGCAAGGAAATCGAGTACCTAGTGTCCAAGCCTGTGGGAAAAACAAGAGAACAGGAGGAAGGGGAGCCTAAACACATAATCATCAAAGAAGATTCAATGAAAGGAAGCATTAATAAGAAGGCCTTCCCCGACCGAATGCTTCACCATCATCCAATGCAAACCTGTTGAAAGACGTGTCCGTGATCCCCCACCATCCCGCTCAACATCGAGGGACTCGTACAGACAAGGCAATCGCCGGATTCGAGTTGGGTCAACCTACCGCCATACCTAATGTACGCTAGGCTCGGGGGAGCCAAAGCCTACTATCACCCTCCTATCTCAGCGTATCGATTAGTGAAAACACAAAGGGAGAAGTTGAGGATGTCTTGGTAAAGGTGGATAACTTCATTATCTCTAGATTTTGTGGTTTTTGATAGCGTAACCAATGGCAGAGCACTCACCGCGCCCATCATACTTAGGAGGCCATTTTTCGCTGCGCCTAATGCTATAATCAACCGTCTGAATGGGGTTAAGTGTAGCTTTCACCTTGGCAACATGACTGAGCCTGGGCCATTTTCATTTGAGTAACAGGATAGTTTCGCCGAGGACAAGGAGCAGAAGTCGAAGAAGTTTGCCCCAAGGGCACAAGCGAAGGAGAAACTTGGTCATCCACAAACCGAAAAAAGAATTAATCGAGAACCAAGATGCGCTTAATCGGTGGTCCATTGCATCGGGCCAGCCTCCCGCATCTCGACATACCACCAGCACCACTAGACAGCATACAATGCTCGACATCCGTGATGTATTTGGACTCAACTACAAAGACACTTGATCGTAAACGGAGGAGCTTCTCCTCCGACTCCCCCATGAGACCTCTTTTAAGATCACAGGGAGTGGGTTCCTCAGAATTTAGAAACTACTCCAAATCCTTTTAATTAGATTTATGTTTTGTTTTATTTCACTTTACTTTAGGATTTTCATTTAAGGTCCTTTAATTTCCAAATTCCTTTCAGAATTTTCTTATTTTTCTAAATCTTTAACTTCTTAAAATTTTCAGTCTCGCTTATCACAGGTCGCAGCTTGGGAGGTTAAAATATGCCTGAGAATTTCTTAGGTAGTGAAAATTTTCCCAACCCGCAAAATTCATGCCAGTAAAATTTCAGCCCTACCTAAAAATCTGCAGGGCACTGGGTATTATCTTACTCATCTCCTCCCGTAACTCTAGGATCCCGCAACCCTCCGTCTGACGTTCCTGAAATTAAATTTTCTAATCTTTTGAGCCAAGCAATTAATGGTCATTAAAAACCATTAATTCTCTCATCTTCCCACCTACCCCTCCTCCCCTTAATAAACCCATGTTCCATTTCATTTTCACCTCACAAATCATCCTATCAGTTTCTGAAAGTTTCATCTCTTCCTCTCTAGCTGTTCTTCCTCATGTCCGAAGATGGCAAAGACGAGAGGAGCTCACTCCTTCGCACTCCGCGTGCAAGGCCAGGTCTCTTCTTCCCTACCGCGGCCCCCTCTTGTCGGGGCTGCTCGGCTCTTCACGCTGACGGCCACCGGCGCCGCCCCGCATCCGTCGGCCTCCACAGCCCGCCGCCTCCACCCGACGCCGCCCCCCATCACGCAATGCACGTCGGGTCCTAATGCTCCATAGGCCACTTCTTTCCCCGTCGCCGGTGATGTGCCGAGGGTTCCCTCCTCTATATCCCCTGCCCAGAGGAGGTATCAAACTCGAGTCGGGCCACACCACCGGCCCCTTCACATCCTAGACCAGCCCAGAGGGCCCCATCGGCCAAGAGGGCTAAGACATCAGGCCCAAGGGAGTCATCTACATCGAGATCTAGGGCGCCGCCCTCTCCACCTTATCAGGGTGTTACCGGAGCCCCATACCTATCTCCAGGGTCCATCATCAAAGATCTTACTTTTCCTCGCGACCCCATCCCGGAATGTTAGTCGTGGATAGAGAGATTTTCGCCGGGAGAAGTGTATTATGATCTCCCCAAAGATTTGTCACCCAGTGGTCTGAGACTCCATGCGTCTTCATATGCCGATACATTCGAGCCATTCATGGTGTCGCTGGGCCAAGATTATTATCCGCGGTCGTCACCGAGCTCCCATCACACGATGAGCATCCCTGGCGAGAGGCCAACTCGAAAGTGCTCTTCATTTCTCTCTATCGACGGCAGCCGTGGATACTCTTGCCTCCAACATCTACAACAAATTCTCCTCCACCCCGCTGGTCCCGCCAATGCTGCTTCTAAGAGCAGATGCTGGTCCCATCCTTCGACCAGGGAGATGGTTTGGCTCCTCTCTATGGATGCCACCGGTGGCCTCCAGATATTCAGCGCCACCTTCCATAGCGTATAGCTTCCGATGCACCTCACGCCCGAGGTCCAATATGTTTCCACCCAAGATATAGCATGTATGAGAGGAGCTATCCCAGGTGCTTGTATCAGACTCGAGGGATACTGGTTCAGCCCGACGGAGCTGATTATGACCTCATTATTCCAGTTCGAGGACAGGGTCCACCGCCGGAGTCTTCCCCGAGCTGAGTCCCTGCCTCTTCTATTTCCTCGCCTATTATGTCAGTGTGTCAGAGCATATCTGTTCCCGCCGGAAGCCCGTGATAGAGCCTCGGGACGCACTGGGTGTGAGGCCACCCCTTACCGCTGAAATGAAGTGCGGCCATGCCCGAGCTTCCATCTTCCTCCTCCGGGATCATACGAGGAGAAGCCGATGATGATAGTCCTCGTTGGGACTTATCCCCTATAGCTGAGCACGCTGGTGGGCCTCCAGCCCTAGTGTCGCCAGTATCCCCTCGAGTCTCTTCAGCTCCACCAGCCACTCCTCCAAGAGCTCCACCCTTCAAAGATCGCAGCCTCGAAGATACTCCTAACACCTCTCCACGACTTTACTCCACGCCCACCGTCTCTATCTAATATACAGGCCGAGCACCTCCACACATAGCCACCACAAGACATTACCCTCCCTCCGCTGTGGACTTCCCGGCTCCTCATGGAGACGGCCCAAGACATCTCTCGCCATCATTACGGGGCTTCTTTCGCAGCCTCTTCTCAGCCACTCCGCAGAGATGATCCGCACCAAGGTCTCCATAACTCAAATCCAAAGCCAAGATCGCCCACAGAGCCGCTCAGCCTTCCCCGCTATCTCTCCTCAGGCTCCTATTCATCTCGCAGTTGTCCCTCTCCAGACAGGATCAGCACCTCCACCATCGGTCCCTGCAGCTTCCCTAGATGTTTCGGCACAAGAAGAAAGATCGCCCACATCACCAGCAGCCTCCCTCGTGGCCTCGCCTAGCCGAGGATGAGCCTCCGCTCACCGATCAGAGGTACCACTTCCTCCACTAACTTTCCCTGCCCACAGAGGATAGTTAGTGTCGGGGGCGATGTTCATAATTTCTATTGTTATTACTTTGTACTCTGCGCCCAAAGAAAGCCCTTTCTCGTGTTTATATGGAGGCCATCACACTTATGCCTGCAAAAGCTTAAAATTTTGTAAATTCAATTTGATATATAGGTAATAAAATCTATTTTCCTACTTTTAATCTCATTTTCAATTTATATTTGTGATTTTACCTTTCCTGTAAATTGAAGAATCGAAGCACTGTATAATACCAAATGCTAGAGTGGTTCCATGCATGATGAGTTTTTGGTCAATTGATGACCTTGGTAATTACTCCTCACTTCCACTACCTACCACACACACAATTCATTAGTTTTCTTCTAGAATGTGGGTTAAGAAGCCGCTTTCCTCTTACTTCACAAAACTAGCCTTAGTTTCATGACGCCTCTTAATAGAATAGGGAGTCTCATGCATGAAGGCCACTGCCCTCCAAAAGAAAGAAAAGAAAAGAAAGAAAAGAAAATAGATAAGTAAAGCCGCGCACTTTTCCCCTCGAAACCCAGTACTGGCCCGGGTGTATATGTGATAAAAGCCCTTAAAGCCAAGGTGCCCTAAACCAACTCGGTCGAGTCATTCACTTTAAGGCTCGCCATACGGGTGACGGTGAGCCTAGCGAGTTGTAGGTGCTGGATTCTCGAAATCATTCAAGTCCGAGGTGAAACCCGAGGAGCTCAGGGTCGAAGATCCCCGGTGACTTGCGCCCTATGTCTAAAATTTGGCTGAGTCGTCTGGATCTCGCCAGCCACTTCCTGGTGAGTCAATTTTCAGCACACCCTACAATACATTGTAGAAAAGGGACAAATGTAAGAACCCAACTTGGCCTACAGGGGCCTATCAAAGATGTTCAAGGTTCTTGCAAGAGTCATCTGGGAGGGAAGCCATAGCCTTATTCAAGCCAACCATCATCTAAAACACTTAGGATCAGGTGGAAATTCAGGCTAGACTGAATATATGTCACATGAAACTTATTATCGTGATGCCATTTGTTCTCCCAAACTATTCTTTATATTGCAGTTCCAATTTGTCAAAAACGCCAGACATTGACTCATATACTTTGAATAGACATCCCTTTTCAGAAACATAACCTATGATATTTATCACTAAGGGACTAGCAATATCTCTGCTGAGGGGAAGGATTGCACCAACAAGACAACCTTGCCTGGCATGGAAGCTCTATGCTTTCAAAGTACTAATCGACTTCAAATAACTCAATCATATTATTCTGAGTCCTGAACTTTTGCTACCGATCACACCAGAATACTTTAGTAGTTTTCAGCAGGTTAAAAGCCTCAAGGATTCCTCACTTGACTCTGAGCACAATAGAACCCGGAAATGAATCTAAGACTCATATCAACTAAGGGAAATTTGTTTAATTTATCAGCATTGAAGAAGAAAACTGTGGAAATTTCGGGGGTCAGTGAAAATTCAAGCAACTCGTAACACTACTCATAATTGCACTCTACTATTTGCTTTTTCGATCCACTTGTTGGTGGTTTTTTATACAAGCTTGCCCTTATGTAATTTCTTTTGATTCTTTAATACACTTTTGTAATTTCCTCTTTACTGAGCCTATATAAGCTCAACCCATGTCTGTAAGAGAGATGAAATTATCATCCAATCAACTCACTGGCTAACGGCTTCCTCCCTCCTTTTGTCAGCTGTAATTTTCCTCCTTCCCCTTGAATTTTCACATTTTCTTGGCTGCCAAACACCCTTGATGATGACAAACCCAAGTGGATGCTTTACTAATCTCCCGATCCTTACAAGGCCACCCAAGGGTTTTAGGTTTAACTATACATGTTCCTCATGTTCTCGTATAGTTTACTTTAGTAGCTTCGTGCCCCGTTCTTTTCTATCGAGGTTAAAAATCTCTAAGCATACTTTAATGTGTATTTTGGTGTTTTTAGGGTTCAATTTGATTCTTTCACTGCATCCATCGAGGCCTCGCTAGTCAGTTTCCCGCTAGCTTATCTGCAGGGTTTTGAGATGTGTTTTGAATCAATAGTGAATATTTTTGCCAATGAAATGTTATCTTTCAAAAAGGAAGCTTTTAGGTTTAGGGTTTTAGGTTTTAAAGCTAAAAGAAGATCCCAAGTTCCAGAAATGACTATATGTCATGCTCCCAATTGTGAGGGAGATAGACCTCGCTTACTTCCTAGATTCCCTTGGCCCGCACCGATCAAGGATCCGACCTGCCAGGGTGCCAAACTCATAGCACTGGGACTCTTTTTACTTTTCTTTTTTTCAGAGCTTAACTTATACCTGGGTATAAACAATTTTGTATTAACAAAAAATTACTTATATATACAGGCATCATCACCCAGAGGGGTATCCCATTAAAATCTATACATGATATGTTGGTCCCATTTTTCTTACACAAATACACATACATGTATATCTTAATACAACATCGATCAAGTGTAATGAGTTGGCCGTGGAGCACCTAGTCTTCCTGAAAGATGCCCATACCGTCGGTGTGGAATGTCCTCGTCTTTATCTCCTCTCGTGACGACAGCGCATTGAATATCTGCATGTTTTACGCTTTATGAAAATATATAGATGTGAATCTTAATTAATAACAATAATCGTCACATCATCTTTTTTACATTTTACTTTTCTTATGTAATTAATCGGTTTCATTGTTATGTGATTTCTAATCATATATCATATTATATGTGATTTTTATCCTTTCTTAGATTCATTAGCATTATCTGAGCCTAGATATCATATGTGGCTGTGTCTTTAGCAATGACCTCATATCTTCATATATATGGTAATGTTTACTCATATTCAAAACAAACGATACATACACAAATGGAACCCAAACTATCAAGTCATATTAACACATATACTATGAGTCAACCGTAATTACTACCAATACTATTTAGACTTTATCACATCACGGCCGGCTACGGCAATCAACTCCTCGGGTAACATGCTTCATGATCTAGGATCCATGAACATTTTTGAGCCAAGATACAGTTCCTTACAAAGTGTCACACCCGAATCCCCGATCAATTCGCTAATGATCCGTTGGAGCCCATGATCTCGACATTTCAATCAAAACATTTGTTTCAGCTTATTAATTTATTGGTATGTCGCTAATCAATCCTCATTTTTACCCATCAAGATCCAGCCTGCTCCCGGCGATTCGATACTGGTCATCTCTCCCAAAACATTTTGTTTGTGTTATTCCATTTTAAACTTTAATTTCATGAGAAAACACTTCTTTCGCAATCCTACAATCATTTACAAATATCACTTACTATATATGTGCACGTGAAAGACATCAAACAAATATACCTTCAACACCATTGCTCATTACCAGGATTCATTATGGTTATAGAATTTGACATCCACCCACAGACTCACTGCAATCCCGGTCCCGTTTGTCATATTCAAGAGTTAACGTGGTTCTTACACCAATATTTACCATTTTAAGATATGGTTATAGACCGACATTCACTACGATTCAAATGAGAATCCCCGGCCCCAGCTGGTCATTCAAATAGCAATGTGTATTTTCACACTAATATTACTCACTGGCATATGGTTATGAGAATCTCGACATTCATCAGCAGATTCAATGGTAAATCCTGGTCCTGCTTGTCATTCAAGAGTACGTGGTTTCCATTTAACAATTACCATTTCACATATATTATAGAATTTATGATCTGCTTACAGATCTGGCTTATGAACCTCAATCTCGCTGTCATTTAGTGTTAATGTGGATCTCACATTTAGCAATTGATGCATCTTCATGACTTGAATTCATCAGAACTCCACAGTTTCGATCATTCAATAAAATGTGATTTCAACATTCTCAATTATGATTTCCTTCCATGACGACCAAATTGGTGAACTTGCTACTGGCCACCATCCAATGTTACATTCTAAATCACTCATTTTATATGAATTTCACTTCGTTAGTCAATTACATGCACACATTAATATATGCACAAATTACTTCCTAATAACAATAATCTAAATCGCATAGAGTATATATATATATATATATATGGATATCATATATATATTTCAACAGCATCTAGTAACCAATCATAATCACATTTTAATTTTAATTTCACTTCTGTATTGTCTTTCAAAGATATACTAATCTATGTACTCATTTCATATATCATTCATTTATACTCATTCATATACTCCATTTATGTATACTGCCAGATATGTTCGTCACACGATAATTATCTAATCATACTACTACATATTCACCACTGATACTCACTTCTATAATTTATCCATGTACCATCCATACTCATCATTCATATCATTTCTCCACAAGATATAATAATCCACATATAAACTCCAATCACATCATGTGTTCAATGATAAATTCACCCTCTATTCATATCCATGTTCAGTTCTGCTTTCATTTTCCATATCACATCTCACTTCATAACATTACTATACATTGTGCATTTTCTATATTTTCCTGTTTCGTTTTGGCCATTACATACAGCACTTATAGTACTATAAAGTATGGATGTCTAAGCAGGAATCATAATTCATTCACATATTCTTATTCCTCTATAATCTACTTCAAATTTAGAATTTGAATCAATCCTAATCACTATCTTAAATAAAAGTTGCATTTTCTATGCTAACTCAGTCATTTTACCGATTTTACTGGGGACAGTTTGTATTACTCATTTTCCAGTGTCTTGACTCCATATTTGACATCTTATCCTTGGTAATACTCTTAAAATCTAAGGTGCTATGTCTTCTCCACTGAAATCACCAAATCGAGCACCTGAACTCTGAGCGGCGTCCTAAACAACCCTAGACTAATCTTATGCTCAAAACGTAACCAGAAATTTGGCTTGTAAAGTACGGCTCCTACTGAGTGAATTTGGGACACTCAGAATCATAATTTTGACTACGTTATTTCGATATGTTTGGTTTTCTTGAAGTTTATTCTTTAATTATCCACTTGAATCACTCCAAATCTGATAAGGAAATGAGCAAGCATATAAATATCGAAAACCGGTCAAACAGTAGTAGGGTGTACTGGTGACATGCAAAGTGACTCACAAGATGTCTGCCTTCCAAAGTGGGTGCACTGCACATGTCTATGTACCTGGACATGTGGACCCGAAACAAAATGTGTGTTTTTCAAATCAATTTTTCCATATTTTTCTACCCAACTAACCCTATATCAAAACATCACAAAACCATTCTTCAAAATCCTCATCTGTAACCCTCAATTATACCAAATTATCCTTCAATGGATATCTTTCTTCAAACCTTCATGATTTTCTCTCAAAAACAATTTACTATGGGTCATAACCCATACACACATAGCTTAACATGATGATTCAGTTAGGCTCATCCAAACCCTAACTCCACCATCACATTTAACTATGAATCCATCCTCAAAGAGAGGATTTCATATTCTTATTGTACTATTTAAGGTTTTACCCACCTTACTTTCCATAATTTTTGGGTTAGGATGAAACCCTAGCAAAACCCTAGGTTTGGGGCAAGATACTAATTATACAAACCAAAGATCCATACTCAAATTTAGTATTCCAGCACTAAAAATCCAAAGTTCCATACCGAATCCTCTCGAACTCCTCCTTTTTCTCTTTCTTCTTCTCTTCCTTCCTCTTCTTTCTCTTCCCCCCTTCTTCTCTCTTTACCATTTGTTCTCCCCAATTTGAGACCAAACTATCTGTAAACTAATTTTAAGTTACACTGAAGGTTTGGCCAAGTCAAAACCCATTTTTTGCTTTAACTTTTCATTTTTTCATTTCGTCCCCATTTCTCCAATAAAAATTTCCAACTTATTAAATTTCTATTGCATCCCAGATCTTTGCCACTCTACAAATTCATATCAACTTTTTATTGATTTAGTACCATTTATGCCCTCAAGTGTAATTAATCTACTTTACCTTTGTCTCTAATATTCATTCCTGGCCCTCGCTTTATTCTTCCTAAAATTTCCTCTATTTAGCTTATAATATAAATTCTAAATAAGTCCCTAAACTCGCAGTGGGTATTTCTGGGTGTTGCGTAATCTAGTACATGTGTCAAGTTAACTTTGCAGCCACTAAGTCCAAGGCCTAAGACTTCAAGGATTACTTTGACCCTTTTATCAGCTATTTTCTATTGCAACCATTCACACACACACTCGCTTTCCACACACATCCTTTAATCCAAGGAGAAAACACCATTTTCAATGCAATCGTAACCCCTCTCTCACTTAAGAAAACTCATCCCTCGTGTTCAATCTAGAGCCACTATACTCACAGCAGCTTTGCTGCCAGTAGCAGGATTCCTTCCTAGGTTATAAATTCTGTGACTCGAACACCTACCCGACTTGAACTAATCACAACAAAAAGGTTATTGGGTTAGTTAATATGAAAACAATTGGTAATACCGTACAGGAAGTTTCAACTCCCCGTGAATGAAATCTTCTAAATTCCCCCTTACAGTGAACTCCGTAAGTGGGGAAAATAATTGGCAAGAAATGATATCGCACTAAACTTATGATGCGAACTGGTGCCCACCCGCCTTCTTTCCTCACTAATAGGGCACCATACCTTAACCGCCATTCTTTGATCTGCTTCCGCCAAGCCTGTTCTGAATCAACAAAATATATAGCCTAGATTCCCATTCACGACGTAGCAGCAGCCACTGCAGTATGGCTGGCTCTAGGGCCGAACACGTGGGATGGGCCTTTCTTCGTGAGAGAAGGAGCTACAACAGAAAATTGGGAATGTGTTCTTCCTGTTGATCTGCATGTCTAGTGCAGTGCAGAACACACAAAGACTCAACTGAAGTGAAAAGCTTGAGGAGAGAAAATCCCCAGTCCGCCACTGGGTTTTAGGTCTAAAGAGACTTAACATGTACCTGTGTCTTTTTCCTCGCATTTGGAAGCATGACATATAGTCATTTCCTGAACCGGATCTTCATTTAGCTTTAAAACCTAAACCCTAAGAGTTTTCCTTTTGAAAGATGGCACTTAATTAGGCATAAATGTCCCTAGCAGTGAAAAAACATCTCAAAAACACTACCCTACAATAACTAATAGGAGACAACTAACTGGGCCTCAGTGGATCTAGTGAAAGTATCCACTAAACCCAAAAATCTTGCCAAATACACATTAAAGAGAGCATTCTAAGTAGATTTTAACCCACAGAGAAGTGTGCATAAATAATTCTTAAACACAAACATGAAGAGCATGAGAACATGCAGCTAAGCCTAAAAACAACACCTAGTGGCCTTCCCCTTCAAGGATCAGGGGGTATTAGCCAAGCATCCCTTGATTTGTCATCATCAAGGGGTGTTTGACAACCAAGAAAGTGCAAGAAGGGAGAAGAAGAGAAAATCACCAACAACAGAGAGGAGGAAGCTTCGTGCTTGACTGAATGATTGAGTGACAAAGAGTCGATTTGATTACAAGCAGTACTGAGCTTATATAGGTGCCTAGTAAAAGGAAATTACAAAGGTGTGTTAAAGAACCAAAATTACATAAGGGAAAACTTGTATAAAACCACCAACAAGTGGATCAAAAGCAATAAAAGCAAATGTGAGCAAAGGTTTGTAGGTTGCAAAAATTGCAACCTCGCGGGGGACTCTGTGCTCCTTCACTTCAAGATATGCCCCAAATTTCCTCCTGTTTGATCATGGTCTTTTAATTCGCCCAGATCATCAGTGCATGAACTAATTGAGGAATTATGAGGCATTTGACCTACAAAACTACTAAAATAGCTACAAATGTGATCAATAGCAAAGCTCATCCCAATGTAACAATTGAGTTACTGGGTCGATTAGTACATTAATAAAAAGATAAAACTCACATAAACAAGGCTCCAATATCGCACTATTCTCAGTACTAATCAATTGCTCCTTCCCGCTACCCGCTCGCTTTTCGACGCCCTCAGTATTTTTGTTGCAATTTTGTTTCTTCCTATTTTTAACCCTTGTAATAGCTTTTGTCTTCGTTTGTTTTGTATTTCGCTCCGAGCGTACATGTTCCCGCCTATACTCAGATCACTCAATCACTTATCAATCAATAAAGTGACGGGAGAAGCTTTCAGCCTCCCGTTTTCAGCTTCACTTTCTCTCATTTTCTCATTTTTCTTTCCACTTTCTCACTAGGGCCAAACACTTCCAAGATGACAACTGGAGGATGGTTTTACTAAAACCCTTCCCTCCCTTTAAGCAAAAGGCTGTCGGGTGTGATCCTGAGGCCAATCGGAGGTCCCCTATTTTTCACGCTGTAGTCACCGCTGGCCAGGTTCTCCTTTAATAACATTAGGTTTTCCTCCCTTTTAGTCTCCCTTGAATGGTTATTACTTGGTAATTCGGGCTCATTGGATGCTTAATGTTTAGATCCATTGATGTTTGTTAGTTATCATTTATGATCCATCGAGGCGAGTAAAGGTGATTCAGCGCTTTAATGACTGAGCATCACGCATGGATGCCGTTTTTTCAAAGGATAATTATTAAGGGTTAGGTTTTAAAACTAAATGAAGATCTGGTTCGGGAAATGACTATATGTCATCCTCCCCAATGCAAGGAAAGGACCTTGGGAACCCTCAGTTGCCCTAGAAATCCAACCCCAGTGGCCTAACACTTCAAGAGGTTCTATTTTACATTTTTTTCTTATTTTATTTTCAGCCTACAAACAATCAACCCTCACTGTTTTCATCAAACCTTAAAATCCAAACTGAAATTCACCATTTTGAATCATTGCAAATCCTTTGTACAAAGAAAACCCATCCCTGTGTTCGACCCTAGACCACTATACTGCAGTAGCTTTGCTACTAGCAAAGAGGATTTAGGATATAAATTTTTAGTGACCCGATACACCTATCGTGCACGAATCATCAAGCACAAGATGGCCTCTGCACCCTTCAACTTTTTATGACTATATCTTTCTTTGCCTCAAACTCTTATTCACGTGATCTTGGACTCTATGAAAAGATCTTTGAGTCTAGAATTTTTCCATATGCTAATGGTTAACATTTGGTGCTCACATAATTGTTGAAACATTGATTATAGCACTAAGTGTACTAATTGCATGGAATGAATGTATTAACATTGGGATGTGTGGTTGTTTTGGAAATTATATGCATGCTGATATAATTATCCATGATGCATGGTGAAATGCATGAATTAAATTTTCCATATAGCATTCATCATATATGTGACATGGCATAGACATGCAAGCATGCATCGCACAGATTATGCACGAGAACATCGTGATGATACGGTGTGAGTGCCTGTATGATCAACACCCATTTAGTGTTTGATGGCAGTTCTGTGACTATTGAACGCACGTCCACTAGTCTCACTACTAGACACATGGAAAGTGAAACATGCAATGCAATATGTTGTGGATAAATACTCCCTCGGGTGAAAAGCCTCTAAGATTTCTTTGGTTATACATATGTGTCCAATGGTGAAAGCTCATGAAAGTGTAGGAAGGCATGCAAAGCCTACGGTTAGACCTCGAAAATTCGCTACCCAAAAAAGACACATGACTTTGTAAAAGAAATGGTCATTCGAATATGACATCCAAAAGTTTTGGTTTCAAGAACAAATAAATTTTGATTTGAAAGTGATCATTGGATGCTATTCATCAATGGATCGCTTGACACGCATGACATGACTCTGTTTATTACTACTCCGCATCATATTGAGTAATGGAGTCAAGAATGACTCGAGCATGGTACATGATTGAGTCTCATCTCATTTCATGGAATGACATCTAGGGATTTCAGTAGGAGAGGATTGTATGTTGTCTACTGATGTGAGTGTGAATCGTGGAACATGACACGCATGTGCACTTAGTGGGAAGTAGCCTCTCAGAATTTATCTACCGGGTGCGGCTCACCCTTTATGGAAAAATATTTCTAAGCACGGTATTAATCGTGGGATCTACACTCATTCAAGGTCTATAGATAATGAAAGCCAAATATATGGCTATTATAATTCTTTTTGTAAAATTTGTTGAGTGAACTAGCTTGACTTGTATTTTTGGTGTAAAATAATTGTACTTAAAATGTGTGAACTGTTTTAATGTACATATATCCTTGCATGTTTCAGAAAAATAAATATGGGTAAATTGGACCCGAAGTGGTCATGAGACACAATGGTGTGGTATCGAGTTAACCGATATACACGAGTATTCCTGGTCAGACTAGTCAACTTAATTTCTGCCCGAGGTGTCACAACAAGAAATACTGGGCCTCTGCGATTAATTTGATGCATCCCAATTCAAACCAAAAGAATCAAAATGACTCCAAGAACCAAACCTCCATGGGAACCTTCAAAATCCCTAATTGAGCACAAGGAAAAGTAAGAACAATGAGTCTCTATGGTATCTAATTGCTCTTTATCCGGGCATTCTCAGAATTGCTCCAGTTTGATTTTAATAAAGTCTCTTGATGAATATGTTCAAATTGCGGTTCATTTTAATATTTTTTCCATTCGCATATATACTCGAATAATCAAGATTGAGGAGTTGATTGTTTAGTTGAATTGGAAAATTTGTTTGTGAGTTACTTGTGCTATGATTCGAATGAAATGAATTGAAAAATCAAAATGAGCTTCTGACTTGTGCATTAGCAAAGTAACATGTTTAGGAACCAAACAAAACAATTTGTGGATGAAATTGGGTAGATGATCTCAATAGAACTGAAAAGTTGTGATGTCAATGACAAATAGGCTGGGATTTTAGTATCTTAAGGTTTAAAATTGATGACAATGTTGATAAAATTTTCTAGAACAATACAGTTCATATGAACACTAGAAACTTGCACATTGGTCATCAGTACCTTGAAAAACCAATTATGCTTGGGGTTAGGACACCTTATTGGATTCATCATAAGTTCAAGTCTCAAAAGGGTCCTAGAACTTGTTAGATTACTATTCAAGGCGAATCACAACCAATAGGAAATGATTTAGGCCATCCTTGGAAAGCTTGTGCCTTTCAAAGCCTACCATGTGATTTGCATATTCACATATGCATACACCTTAGTACCTTGTTTGAGCCTAATGCCAATTTTATCATTAAAGTCAAATGAAAGACCTTAACCTTTCCTCAAATCTAATACTTTAATAAAGAAGCCTCGTAAATTAAAAAAATAGTGTACAGTGCGGCTAGAGATAAGTTTGGGGGTAAAATTGAAACGAGAAGAAGGACGAACAAGGAGGTAAAAGGAAGATAAATTGAGAAAAGATAAAGCAAAGAAGGTAAAGTAACAAAAAATCGAGAAGTCAAAGCACACAGGCTCAACACTGGGACTTATGCCTTGTAGCCTTCTTCGAGCTGTTTAGCTCTAGGTAGTCAGCACCCTCTGAAAAAAACTGCAATGCCAGTCCTGAGTGGAGTTACCAACCTGTAAGCTTGCCAAGGGGTGGTGAGCTTGCAGGTTGGCAAAACATTGCACCATTCCTAAAACCTTGAACAAAATGAAAAGAAAAGAGCTTCTGGAAATGAACAAAATTGAGAATAGAAAGTGGAAAAAGAAAAAGCCACAGTGGAGAATATGTAAAAAGATTGCACCAAACCAAGTTTGGGGGAGCTTTAAGGATGTTTCTAGTAGAAAAAAAAAGGTTAAGGAATTTGAAGGCAAAATGTTGAACAGTATGTGTATTTTGGGTGAACTTGAACCTTAAATGCCTAGTCAACTACCCAATGACCAAGCCACACATTACAAGACTATAAGACCTATTTGATCCTGAAGGTAGTGTTATGCCTAAATTAGTGAAAAATAATATAACCAACAAGCTTATAGGACCTAAGTCACTCTAAAGTGACTTCCATTCTTTTATAATATGTCTTATACGGCTACCTAACCTACAAATAAGTTATAAAGGGAAGACCAACCCACACTTCAACATCAAAGGTTAAGAACTGTATTGTTTACATTCTATGAATTATCTGTTTATTTGAACGATCTGAATTGAAAATCTTTGGGATTCTTGAATTCAAGTTTAGATGGAATTGATATCACAACTGACATTTCATTGAATCTAGATTGCTGATATTTTTTAAAAGATGTTTAAAAAAGAAAAATGTCCTTCAAATCAGTTTAAATTGCTTGAGGACAAACAATAATACTTTTCTTTGCTTGGGGACAAGCAACAATTTAAGTTTGGGGGAGTTTGATGAGTGTGAAACTCACATATTTTTAAGTCCGTTTTTAATGTATATTTGAGGCTTAAAAGTTCAATTCGATGCAAGATTATGGAATCTTCACCTAGATTGGTGTTTTGTAAGGATTTAATGCAAAAAGAAACAAAATCAACAATAAAAGTAGCAAAAACAGTTAAGGCAAGAAGGATGAATGTCGTGACAAATTTCATTATTGTCGCGACAAAATTCAAGGCAAGTAACAGAAGAAATGTCGCAACAATCAAATCCCTATCACAATAAACACTTAGAAGAATGCTCAAAAGACAATTGAAAGAATGTCGCAACAACTTTGTCTTAACAAAAAACAAGGCAAATGGCAACATAACATTGTCGTGACATTCAAAAATATGTCGTGACAAAGTAGATGAATTCCTAAGGAAACACTGAAATAATGTCGCAACATAGAAATTATTGTCGAGACAAAAACAAAGAAGAAGGCAAAGAAAGTTTATTACGACATTTTACAGCTTTGTCGCGACAATCATCAAAGAAGAATGTCAAGCCACATTGTCGCGACAAGCTTGCAACAAAAGCTGAAGGCATAGGAGTTGCATATATGTTACGACATTTCACAACTTTGTCACAACAAAAACTTTTGGAAAGCAACATCAACAATTGTCGTGACAAACAAACAACAAAGCCTGACGACAAAGAAGGATGCTCTAATGTCACGACACTGCCATGATTGTCGTGACAATGTACCTAGTTGGGCCTGCATTGAAACCCAAAAATTCTATCTAGAATTTCGACCTAGATTTTATGAGGCCTATAAATAGAAAGAGATAGGGCAAGAAAAGATATACATCACTGAGGGCAACATCTTCAAAGGAGAACAGGGAGAGAGACTAAGTTTTTTTACATATTTTTATTTTTATTTTTCATTTTCATATTTGAGGATTAGAATAGTAGATATGAGCTACAATATTGAGTTGTGATCTTTGTATATCAAGCTTCATTATGTCTGAACTTAAGTGGAGATTGGAATTATTTATGGAAACCATTTTATTTAGTTTTGATTATAGTTCCAATGAATTTGTTTGATCAACTAGTCATTGTTACTTGTGATCCAGTTATGGAAGGCTAAGCTCTCTCTAAGAAGGGATTGGTGTTTGGTTATCATTTTATAGTATTTAAAATGAATGTTGTGGATTGAATATTGGGTTGGTCTAATTGGTATTGTTCTTTACAAAGAACTATTCTAAGTATTAGTAGAGTATACCCAAAAAGGAGCTATATATGTGCTATGATTTCCAGGACCCCTCTGAGTGACACGGAGAAGTGAGTTCCCGAGACCAAATAGCAATAGCCTTGGGGGTATGCTAGATTGATATGTTTAGAACTAATGAACTCTAAGTATCACTTTGATAAACCATAGGTGATGTTCTAACCTCTGACTTCAAGGTTCCCTTTTGGGTGACAGTAGAGGTGTGTTCCTGAGGAATAAGGACCATTTGTGTAAGACCCTGAATTTACTGTTTCCATAAATAGTAAATTTCGTTTTTGATAAGTTATGTATTTGACTGGAAACGGTCAAATGAATAGTAATTTTTTAAAAACAAGCCCCGAAAATCGAAAATGTTCTGTATCAATGTATTGAATTAAAAGAAATTAAAAAACGGATTAAAACAAAATTGCTTAATGGGTTTTTTGAAGCATCCAATGATTATGACGAAATGCCCTTTTACTTAAATAGTTTTAAAAAACACTCTTGTAACCCTAGAATTTTTTTCTAAAGCATGTTCATGATAGGAAATAAGTTTAGTTAGAGTATTCCATGGTCAATTTTATGATTGGAAGATCATGGAATATTTTCAGAGTTTTATCGAAATAGGGGTATTATTTCCAAGGAGGGCATTTAAGCCATTTAATGAGTAACCCTAATCTAAGTAAGCAAAGCAATAACCAATAGAATGGTGCCATGTAAGCTTGGTGATCCATGTGATTAAGAATGGACCTATGAGAATGGATCCATGTCATAAAGTAGCACTAACTTTTGGTTAGTTGATTACAAAGTTAACTAAAGTTAAAGTGGATATTTTTTAGCTAACCACATGAGAGAGTTAAAGGTTTAACTATGGTTTAAGCAGTACTTATGACATAAAGTTGTCTTGTTGCTTTGATCTATAAGGGTTAACATATGAACCAATTAAACTAAGATAACCAATGGCATAAAAATTTAAGGACAATTGGAGGAAAAATTATGCATGAAAATTATTTGAAGTGCAATCGGCTTGGTCTGGGTGTGCACAGTGAGATAAATTTAAAGGCAAAGTGTGGAAGAGAAAAGTGAAGCAAAAGTGAAGCATGCAAGGGAGAAATTTGGCAAATCCCTCGTCTGCCAAGTGATTTTCATGCCATTTCAAGTCCATTTCAAGTGTTCATCATGTCCATGATGTAACACCCCAAATATACCCTATAATTTTTATAATAAAAATTATTATATATTCCGGGTATAAATTGAGTCATCTTAGGTATTTTCCAGGAATTGTTAAATGATATTGATTAAATGATTATATGGCTAAAATCCAAATGCAAATATTATATGCTAAATGAGAATTGATTTAATCTCGAAACAACCTATGCAAGGAAAGTGGAAAAATCGTAAAATATAATCTGCTGGGATCTATATAAATGAGTTTGCAGTCTATGAATATTGAAAATCTGAAGTGCAATTAGAGAGATTTATAAGTTACAGAGTACTGGGAGAAAACTTAAGTCAAAGAATGCATTTTTTTTTGTGGCCAACAAGACCTTAGTATGAAAACAAGTGACTTAAGACCAAAAAATATAGAGAAAATGAGAATAGTGTGGAAGGCCAACCATGTATTCTACACTAATGGAGGATAAAGACCAAATGTGTCTTTGGGTTTCATTCTTTGAGCAATCCCATTTTGAGAGAAGGAGGAGAAAAGGGGGAGAAGAGGCCAGGCTTGGAAAGATCAAGTTCTATGGTTTCTCTTCCCAATTTCTTGTCCCTGTGATCAAGCAAATCTATGAAGTGAGATTTGCAGAGGCTATAAGAAAACAAAACCCTAGCTTCATCTTTGTAATTTGATTTTGGGAAAAGCCCACCTGGGTAAAGGGTTTTTGTTGATTCTAAACCACTTTGGAGTGGAGCTTGGGGGTGATTCCATGCGGTTTGAATGCAGGATGGATTTGGGAGGTATATCAAGAAAATGGGGTGAGAAATGCCAAATCCGACATTTTCTAGGCAAAACCTGCGAGCAGTACGGTACTAAAAGTGCACTGCACCCATGGTACGTAGGGGTTAGTCGGTACCACCTGAAGTGGCAAAATTCCATTGACAAAGGAGGGATGTGTACCGACATCACCAAAAGTGGTACCGATACCACTGCTTCCTGCAACCCTGATCTTTGGTATTCTTACATAATTGTGCTCAAATTCGCACACCAAGGGTATAGGAACCCTAATAAATGATTACCGAGATTCAAATAAGAATGAAACTTGGTGATATTCATTTAGCACGATTATTTGTTTAACCATTAAGAGTGGAGAATTTGTAATTGACTAGGTACGGGTGAAGACGACAACCGACCTAGACTGGAATCAAAAGAGACGAAGGATCGATAAATTGGTTTGTTCATTGAATCTCTATCCTTACTTCAATTGTATTGATATTTCATTGGTGAAAAGGAAACATTTAAGGAATATGTATACACTGCTGAAAGGAAATCCGAAATCGTATAATGTTTTGAAATGGCAAACGCGTGGATGAATTGTCGCAAACATTTGCTGTGTACATTTATTTGAATTAAATGATATTATTAAGTATTGGGTACATAACTAATCGGCGGAATTTATTGAATTAACGTAATTTAGAGGGATGTATTCAATCAGCATCCCACATGATGAAGAATTATATTGCTAAATGTCTCATTTGGCGATGTACCACCTACATCCATGATGATGTATGATATTTATTAAATGACTCACTTGGCGGGATGCACCAATTGACATCTATCATGATGATGAACCGAATGGCTAAATGTGTAAGGCCATTATCATCGAAAATAAGACGGGATTCACTAAGCTGAACTCATGAAAATAAATTGAATAGTCATGTGACATAACAAACTCTGACAAGTGAAATGATATATTATTAAAATCTCATGAATTGAATTAGAATGAATTGTTGCATTGAAAATGCAATGTTTGTAAATGAAAAAGTATGTACAAATGTATAAGCATATGTATTGTTTATGCATTAACCATTGAAATAGAATGATGCTACGTTGTATAGATGTAGAACGTATAGAAACTACTAAGAATGAAAATGCTTAGCGTGTAGTTTTTTTTAACTATGCGTAAGTATCGAGTGATCAGGAAAGAAGGCCAAGAACAAGAAGCATAGAGTCATAGAGAAATCGCGCGGTGTATAAGTATATACCCCGACATGAGCATACATTGCATTCTTGAACATTGATATTTTGTAATCAAAACGAAGCAAACTGTGAAATATTGTTTTGTACTTTTTGAAGGGGAAGAAATTAATGTAAATGTGTTTGTATAGATGTAAATGTTTATGGGCCTACCATTTGAAAATTCTTCCGCGTAAATGAGAGCTCTAAAATGAAATGACATAAATAAAATGTTTTGATAAGATAAATAAAAATGGTCGGAGTAAACAAGGCTCCGGTTCGGATCCTCCATTCGGGTCGGGCCAGGGATTCGGTCACGACATTTTTGAAAAAAATGAAAATTTAATAAAACGGTAAATAAAAAGAATTAAACGAGCATCCCGGATCCGGTTCGAACTCGCCATTCGGGTTGGACCGGAGAAGGGGTGCTACACATGAAGTGCCCTAGATCAAAACCTAAGTGAAAAAGCAAGTTTTTAAGGTGAGATCACTTCCTAGTCTATGTGAATTTGAAGGTTAAAGGAGGAAATGGTTATATGATGGTGTAAATGAGTTTCTTGATATGTCTTTATGTACTGAATAAGAGATTTCATTGGAATTTAAGCAACACTCACACACCAAAACTATTAAGGTAAGCAATTAGGTTTTATGGATTATTTATCTAAACCTTCAATTGAGTTATATTAGCTTTGTTATTAAATTGACATGATTCTAGGTTGATTTTTCTAAGAAATTAAAAGAAAGGAGTGAGATTATAAGGGTGTAAATTTTGGTCGAAGAGAGGGTTTAATTGAGAAATGCATTGTTTGATTTAGTTTCATTGAATCTCAATGGCCTTTTGAGGAATTGTTAAATGTAATTGTTGAAAAGAAATGGAAGAAATTAAAGAAAATAACATGAATGTGTGATATGTAGGGATTTGGCTACCATAGAAGTATGAAAAGTTGAGCGCAAATTGATTTTAATCAATTCCAGCGAGTAAACGCCCACTTAGCTTGATTTAAGGTTTGTAATGATGCTGTCATCAGAGCCTTGATTTTAATTGGAAGTGAATTGATAAGTTGAGATTAAGTTGAATAAGGAAATGCTTATGGTTGTTCTTTCAATAATAGGTGCTTTACATTACAGCCATTTAGTTTAAATTGAATATTGTTATGCATGAATGTTAATGGATTTTATGGATAATGTGACTTGTAGGAGGAAAGTGATTAAGGATAAAGGTGGAGGTGGAAAATTTTTAAAGGAGGAAAAAGGGCTTAAATAACTAAGGTGAGAGAAAATGTAAATGTTTATAGAAATATATATGTATTAATGTTTACAAATATATATATGTTTTCATATCTATGTTATAAATATTAAATGAAGAAATGTGGTTTTCTGGCTTTATTTATGTGGATATAAGAACTGAAATGATTATGGTTTCCATAGTTTTTTAAAGCATGATTTATGTTTTAAAATTAAAATGTTATAAACATATATTCTATATATATATATGTTTATATGAAAATGTTTATTATTGAACCATGGTTACTCCTCCTTTTACATGTTACAAAGATAAAGTTTAAAGGAAAGCTCCACTAAAGTGCTTGCTTGCATGGTACATGGAAAGGGGATAGGATTTTTTTATAGAGAATGGAAGAGGATGCATATCATGCACGAAAAGTACGAAAAAGGTTACCAACGCACAATGTGATTTATTCCATAGTGCAATGGTATTTAAAAGAAAGGCACGATTTATTGGAGGTTCCTTTTGGGCCATCAGTGGTCATAAGAATGTTTCATCGAAGGTTCTATCATGGGCCAATGGTGGTTAACAATAGGCGGGTTCCATTGGATATGACGGATTCAAAAAGGAAAATAAAGTAAAGTAAATGCTTATTGAAATGAGATATTGGCAACAATGCTTTTACACATTGTATTTGAATCATATCCTGAACATTATTTTCCTCTCGACCGTACTCACCGAGCCTCTTTTAGCCTGTACCCTTTTTCCAAAATGTTTGCAAAATGTTTTTAGGGCGCAGAAGCGATGAGCAAATGGTTAAATTCTGTTAATAATGACACTCCACTCACGAGACGCACAACTTTTGAACATGTATGCACTCTTTGCAAACAACTACTTGTGCACCTTTATTTCCTAGTATGTATATAAGGTTTTAAAGAAATGATCCACGAGCCTGGACCTCTCAGTAGAGGTACGTAGGCGAAGTTGGGTGTAATCCCACTTTGTTTCCTCCAACAGCTTATAAAATATTGTTTAGATTTCTATGGTGTTCGTAAAATGATTTTTAACCCTTTTTATTTGAAATTGCTTGTGGTGGACTTGATGTCCCGTGAAGTTGGATGTGAGGAATGAGTCTATTTTGAGTGTAAAATGCTCTTATTATGTGTGTTGTAAATTGGGAAATGTCCAAAAATATAATAAATCCTGCCCATTTTCAGAAAATGCTCACCCGTGATCAAAAGGAAGCTAATGTTTAAAATATGAAAAAAATTTCCTACCAGGTTAATATTTATGGTTTTATGGAAAGCATAATTGTATATAAATGGGTTCGCTTCTCCATGCATCTTACTTTTAAAAAGGGTTTAAAAGATATATGTTTTCAAATCAGAGGAGTGCTCTGAGGTCCCCTAAGTTAGGAAGAGGAAATCTGGGTTGGATCCCTTCAATTTGTTGATTTGTTAGTTTAATATTTAAAGGTTTCATCTCAATTTGGTAGAATGTTTGTGCTCTTGTAATATGGGAGTAATTATTTTGACCAAATGGTGTGAGTGAGACACACTACTTTGAAGCCAAGACTCATGGTTGTCCCTGTCTACGGAGGCAAGTTGACTTCAAATTCTGTGAAATGGTTGAGAAGCACCGGTTTAAGAAAAATCAACTAAATCTTAGAAGGAGACCAACCTCCCAAAAGAAATAAGCTGTAATTACTGACCGGTTTAGGAATATGGTGTTCGGGGCAGTGAAATATAGTGTCATGAAGTATTCTAAGGCTATACTACTATGCTCTGGATAAACTGTGACGCAAGCCTAGCGACCATACTATCTTTGGAACAATATGAGTAATTGTATATGATCAGTAACACTCGATCCCATTCCCAAGTGTTATTAAATCTTAGTGAAACCTCAAATACATTTAGATTTAAATATCTTTTTCATTTAAGAAAAGGTGACAAAAAGACTTTTATTTCAGTTATGATATTTAGTGACAATTCATTTAATGTAAGGTTCAAATAGTGATGAACTTGAGTAGTAGGTACTTGATCTATAAATTTTCTCATCAATCCCTATGGGAATGATATTTGGACTTATAATCCATTTTTTTACTTGTTCACCTATGCACTTGCAGTGATTTAGACCAAATTGAATTTTAAACAAATTATTATAGACAAACATTAGAAAACAGTTTTAACAATACAACTGGTTGTTGGCATTGTAGCTAGGGATTCTAAACAAGTCTCTAATGGCAATGTTCCAAACAACTTTAATAAACAACAATTCGTCTTGCGTAAACCAATCAAACAAGTTTTGATTTACCTACTAAAATTAGAAACATGGGTTTACCTACCAATTACCGGCAAAATTTAGGGGGAATCACTAACAATTTACCTTACAAAGACCTTCAATTTACTCATTAATATACTCAAAATTATTCAGTTGGTAAATACAATGACAATTTTTGGCGGAAGATAGTAGGGACAACTTACCTGCAATTTACCTACTAATATTTACCTACAAAACTATTCAGTCGATAAATACGATATTAATGACAATTTACCTACAACTTACCTATACTACAAGAATTTGATAGTTTACCTATAAAATTTACCTACATAAATAATTTTGTAGGAAAAAACAAGATATTAATTACTGATTTTGTTGTCAGTAAACTGAAAATTATTTATTTTTATTTATTATTGGTTTAGCAACAACGGTATTTTGTAGGTAAACATAAATATTTTTAAATTATTTTTTTGTTAATTAATTACCTACAAAATTTAGTTGTTGGTAATTAGTTATAAATAAAACTTGGTCTCTCTCTCCTACCAACCCTAGTTTTTTCACAAATTAGAGGGAACTTATCTCTGCTTTCCATTTTTTTCTTATTCTAAGAACCTTTTTCTCTTCTCTCTAGGAAGACTATTTTCATGGATGATTTCTTCAAGAACATCTTCCTTCACCAGAACCCCCCTCTTCTTCCTCCTGCCCTTGAAACCACAGCCACAATTCCAATGCTTTCTCTCTCTATTTTCTCACTAACCAAACATGCCCCTTACCCACGAAACAGAACTATATCGAGCCCCTGAAGCGAGAATCAAACCCAACTCAATTGCCCAATCAAATTGCTTGCAGCTCCCGTTGGCAGTTCATCCTCATGTTCCAGTAACTAGAGTCGGCCTCGAAGGTGGCCTGACATCACGCTTCCTCTCCCATAACGAGATCCTTTACTTACGGTGCCGCTTCCTCTTGCCCCCATGTCAACTCCGACGTTGCCTTCCGAAGGGGCGAGGGTGGCGGTGCCGATATTTTTAGAGCTAGAGATAATCAATACAAAATTAGAAGCGGTAGCGATTATATATTACTTTCTAAAATACCCATTTCATGTTTTCAACGTTTCTTTCCATTTCATGTTTTCATGTCAATGGATAGTGTTGCTGAAATCATGTCTGAGTTGAAGGTTAGTCTATTCATTTTATTATTATTATTTTTTTAGAAGATGTTTATTTGTTAAGGTTTGATTTGATAAGGGATTTGGGAGTGCTTGTGAAATATTGTTGCTTTGAATCTGGGCAGGTGATGGGTGCTTATCAATCCGGAAGACTGTTCCTCCTCCGCTGCTACATCCAGCAGTTGTATTCTCTTAAAATTTCTCGTCTAGTGGGATTGAGGATGATAGAATGGTAGCTCATGTTTTTTTATCAGTCACAGGGAATCCAAGATGGATTTGAGGTTAGATTTGCTAAAATTAATTCTCATAAATCAATCTTCAAGGTAATTGTTTTTTGTTTGTTGAGGTGTTTTAGCTGTTTGTTGTGCTGAAATTGTCTACAGATGGATATTTGGGATGGGTCTGCTTCTAGGAATTTTTTTTCCTGGTATATTAATTTGCTCTTTTGATTTTTCTTTCAAGACCAAAGCTAGTTGTGCTTTCCTGTTATATCAATCTTTTGAGTGATTTATATTGTTATCTATATTAGGTTTTTGAAATTAATCGAGTTGGTGTGTGATAGTTTTCACGATTTGAAACTTAGATTGGTAAAGGTGTATTTCCTTGTTTTGATTGTGTAGAAGGTGTATTTCCTTAATTGTTTTGATTGTGTAGAAGGTGTATTTCCTTAATTGTTTTGATTGTGTAGAAGGTGTATTTCACGGGTTATATATCCCTGGAAAATCCATTGCCTATTTTTATTTGTCTTATTATTCTCTTCTTTATTAGGATTAATGTGTAAATTTTCTATTTGTTGAATTAGATTTTCGATTCCTAGATCTTATTTTAGTTTTCCTTTTTGAGGAGTATCTATCTTTTGTTCTAATATGTCTAATTTTTTTATGTAATTTAATAACTAAGGTAGTTAAAGTATTTAAGATTCTAGGGTAATACTGGTCTGATATAGGTTGTCCTTCATAGAAGGTAAGTCTTTCAGGTTTTTTGTGATATTCTTTTACTATTTCAAGTGCTTCTAAGTAATTCTTATAATATTATATATTCATTAACTTTCTAATATATTTTTAGCTTCTAACAGTACTTTCTTAGTTTCTCTTAAAAGTTCTTCCAATTCTTTAGATTTTTTCTCTAATTTTTATAATACATTTTTAGATTCTATTTCTATGGGTTGTTCTTTATCTGTATCTTAAGATTTTCTAATAATTTTATTTTTTTCTAAACTAAACAAGTAAACAACTGTACAATAAGAGAATTCAAAATTACATAAACAACTGAAATAACCTCAAAAAACATCTTAAAATATTTTATTTTATTATTCTTTTATGATTTATTAAACTGAAAATTATTTTGAAAAGAAGTTATTAAACATAAAATTATTTGAACTAGAGAGCAAGCTATGGTTGTGATGCTCTTTGGTTCCACCTTCAATTATTTTCTTTGTCTTTCTCTTGAGCCACCATTTCATCTATGTTTTTCTAAAATTGTGTACCCTTCTTCTTCCATATCTTATTCAATGAAGCTTTCCTTCTTGTTTTTGGACATTCTGTGATGTCTCTTCTACTTCTAATTAAATGGTTACATGTTCCTATTTTGCTAACTTTCAAGTAATATATCTCTTTATATGGTTAGATTATAGAGAATCTGAATAATTGTTAAGAATTTGTACTACCTTTTCTCCAATGAAAATTCTTCGTGATGTCCTTGATTTTTTGGTCTATATTTGTAGGAATCTTTCTTTATTATGTTTTTGACTTTATCATGCTTTTGTTTCATGTCTCTGTTTACAAAATATGGATAAGATTCATGTCACCGAATGTGAACTTAAGTTGAGTATCAAGTTAGAGCATGTTGGTTGGACTTAGTAGTTGTGGAATATAAAAAAAATGATCATGACATAATTATAGAAAAGGCCAAGATTTTAGATTGGTGATAGGTGTGCTTTACTCTAATTAATATGGCTTTGTCTGTTATGTTGTACAAGTATAGGGAAAATAATCATTGATGTGTATTGTGATGTGCTCAAAAGTTCATGGATGCATGATCCTATTAAGGAATTAATTCAAAATAACCATGTTCCTAAAAACTTAAATTCAAGCCAACTAATAGTAACCAATTCCCCTACTTTAATGCAATGTAAAGGTTAATCGCAGACGCTCGAAAATACCCTTATCAGCTTTTATGACATGTTCAGAAAATGAATTAAATTTTTTTTTTCCAAGATTTAAATGACTAAACGAAATGATAAAAAACTTGAAAATTACAAGAGCCAAATAAATTTGATAAAATGTCAAATGAGGACCTAAGGGTCAGTAAATGAGGAGTGTAAATGTTAAAATAAAATGAAATATATGAAGTGAAAAAAATGAAAGTGAATGAAGAGTTAAAATGAGAAAATGGAAAATAGAATTCTGTATGTGTGTGAAGCCAACAAGGCCTTATAAAGATTTAAGGCTTAAGACCACTAGTCATGTAAATGCCATTTCTCACATTTTATAAGGAAAGAGGGAGAAAGGCTAGGGCACATTCCATGATAAGAAGAGAAGAAATTACATTTCTTCATGTAATCATGGATGTTGATCAAGAAGGGAGAAGAAGAAAGGAAAGAGAATCAAGATTTAAGGTATGAAAAACCAAACCCTAACCCCCTTTCTACTTGTGTTTGGGTTTAATAAAACCCCAAATGTGGTATAAAAGTGTTTTGAAATGTTGTAGTTCGTTTTCAAAGCTGTATCGGTATGATTTTGGTGTATTGTAGTTGAATTGGTTAAGTTTAAATCAGAAAACCCTAGCTTTTGTGTAAAATAGATTTATTGGTTTATTTCAGTTTTGGGGGTTGCTCTAAGCTGTTATATATTTGTGGTTTGATAGTTGTTGATGAATTTTTGTATCAAGGAAATGACAGTTTCAAAAGGACACAAAAAAATTTTCTAAAACTCTGCTATTTTTGGCTATAAGTTAAATTATAATCATCCAACTGAAAGTGATCCCACCTATTAATTTGAACCATAAGACAATTCATAAATGTATAGAAGGGACCAGGAGCAAATTATAGGCTCCACAGCCCTGAATATGCCTAAAGGTGAGTTCTGTAGCCGAAGGGTATGTCTCGTTTTTTTTGGTGTAGCTAGGTGTTTTGGCCGTAAGTTGAGTTTCACTCATCCAAATTGGAGCATTCAAACTTTTGGATAAACTATACTTCTAGGTACGATACTGAAGAAGTATACATATAATCTTGCAACCCTAAAGTGCCTGTGAATCACAAAGTGGAGCTATTTGCAAAGAACATCCCATTCTCATGGCAAACAGGGAAAGTAACCAAGACGTAAATACAATGTAATCTGAGCTTGGTGATCCGTTAAACTGATTATTTTAATCTGAAGAAAGAAACCTTAGAAACCATATCTGCAAATGAGTAGAAGGAACCATTACTGAATTTGCGGTTAAGACCCTGAAAGAAACTGAGAATAAAAGCAGGTAACCGAGTAAGGTGCATACCTACTATTTTTGCAATGTACTCCATGAATTCCGAGTCATAAATCCAAACGAGATGATTCCAAATTCATACTGAAATAGACTAGATTCTATCATTTCTCGTGAAGGAAGGCGAGAAAAATGATAGCCCATGTCCCTATGAAAATTTTGCAAGTGAAAGTGTATTGGTAGACATCGAATCTCTAAATCCAAAAACTTTAGAATGCACAACTGATTTTTTTTCTTGGGTTGTTCTTTGATAGTGACATATTTGTGATGGATTAGAGGTTGGGGAAGAGGAAGCATGACCCAAGAATGGGATTCTGAGAATAGGAATCGAAGAGCAACAACTTTTTTTGGTTTGTTCTTCACACTTCCTTCCTTGTTTCGGTTTTGTGTTTTGTTTGAAAAAATAAATCTAAATGATTTTATATGAATAGGCATGTGTGCTCCGTTTGAGCCATAAATGAATTGGTTTGTTCTCCATTCTTCTACTTCTAAAAGCTGAAGAATGAGAGCCATGATTTATTGAAATGAATTGTAATAAATTTGTATATTAATTTGTTTGAACTGATTTGATACAATTATTTTGTGAAACACTAAAATACGAAAAATTGTATTATATTGAAAAACCAAGTATTTGGATATAAATGTATATACACTATTGTAAATTACTATGAATGATTTGAGCCCCCTTAATAGAATGTTAACCATTAAATTCGAGTTAAGGATGATTCGTATACCAATAAGGGTCAAATGTGAGCAAGATCACAATAATGTAATGATGTGTCACTTTATCCGTAGCTCCAAATGAGATAGTATTCTAAAAGAGTGTTCACTTAAACATTTTAATAACTAAATAACAGCCCAAATGAGACCGCTCAGGTTATAAACCTTTTTTATACTAACCTCGCTAGCCAAGAATGTAGATCGTGCTTGGATTTCTTTATCCCCAGGTAACTAAAGTATAGGTTAAATTCACTTAAGGGCAAAATGAAAAGAAATTTGTGAAATGCATGATTTGTGTTTGAATGATTTATTGCATATGAAACTGCATGATTGAAATGACCAATGAATTGTAATTTGAATTTATACAAAATGAAAATATACATATATGTATTTTACCACATTGGTTATTGAAAAAAATTGTACAAAGGCATCGATTTAGAAAAATGCATGATTCACTTAAACTAAAATGAAGAGAGAACTGTATAGAACCACTAGGCATGAAAATGCTTAGCACGTTGTTTTATCATCGTGCAGGTACCGGGTGAATAGGTATAAAGGAAAAGACCGCAGCGATTCAAAGTCAACGTCAAGGCCTCACGGAGTTGAAGTAAAGCTCCGACCTTGCATTCAAGGAAATGTGAAAGACACTTTGTACAAACTTTGATTTTGTTTTGTAAATATTTTGGTATTGAAAACGGTTTATAATGTCATAATGTAAAAAGGTGGTAAATGGACCAAATGGGCATGTAATGCCATATTTAATGGAAAACGTTATTGAAAACAAAATGGTGGAGCCCTTTTAAGTTGAATTAGTATATACAAATATATTTTCATCAAGATAACTATCCTTGACAAAATGAGCATTGGAAATGTGTTTTACTGACAAAAGAAAAAGGATTTGGATTCAAAAAAAGGACCACGTCCTGGATCCGGTTAGGCCTCCGGGTCGGGTCGGGTACGGGGGAACGAGCCGTCACAATCAGAATCCACATTAGTTGGTTCATGATTCTGATTAGAAGATGGGAGCAGCATTTCAAGATGGGAGAACTCCTAGTGCTTGAGACATGTTTGCTCATGCTGGTCATTTTCTTTTTCTTTATTTATTTTCTCCTTTGTTGGTGATTGAGCTCCTGTTGCTTCTACTATTGGAGCACCTACTGCAACACTTATTGTTGATGAACAAAACTTTTTTACTTTGAAAATTTGCTAAAATTGTGAATCTTGTTAACACAAAATGATATATGATGTCTTGATGTTGTTTTGATGATCTAATGTTGTATACGTTGGTTGTTTATATCAATTCTTACAAGAAATGTCTTAATTTTCTAAGAGCCATGACTATAAAACCCGAAAAAATTTTAATTTTTCTGAAAAATGGCAAAAATGGTAAAATTGTATAAATGGTTTAGGGAAGCTTGGAAAATTTTCTAGATCTCAGATGACAAAACAAACTTCACAATTGGATTTGTCTTACGAAATCTAGTTACCCAGAAAAATTTAGTCGAATTTCGAGACAATCGGGTTTTTTCGATTTTCGAGGTGACGGTGTCCGATGGACCCCAAAAACGAGATTTTTGATGAAAATTTTGGAAGTTGTGTAATAATTTAAAGAAAGTTCGTATAAGACAATTTGAACTTGAATCGAGACAAAATAAATTGTTTCAAGACAGAAACGAACCCTGATGGGTCGTGGACATGTGGCGCGTTAAGAGCCACCCATTGAACTTAAGTAAGGGGCAAAAAGGGAAAAAGAGGAGGAGGGCTCAAAGAGCTTGGTTTCTTCCAGTTTTCACATAGGAGAGTGGGATAAGAGAGAGGGAGGGAGAAAATCTCCACTTTCTCTCTATGATCTACGAAGATCGGGTAGTCGGTTTCTGGTGGACCAAGAACTAAAGTCCATTTACGCGATGAGGGCTACGCGTGGGTACCAAAAACATGGGATTTCACCGAGGATTCAAGCGAGGAGTTCTGGAAATCAAAGGTTTCGGGTTTAGGAAGTGTCCACGAGACTTCCTAGAGTTTCTTCTATGCTCCAAGAGGTAGGGATTCTTCCTACTTTGGTTTATTTTCCATTCTAGGGGGTTGTTTAGCCAGCCATTTTTGCCTCAGGCTATTTGGCAAAATAATATGGTGGAATAGTGCCAAGTTTTGACTCTCTTAAGATGTCCAATTTTTTGTGGGTCACTTCTGCTATAAAAGAGAATTTTGACTAAATATCCTTAAAAGGAACTTGGGGGCTTTATCCGAGAACTTGATATTGGGCTTTATAATCACCCAAATTCCACCTTTATAACCTGCTATGGTCTGTTTTCCGACCGCCACAAGTCGCTTATGTTTTGGCCAAACCTACTGTCCAATGCTATTGAATAAAGCTCTTTATCAGAGACTGTCCAATGCTTTTGAATAAAGTTGTTTAATGGATACTGTCCAATGCTTTTGAATAAAGCGGTTTATCGGACATTGTCCAATGCTTTTGATTAAAGCAGTTTATCGAACACTGTCCAATGCTTTTGAATAAAGCGGTTTATCGAAGACTGTCTAATGCTTTTTAAACAGCGCTTTATTGAGACTCCGCCCAATGCTTTGACAGTTTACATTTGAGATCGCCCAATGCCACAAAGTTGCTTTTATCAAGACTATCCAATGCTTTTGAATAAAGCTATTTATCGGAGATTGTCCAATAGCTTTGAATAAAGAGGTTTTTCGGAGGATGTTCAATGAGTTTAAAAACAAAAAGCTTTTGTTTTAGATAAAGGGTCAATGGTTAAAACCCCCACGACAAAGCTTCTACACTCTATGATAAAGATTGCCACAGAAATAGCTGACGACTCGCAGAAGGTGATGGTGAGTGACGTTTCATTCATGGCATGTAGGCATTCCAAAGTAGAAACTGCATTTTACTTGGAATGTTTGATTGTGTGAACGCATTGCATGTGCACTTAGGTGGGGAGTACCCCTATAGGAGTTTGCTCTACTAGGCATTGCTCACCCCATCGTGGGACCCCATTTCTGCAATGTGGAGAGGCAGTGGACAAAGGCCACTCGAGGCCGCAGCTATGAAGAAAGCCTAGCTTGTATTCTGTAATTACTTTTTGTAAGAAGTTTGGCACAAACTAGTTCTAGCTTGTATTTTGTGTGTAAAAGAATTGTAAAATACTTTGGAACAACCTGTTCTTAATTTGTAATATTTGTAAGAGTGTTGTATTAAACTCTTCATCATGGTAATTAGTCTTGTATATTCGTAGGTGGATGAGGCCCTTGCTAGCCACTTCTACTCATAATTGAATCTAAGGAGGTCATTGTATTATATTATTTCATGTTGCTGTGTTTTTGTACATGTGTTAAGACCAATGATATATACAAATTTATGCCACTACTACCAAAGTGACTATTACCTAACTCGGCTAACCCAAGACCAAAACTCTTGTTAAGACCAACCTCGTATGGGATGTGACTGTATGCCAAACTTCTGGTACTACCACCCAAGAACTTTTCAGTCCCCGGCAACGGCGCCAAAAACTTGTTAAGACCATTTTTTATATACATGAAAATATGGATTTATTCTTCTTTTTAAAAAATTAGTGTGTGTAGTCTTGATCACTGCAAGTGCACAGGTCGTACAATTAATAAAAGTGAATATTTAAAGTCTAGATATCATTCCCACGAGGAAGGATGATAAATCAAAAGACTAACTACCCCAACTACTCAAGATCATTACTATTTGAACTCCACTGATATGATGCCGATGTTAATTAAAAACGTAGTCTCTGACTCGAAATCTAAATATATAAAAATACAAAGTTTAATAAAATTAAAGGAGGGATTCACCGAGGCAAGACAAACTGGACATGGATCAATTAGTAATAATCAATTTCTGCATCATTTCGATTCATAGCTCAACCATCAATTAGAAAACTAAGTTTGTCAAAGATGCAAGGTAGTATAGTTTGGATTTCTCCCTCAACCATACTTTTCATCGATTAAAGGTTCATATTCATTTCTGAGACATGATTCTAATCAGTTAATTGTAATACATAACCCTCTGAGTAAGGATTTCGTGATTTTCCTTTTATTACTTCATACTCAGATCTTAGACTAAAGAATTCTTGCCTACAGACAAGATATCAGAGCCTCTCCAAATTGATCACACCTCATCCTACACTCTATGAAAATTTCCATCTCCCTTGATTAGATCTTGCAAAAACGGATCATAATCAATTCAATGTAAAGATGAGACCTATGAGTGATTAAACAGATACTTCATTCAACCATCCTCCAATTATAAGTTGGTGATCTATCTAAGTAATCCTTCAAAGTTCATTAGTTCCATAGTATTAGTCTACCATACCCACAAGGAAATGCTCTACACTCTCAAGATTCTCCATGTCGATGTCAATTAGAGGGCCTCCTGGAAATCAGAGCGAGATACAGCACCTTGCATTGGGTACACGGTACTAGTATTGAGAACAAGTAAATTTATAAACAATGCCAATCAAATAAATTCAAGAATTCTAATTAAAGATTTCTTCCACCTTATGCAGAAAAATGACTATCATCAATGACCCATTTCTAGTGAGGTCAACTTTTCAAAACTAGTTCACTCAACTCAGTGACTAACTGATCAGGAAAATTCACTTAAATCATGAACGAACTGAAATAAATGAACTCCAAAAACTTTCCATCATCCATTTAAATCAAAACAAGAATAATGGAAAAGATGAATTATAAAGAAAATACCACTAAGCCGCACTCTCCAATATAATACCACCTAAATCAAGAAAATTAAAGGAAAACTAACAAATTAAAACTATACTAAACTAAATCTACTAAAATGGAAAATAAAAGAAAAAATATATAAATAAAAATATACAAGAGTCTTCAACCACCCAGAAATCCTAGAGCTGCCGAAAGCTGCGCACATTACCCTAGAAGTGTATATTTATAGGCTTTCCAATGTTGGGCCTCACTTCATTAGTCAAGTAGGATCCCCCAAATTCGCCCTCCAATTTGGTCTCTTTGTCGTGACATAGAAATTTATGTTGCGACAGAGCTTTTAGTCTTTGTCACTGCCTCTGTCATAGCTTCTTGTTTTTCTATCGAACATGTTCTCTAGGCTTGTTCTTGGATTGTGTTGAAACATACTTTCATGATGTCGCGACATAAATGTATTTCAGCAGTCTTATTCTTGTCGCAACAGGAATGCCTTGTGTCACGACAACAAACCTATTTGCACCAAGCTTCTCAAGTCCTTGTCCTTCTGGAGTTTGTCGCGACATAATTTTCCTTGTCGCAACAAACATTTAATTTTCATCCTATCAACTCTATCTCAACAGAGTTTTATCTGTCACGATAGGATTTCTTTGAGCCCTTAGCAATTTCTGTTGCAACAGGAAACTCCTTGGTCGTAACAGACTTTTCTTTCTTGATTCTTGTCACTTGCTGAGCTGTTTGTCGCGACTGTTCGTTGGACCAAAAGACATATACAAATTTATGACACTATTACCAAAGGACTATTATCTAATCCCCAGCAATAGTGCCATGAAACTTGTTGATTATATTTCCTTGCAAGTCTACTGATATAAAATGGTTTCCCTCGAAGAATAGATACATTTCCTTTATGTTGGGTCCATGATTCCAAGTGCAATGTGTCGAACAAGTAATAAAGTGGATTTTTAGGGTCCGTATATCGATCCCACAGATCTCAAGAATTTTCAATCAACTACCCCGACTACTCAAGCTCTATACTATCAGACTATGATAGACAATTTGATCAGCCTTGAAAGCCTTAAAATAATGAAAACTAAAAAGAATTGAATTAATAACAAAATGCAACTGGAATAATTCGAAATAATAAAATAACAAATTTCGACACGTTTATCCGCAAAGGGCATATTGAAAATAAAGCTATCAAGTAAACATCAATTCCTTCAGATTGCACTGTAATTTTGTTTCATGAACCACAGATTTAAAACTAGTCCAAGGAGTATGAAAGTTCAAATTGGATCTCCTCCACACTCACTATTCATCATCTAACCTTGACTGCTTCTTCAAGACAAAGGTTAGATAATACCTTTTAATCCGGGGCCGCTTGCTCTGGGTATTTTTCTTTCACATTTCATACCCACAACTTGAATCAGAAACCCAGCTCCTAAATTATAGTCACACACATATTTACATCTATACTGAGCCTCATCCTCAAAATTAAAACAAATTTTATCCTTTTCCTTGATTAGACTTTGCTAACAATGATTGAATTCACTATTCGACCGAGGCGAACTCTCTGCATGCTTAAATTGATAACTCACCTAACTCATTCCTCGATTCCCAAGGAGTAAGAGGGATGTATCGATTTAATTACACAGAGCACATTAGGATCATCAATATCGTGTTCACATACCTTCCAGTAAATTGTTCATCACTCGTGAATGCTTTCTCCTCGTGTCACCCGCAGGCCTCCCGAAATCGAGCTCTGAAACAATCTCGCTATGGGTATAGGAGACTCGATATTGGGATCAATTCCACAAAATAAACAAACCAAAGAAGTAGATTTACAACCGGGTTCAAAGATCAACGAATAAAAATTCAGAAAGATAATTTCGATAATAGAGTCATTTCAATGGAAGCCGGGTTTCAAATCACTGGATTACACCATACATCAAGCCACATCAAGAAACCACTCAGAAATCGGAAACCTGGTAGTTTGGAATCAAAATTTGTCTCGAATTCAAACAAACTTGCATAGCACTTGAAGAAATATAAATCAAGATTCGCCTAAAACTTTTAACAAATTAACGCTCGGGATCCAAATTTAAAACAAAAAATACGAACTAATTCCAAATAAAACAAGAAAGCAGTGAAAATTAAAAATAAAGGAGCCTTCAAGAACCCTGCATCTCTTTTCTGTCGTGCCAAAGCTTCGCTCCTTCAGTAGCATACATATTTATAGGGTTCTCGGGTTGGGCCCTAATTTCATGCACCTCTTTCGACTTCGCTTAATCGTCCATTTTGTCGTTGGATGCCAGCGACATCAATTCTTTGTCGCCACTCGTTGTCTCGCCTTGTCGCAGGCTTCTTTGTTTGGTCGCGACATGTCTTTGGTGGAACTGATGTCGCAACAGCTTGATCTTGTCGCGACCTCTTTTCTTTGGAACTGATGTCGCGACAGCCATCGACGTCACACCTTACCTCGATTTGATGTCGCGATACCACGTCGCCGCGACCTTCCGTCTTTCTGGCAAATGCGATGTCGCGACTGCCTTTGCTTTGCTGTCGCGACCGCTTAATGATGTCAGTGACCTCAAGTTCGGGAGCTGATGTCGCGACAACCGTGTGTTGTCGCGACCTTCTTTCATATAAGAACCGCTGTCGCGATCACGAATGATGTCGCGACTTCTTTCGGTAGTTGACGCGACAACTTGATCTTGTTGCGAATTTCTTTAGTGTGAATCGATGTCGCTGACCACTTGAATGATGTCGACCTTCTTCTCTTAAATGATGATGTCGCTGAATCTTAGTTTCCTTTGCGGTAGTCGATGTCACTGACCGGCCTCGATTCGTATCGATGTCGCGATCGCATCCAGATGTCGCACATAATAAACTACCAAACAAGCCATCTTCCGTCGCACTTCTTGGTGTCGCAATCTCATTGTCCACTCAGACTGGTTTAATTGCCGCGACCGAATGATGTCACATCATGTCTTCTTCTTCATCAATTCCTCGTTGCTTCGACTTTGAGTTTTTCACGCCTCAAATTTCTTGCTTTGTCTTCAATTACGCTTCATTTGCGACTAGAGCTTTGTAGTTGCAACCTTAATATGTATTTCTGATTGTCAGAAGGATCCACTTACATAAAAACTTTAACTTTGCGCCCTCTCCCGCGTAATTTCCTTCACCACTATATCAAGATCAAGCCAGCCACATTCCTCGTTCCTTTACCGCAATTTCTACTTCTTTGAATTCCCTAATGCACAAACAAACTTGGTGAAGTATTCCATATTCATGCACATAAATCAACCTTTTTTAGAATAAAATAAATCGTAAAAATGGACCTAAAATAGATGACTTTAAGCTCATCAACTTACATGTAATTTTCACATGGTTAATTGCCTTGGCCGCCTTGGGCTCTTCTTCAATTTCTGTCGTGACCTACTTTTTCTCTATCATGAAAAATTTTATCATTCCATATCTTTTATTGTCACGACAAAAAACTTCTTTGTCACGACATAAGTTTTGTCTTCAACTCTTGATTACGTTGCAATAAGAATTTCTTTGTCGTCATTGTTCTTGTGTTGCTCTTCAGCTTTTTGTCATGACAGGGAATTCACCTTCTTCATGTTTTGTTTGTCGCGACAGAAATAATCTTTGTCGTGACAGAGATTTTGTTGCTCTTGGTTGTGGATTATTAATCTTATGTCACGATAAGATTTTCTTTATTGCGACAACAGTTCTTCCTTAAGCTGGCTTGATGTTGAAAACTTTGTCGCAACATAAAAACACTTGTCTCAGTTGACTTGTGTTGTAATCGGAGCAATTTTTGTCATGACAGAATTTTCTTTTGTTACGACAGAGTTCATCTGTTAGCCTTTAGCTTTTTATGTCGCAACAAAGTCAAGAATTGTCGCGACAGTTTTCTTCACAATTTTCTTCAATAATGTCGCGATAGAAAAAACTCTCATTACGATTAAAATTTCTTCACCCATTGAGTTCTGTCTGAGCCTTGTTGTGACATTTCGTTGTTGGTTACGACATAGTTCCTTTGGCCTACTTGAATTTTTTTGTCGCGACATATGAAACTTATGTCACGACACAGACTACTGCATTTTCCAATTTTTTTTTTTGCTTGTTTTCTGCTTGTTTTCTCTCATTTTTCAATTAACACCTGCAAAACACAAAGTAGGTGAATATTCCATAATTTGACATAAAAATAGATCTAAAATTGTTAAAAACATGCCATAAAAATGGATTAAAAATAGATGAGTTTTAGACTCATCAAATTCCCCCAAACTTAAAGTTTTGTTTGTCCCTACAAAGAAAAGAAATTTTGCTCATTCCTCAAACAATTCAGCAAATTTTTAAGGACATTTTTCTCTGCTTAAAACTCAATTGGGCAAGAAACATACAAGGTTATAGAATCTTCTAAACATGTTTCCAATCTAGAATTAGGAAGATTTTCACTATGTTCACTGGAACCAACCAATAATTCATAAGTGTGTAACAATTTAACTATTCAATCCCACTTTGTAAAAGGTCTTTTCTTTTCTTTACAATCGCTAATCTTCACAATATCAGCTTACACTATTTTTTTTTAAAGTCCCATGCTTGTTTATCATATTAATTCCATCATCGTAGGCAAAACACCTTTCAGTAACTAATAAATAGCCTTTGAAGTTTGTGTGGCTTGAGTAATGAGGTAGATAATTAGACATTTTAGGCTCAATTTTACCAAGACTTCACTAACAACTTACACTATTGCCTTCTTGATGTATCCTTGATTTCTCTTTATTGTAAGTTTCCAACCTTCCCATTAGGTTTTTGCATCTTTCTGCATATTTTTCATTGTGGTGCCTTTTTCTCTTTTCATTGTCCATCCCCGGAAGATGACCTCCTTATTCTAGAAGCTTTTCACTTTTCATTTTCTCCAAGCTTGGTAGATTTGGTGCTATGTTTTGTCTTTTTAAGCTTTCACCTCCCTTCTTTAGCTTAACTTTAGGTTAATAACTCTATACCACATTAAGGTATTAGGTGTCGAACAATCTCTAAGGACTTAATTGTTCCAGTAAATATGCATCACAAACTATTCCATTTGATTTTTCACAACTTCTTTATAATCCTCTCATCTTTATTTCTTTGAATTGTTTTTCAACCCTTTTCAATATTTTCTACAACTAGAAATAATATTCTCAAACTTGTCCTTTCATTGATGCACTTGGTCCGATGATCTCGGCAATAAGGGTCAAGATCAGAGAATCATGTATGAAGGAATTCGCTTCTTATTTGTTGGTTGAGATTGGTTGTAGGATCAAATAAGTGAACTAGTGTATATGCATATGCATATATAGCAAGGTAGGCTTCAAAGGCTCCAAATTTCCAAGGATGGTTTAAATCATTTCCTCTCTCTAGTGGTATATTGCCTAGGATTTCTCTGACTAATAATCTAATGCTTCTAGGACATTGAAGATCTTATTATTGGATCCTTAAGATGTTCCTGGGCCTTTGGCACAATTTTCTTAGTTATTAAAAGTTGACCATGTGTAAAGTTTATTAGGATTTTATAACCAAACTATTTGCACAAACATAATTATAGGTCTTATCTATTCCATCAATTTATTAAAGTCTTCCTTAATCTTGAAGTTCAACACATTTATTCATAACCTTACAACTTTCCATTTCAATGCATCCATTAGATTTTTGTTTGGTTTTGAGATTTGTTGTCAGGCCGCTTACCCGATATGTTCATTTAAATCAATGATTCATCTTTTAAACAATCTAATACAACCAATGTTATTCTTTAATCAGTTCCTAAATCAACTAAACATATAGCCATTTGACAACTAGTCTAAAAGTAACTAGTTTCTCAATTATTTCCAATTAAGCTATTTATTTGAATCATATCAGTTCCCATGCATTTATCTAAAAGTGAAATATAAAGAAGGAAAGAACATATACACAAATGCACAAAATATTCTACAAACAGGGTGCACACACATTTCTGCACAAAAATGCACAATTTACATATCATTGAATGTTTCAAGGATGGACATTAGGTACAGAGAGGGAGAAGAGATGGAAGAGCAGGGTGAGCTATTTTCTTTTTCTTTCATATCTATGGAGGATGGTAGGTTAACTTGATCTAACTTATACCCAGCTGTAGAAGGTGAGAACTCAAGGATTTTGACTTATGGATGTCTTGACTTACTGCCTTTTCCACTTCTGTTCGCAAGCCACTCCATAGTTAGGGCTAGTTGCTTGATCATTTCACTTTGTCTCTATCCAATAGAATTCAGGGTTCCCTCAAACTCACCTTGGGCAGTACATTTTAGTCAGGTTCTTGTTGATCATGCCCAAGCTTTCAGTCCAGCACTTCTTCCAGAAACAGAACACCTGTGTCCTCTTTCAAGTACTATTAAGCTCCGATTTCCTTCCGATGTTCCTACAGATACTCAAAATTCTTCAACATTCTCCCTTCACAGATTCGAATAGCTCACTTTCTTCTTTTTAGCTGTTAAAGAATAAGTACACTTCTCTCTTGCTTCTTCGCTTGCATTTCAGTTTGTTCTCTTTGTTCTATCTGCTTCCATTACTTCACCTTCTCTCGTCAGAGGACCTCTTCCAAGTTTTGTCCTCTTCAACCCACCATGACCTACTCCCTGATGGCTTGAGCTTCAACCGCTTGTCCCTCTTCCATTTCCTACCTCATGGTCCAGAAAGGCTACAAACACATAGATCAAGCAATACTAGCTTTGAGAGCTTTCACCCGTCCAAGGTTGGACTTGTCTTGTCGTGCTCCATTCCCCCACCTAGCGATCAAGGACGCGAGAAATTCAGACTCTTTACTTTCTTTTTCAAACGTTGGTGGGCCCAAATCTTATAACTAAATCAAAATATTATATCCAATGATAAAAAAATAAAACTACCAATTCCAGAGGGTGTTTACAGATCAATACATACTCGAGTCCCATTTACATATACATACAAACCGTACATTTACATTTACATATCCAGCGCTGAACCTATTGACAACCCTACTAGTGTGGCCGCCTAGTAGTGTGCTAAGATCGCAGACAAACCCGTATGTTTAATGCTAGGGAACAGAGAATTCATACACATGTACATCAATTCATACCATTTATAGTATAGTAAGCATATACCGCAATAAGATATACAAAGAGTAGATAATGTGAATAGTTCATGATTTCATATAACAAACTTGTAAATATACATGTACTTATAGCAGATTTATACTTATTCAAATCTCCAGTTGGAGTTACCTAGCTTATACGAAAGTACCCGTAGGTACTACAAAACTTATACTTGTTCAAATCTTCCGTAGGAGTTACAAAGCCTATACTTGTTACGTGGCACCCAGAGGCTTGGCGCATCTTATACTCGTGCGTATACCCGCAGGTACTGGGCGCAGCTTATTCTTTAACCTTATTCGTTATTCAAACTCTTATCATATAATTGTTGGATTAGCTAGACTAGTAATAATAAATGATTAGGACACAACACAATAACTACCGGTTGCACGGCCAGATTCAAGGTGCCGTGAGTAATGTGCTAAAAGAGGTCTAAGACCGACAAAACATGTCTGCCATCGTATCAATGTGGCGTCGAGTACTAGCGAGGTCGGGGTTAACTAATCGTAACATGTCCGCCAAGTAAATAAAAGTGGTCGAAACACTAGCTGAGGTCGGCGACCGATCAAAACGCATGCCCACATAATAAGTGTCGAGCATTAGCAGGAGGTTTAAGATCGATCGTAATCGTGGCCACCCACGTAATAAAAGTGTCATGAAGATCTAGCAAGAATGCCAGCATCTCCACTCACCTACCACACAAGGTTTCAGTACTACAGTGATTGGTCAAGCATCGATCGAACGTGCCTCGCCATAATGTATGGGCCGTGGTCATTCAATATCTAGTTTTAGCATTCCTATAATTAGAAAAAGTGTGTTCAAAACTTACCATTCATCATAAGGCAATTGCTTACCCATCGCCAAACTAGAATGAGGTGGTAAGGCACTGCATAATTTTTCCTTTGTCTTATTAGTAGAAACATGTGAATGGACCTTTCTACACTTATAGGTCTCATTTTTCTGGGTCGTATAGTCCCTGGAAAGAAGGAAAAAAGAACAAAACAAAGACAACAATTTTCAAGTCAGAATCAAGAGTTTACAAGAATGGCTCGGGGCCACTACCACGAACCCGAGGATGGGAAAAATCCTCTTCTCGGTCATGCCACGGCGTGAACATGCCACGCCATGGGACTGTTGTAACGAGGGGTCCCTTCACCGCGCGGGCGACCTTCGACACAAATTGCTTAGATTTTTGTTTTCAGCCTTTTTCTTTTCCAAAACCCAACCAAAATCAAAGGAGATTCATATATTCTTCAGACACACATCTCCCAAGTGTGTTCTAACTCCACCAAAACCAAAGATAGAGAGTAACTAGGGTTTTTCCAAACCCTAATTCAAATCCTTGTATGTTAGGTTAACTTCCTAAATACCTCAAACATGTATCCACATATCTATACCAAAGAATCCATACAAAACCTTACCTATCTTATGCAAATCAGGTTTACTAACTCCAACTTTAAAGACATTCAGTGTTGTAAAGAATTCCTAACTAAGCCCTAGAAATCCATACCAATCCCATATGAATCCATACAAATCATAGTATTCCTTACAAAATCCTAGTTCCATACCTTTCCTCTTCTTCTTCTTCTTTTTCTTCTCTTCTTCTTCTCTTCTCCTCTCTTCTTCACATTTTTGCTCCCAAATGCCCCAAATGAGAGGCCAAAATTGGTCTTATTTGGTCTAATTCCCATAAGGCCTTGTTTGGCCACTAAGAATGCATTAATTTGACTTAAGTTTCATTTTATTGCACTTTAGTCCCTTAACTTTTTTCTATTTGCTCCACAATTTATGTTATTTCTATAATAGCCTTACATCTTTTTATCTTATGACCTTTGTGTCCCAATTTGACAAATTACAACTCTACCCTTGCTTATTTCCTGTGTTTCGTATTTATGTTTGCATTTAAATTACGAAAATTTCAAATTATACCTACAAAATACCCTAAACATGCTGAAAACGGCTAGGGTATATTTCAAGGTGTTACATGTCTCACCTCACCTCAAGGGAGAAAGTTAGTACTGGGCTTACACTTCTCTGCCCTTGTGGGAGTTATGGTTCTTCATCTTCTACCTAGGGCTACTGTATTTCCACTAGTTTTTCTTCTTCCCTTACAGCTTCCGCCTGTCTTCCCCTGTTTCTATTTTTAGGCCCCTTGGTGATTCCATAATTAGTGATGTCTTAAAGAGCTCTCTCCGCTTCCCTGAATTTCGACACCCCCCCAAGATGCAGAGTCTTGAAATCAATGTTGGGTGAGGAATCAGCCCTTTATATCCTCCTTTGTAATAACTCATAATTGAGTTTTCTATTATCTTTCCCACACTGAATTTATAGATTTTGAGGATGGCATATAATAAGATTGTCTCCTTCTCCCTGACTGTGTATAAATGTTTGGAAGGTAGCGTGACTGAACATAAAAAATAAAACCACACTCGTCGGGTTCAGTCAAGGTCTTGCCGACGGACTCGCGGTGGGTTCTTCCTGGCATTCCACTTCCCTGCCACTGCCAAAGAGGTCTACAATCTTCTGGTAGTCAGGTGTTTTCACTAGTCTTTTGAATTTTGACCCATTCTTCCTTTCCTGAAGATTGTATGTCTGGTCAATTTGTTCTCTTCTAAAGGGTATCCATTTCCCTCTGAAGTAGACAGCCTAATCTTTCATCCCCACCATGTTGGCGTAGAACTCTTTTACCACATCTACAAATCCAGGAGCTTTATGCTCGCATAACAAATGCCATCCTTTGCTTTCGACCAGCTCTTGGAATGGAGAAACCCATTTGTTGAAGCCTCTCTCCCCTATGAAGTCTCCATGTTATAGCTTGTCTCTCCAAGCAATATAAGCCATGTCAGAGACCCAGTCACCAACTATTTGTTCGTTGTTCTCTACTTCTTCATTTCCTCTTTTCCTCTTCCTAGATTCTTCCACTGTCTGATCAAGCTCATCGTTTACCTTAGCTCTTTCTTCACCTTGCCTTGTTACTACCTGAGTAGCTTGAACTGTTTCATTCTCCAACTCATCATACTCTTCCATGATTTCGTTGAGGTTTAAACTGTGCTTTGGGGCCTTTCGCATACTGTGAGAGGTAGGTTTAGGATCTAGGGTTTTGAATGAGCGAGAGAGGATCGTGAGAGAGACTTCAAGGTTTGAAGGTTATGAGGCATGACTCTTCGGCCTTTGAACTTTCTATTTATAGCCAAGAATTGTCATGGTTTCCTTAATTGTCAGAACATTACTTTGACCTAAAGTGTGCCTTTTTTAAATTGGTGTCGTGACATAGAGAAGTGATGTCACAACATGAATTTTGCACTTAAGTTTGGACTAGGGCAATTCTTTGTTGCGACCAAACAAAAACTGTCGCGACACAATTTTGTCTATGCTCCAATTGAATTATGTCGTGACATACAGAAATTTTGTCGCTACATGTTTTCTGAGGCCCAAGCTTGTTGTTTGTTGTGACATAGAGAAAATATGTCGCACAAACCTTTTCTTGCTTATCTATTTTAGCACCAACTTTGTAGCAAAAAAAAAAAAAGAAAGCCTATCGCAACAAAGCTTGTTCTATTTTAGCACCAAAAGTTCAACCAGTGTCGTGACATAACAATTTATGTCGCGACAGGATTTTGTTTTACCTCTAATTCTTTGCATATTTTCTTGCTTTCAACCATTCAACCCAAATGACATTATGCAATAAAGTTTTCCACATAGTTCATACTTGTGAAAACACATATTTCTTCAAACAATCTTCTCCATTCAAGTATAAACAACAAATCTCTTTCTTCATTCAATATCGTTTATCTAGATTTTCAACAAGGTATTCAAGCAATTGGCTAAAGAAAGTTGTCTAACAATTTATGCTCTAAAAATCTTTATATTCCCCCAAACTTCAACTATGCAGTATCAATAAAAATAATAATAATAATAATAATAAATAAATAAAATAAATTGAGGGAAATAGAAACTCCCCCTTGTAGTTCTTTTTTGCACATTTTAGATGAGAAAGTGTGCTTCCCAATAATATCTTTTCCCAGTTGATCTTCCCTGTTAAGAAAAATTTAGCAATCTATTAAACTTCCTAATAAAATTTTCTAACAAAAATTAAAATTAAAACTTCAAACTCATAAAAGTAATCAACATAAATCAAACTATTAAAATGAAATTCTACTTGGATTGCCTCCCAAGAAGCTGCTCAATTTAATGTCCTTAGCCAGACACTTGCTATATAATGTCTTCATTTCAACAAAACTCTTTCCCTTTTTCACAATCTTGATATACTACATTTATGCTTCCTCCAAGATAATGCTTTAGTCTCTGACCATTTCCTTTAAATTCACTTCCAAATTCATCTTTTAGTGTTCCTACTCCAAATACTTGTTAACACTATGTAAGGACCACTCCATCTTGACTTCAACATCCTTGGAAATAGCTTGAGCTTGGAGTTGTATAAGAGGACTTGTTCCTCTGAATTCTTTTGAATTCTCCCAGAATCTTTTGATCATGCCACCTCTAGTCTTTTCTTTGTAAATTTTGGCATTATCATGCTTCATTTCTTAATTTCTAGTTCATTCATTTGGAGCAATTTCTTTTCCTTAGCTGAAAGTCACAATTCAACTTCTTGATGGCCCACATAGCTTTGTATTCCAGTTCTAAAGGGAGATGACAAGGTTTTCAAAATACAATTATGTATGGGGACATTCCAATGGAAGTTTTGTAAGCAATTCTATAAGCTCACAATGCATCATCTATCTTATTGCATCACTCTTCACATTTACTGCTTTCTAGAATTTTTATTTCCTCATGGAGATTTCGCTGTCATTTTGACTGAGGGTGATAGGCCAAACCCATCACATGTTTGATTCCATATCAACTCATGAGTTTTTCAAAAATTTTGTTTGCAAAATGGCTTCCCTCATCACTGATGATTGTTCTGGGTGCTCCAAATCTGCTTAAAATATTTCTTTGTATAAATCCCACCACTCAGCTAGGAGAATGTATATGTTACCAAATGATGATGGAAAAGGTCCCATGAAGTCTATTCCCCAAACATAAAAAATCTGCACCACCAGAATTCCTTATAGGGGCATTTCAATTCTTCTGCTTATGTTGCCCATTCTCTGACAATTATTACAATGTTTTACCCACTCAAATAGTCTTTGAATAGGGTAGGCGATAAAGCGATTGCGAATTTCTAGGCTATTTTGTGCACTTTCTGAAAGTGTCCTCCCGTATGGTGATGCATGACATTTCTCCGTAATACCACCTTGATTCTGTTTTTTTGGAACACATCTCCTTATGATCATATATCATCTTCTATAAAGTAGTGGGTCAATCCCAAATGTGAAATTTTCATCCCGGTTCTCAATTTTCTTCTACGCTGGTAGCTAATTCAAGTGCTTATGACTCCGAGCTAAGTAATTGACAATATCGGCATCTTAGGTGTTTTTGAATTGACAACAAAATAGATCTTTCAGCCAGGAAATTTTACGCTGTTTTGGTTCCTTTTTCCTTTCTAGCAATCATTTGTAATCTATACAAGTGATATGCTAATACATTAATCCTTACCCTTCTTATGCGTCTCGAAGATCAAATTCCTATAACCAACAATACCCATTTGATCCAGTCTTGGTTTGACCTCCTTCTTGCCATTAGATATCTAATTGCTTGGCGTGATCGTTGTATTATAACATAGGGACCCATTATCTTGAAGCAGATTTTCACAAGCGAATACCATTTACAGCCTATCTTTTACATGATGTTAGTTTTTCTTGTTCATCATTAACGGTTTTGTTGTAAAGTATGGTCTTGAATATCTTTTTAGGTTCTTTATCCCGATACTTGACCTTCCACATTGTAAGTCTACTGCATCTTGTAATTTATAGTCATTTGTTATTGGGTGTCAACATGATGGGAGTTGTCACTAATACGGACAGTTTAGTAAGTCATGGATCTTTGATGTCATCAAAATCACAATTTTCATCTTTTTCCAACAGTCTACATAATGATGCGGAGAGATTTTGAGAAGTTCTTTATGAATCTTGCGAAAACGACATGTCGAGAAGCTTCTTATCACTTTTCTTGTGTAGGTGGCATAAGGTTTTTATAACAACGGCTTTTGCTTTCTTCCAATCCAGCGCTTATAAATCTTGTGTCCCCAGACAGTGCCTCTGTCTTATATTGAATTCTCCCCGATTCGAGCTAGATTTTGTCTTTTAACTGAAATCTGGTTTATTTTATGTTGCTATCAGCCCGGATCATATAAGTACTTCATAAAATTTCATAGCCAACTTCACACGAATCAAAAACATAGAATTCATACATCTTTGAAAGGTGGCAAGAACATTACATAATCCAAAAGGCATCCTTCTAAAAGCAAAGGTTCCATAAAGACATGTAAATGTAGTTTTCTCCTGATCCTCTAGGGCTATTGCAATGCAGTTTACAACAGAATATCCATCAACTTGATGTGGGGTGTCCTTCTTTGTCATTTGATAATCAAAAGTAGAAGAGGTAATAATCCTCTGAGTAGCGATGTTAGGTTTTACGTAGTCTATACACACTCTCATCCTGTCTGGTTCTTGTAGGAATCAATTCATTCTTCTCATTCGACCGGTGAATCCCTCCGCTTCTTTGGAACCACATAGGCTGGAAACTGCCCATTGGTGTCTAGATTGCATATATGAAGCCTACATTTAGCTACTTCAGTACATCCTTTCTAACTACTTCTTTCATGACTGGATTCAACCTTCTTTGATGCTCTATAAAGGTTTTAGCATTCTCCTCAAGGTCCCATGCATACAAATAGAAAGCAGTTCTTTTCAAATGTTATATGGACGAAAACTATACCTCTTGGTATTTTAAAAATTTCTCAGTTTTGTTTTTCAGCTGGTCAAATTAATTTGAAATGATGGTAGCTTTGCTTTTAAGTTTGTAAGCATACTCTAAATCTGTTAGTTAATTCTTTTAGAATTAGCTCTCTGAACTGTTTATATTATCGACTTCCTCATATCTTCTTTGGATTTTTACGTATTATCTTCTTGGCGTGCACTTTTCAAGTTTAACATTTGGAGTCAAAAATTCAATTTGAGATGCTCGAGAATCTTTGGAAATTCATTTCGTTCTCTTCATTGAATTTAAAATACCGTGTTATTCGGTTGAACTAATAAAATTTTGTTTCTAAATCTACAGTCAACATGACTTAGTCAGTTGTTGAGGCTATGGTCAGTTGTTACTTTGTCTCATCCAACTTGGGGTTGTTCTCCTTTTTCATCGTCCAGGAAGCTCCTGTGCTAAGAAAGGTCTTCCCTAACGGCGGTGGGACGTTTATCTTCCTCTATATCAATGACTGCAGAGTCGTAGGAAAATGAACACCACTTTGTCAAACATCTTCTAGAATGCCCTTAGGATGGGCGGTGTTTTTATGCGCCATTTGCCGGTCATGGCTATGGAGTAAGTTCCCACGAAACATAGATCACTGGCGACGGACAAAGGCATCAGTTTATCTTTGGCTCATAGAATCACATAGTGCTTTTCCCATATCAGCATACTAATTTCGGGGTATATTGAAGCTACACGGATCTGCCGCATCTTCTCACATTAAAGAGTTCGTATATTCTTGCCTTTATGGAGTGCTATCGAGTTCCACTTTATTCACCTTCTTGACAATCTTTCTTTTTATGCTAAATATCTCCTTCATTAATTTTTGCGCCAAAGAGGCATTCGAGTTAATCGCCAGAAAGAATGATGATCTCTCTTCATGTATGTAAGATCACAGAAAATTGCTCTTCTCTTTCATGCAGGCTGAGGAATGGAACATGAGGTTCATAAGCCTTAACCTCTTCCTTTTTTTCTGGATTTTCTTTTTTCACTTGTTGCTCTACCTACATCTTTGTTGTTTTCTCTTCCTTTGTAGTTTCTGAACTGTGCTGCTTAAATTCTTATCTAATTTAAGCATAATTCTCTTCCTTGTCCTTCTTTTCTACTCTTCTCATCCATCATTACTTAAAAGTACTTAGCCAATTGCTTCTGATATTCGCCGCTGTCTATCCGAGTCTCCGCATTCTTAAAAGAGGTATCGTGTTGGTCTGAACACAATTGTTAGTTTTCCCGAATGTCAAGGCCTCGCAAACTCTGCTCATGTTTGTTTAAGAATTCTTTGTTTTCCCCCATAAAATGCAAAGATCTCGATCTTCAAATGGTCAGTCCTTTCGACTCCCGATATTCTTCTCTATTGTGCCTCTGCTGCTATTGTTCTCGGATTTTAGGTTGAGCATAAGCCCGGAGTGGATAAATCACCCAAGTCTAGGGCCCAAATTTATGTTCCTCCACCATTTGAAAGGTCTCATGGTTCCTTAGTGCTAAAGTATAGTGTGTAGGCAAGTTGGGGGTTAGGCTCTAAAGGATAACTCTTCATAATTACATATCGATTCAAAAGTAAACTCAGAATAGCAGCTCCGAACCAACAAAAATTTGTAAACCTATACCTTCTCTGATCAAGCAGTAAATTTCTTAGCTAATGCAAAGATAGCCACTTGTAGTCCAACTCAGGATGGGTTTTCTTTCAGGCAAAATGATTTACGCTTAGTGTAAAATGGTGAATTCACTTTTCGATTTGGGGTTTTTTTGTAAAAACGGTGATTGTGGTTTGAAAACTACAAATGAAATGAAATAGAATGTAAAAAGAACTCCTTTGAAGGTCTCGAGCCACCCGGGCTTCAGGTCTCAGTGGTGACCGGAAGTCCTGTCCTTTCCTCGTGTCGGGAAGGATGACCTATAGTCATTTCCGAACCGATCTTCGCTAGCTATAAAACTAACCCTAAAAGTTTTTTTCGTGGAGATTCAAGCAAAGATTTATTGATCATTCATGTCTCAAAGCAATAAAACTACCCCTTTCGACTCAACTCAACAGAGGCAAATAAATGGCAACTACGTGAGCCTCGTGGATCTAGCAAAGAAGCATCCACTAAGCCCCAAAGTTTCGCTGGCACTCGGCCAATCGCAGTACATCAAAAGGATTTAAACCCGAGCGTAGATAATGGCGATTATTAAATGATAATAACTGCATGAGTCGAAAAACAAAGAGGATTAATGGGGCTTTACCTCAAAACTCCGCCCAAATGCCTTCCTCTTAAGGATGAGGGGGTTTATCCAAGCATCCCTTGAGTCATTAATCCTCAAGGACCGTTTTAGTCAGGAAAGTGAGAGAAAGGAAGAGAAACAGAAAATCACTCAGCCGGTGTCGAAAAGCTATTGGCACCCAAATTTTATTACATCTAGTGATCGATAATCGTACTGTGCAGCTTGACTCGAGGCTTATACCGTCGTATCAAGGGAAATTACAAAATATCTGCAACTACCAACAATACATGTGCGCTTCAAAAGTCACAAAAGGTGGTCAAATGGAAGTCAGCAAGGCAGAGAGGTCGCGAAAATTCGCAACCCGCTGAATTCACACCGCAGTGTCATGGAATTTTCGCAACTCCGCAAATTTACAAAGTTGCGAAAAATTCGCAACCCTGCAAAATTTCTGCAGTGGTCCATTTATCTTTAGTTTGAGGCTCCAAATTCCTTCCGACTTCTATCGTGAGCTTAGAGTTCGGCTTGGATTCTTCATGCTTGGATTGACTCGATAATTTTGGCCTGATTATCTAGAAAAACTACAAAAATAGCCACAAAATATGATCAGCAGTATAGCCGGGACCTTAATGTGCCAATGGGGTTAATTATGCTGATTAGCACACAAAAAGTGCTCAAAACCTGCAATAAACATGGCTCAAAATAGCACTTTTTAAGCTGCACTCAATCACACCCCAACCTGTACACACGCTAGTCCTCAAAGAATGAAAGAAAGAGAGAGCGATAATAAAAAAATCAAAATTATGTTCACAAAAATGATATTTCAAAAAGGTTGTGAATGAGTAATGCCTAACCCTCGATGAGAATCACTGAAACCCTTGCCCAATAACTATCTTAGGAGAATGAATGCCGTACGTAATCAAGTTCAAGAGTATCCAACCCAAGGGAATCGACCTTAAGCTTCCACCAAATCTATGTTTATATGATCGCTTTTAACAATAAACTCCGCCAAACTACACTCTCCGCCCAACCAAGCCAGTACCGCCAAGACTCCAGAACATTGACCATCTTAAATAAATCTGTCTTCGCTCTTATTCCACACTTCTTTTTGTGTTGTAAGGTGCAATGCTAAGGAATCGACCTCACCAAAGTCCATGTAACGGGGGTTCACCGATGACTCCCAACCAATTAAGGCTTAGGGCATCAAGTCATAAGGATCTTTCGACCACTAACTCTTCAGGTTTTACCCCAGACTCCGAATGATTTCAAACTCCAAAGACCTACAACTCACTCAAACTCGCACCCATCCACCTCCATGTAGCGAGCACTAAGTCGACCCGCCCCAACCGCTGGCTAGTGGCACCAGCTCTAAAGACTTTCGTCATAAACCTCTCGGACCGTGCTCGGATTTCAAGGCAAAGCGTCACGACTTTTCTTTTTCTTTTTCTTTTTCTTTTTTTTTTCTTTTTCTTTTGGAAGACTTCATTGGCCTTCTTCTCTTAGGAGTCCTAAACCTATTACAGGTGGTCAACGAAACTAGGGTAGGTTTTGCGAAGTAAGGGGGGTTAGGCAGTTTCTTAGCTTATTGAAGAAAACTAATGTGCACTGTGTGTGGTTAGCTAAAAGTGGAAGAAGAAGGCCGAAAACCATGAGACTTCAACTAATCATCGACTTAATCATGCATAGAACTAATCTAACATCAATAGCTTTGAGCAGTGTTTCAATTTTTCAACTTGTAGGAAAGGCAAAACCACAAAAAAAGAGGCAAATGGGCACAATTTTTTAGCTGAGAAAATAAGTTGTGTGGTATGTATAAGAATATGTATCACTGTGTTTTCAACTTTTACAAAAACAAACAACAACTTCTCAAAGCGAAACAAACAACAAGCCACTAAACATACAAAATGAGCTTTGCTTAAAAGGACAACGAAATAAAAAGTATAAAAGTCACTTCCTTCGCTAACTCTCCCCAACCACACCATTATAACATCGGCCCACAATGGGGCTCGAATCGGGAGTTAAAGAAGCGAAGTGCCACATCCTCAATGCTGGAAGGTCATCCTCGCCATCTTGGTGCAAGCCGCAGGTGCCGGGGCTGGTGGAGGGACCCAGCGATCATTGTTGCCGCTACTAGCATGTCTAGAGAGTCCGTGAGGGGCTTGGCCGGGGCGTAAGGCCTCGGAACTAGCAGATATTGAACTTAAGATGCCCGGGCGTAATCGATGTAAAAACCGGAGATAAGCCCAGGACTCCGATATGCACGAGGATAGCCTGATTATGTGCGAGTGCGGCCTCGGTGCGCGTCATCCTCTCAGCCATGGCTATATGGGCAACCGCAAAGGATGTTAAAGTGACAGAGAAGGCGCGGACTGCATCCATGATGGCCAAGAAGTCCCTAAGTAGAATGGTGATACGTCATAAGGCGACGTCATGCTCCTACCCGCAACATCCGCAGGAGCCGTACTCAGGGTCGGGGGCCTGGAGGTGCAGAGGAAGGGGGCCGGTAATGGAGTAGTGGTAGCCGGAGCCGAAACCGAGGATGCTAGAACTCACATACCCAGCATGCTCCCGAGGCACGCCCTCCGCAGGGAAGGTTAGCCGCTAGTCGGTCCCCTAAAATTCGAGTCGTGGAGGTGAAAAGCATGGGGCCTAGTCCGCCATAGGTCAACTGTAAGGATAGCCTCGCAATCACGACGACGCTCTAACCTAGTCTCGCAGGAATTTGATGCCTAATACTGCACAAAAACTTCAGAACAGATGGGAGTTGGACTAAGCTCTCAGTCGATCTATGCGATGGACTCCTGGCCCTCAAAGGAACAAGGATTTCATGATAAGCTCACCCTGGCCGAACCGTAACCCTCTAAAATACTTAAAGAGCTCCCCAGAATGGCCCATCTCCTCCAGAACTTACAGGCTTCAGCTGAAAAGATAAGACCGCAAGATATGGTCTATGAGGAGGATGCTCGGAAGAAGTTGTCTCCTAAACAAAATAGGCTTGGCTGTAGTATCCCGGGAAAGAAAACGAACCATCTCCCTGGTTGAGGGATGGGGCCATTGTCTATAATCTTCCTAGTTGGCGACAACCACCGGCAAATTGAACATAACTGCTATATCCTTGGCCCGAAGTATCCCTTGTAACACCCCGAAATATAACCTAGTAGTTTTCGGACATGTTTAGGGTTTAATAAAAGTTAAATATGAATTTTCAGGAACTAAAACGAGAAACCCGGAAATTAATATGAGAGCAAAGGGTAAATATTTAATTTACTACTTAAGGAATTTAGTGTCATAAAAGGAAGACTAGGGTTTAAATAGAAATATACTCAACTTGATTTGTAAAAAAGAGAGGAATTGAAGGACTAAAGGGAAATAAATGACAACTTAACCCAAAAAATGGGTTTTTGGGAGCCAAACACGGCCTAAAGAGGAGTTCTGCTGGATTTGGCACCAAATTTGGTCTCATTTTTAAAAGAAAACGGAAGAGGAAAAGAGAGGCAGGTAAAGAGTAAGATAAGAGAAGAAGAAGAAGAGAAGAGAAGGAGAAAGGAATATAAAAAGTATGGAACTATGACTATGGGAGTATGGAACTTTGTATAGTTTCTTTGCATGGATACATGTTTCGTGGTTGTGGGTTGTAAGAAACCTAAGCCTAGAATGAATTCTCAGATGGATTCTAACATTATGTATGGAAATTATGAATTTGTATGATTATGTGTATTTGACCATGGTAGGGATTTCTATGGTTTTCAAATTTAGGTTTTGTTAGGATTTCATCCTAACTCCTAAAAATTATTGAAGGTAAGGTCAGAAGCCCTAAATGGTACAAGAAGAATGTATAATCCTCCCTTGAGGTTGGATTCATGGCTTGGGTTCAAGTAATCGAGTCAAGAACAAACCCTAACTAATCTTTATGTTTGGACCATGTATGGATTATGACCCATATTAGAGTGGTTTTGGGAGTAAGTCATGAAAGGTTTTTGATGAAAGACAAGTATTGAAAGATGATTTGAGTAGAAAAGAGATTACAAGATGAATGTGGAGTGGTTTTGATGTGTATATAGATTACTGAGTTGATTTTGGTAGCAAAATATGGAAAAATGGGAGAAAAACCACCTTTCCGATACACTTTTGAAGGGTGGTGACCATACCACTTTGGTTCAGCTAACCGGGACCTGGTGATTGGGTACCATTGCTCCGCTTTTGACTAAAGATTCGTGATTTTGTCCATGCTAACCTACTCATTTATTATCCGATTTTAGTGATTCAAGTTTCTGGTTAAACTAGACTTCAAGGAGAATAAAACACCTTGAAATAGATACCTTCTAATTCTGAATCTATGTGGCCCAAAAATTCACTCAAAGAGGGGCTATGTTCAAGCAATTTCGTCGCTTTGATCATAGAGTAAATCGGTTGTTTAGACATAACTCGAGTTTTAGCGTTCGATTCGGGTGATTCCAGTTGGAGAAAAACCCTTAGCACCTTAGCTTCAAACGAATACAAAGAACCAGTGTCAAATGTGAAGTTAAGATCCCCGAAAATGACAAAAGATGGTGGTGTTGTTGTTGCTGCAGGTGCTTCCAGTTGCTGATTTTGCCACGGCGTGCAACATGCATAACTCCTTCGTTAGGACTCTATTATGGGTTTTCTTAGACTCTATGGAAAGCTCATTGAGTATAGAATCTAACCATATACCATTTAATGGCATTTGGTGCCCACATCTTATCTGAAAATTTAATTTTTGTACCAAGTGTACTAATTGCTTGGTTAAAGTTAATTGTAATACATAGTAAGAAAGGATGTCAGATATGAACAAGAAATAGCAATATATGTAGATTTGATATGTAAAGGAGCATAGATAAAAGTACCTAATTTCTGCATCGTAGGAAGAGTTCCTGCTCAGACACTCACTGGAGATAAGACAAATTCGATAAAGTATAAGTAAAACGTACAAGTATATGAAATGCCATATGCCACAGGCATGGAACAGGAAACATATAGAAAATGCAATATGTATAGATGTAATCATGAAACATGAATATGATATAAAAAATGAAAACAAACTGAAACATGAACATGAACATGAAAGGCAATATGTCACGAACACATAATGTGGTTGAGTTATATATGATTATTACCATATAAGTAACCGTAAAAGATAACAAATGATAGGAAATACATGAATGAACAAGTGATAGCCAATTAAGAAGGCTATGAATGGATAAAGACTCGCAGATCTACATAAATGATAAGGGAAGACAGAATGTGATTATGGATCGGTTATGAGTTTCATTTATGAAATATATATAGAGAGTATATATATATATATATATATATATATATATATATATATATATATATATATATATATATATATATATATATATCGATTTGAATTATTGTTATTTGAAATGTTTGTTCTTTGTTCCCTATTTGTTCTCTATTTTTTCTCTGACTCTATTCTTATTTCAAGTATTTTGGTAGTTTACCAAGTAACTATGAAATGAAAGAGACTTAATTTTATTATATGAAATGAGTATTAAGTGAATGAGTATATGAAACGAGTACATGAATGAGTATATGAAATGAGCACGTGAATAAGCATATGAAGGTACATAGATTGAGTATATCTTGAAAAGATAATACGAAAGCTTAATATGGAATTGAAATGTGATATTGAAACCGAATGAATGTGAATGTGAAGATAAGGACGGATCATCAAACGGAATCACTATAAATGAATACTAAAGTGAATATTGAATTGAAATGTGATAATGGAAAAACCAATGAATGTGACTGAATGATAAGGACGTGGATTCATCAAACTAATCCACATAAATGTGAAATTTGAATGATATATCAATGAACCGCCTCGAAGGATGCACAAATCGCATCCATTACTAAGGCACCTCGAAATTGTCAAATGTCCCACTTGGCGAGATACTCCAATCTGCATCCGCTGCGATGACGAGCAGCATTTGGCGATACCACATGTCTGGGTGCACCAAACGGAATCATGACGGGAGACCATCATGATATCACATGCCTGGTGCAACGCACGACATCCGCGATAGGAGACCGAATAAGGGAGTACCATGTCAAGTGCACCAAACAAAGATCCGTCATGATCGAGACCGAATTGTTAAATGTAAGACATTAATAACGATAATGGCGCTGGATTCATCAAACTAACCGGCCGTAAATGTGATTTGAATAGTCGAATAAACTAAATATTGACAAGTGTAAATGGATTTTTATGTATATGCTTAAATCTTCAAATTGAATTCAGAATTGAATTATTGCATTTGAAAATGTATGTTGTGATATGATAAATGACTCAGAAATGTTAACGGCTTGTCTAAATGAAGTGCTTCCGCCAGAATTAAAAAGTCTAAAATGGAATAACACAAACAAAATGTTTTGAGAAGATAATTGAAAATGTCAAAGTAAACCGGTCGGGGCTGGATCCACAACCGGGTTTAGTCGGATTTGAGTCGCCACACTTCTTTGGAAAACGAAAAATTTAATAAAACCAAAATAAAATATTTTGAGAAGATAATTGAAATGCCTGGAGTAAACCTGCTCCATTTTGGATCCACAACCCGGTTTCGTAGCTCTGTGGATTCGGTGGTCGCGACACTTTGAAAAAACGAAAAATTTAAGAAAACCATAACTAAAGAATTAAACAGCGCCCCGTATCATGAAATGTAATTACTAAAGGATTTGATTAATGGCTTCATTGTGGATAATGATATGGAAACCTAAAAAGGATAAAAAACCTACATGTGTATTATTATGATATGAGTTAGAAGTCACATAAAGAACAGTTTCCTGATATAATAATAGAAAAATAAATGAAAATATTATATCACTATCATTGTTATTGGTCGTTATCAAGTTATATGTTCGCACTAAAGCTTAGCATGAGTGTTGTCAGTATAGGTATTAGGGAGATAAGAAGAGACGGGACATTCCAGCTAGCAATACCCCAGACCATCCTCGGGGAGATAAGAGTGCTCACCAGCCTTTGTTTAGCGATCTCGATGTTTGTAGTAGACATATATATATGTATAAGTGTTTATGTAAGTAAATGGGACTTAGTATGTGTACATATATTTTGATGGACACCGCTCAGGTGGTAGTTCTTTTGTATACAAATGATTTTGGTTATTACAAAAATTGTTTGTATTCTCCGCAGTATAAGTTAGACTACGATAAAAGCAGTCAAATGGTCGATAACTAGAGTCTCGCGCCCCGAACTCGGTTCGGATCTGCCATTCGGGCCGGACCGGGAATTAGGCGTGACAACCCTAGTCTGCCATCGATAGTGAAATGAATGGTGATCAGTTAGGCTCTCACACGGAGGTCATACGTGTGGTGGGAACTTCGATGACCGGCCCGGGGTAGAAAACCCGACGAGGTGTCATAAATGGCTCCAAGGAGTAGCGCTGCACTAGTCGCGTCGAGTCTTTGAACTCTGGATCTTTGGCGAAGGCCGGGAGATCATAATAAATCTCGTTGTGCAAATCCCTCTCACTGCAATCAGCATTCCCTGGAATAGGGCTGCAATGGAAGTGGGGCCGCCTGATGATCAATGCAGGGGACAGATCCAGAGGGAGATCTCCAGTAAGGCCCTGAGTAGGTGGTTACTAGGGCTTTGGGGCCTAGAACTGGAGGACTCTCCTAGGCCGGAGGTCCGGGCCCTCTTGGACGGCGAGGCCCTCCAGGATGGCCTAGGATGTGGCGGAGAGGGAGGAATGGGGCCAACCCCGGTATGGTACCTCCTCGGGGGAGGGGCAGCGATAGCAAAAGCAGGACCCATGGCACCGGATGCCACGGCGGCGGCGCGGCGGGGCTGCGGGCCGAGCATGGCGGCGACGGCAGTGGGCTGCGGGAGAAGTGGCGGGAGCGGTGGTTGCGGGAGGCGGCCGAGGCGGTGGGAGGAGGGACGGGGTTAGAGGCTGTAGACGAGGAGGAGAAAGGTGTCGCACTAAGCCCGAGAAGTTGTGTCCTCAATGCGTCTTCACCATGGCTGGGTTGAAGAAGGAGAAGAGATGGAGAGGATAGGAGGAGGAGAGGTTTCAGAAGTGATTTGGAATGAAAAGGAGAGAAAGGGTGGGGGGGGTTTAAATAGATGGTTAAGGGGAGTTGAAGATTTAAGCCTAATTAATATCCATAAATATAGGTGGTTAGTGGTTATGGCTCAAAAAATATGGAAAAATTAATGGAGCGCAGGAAATGAAAGGTTGAAGGGAAGTGAAAGGGAAGGAAGAAGATGAAGCAGGTACGGCGCATGCGGGATTTCCTGGCCAAGTAGAAATTTAGGGTTCGCGAAATTTTGCAACCTGTGAAAATTCACAAACCTGGAAATTTCACACCGCTTCAAAAACTCCCTGCCTACTGTAACACCTACAAAAATAGAGAACCAAAAATAATGAGAAAACACAACTGTAAATGAGAAAAATTCTGAGAGTAAACAAACTAAAAGCAAAAAAATTCAGAAATCACAACTAAAACTTGAGAAATGGCTTGCACAAAGTTCGACAAAAATTTTAGTGAATTACGAGATACTCTGACCACTCCCTCGGGTAGTCTTTAGAATTCATGGGGGTCAAGGAGGAATCTCCTCCTTATGCGCTAAGTGTTATTTGCGTAGGGTTTCAGCCTTTGCCAGTTGACCTTGAACACCACATTGTCTTTGAGTTGAACAGTCTCACCTAATCCGTTCAGGAATAGACCTCTAGATGGTGAATGGCTGATCCATCGCAAAGCTTAGCTTTCCCTACAGAAGAAAAAGAATTTGACTTTGGTGTAAAAGCAAAACTCAGTGGAAGATCTCCTTATTTGAAATTCTTAAGGCTATCGGTTGATGCATGCGCTTCTTTTGTATCTTTCCGCGATTCTAGGAGTTAGTGAGTATGTTATCTTCTTCGACTCATTGATATCAAGGAGCCTTTTAAGACCAGCTCTGCCCATATCTAGGTTTAGCTTCTTCACTACCCACCATGCCTTTCAATTTCTCAGGCCCGGATGACATGCTTTACCGTAACTGGCTGATGAGGACATGCGAGGATGGTTTTGTATGCGGCAATGCAGCATGCCCATAAGGAGTCAGACGACGAGGGCCAAATCCTTCGGTTAGAGTTCACCACTTTCATCCATATGGTCTTGATTTCCCTATTGGCTAGCTCAACGTCAGCTGATGCGAGGATGGTATGGGTGGCCCTTTATGCTTGACACCGTACTTAGTTAGAAGGTTCTCAAAAGGCTTGTTGCGAAATGCGACCTCCATCAACGATTAATAAGCTGGGACCCCAAATGCGGAAGATGTTCTCCTTTAGGAATTTCAATACCACCCTATCGGAGTCTCTTGCTCTGCGAGCCTTTGCTTTAACCCGTTTTGACACGTAGTCGACTCCAGAGCAAAATAGATGTATCGAAGGAGGAAGGGAATGGTCCGTGAATCGATACCCCGAACTGCTCGAATTGGTCAACTACCAAGAATTGGGTTCAAGGCATATGTGGCGGCGAGAAGATTTTCCCAAATCTTTAGCTTTTAATCGCATTCATACGTAGTGAGCATCATGCGAAAGGGAAGGCGATAAAATCGGCGTAGTACCTTCTTGGCGGTTTTACGAGAAAATGGCCCCTCACATGCATTCTCATGGTAGTGGTTGATATCCCCAATGACACCTTCAAGCACATTTTTACGATTATCGGTCTTACAGTATTTGTACGAAGGGTTCTTTGATAATATGAGTGAATTTTGCAAAGAAAAACTTCATGTCTGTGCCTTCAATCTGGCGGTACTTCACTGTTGCCAGTAATTGGCAATGTGGAGCATACGAGTGTGTTTTCAAGCCCAGGAACGGGGATTCCTCGGGGAAACTGCATCATTGATTAGGGGGGTGAGTGTTGTGTCTTTATGGTTGGTCTCGAGGAGATGATCTGCAATGACATTCTCAACACCCTTTTATCAGCGGTTCTGAGTTGGACCTTGCGGCGGAGAACCTCTAATAAGCCTAAGCCCATGGCATTACGTTTGGTGAGGGCGAGTCTTGAATGGGTGGATTTGTGAATATGATTATGTCGAACTGACCAAATAAGCTTGGAACTTGTCGAATCATAGACCCGCTGCGCTCCTTCTGTTGTAGTGTAATTTCTCCCAGGCCTCGTTGATGTCTTGCTTGCATAATAGACCACATAGGGTTTTGCCTCCTTCTCTGCTTGAATCGCTGCTCGATGGCAAAATTAAGCTTCGTCGTACATTACCTCGAGTAACTCCCGATTAGGGCTCTTACTATTGGTGCGATGGTCAAATAAACTGAGCTCTCAAGCTCCTCTGGCAATCTTGGTCCAGTATAAATTTGGCATCTTTCTCCAATAACACAAGGGGCAGCATTTTTAGAAGTCCGTGATGAAGAACCTCCCCATAAAAAACTGCATGCCCTAGAATTGCCTCGCAATCTTCACATTTGTCTGGGGGGGAGGCGGTTTGGAAATCATCTCAATTTTGCCTTGTCAACTTCAATTCACGTGTGGAAATAATATGTCCAGTACTATCCCCGTTTGCCCATCAAAATGGAACTTTTCGATTCGGTGCAAGTTCTTCTCTATGCCACCTATCTTGTTTCATTGATTTCTAAGTTAGTCGGGCATTCTTAGCTCCCTCCATAATTTGTAATATCATCTATAAACCTCCATAATGCGCTCCGCAATCATTGAAGATGCGAGCATGCATGTTGGAATGGTAGGGGCATTACCACGAGGCAGGCATTCTCTTGTAGGCATATGTGCGAATGGGGCGAGTAAAGGTGGTTTTGTCACGGTCTCCTGTAATTCAATTTGAAAATATGAATAACCATCGAAGCGTTAGAAGGGTGGCGAGAGGGTGCTAGAAACTAGTCCATGAGAAGGAGTAAGGAAGTAGTCTTTGTCACCTCATTTAATCTTGCGTAGTCGATACACACCCTCGGCTGTGGTGGCAGATTTGGGCATCTCCTCCCTTTTCATTATGGTGGTTACCCACGATTTCTTAGGCTCAACACGGGTTGGACTCCGCGAAGTGCTATCGGATATGGGTAAATGATACGGCTTGTAGCAACTTTAGGACTTAAAACCTAACCACTTCCTGCATATGAGGATTTAGTCTCAGTTGTGGCTGCCTTCACACGATTTTGCTTCTCTCTAAGTGGATGTGATAGGTCGCAATGGCTGGGCTAATACCCTTCGGATTAGTGATTTCCTGATAGCACAGCATTCTTCCTAAGGATGCCCGGCAAGCTGTCTTCACGTGAATCAGCGACGAGGAGGATAAGACCATTAGACCTCCCACCATTCTTCAAAGTAGACATATTTCAATTAGCGAGCAAGGTTTAGGTCCAGTTTTGTGGTTCACTAGTTCCTTCCTCGGAGTTAGTAAAATGAAATTTCTTATTTTTTCTCGATTATACACCTGATATTCATGTCTTGGGCTTCTATTGCTCTTCGGAATGATCAAGCTAGTTCCTCCCGATTAACATCTGCATTTCTTTGCTTCAGACCAGTCTGATACTGGGATTATCAATTATGCAGACTTCTTCTTGGACATCCTCCACAGGTTGCAATGCTTTTTACTTAAGTGGAAGATGTTAAGTTCTAAAATTAAATGTTTTCGAATGTAATTGCCTGCTTATTCCAGCGAGTTGATAATAGCATTAGATGAAAGACCCCCTTCCTATTGACAGGGAATCTGCCGGCAACTCCACAGGAACCTCCCAACCAAGATAAACTCATTGATGAAGTTACCATGAAGCTAAGTCTTTAAGGCTCTTGGCTTGTCTTTGGGAGGAAACGTGGGGTTATAAATTTTTCACTTTTCTATCAAAATCACGCAACTAGATTTATGAAAATCCGTGACATAGCAATTTGGGTGGTCAACGGATATACAAAAATCACCTGTTGATTAGTGCTCAAAAAGTGCTATTTCGAACCCTGTTTAATTAAGGTTTGAGCACTTTTTGTGTACTAATCGGCTTAATTAACCCGATTTGCACATTAGGTCCTCTTTATTCCCGCGATCGCATTTTGTGGCCTAATTTTGTAGTTTTGCAAGATAATCGGGCCAAATTATCGGTCGATTTAAACCACGAAGAACTTGATTTGAACTCATCGTTGCGGTCGGATCCCGAAGGAAAGAAGAGAAAAAGTAAAGAAAAATGGGCTGTTGTGAAATTGCATCGCCTAGCGACCACTACAATTCATACCCCTCCGACCCAACATTCCACCACTTTACTCTTTTGTTCCTTCTGTCTTTGCTTAGTTTTGCTTTGTCTCTTTTGGTTTCTTCTTTTTTGCCCCCATTGTAATAGGTTTGCAATGTTATTTTTGTAATTTTGTAAAGGAGCTTTGACTAAAAATCCCGAGACCGAAGCGTGATGAGGCATTGTAATTAATAAAGTTTTTGGGGCTTTGAGCTCTCCGCGTTTTCTTTTTCCCTCACTTTTCCTCATTTTCTCTCCCTTTCTCGGCTGCCAAACACCCTGAGGACGACAACTCGGAAGGGATGGTTAGCTGAACCCGCTCTCCTTGAAGAGGAGGATTCTTGAAGCGACGGTTTTAAGGTAAACTTTGGTTCCCCTATTTTTTAACACGAGCAGTTTTGAGCATTTAGGTTTCAATCCTTCAATCTAGGTTTAAATCCTCTTGAGATGCCTTGATTGACCAGTATTTGCAATCTTTTTAGGTTGTTGATGCTTATTATGAATCCACGAGATTAGGTTAGATTATCCTTCTATGAGTCACTGTAGGGTAGATCAGGGGACAAGTATTCACTACAGGGAACACTAATGCTCTGTAAATGCTGCTTTTCAAAAGGATAATAATTTTAGGGTTTAGTTTTAAAAGCTAAATGAAGATCCGGTTCGGGAAATGACTATAGGTCATCTTCCCCCGATACAAGAAATGAACTTAGAGGACCTCCCGATTGCCTTAGGATCTCAAACCAATAGCCCAATGCTACAAGGAGTTATTTTTCTTATTTTTCTTCATTTTATTATCGACATAACCATCCAACTCCCTGTTTTTACTTAAAACCTTAATCCAGTAGAATTCCACCATTTTGAATCGCAAATCATTTGTGCGAATAAAACTCATCCTTGTGTTCGAGCCACAGACATTTTATCACTGGTAGCTTTATGCTACGACGATGGGTTTAGGTTATAAATATTTGTTGATTTCGATTACACCTCTTGTGTACGAATCAAATGGCGTCATTGTCGAGGATGGTGCCTAGGGTAAATTAAACAGATATGGAACGCCTTGATCCTCGTCACAGTATTGGTGAGCTATTTTTATATTACTATCATTTTTTTTTAATTTCATTTCACTAAAAAAAAAAAAAACAGTGCTGTAGGATTTTATTTTATTTTTTTTGTCTTGTGTGCCATATTTATACAGCAGGATCGCATGTCCAATGGGTTTGAATTGTGACCAAATGGAAGAGGGAGAACAATACGGTGAAGTATTCGAGTGGAAAACCTAAGAGCATACATGTCAATGAGGGACTATAGAAACCTTCCATGGCAGAATCAACAGCCCTTGAGGAGAAATCCAACCATCAGTCCGCGAGATCTGGAACCAGTCAGATGAGTGCACCCTTCTACGATGTTCCCAAACTTATACACCTCCTGCTTATGTATTGTATTTGCTTTTCTCGGCAACCACTAACAAACCCACATTGGAACAAGCCATCCTAAATTTGAGCAAACTAGTGGATAATTTCATAGAGGACCAAAGGGCAATGAATGTCCAGGCCAATCAAGAAATTGACACAGTGGATAGCTCCCTGAGCAAGGAATTGGATGGGTTCGATAAAAAATTTGACATCTGCGACAATCATCTCGCTCTCCACCGTAGGCTTGTTCATCAAAGAGGAGGAGGCTGGAAGGAGAAGTGCACAGTTAGACACCGTGGAGGAGCAATGTAAATAGCAAGATGAAGCAATCTCCCCCATTCTTGTATTTGAGAGAATGACGGAAAGGATGATGGAGGACCCAAGAGCCTATCCTTCATGAATTTGGATCCAAGTGCCATTGCTCAACCCAAAAAAAACAACCAGCTGCGATCCAGCATCCTGCCTCTTGCTGCACCATACAGCACTGAAACACCTATAGAAAAGGTCATCCCATTTACACTACCTGCCCTACAAAACCTCAAGAAGTTAGTGGCCTTTGTTCAGATTTTTGCCACTACATCAAAAACATTGGCAGCTGCTCACATCGCATGGCATAGCAGATGGTTCGGGTGCTGTTCAGATTTGGAGCACCTAAACCTCAGCATTTCTACAAGCTCCACCAGTTCCAACAGCCTCCAAAGGCTTAAAAAACTGGTTTGGGGGGAGCACAGTCTCCCCCACTTTTTGTTTTGATTTTTGTTATGTTATCTTATTTTGTTTTATTTTTATTTCAGTAATTTTTCTTCTTAGATTTTCTCTAATTTTTAGTTAATCTTTGTTTCTAGCTTATTTTTCAATTTTCTGTAATTTTTCTCAACTTTTTCTATGTTTTTTTTACAGTTTGGCCAGAATTTTCACGACGGGGTGACCACAGAATTTGCAGCCTCACGAGATTTTACCTTGCTTGTTCTGGTTGCGAAAGTCAGTTTTTGGTTTTCCTTTCTCCACTATTCATCTTTTGTCTTTTATGTCAAAGCCAACACTGTGCAGTATTTTGTCTTCTTGTGATAAATAAATAAATAAATAAACAAATATATATATATATATATATATATATATATATATATATATACTCACCTATATATATATATATATATATATATATATATAATAAAATAAAAAATTGGTCTTCAAAAATTTTATTTTCAAAAAAAAAAATTATTATATTTTTTTATATATATCAAATAATATATTAAAAAAAATTGTCCTTTGAAAAAAAAAATTCGTATTTGAAAATAATTTTTATTTTATTTTATTTATTTTTCAAAAAAAAATTTGCTTGATCTGTGAATTTTCGCAACTGCCCCAATTGCATAACCCAATTTTGTTTTGACCATAACTTTTCATCAGAACTTAGTATTAGGTAATTTTGAGTAAGATTGAAAGATCGAAGAGTGTAGAATCAAATATAGATAGAAGAACGCTTTTGAAATTATTAAGAATGTGTAATTTTAAAATTATCCAACTGAGTCACTTTTTCCTCTCTTTTCTTCTCCTAACACTTTATTTGAAGCCAAGAAATGGTGAATAAAGTCTAAAGCCAGGAAAGAAACTGCGAAGTCTCTGTCTAACAACGAGCACGTCTAGATCAGGAGTATGCTTTTCCTTCTCTAACTTTCGATAGGAGCTAATTACGGACAATGAGACATTTGGTTGGGGAGGATTAGCAGAAGGAAGTGGCTTTTACATTTATGTTTTGTTTTTATTTTGAAAGCCCATTTGTGATGTTCAGTGGCTTGCTGGTTTCCCTTTATTATTTGATATCTTATCTGACTTACTTTTTCCAAGTGGACCCATTTTGCACGGAATTTTTGTGTTCTGCTTTAACACGTAGTTTAAAAATTGGCTTTGTCAATTCTATTGATGTTAGATTGATTCCATGCTAGTTGGTGGATGATTAGTTGAATCCTTGTTGCACTTTCGACCTTTTTTCTTTCACCTCTAGCTAACCGCTACTTGTCTTGTGTCGGGTTTAAATAATAAGTGGCTTGCTACCTCCTAAACGTGTAAACCTACCTAGTTTTGTTATTTTGTAATAGGTTAAGGACCCCCATGAATAGAAGGCCAATGTGTCTTCCAAAATAAAAGAAAAGAAAAAGAAAAGAATAAAAATTGCAACTGCTTAAAAAACCAGAGCACGATTAGAGGGGGTATATATTGAAAGCCTTTAAAGCTGGTACCCCCAAGCAAAGCATTGGTTGGGAGCCCACTTGACTTAGTGCTCGCTACATGGGTGGATAGGTGGAGTTAAGCAAGTTGTAGGTGCTGGAGTCTCAAAATCATTCGAAGTCCGGAGTGAAACCTGAAGAGTTAGTGGTCGAAAGATCATTATGACTTGGTGCCCTAAGCCTTAATTGGTTGGGAGTCATCGGTAGATCCCCGTTACATGGACTTTGGTGAGGTCGATTCCTCAGCATTGCACCCCTACAACACAAAAAGAGTTGTGGAATAAGAGTGGGTCCTGATCTATTTGGGTCGGTTAGCATGCTAGGTTGTGGCAATGCTTTAGTTAGAGAGTGCAATTTAGCGGTTATTATTGAATGATCAAACAAACCTTGGATTTTTGGTGGAAGTCTCTGGTTAATCCACCGAGATGGAGGCTCTTTTGATACTCAATTTTGTATGGCATTCATTCTCTCAAGATAGTTATTGGGCAAGGGTTTGATTCTTACTAAAGGGTTAAAAACAGTACTCCATTCTATTTTTGAAATAGCAATTTTGTGAACATAATTTTGTTATTGTTTTGTATGCTCTCTCTTTCTTTCTTTCTTTCATTGCTAAGGGACTAGAAATGTGTAGGTTGGGGGGTGTGATTAGTGCTCAAAAAGTGCTATTTTGAACCCTGTTTAATTAATGTTTTGAGCACTTTTTGTGTACTAATCGGCGTGTCTTAGGTGCATTAAGGTCCTGTATTCAACGATCGAATTTTGTGGCTAATTTTGTAGTTTTTCTTGAGATAATCGGGGCCAAAATTATCGAGTCAATTCAAACCACAGAAGAACCCGAGTTGTACTCATCGTTGTAGATCAGATCCCATAAGGAAGAAGGCAAAAGTGAAGAAAAGATGAACCTTTGCTTGAGTGCATCATGATGACCCAACATTCATGCCTCCCGGCCTTTGTTCACCACTTTGCTCTTGTTCTTCATCTTTGCGTTTTTGCTTTTTGTCTCTTTGGTTTTCTTCCTTTTTGCCCCCATTGTAATAGGTTTGCAATGTTATTTTTGTAATTTGTAAAGGGCTTGAGCTCTACAAAAATCTCGAATGAACTCTTGTTAAGGAAGTGTAATTAATAAATTTTTTTTTTTGGGTAAAGCTTTTAGCTCTCCCGCGTTTTTTTTTCCCCTCATTTTCCCTCATTTTCTCTCCCTTTCTCGGCTACCAAACACCTTGAGGACGACAACTCAAAGGATGGTTGGCTAGACCACTTTTCCCCTTGAAGAGGAGGGTTCCTGGGCAACAGTTTTAAGGTAAACTTTTGGTTCCCCTGTTTTAACGCATGATTTTGAGCATTTAGAGTTTCAATCAACTAATCTAGGTTTAAATCCTCTTGAGATGCCTTGATTGACCAGTATTTGGCAATCTTTTTAGGTTCAGTGGATGCTTATTGCTAGATCCACTGAGATTCGGTTAGTTGTCTTTTATGAGTCACTATAGGGTAGATCAGGGGACGGGTATTCACTGCAGGGAACACTTATGCTTTGTAAATGCTGCTTTTCAAAAGGATAATAATTTTAGGGTTTAGTTTTAAAAGCTAAATGAAGATCCGGTTGGAAATGTATGGGTCATCTTCCCTAAATGAACCAGGGACCTCTCAATTGCCTTAGGATCTCAAGCTATGTGTCCTTTAAGAGAATTTAATTTTTTTCTTATTTTCTTCATTTTATTATTAACTGACCATCAGAAACTCCCTTGTTTTAGCGAACCTTAAAATCCATTGAAATTACCATTTTTTGAATCCAGCACCGTCATTTGTGCGAATAAAACTCATCCACCGTGTTAGGCCCTGAACCCTTTATGCAGCGTTAGCTGCACTCTGACGATGAGTTTTAGGTTATAATATTGTTGATTTGATGCACGCCCCTGCGTAGTACGAATCCTTGTATAAAATTACACTCCTAATATTTTCAAAAAAATCCAACTACAACCATAAAGGGCCTCTAGTCCTCATTAAAATATAAGATAAGAATCAATCCAACATAATATCGCCATAGCACTGTTTCTCAAAACCATGCATACATATTTACAAAAAGATATTTACATATACAAAATGTCACATTTTAACTTTTACTACGTTTACGTACACCTTATCATATATAAATACAACCAGTGTCTTCGGGCCCGAGGATCTAGAGTCTTTAAACCATTTTGCACTTGAAAAATTATTTAAAAACATAAGCGTGAGCTAAGCGGGCTCGGTGAGTCTTATAAGTTCTAAATGTTGTTGTCTGTATATGTACCTCCAAATATGAAAATCTGTACATAAATGGTTGTAAAAATTTGTTTATGATAAAATCGATTTTCTTCATGAAAACCATTTGGAGGCTTGTTATGAAAACTATTTACCAGCTGCTTTGAAAACTATTTCGAGTGGTGGTTAATATCTGAGTGTTATGCGTAAAATCAAGTACCAACCCTTTGTGGCGGGTTAGAGATACACGGAAAGTCGTGATGCCACGGAACCTCAGAACCTGGCATCGGTAGTGAACCATGGAACACTACCCGTCTAATATGGTCTAGTGAACACGGCGGGATCTCTATAAGCATAATGGAACCTCAAAACCAAAATGCTCGGTGATGGAACCTCGAAACCAACACCTCATCACCATGTACTATGTCAACGCACTAACTATCTATATACAGGAATAAATACAGGCGACTCCTATCATCAATCTCCTGCTATATCTAACCCCGATTGCCTGCAGTGATATAGTTAATCATAATGTCTATAACCACATGCATGCACAATCAAGAGATACATCGATCGGAAGTGAGTTGTGCCATCCCAGGGGTTTTTTTAGCTAAACAGACCAAATTGTTTCTTAAGTGCGAAATCGAAATTTTCTTGAGTATAACAGAGTGGGAGGTAAAATGTTTACTAATTACATTATATTTTCCAAAGCACAAACTTGTAATTTAAACACTTTCATTTTGAAAAGCGATTTTGAGTACTCACCTTTTCGACTAATTTCTTTCAATTCTTGTTAAGCATGCTTTAGGTGCTGTTCGTATGCTCGATCGCCTACACAATTCATACAAATTATGAAAATGCCTCAGTTCAACGTTTTAACCATAAAATACAAAGGGCTTTCAAAAGGCTACATCAGAGCGAACCGATTAACAAAACTTCACGTCTTTAGTCTCATTCGATAAGGACATCGATAATATGAGATGATATTGACCAAAATATCCCTACACATGAATTGCCCCATCAAAACTATCCGTTTTAGCAATTTTTTCAAAACAACCCCATGCCATTCGATGTATTAGACGGCGTCAATGTGGCCGTCATTCTAGCGCGGCTTTGTGCCTACAATTAAATTTTTCGAAATTGTGGGCTGAGAATTCTATTGACGGCATGTATTAAATTCTAGACTCAGGGACTTCCCCATAGAGTCTAAACACCCAAAATATTTAAAAATTTATGTTCGGATGCTGAATAAAATCCTGAAATTCAACCCCAGAACTATTTAAAGCAGGTCTGGAAATTCAGCCGAGCTGTTTGCCGCCATAGTCCCAAAATTTCTAAAGTTCCTAAACTCCCGTCAAAAAATTTTGGGAGGCGAAGTTCTGACCTTTCCTGACCTCTAAGAAAGAACAAGCCCAGCTACATAGCTTGCTTTGGGTTAAACCAACACAGTAGGAAAATTTCCTACCTCTTAAAGTTTGACAAAATCTTTAAGATATTGGTACCTACGCGTGGCTCTCGTCGTAGTCCAGCACCTTACCTTTGCTCCAAACGAAAAATCTACGATCGTTCAGTAATCTACGAAAAAAGACGAATAGAAGAAAAAAAAATTAAAATCTTTCTCTCACTCTCATGCACTCAGATCCGTCTACTACTTTTTGATTTTTATCTTTTTTTTTTTTTTTACTTATTATTATTATCATTATTATTTGGATAAATAATTTATATTGCCTCATACAAGTCCGTTTCTTCCCTGAAATAATTTATTTCTTTTCAGTTCACTTTATTGTAAATGAACTTAGATCAAGCCATTTCTTGACTTCCGAGATTTTGTAAAATCTGCATCCTACGAGAATCACTAGCAACATACCCAAATCGTAAAATATTACGTGCATCTCGGAGTGCATTGAGGAATTTTACGGATCACTAGATTTCGTGAGGCAATTTAGCAGCCAGCCGATCTAGTTTCGTCATCAGGATCTGAAATTTTCTAGGCTTCCTTGAACCATTTTGGCACTTGATTATTATTATTATCCTTTTGAAATTCCATAATTTGTACTTTCACCCCCTCCACTTTTCTTAATTACAAAAGTGCCACAATTCTTTGAAAACTTTACAATTTCACCCTTAAAAACAACTTTCAAAAATTCTATTGTAACTAAAATATTTAAGAGCCCTTGAATTTGCACATATATGACCTACGATTTACACATCTAGTACACCCTCGAGGCAGGCGTTGCAAATCCTCCCTCCTTTAGAACATTTAGTCGCCAAAGTGCCAAACTAACATAAAGGGATACACCTTAATACGAAAACAATGCTGAGGACATTATTTGGGCACTCCCCGGGCCTCGACTCCCACGTAGCCTCAGCAATCCCGCGGATTCCCACGTAAAACTTTGGTAAAGGGAGATGATCTTATTCCACACAATCTGCTCTCTGCGAATCTGCATATCTGCATTGGGCACTCCTTATAGAGTCAAATTATCCTTTAGTTCCTCTTGTGATCTCACGAGGTATGGGAGGATGCGGAATGCTATTAGACATGGATACATGAAACACATTATGGACCTTAGACAACTCTGGAGGAAGGTCTAGTATATGCTCTTAGTCCCTCATGATAATCTCATATGGCCCTATGTATCTAGGCTTCGACTTTAGTGTCTTCCAAATCGAGACACCTTTCCAGAAACTTTGAGGAAGACCACATCGCCCGACTTAGCGCCCAGATCCCTACGGCGTTTGTCCGCATAACTTGCATGCAGTCCTTGGCTATCGCGAGTGCATCCTCGGACAATCTGGATCTTACTCCTAAGGTAATGCGTACTAATTCACGGGCCGTCAGGTCTCCTCTCTCCTATTTCATCCCGGCTATCTTGGTACGACACTTGACCATCTGATGCTTCAAATGGAGCCATGCATCTTTGGATTGATAAGCTGTTGTTGTAAGGCGAACTCCATCGAGAGATAAATCTCATTATCCCAGCTTCCCTTAAACTCTATCATATACGAGCATATCCTCTCAGCGTCCCGAATAGTTCTCTCTGATGACCATCGATCGAGGATGAAAGTTGTCTTTAAGTGTCGAGTCCTGTGGCTTCTGCCAACTAGACGAAATGCGGATGTGAATCCCCAGGGTCTCGATCTGAGACTATCGATATAGGAACACCATGTAATCTAACTATCCTCCCTCCACATATAATTGGGCGACTTGTCTAACGGGTCATCGTATGGCAGAGAGAAAATGCGCGGGAATTTAGGTTAAATTACATCACTTTATCACCCATATGGCATCGTGTTATCTCCTAGTTCTCGGAAGCCCGATAACAAAATCCATAGTAATCTTATCCCACTTCCATACAGGAATCGGAAGGGTTGTATCTTTCTCTTGATACGGTGCTCTTGCCTTCACTGTTGGCCAGGTTGGAGGCATCGGATCTAATCCTGCCAAATTCCTTTTTCATGCCCTTGACGATAATGCTCCTCGAATTATGATACATCTTGGTGCTGCCCCGGGGTGCATGGCGTATCTTTGAAGAGTGAACCTCTTCCATGATTTCCCTTTTTAGTTCACACTATTTGTTTTCCACCATTTCCGCTCCTCGCTAAGCTACACCCATCCATCTACGATGGAACTCTGATTTCCTACCACCTCGATCTCGCCCTCGGCAATCATCTCTGCAGAAACCTACTTGACCTTCCTTGATCGATCCACTAGAAGGACCAGACATATTGAGACCAACGATTGTCACTGTATCGGCTACCTGCAACTGAACTCCCAATTATCTCAGCTCATCATGATGGGGAGATATCTTGAATGCAGCTGAAGATAAGCATAAGACCCTCCCAGGTTACGGCAAGGCCGTGAGCCACCATTAGCCTTCCCAGAATGGTACTGTATTGTGTGATCGCAATCCTTAATCAACTCGACCACATGGTGAAAATATCTTTGCGGAGGCTCTTATGATCGGTGAATATCGTAGGGAACACCATATAGATAATCTCTAGATCTTTAGAGCGAAAACCCTTCTTGCTAGTTCTAAATCATGGTGGATAGTTGCGCCGTGCTTCTTTAGCGGCGGGAAGCATAGCTATCACTCTACCATCACGCATCAAAACACACCTAACCGCATCAGGGCCTCCACTTTATACACCATCTCTTGAGTCCTTTCGACGGTAGTGCTAGCACTATTAAGGTTGTCGTCAAATCTACGCCTCGGCTCCTCAAAACTATCTTTGGCAGTATCGACCACTCAAATTTACGATCCTTTTTCAATAGATTGGTCGGCGAGTTGCTATCTTAGAAAATCCCTCGATATTTCCTGTAATAACTTTTTGCCAATCTAAGGAAGCTGGACTTCAAAAACATTCGTGAAGGCTTCGGTTCTTTATAGCCCGATCTTACGAGGATCCACACTAACACCTTACTAGCAGAAATGACATGACCAGAAAAGCTACTTTGTCAACAAAACTTACTTATTAAACTGGCGTATAACTAACGCTCTCGAAGAATCTGCAATACTGTCCAGAGATGCTCTACATGTTCCTAGGCAGAGCTGAGTCTGGCCCAGAATTGATGGAAAGAAATAAAATCAAAGCGCGTGAATTAGGTTTTAAAATTTTTCAAAAATTCTTATTTTCGCAGGAACCTATGCAAACACATATTAATATCAAAAGGTGAAGATCGGATCTATACTTATTCTTTGATATAGGAGATTTGTTGACGGTAGGGTTGAAACAACTCCACACACCGGGGTCTTCAATTCCGCCCTCCTTCCTTGAGGTGTAACAGGCTACTTGATTCAGATGCAGAGCAGGCCACACTACAGGTTTTCTACCTAGATCTACCTTGTGTACTCACGCATGAGGCGAGGATCTCTAAGGGAAGAGACTCTCTAGGAAACTAGGGTTTGGAAAAAAACTTCTTTTTCCTTTTCTTTGGTTTCTCTTCTCTCGAGGCGACCACCACGAAATATACCTCTGCTTGGGTTTTTTTATGAATGTTTCAAATCCATATGGATAAGGCTTAGAATTATTATATTTAATATTCTTAGAATTCAAATCCTTATCGGATAAAGGAAAACGATTAATAATAACAATATTCTTAAATTCAATCCTTCTCAGAGATATAGAAGCAATTGGTATTTACTTCTTAATTCAAATATTATTTACCCTTTACAAATTATTTCCTTATTCAATGAACGAAATAGAATTCGATTTAAATAACAACTAATTGTTATTTATAATTTAAAATAATCGTCTGTTAGAGAATTTTCACGAGGTCACCGATTTATTCCAAATCATGGTCGTTCATTGTAGTAATATAGGAGGTGGAATTGGGACCCATGGACCTATAATTTCAAGCTCCAATAAATTCAATAATTAATTAAACTCTTTAATCAATTATTTTGAATTTATTAATTTGAGTTATTCAGCTAAAACTTGAAATTGAACTCTTTGTCATACGGTATCAGATTTTACTCGGAAATTTAGAGTGTCCATTGATTTAATTTACATGCGGTTACATCCTCGAAGTGGTTCATAACTAGAGTCGAATTGAAAGTGGTTTTGCCCCTCTAATTATATCTTGATCATAAGTTCCATTGTTAATCCGCTGTGAGCGATTGTTATAAAACATTTATAAATTAGGCGCTCAGCTGTTGATTCCAAAACCAACACTTAAGAGACGATTATCCGAGCTTCCATAGGAAGGTTGGATTCCATGTCCATGGTTCGATTCCGAGTTGCATACATCAATGGGCCTCAGACACAAGTATTGGGCCCATTTCATATGAGCTTTAACCCGTGACTCAAAGGCTAGTTGACATAAATAGGAGTCTTATATTACTCGGGATTGGGAAGCGATGCATATGATCATCTAACTGTGTGTTTAATTCTTGAGACAAAGCCGGTATTTAAAGAATTCAGCTAGCGCCTTAGTCTGTCTATATAGTCTTATTATATGGAGCCTCCATTTAATGTCGCCATTAGTGACCCGGATTAAGGTCACTTCATTCGATGATGCGGGCCCAGCCCTAGTAATATTTAATTTGAAGATCCCCAAACTTCAATTAATTTATTACAGACAATATGATTTATAATCCATAACCTTGATCCTCTCGTGTATAACTATTATACACTAGGGTTATGGTTACATTAATAAATATGGGATTTTCTGACGTTTCATTCATACATTATGCCTGAAAATAGCTAAATGTAATGTCATCCTGACACTTTATTAATTTCGCATTATAAATATAATTCATGCTTTACCAGGCACTATCTAACAATCTCACGCACTTTCTAAAGCATGTGAGACATATCTTTTAAACCCATCCCCGAGATAAGTGACCCTCAGCGATTTTGCGGAGTGCGCGTCTTGGTGAGCGGATCATGAGTTGTCTTCGATCTTGTCTTCATATGACCACGTCACCGGTGCACGATCTGTCGGATGATACTTCCTGCATATGTTTCCCTGCTCTTGTGACTCCTTGGTTCTTTGGAGTTTTCCTGACTCCTTTGTTGTGCATTAAAAGTACTATGGGTTTATCCGTATTTGGAGCGACTTCGGATGCGTAATGAACTAGCGAGACGGGCCGGCTTCTTTGATTTGCTTCCTGTTGCTATATATTGATTTCCATGGTAGAATGCGATCTTTGGATTGTTTGACACTTCTCCATACCCGCAGCTCCATGCCCGGTGAATCTTGCGGCCCGGGGCGTCGACTTTGTCCTTGTCGGCGTGAAGTCGGAATTAGTATATCTATGGGATTAGTCGGCTTTTTGAATAAATCGACATATGGTTTCTCGTTCTCTTAAGGTACTTGATGTGCTTTCTGCATGATCGGTCATGACCCGAGGAGTTGGATTAGTAGCGTGACAATTCTATCGCATAACGAATGCGGTCTTGCTACCTGACATTGCATACATGAGGGCACGCCTTTGCGAAGCGTGGGAACCGTCTCGTAATCCTCTTCTTCGGTGTCGTGGGACCTTGCTTGCTCATAGAGAGGATAATTCCGTAGCCGGGTTGGTAGTTGACCGCTGTAGATTACGCATCAGTAGAGGCGACACCTTATCGATATAGATGTGAAGTTGCGAGTGCGTTCTTGCGATCACTTATGATTTTGGATCCCAGTACATAACAAACGTCGAATCTCATTTGGAAACTTTTCGACTAGCCATTTCTTTACGTTAGACAATAATCCTATATCATTCCCGATGAGTAGGATATCATCTACGTCTATCAAAAAAATTTGCTGGTTTCCTTGATGTACTTGTAGACCTGAGGTTAAATTGACATTTGCTTTTCCGAAATCGAAGGTTTTGATGCGTCTCATCAAACCTTAGGTTTCCCAGACCAAACTTCTTAAGCCCATAAATGGACCTAAGCGACTGCGAGACTTCTGCTCTTGGCTTTGGCTATGAAACCCTCACAGTTGCATCATATAAATTCTTTCATCGAAGATAACCACATTAACAAAAATTTGTCTTGGCGTCCATTTCCATATCTCATAATCAGAAGCGTGGTACAAAAAGGAAAGAAGGATCTGAATGGATTTAAGCATAGCTCTTGGGGAAAGTCTCTTCATGTCGACTCCCCTCCTTTTGTGTATAGCCTTTGACTCTTAGTGGAGTCTTTGAAAGTCTCGCTTTCCCGTCCCACGCCTCTCTTTCTTATAAATCCATTTTGCGCGATAGACTGTTGACTCGAAGATCCTGAGTTTGAACATAATTGGAATACCATAAGATTCCATTCTTGTTCCATAATTTTATTAGCCATTTATCATATCGGGATCATCCATCGCATGCTTGCCAATGATGGATCGTCATCCTTAATGTCGGTTACACTTGACATTTGCTTCGCGACCCCTGTATAGCGGGTGGTTGTTTAGAAACCTCCTTCTTTGTCGAGGTGCAATGACATCTATATAGGATACGTAGTCTCTTTGTTACGTTCCCGATGCTTGGTTACTAGTCGTGTCGATACGATCAGTTGTAATTCCTCTAATCTGACCTTCTTGAGGTTGAAGTTTGTATGCGTCATTTTGAGAAAGGTAGCATTTTCGATACAAATACTTTTTATCTTGAGGCCCAGCAGAGCAAACCTCCTCGTACCTTTGGGGTAACAGCCAAATAGAACATACTTACGTTCGCGGTTAACGATCTTTCCTTTAGGCATGTGTGTCACGCTATATCGGATATGGCGTGGCGGGTTTCTGACCACTCCCACGTAACTCAGGGTGTGTGTTGGATAGACTTGGGGAACTACGTTGAATGAGCTGCGGTTGCGGCGCATATCCACTAGAATGATAATTAGCGATGAGGAAGTAGCTCATCATAGACTAACCATGTCAAGCATTGTTCGATTTATTCTTTACGCCCGCAGCGGATTACGCATTTGTGGCGTTCGGATCTTGTGGTGAATCTGATGCCATCTTTGATTAGGTGATCCTTGAACTGTATCGAGGTATTCACCTCATGATCCGTCGAAGAACGCGATAATGATTTACCTAGCTGTCTTTTAGCTTATGCTAGGAATTCTTTAAACTTTCAAAAAGTTTCAGATTTCCTTTGCATTAGGTAAACATACTCGTGCCTAGAATAGTCGTCGATGAAATTGTGAAGTATTCGTAACCATGCAGCTTGGACATTCGGAGGTCAGCGGACATGCGAATGTCTGAGTTCAATCAATTTCCTTTGCCCTAAAGCCCTTTGGCTGAAAGATCTCTTAGTCATTTTGCGCTGACGAGTTCCTGGTGGAAGATTGCCTTTACAGCTCTTTTAAAGGACCATCCTTTGCGGTCTGTTAATCTATCCGAGGCTTATATGTCTAACCTTAGGTGCCATAAAATTACGTGTCATCATTATGTCGAATCTTTTGCTTCTTAGGCTTAGGATGTTCTACTGCAAATAGTTGGTGTTAAGGAGCGTTCGATTGTTTGGCCTTAAAATGTAAAGCCCGTTTTCATTATTTGCATGATGAATGTTTAAACCATTTTGGAAACCTAACAATCGGTGTGCTCAAATAAAAACCTTGATAAACAATTGTTCACTCCTGACTTAAGCGAAATCAAATTTCTCTGAATCCGGAATGCAATAAACATTGTTCAAAACAGAAATTTATTCCTAATTCTAAGCGAGCGGCTCCGCGCGAACGCGGAACACGTCGGCCCCATTTCGACTACCTTCGAGCACTCCCCGTGTGAAGCTTCACGGAAGAACTAAGCATGCGGAAGAAAAACGAATATGGTTAGTGGACCACGAATCAATTATCGAGTTATTTATCAACTTCCACTAAATTGGCTTCTAAAACGATAAATCAAATTTACCTTTCTTTTTGTCCTTAGTTCGGAGAATACTGATGATTTCTCTTCGATACCCACATCAAACTCCATGATACAAACTTTTCCCTTTAGTTACTGCCTCTTCCGTTCTTTATTTATCGCTTGCTTTGGGAAGCGACACGCTTCTTCTTCGGTCTTCTACTTGAGAGGCACCCTTATTGTTCTTCTCTTCTTCTTATTGTTAGAAGAGGATGAGACCTTAGTTTTAATGACATTGCTTGACCTTTTAGTCCTTGTCTTGAGATGGCCTCAGGTTTACGATTCATTCGGTGGGTTACATTGTAGTCGGCTTAATTCCTCTTATGAATTCTTTGAGTGAATTGAAGGAAATCGAGAGTGGTGAATCCGGTATTATACTCACTTGGAGTGCGCTCATCTATTATGGCCCAGTCTTCTGCCTCGTTTATATAATTATTGCATGTTCGGAACATGGTCACGAGCAGTACCTTTGCTCGTCTTAGTGTTCATGTACTTCCCAAGTAGCTTCATGGCGCGGTATTGGTTGTTTCTGAACCTTGTTTTGGAGAATCCGTATCTCAATGGGCGGTTCCATCGCATGTTTTAGCTGAAAGCACGTCGACATCTTGGGCGCGCATATAAGCCGGAGCTTTGTTATTGGCAGATCAGCGTTCATATGAACTGCCGTACACTCTGGCGGCATTGGTACGCGAGGTTATCGGGGCGTTCCTCGATGAGAACAAATCTATTGTTCTCGCGGACCCGGCGCGATATTAACATTTCTTTTCCACTTTCTGAAAATTATCGTAGGTTAAGGATTCATTATTTAGTAAGCGATTATGGGGTTTTGGCGGACATTATTCTTTGAAATTAATTAAATAAGCGTATTTATTCGTATGTGAAGAAACATCAAATATATTTTGGAATAGTAAGCGTGATGCATGTGGTCATAGAAGTTAAAACACATAAAACAAAAATACTAATCCAAGGTAAGTTAACCTACAATTAATATGTCGCCGTAGGGTAGGTCATACTAATTATAAATTAAATTTGAGACTATCTCAAATTAATAAATGAACTTCGAAATATCTCGTATTTTCCCTCATTTATTAGCGCAACTATTTAGTCGAATCTGATTAACTTAGTATCTTCTTAAGACCATCGTTTCGGGTTCTAACAACTTAACCCCAGATTGCGTAGGGTAGGTCGATCTTGGAATACATAAATCGAACCCTGCTCCTTGAAGTGCATGATGATGTGCTTGGTGGACACCCTCGGTAGGAGAGGGCGTAATCGGCGTCAGCTAGGCGCCACACAAGCCTCTGCGGTGTTGGACTAACGATAGGTAGTAGGGCATTGTCACATGCCCTTCTCCACGCTCAATATTTAAACTTATGTGTTTTTTAGTTATAAAACATCATATGTTTTATAATCTAACAAATTATTATATCTATATAATTAACCCTTTAGGTGATAAGAATCTAATTCTATTAAATTAAATAGGCGTATAGAGTTCAATCTAATTGGGCTGGGTTTATTAGTTAAAAACTAATCCAATCTAATTGGAGCTAACAGTTTAGAGTAAACTGGCTCATAGTGAAAAGGAGCTAATTAGAACTTTTAAATCCCGAACTTATTTGGGCATATTGTTTATTTACCATCTTTTAACAAAATCGGTCATTTTATTAAAATTATGAATAATCTAGGTTAAGCGGGCTAACTATTAACATGACGAATTAATATTAAATTGGAAATTAAGTTTAACTATTAAACTATATCCATTATTTAATTTATTATTCGACAAATAAACAAACATTCTAATAGAACATGTTTCTAAATGATGGTATCACGTGATACAATTGGTAGGCATTCATGTATGACATGTTATATGCATGGGCATGTTATTCGAATTGCATCTCAACGCCACATTTGATAACATAAAGTAATAAATAAATAGCCTTGGTCGGGTGTTTTGGGTATTTCTAATAATTACAACCTTTGGAAAAAAAAAAAGGAATGGGAAAAAAAATATTTAAATTACATAATGGGCTTAACTGTGATTACATAATTCCCAAAATTTGCTCCATCTTCATGTCCAGGCTTAGTTGTGTAATTTAGGTCCTGATAATACAAAAAAATTACAAAAATCTATGCCGTGTGAAACACCTGAATCTAGGAAAATAAAAAACCTAACCCCAAAACACCATATAATTATGACCCTCATCCGTCAAAGCCACCTGAAACACAAATAATCACATTAAAATATGCGAGAATGCCATCATGTCATGAATCAGAAAACAATTTTCTTAAACCTGATAAAAAAAAATATATATATATATATATATATATATATATATATATATATATATATATGCATTTACATGGGCCAGCTACGATGCAGTGTGGAAATAAAATCAAAACACGGTAGGTGGGTTTAAACTTTTCGAAAAATCTTATTTTCGCGGGAACCCGTACGAGCACATATTAATATCAAAGAGTGAAGATGGATCTATACATGTGCTTGTTATAGGAGATTTGTTGTCGGTAGGGTTGAAGCAGGCTCCACTGCACGGGGTCTTGATTCGCCTCCTTCCTTGAGGTGTGTGGGCTTTGGCGATTGGTCTGGAGTGATACACTCTGGGTTTTGCCTAGATCTACCTTGTGTTCTCAACACATGAGCGAGGATCTCACAGGGAAGAATATACAGGAAACCGGGGTTTGGAAAAAACTTCTTATTTTCCTTTTCTTTTGGTTTCTCTTCTCTCGAGGCGACCTGCAATCTGCCTTTGCTTGGGTTTTATAGGCGTTCAAATCCTTATCGAGATAAAGGAAGCGAATTAATTATATTTAATATTCTTAAATTCAAATCCTTATCGAGATAAGAAAAGCGATTTAATAATATTTAATATTCTTAAATTGAAATCCTTATCGAGATAAGGAAAAGAATTAATAATATTTAAAAATTTAATTCAAATCCTTATGTCGGATAAGGAAAGCAATTAATTATTTAATAACGATTCAAATATTATTACCCTTTACAATTATTTCCTTATTGATAAATAGCAATTAGAAGTAGATTTAAATAACAACTTCATTGTTATTTATAATTTAAAATAATCTCATCATTTTAAATTACTACGAGAGAGTACGATTTATTCCAAATCATGTGAATCGTTCATTGTAGTAATATAGGAGGTGGAATTAGGACCCATGGACTTGTAATTTCAAGCTCAATAAATTCAAATAATTAATTAAACTCTTTAATCAATTATTTTAATTTATTAATTTGAGTATTCCACTAAAAACTTGAAATTGAACTCTTGTCATACGATGTCGATTTTACTCGAAAATTTAGATTGTCCATTGATTTAATCATTACATCTTTGATTCTATCCTCGAAAGTGGTTCATACTGAAATTAAGGTGGAAATTCACCAGATTTGCCCCTCTAATTATATCTTGATCCTTAAGTTCCATTAATCGGCTAGTGAAACGATTAATTTATAAGCTTTGTTATAAATTAGAGCGCTCAGCGTTCGATTAAAGAACTCAAACACTTAAGGAACGGTGTCCGGCTTCCATAGGAAGGGTTGGATTTCATGTCCGTAGTTCGCATTCCCGGTTGCTGTATCGTGGGCCTCGAACCGCAGTGTGGGCCCATTTCATAACGAGCTTTAACCCGGCGACCAAGGCCAGTTGACATAAGCGGGGAGTCTATGACTACTCGGGAATTGAGGCGATGCAATATGATCATCTAGCGTATTGTTTGAATTCTTGAGACAACGTCTTTAAAAGAATTCGAAAGCTGCGCCTTAGTCTATCTATATAATCTGTATATATGGAGCCTCCTTTAATGTCACCACATTAGTGACCGATTAAGGTCACTTCATTCTCAATGTGGCCAGCCCAGTAATATTTAATTTGAGATCCCCCGAGCTTGATTAATTTATTACAGACGATATGATTTATAATCTATAACCTCGATCCTCTCGTGTATAAATTTGTTATGCTTGGGGTTGTAGTTCGTGTAAATGCGGAATTTTACGGCGTTTCATTCATACATTATGCACAAAATAGCTAAATGTAATAAATACGACACTTTTATGAATATAAATTCATGCTTTACAGGGCACTATCCCTAACAAGAATGTCATCAATGAATACGATCACAAACTTATCTAAATCACGAATTAGATACGTTCATCAAATCCATGAGCAGCGGTTGGGGCATTAATTCGATCCCGGAATGGCATCCGCCCCAGGAACTCATAGTGGTAAGTATCTCGTCTGAAGAAGCGATCTTAGAAACATCATTCTCCGGACCTGACTAATGGTAGCGACCTTGAGTCGATCTTAGAGTATACGGATCCATGCGATTGGTGAATAACGGCTCATCATCACGAGGAAGCGGATACTAGTTGTGTATTGTCGCGATTGACGTACATGAATTACATACCTGGCCGTAAGCTTCCATCTTTCTTCTTCTGAAGAAGTGGAGCTCCCACGGTGAGGTATTAGGTCGGATGAAGCCACTTGCTTAATAATTCCTCCGATTGTGCCTTGATTCTTTCAACTCTCTTGGCGCCGTGCGTATGGAGGGAATGGATATCGAAAGCAGTCGCAGGTCGATTGATAACGAGCTTCGATTGCTCTATCGGTAAACTGAAATATCATGCGGAAAGACATCTGGAAACTCTTTGACTATGGGGATATCTTCCGGTCGTGTCCCCCTCTTGTCTCTTATCCACCACGAATGCCGAATAACGGCTTTTCCGAAGCATTTTTGAGCGGAGTCATGGCATTAATGAGACTAGGGCGATCTCATACGATTCCACGAAATATCTTTGGTTCCTCTGGCCAGAGACGATCTTCTTCTTTCTTATAGTCCCAGGTGGCTACATGCACGGATAACTAGTCAGTACCGAGACTATGTCGAAATCATGGATACGATCTTTATCAGTCTCTTTGAAAATCGCAATGGATCACCAATTCTTTTGGGCTATCCTTTTCGGATATCATAGTATCCCACGTTAGATACGGAAACCACCATACGATCATATAATTTGGGATGGACTCTGTCGGTGCCTCTCAGTGAATGGTACTGAAATAAATGAATGAGTGGCCCTTAGGTCCGCCGTCATGTACATCGTGATCGTAAAGCGAAATAATACCGATGTTAATCACGTCACGGTGATGCATCACGCCTCCTCTTGTGTGGTAGTAAATGCAGGAACTGATGCGAGTCCACGGCTCGAATCGGCGATCGAGTCTTGCCTCTGCCTCCTGAACCCCTAGCGACCTACCCGGGTGTTGTCACGCAACCTCTGCTGAACCACCCACCCGGCTGGCCAGGGCCGGCCCAGTGCACAGGGTAGATGCTCATACCTACCTCGAGAGGTCTGCGGCTCTTAGGCGTGGACGGTCTTGGATAAAGTGACCTTCACGCCGCCCGATGGAAATATCTGTCATGTTCATCTGCGCTCTCAGAGATGCCTCCTCGGCGTGAGGGCCTGATGGAATGATCTGACGATCTACCACCTCTAGAATTTCTTGACAATGGGGCCGGATCCACGCCTAGATCTTTGCTCCTCATCTGAGCCTGCGAGTGATTAGATTTTCTTTCCTTTCTTTCTCTTAGTGGCCCGGTGCACGGTGACTAGTCTTGGGAACACCTCTCTTCTTGTACGGCCGCCTAAGTTCGGCGGCTTGTCCTTTCTACCTTTAGGGTAGCCTCAACCAGCTTTCCAAAGTTATTTTGAGATGCCTAGGCTAGATGAACTTTAATTCTGAAGTTCAAGACGGCCATGAATCGCTTACACTTATGTTCCTCATTTTCCTGTATCATAGGCACCAATTTCACGAGCTTTGAAAACCTCTACTCATATTCTACATCCTTATCGAGGATCATTTGCTCCCAACGAAGAATTCTTCTATTTTTGCATCCACGATAGCTGGCAGCGGGTAAATCTATCATAAATGCACAGCCGGAACTAGTCCCCAGTGACTCTGTGAGGTGTCTCCTCTTAATGGCCTCCGCTTGAGTCCTTGTACATTTTGCCGTAAAGAACCACGAAAATAGGACTTTTCTGCCTCATCTGAACTTACCTAAATCAGCATAAATTTCACTAATACTGTCTAACCATAGAATGCGCCTACGAGTCAAGTCTACCTGATCATAAGTTTGCCCCCAATTTTAGAGCGCGTTCTATCAGCTACCACTCTTCTCTTTTAGAGGCTCCGGCACTTACGGGTAGTTATTATGGCTGTCGTATAACTTTGATCCGTCGTCGAGTGCAGCCCACAGGTGCGACCTCGATAGTTACGGTGGGGGCTTTGATTCATTGAGGCATGCCGTCTGGGGAGTGCTCGACATTTCTCTGCAATTAGTGCCTCGGTCACGGAGATCCTGGAAATTAAACCTCTACGACCTCGTCGAGACATATCTTTGTAATTTCAAGGTTAAAAGATTTAGTGACACTTTACGATATTTGATGCGTGCGAGATTTATGGCTCTGTCTCAGTTAAATAGGAAAATCATTATAAAAACAATTCTATAGGAAATACTTCGGAAAAACAGGCGAAGAACAAAGTATGTCTAAAGCGCTCGATACCAACTGGACCCCTTTCCCTATTGACGGGGAATCTGTGAAGTGACTCATGATAACCTCCCGGCCCGAGCTCGCTCGGCCCGATAAGTTACCATGAAGCTAGTAGTTAAAGCTGTTGAAGTTGTCTTTGGAACATTGGTTATAAAAATTTTCCTTTTCCATCAAAATCACCTTTAGATTTAAAAGAAAATCGGCGACATAGCAGTGCCACACGATTAGTTAAACGAAATACAAAAATCACTGTATAAAAAAATACACTCAAATATTTTCAAAAATCAATTCTGACCATAAAGGACCTCTGGTCCTCATCGAAATATAAGATAAGAATCAATCGACATAAATTCATCCTGACTATTTTCTCAAACCATGCATGCGTATTTTGCAAGATATTTACATATACAAAATGTCACATTTTAACTTTTAATACGTTTACTTTACACCTTATCTTATATATATACTTTTATATATATATATATATATATATATATATATATATATATATATATACAACAGCGTCTACGGCGAGGATCTGAAAAGGTCTTTCGAAGCTGACACACACTTTTGAAAAATTGTTTAATAGAAAATTGTGAGCGGCAGACTCGTAGTATAAGTTGCTGCAATACGAGATTTTCATATTGGGAGAGTATCTGAGGCAAACAACATTTAGAACTTATAACTCCTTTGAGCCGTTTGGCTCACGGTTTTGTTTTAAATAATTTTCCAAGTGCGGAGTCTTTGGCCGCTCTCGAATCCTCGATCACTAAGCAATAATTGCCTGATATAGATGTAAGTAAATAATAAAAGTTAAAATGTGACATTTATATATGAAAACTATCTTTGGTAAGCATATATTCATGCATGTTTTGAGAAAAGCGGTGCGATAATTATGTTGGATTTATTCTTATCTTATATTTTAATGAGGACCGAGGAGGGTCTTTATATGGGCCCAGCGGATTAATTTTGAAAAATCTGGGAGGTATCTTTTACACTCTGGTGATTTTGTATTTCGAGCTTAACCGCCGTGCGGCTGCGTTATCTTTGCCGGGCCTCGTAAATCAAAGGTGTGATTTGATAGAAAAGTGAAATTTTATGGCCCGATGTTTCCCGAACAGGCTCAACGATTTGCGGCCCAGCATGTTATCGGTCAGTGGCTGGCTCAGGCCTATGAGTTGCCGGTAAATTCACATCCAACGAGAGGGTCATATCATTAGAAGGGGCCAAGAATGGTCTCCCCGTGATGATGGGTACATAGTTAGCCCCTACTTCACGGTAGTTACATGTCGAGTACAACAAAATCATTGGATAATAGAGATTTGTCCTTGTATTAGAACATCTTCCATTGTCCTTTGGTATCTTTTATGGATCTATCACGAGAAACTGATGTGATGGAAGTGGGCTTTAATTCCTCAGGCTTGTTAGCATATATGCAGCCGAGATAAGGAAGCGGAGTTCTGCTTGGCACCCCAGTCAGCGGTATTTTTCTGTGAAGTGCCTCCCGATGCTTAGAGATGGTAGACGACTCGGATCTTTGGCTCTTCCTTCCAATTTTACACCCTAGATGATAGACTTGTTCGACGGGGAAGGCCTTCTTGTCGACATTTAGCCCTCTCTTTCTTGTGCCTGAAGTCCTTAATTTAGCATGTATGGGGACTTGTTTAATCATATCTAACGGGGGAAGTTGACTTTTCACTTGCATAGCACTTCTAGTATTTGACACAGTTGTGGCCCTTTTTCTTAGCTTTCAGTATTTGTGGAAATGGTGGGGGTGTGTTATTTTTTCGTTGCAGGTTCTTTAGTCACCACCTCATCTGGTTCAGCCTCTTTAACCTCCTGGCCTTCTTCTATTGGTTTAGGTATTGGTTGTTTAAGCTCTTTACCTCTTCTCGATATGATGGTGCTTTTCAACTTCTCCATCACGGGAATTGGCTCACTAGAAGAGCTCCTTCATGCACTCCTTAGGATTGAGTAGGGTGTGCGAGATGAAATTTCCCCTTTTCACATTCTTCGGTTGGTCGACCTTAAGATTGAATCTGAGTAGGTTATCATATTTTGGGAGATCTCGGTCACCGTAGGTTATCCGTCTTTTGTTAGTGTGCTTTCCCTTATTGTCGATTCTATATGATTAGCTAGGCATTCAACGCATACGTTCCTCCATAGGTACTTACTTTGCTGGAAATTCATGATAGCTTATTGGTAGGGATGAGGATGATGGTGGCTGGTTGAATGAGAGGCCCTGCTTGTTCTTTGTGAGGGGCAGCACGTATGGTGGAGGCTTTGGCTTCCCGAGAGAGGAGTTAGGATGGTTTCCTCCGGTTAAGTTACGGTGTTTCTGCTGGAGCAGCATTGGTTGGTGGCTTGTCTTGACCCCTGACATTGGCATGCTTTCGGCCCGTCGTATCACTTCTTTGAAGGAGGCGGTTGAAGCGATACTCCCTTGGTGCTCATTAGTTGGCGAGTGAAGCAAAGATTGTTAGGAATAGATGCCTCGATCCTTTGCTCGCCTCATGGTGATTTCGCATTTAAACCTCTAACATACAGTCAAGGTGGATAACTTTGCCTTCATGTCCATGTCCTCTTGTGATTGGTCGTACTCCCGCTAAATTGGTGCGGGTCTCGTCACTCTCTGTCTCTCACAGGGTTGGAGTTCGTCCCGTACTTTGGATGTCTCGGCCACATAGTTTAAGAGTCCATGGCTCTCACGGATGTTTGCTCATGGATTCCCTCCTCACACATAGTTTCCAACAATTTGCTTCATAGAGGACATTCAGTTATAGAAGTGATTGTAACCAACATCAGATATGAAGCAGCAGTTTGAAGACGGCGTTGAATAGTCACAAATTTATATACAAAGTGGTAGGAATTTCTCTCTTTTCCCAGTTGGTGTAAATTCTCTTGGATGTTGGTTTTGTGAAGATCTTTGAAGAATTTCTTCGTGCATATCTCCTATCAATTTATTATAGTTCTCTGCTTTCAGTTAGGCAAAATCTTGGCTTGTCTTTGAGGTTAAGGGGAAGGCTTTGTTCAGCAATTCATATCGATTACGCCCTCCTTGAAAGTCATGCAAACTTCCTCGAGCTCGGATGTGTGTGTATGGATTCGTTTTCCATACCATGGAAAGTTGAAACTGGGGCACAGATAGGCACGGCATTCACATCCTTAGTAGGGGATCTGATATGAGGGTTACCTTTACTTTATGGGTAGTGTATATGGTCCCCTTGCTGATGCCGTTGGGTTACCTTGGTCCCTGGCTGTTGGCTTCTGTTGTTCCACCGGTGGGGTCATGCGGTTAGTGTTCATGCTCCTTCCACGTCCCTTTTCAGGTGAACTGCCGACCTTTCAAAATCTCTTGTAGTGTGCTGTCTGATGAATTGCATACTTTGTTAGCTAAGCGGCAACCTGAGAGACAGACAACGAAAAAAGCGAGGATACCAAAGGTTAAAGTTAGCTAAAATATTTAAATAAAGAATTCTCTGTTAGCGGTATAAAGTGAACATACCCGATGTGAAACTGAGAATCATTAAAATAAAAATTATTAATGACACGACAGGATCAGTTATGACCTCTTATTTCCATTACCTTGCTGCCTTACCCCTTACACACCCATACCCACACACGAAGAATGAGTGGTTTCCTCGAGAGCCTTGGCCCGAGTGGCCTTCCTCTTCGAGGATGAGGGGGTTTGTATAGCCCCTCCCTTGAGTTGTCATCCTTAAGGAGTGTTTGGCTGGTGAGAAAGTGAGAGAAAGGAAGAGAAAATGAGAGAAAATCACCTAGGCGGGCAAGCTAAAAGCTTTTAGCGCCCGAATTTTATTACATCCAGTGATCGATAACTATACAGAGCTTGATTGAGGCTTATATCTGCTCAGAGTTAAGGGAAATTACAAAAATATTTGAACTACCAACAATACATGTGGGCGGAGTTTTGGAAAAAGTCGCAAGGTGGTCGAATGGAGTGAAAGTGGAGGCGAGGCGGGTTGCTAAAATTTGCGGCTGCGAAGTGCGGAGTTGCGAGGGTGCTGCGACCACTGAGAATTTATCTGATTGTCCATTTATCTTCGGTTTGAGGCTCCAATTCCTTCGACTTATAGTGAGCCGAGTTCGGCTTAGATTCTTCGTGGATTGACTCGATAATTTTGGCACGATTATCGCGAAAACCACAAAATAACCCTGAAAATACGATCAGTAGTATATCTGTGACCTTAATGTGCCAATTGGGTTAATTATGCTAATTAGCACCGCAAAGCGCTTTCGAAAACTTCACCCGATAAACATGGCTCAAAATAGCACTTTTTGAGCACTAATCATAAACTTGGTCTCCTCAACTTGGTAGGGCTCTTCTTCAACTGGTCCCCCAACACTGCTTCTAATTCCTTCTTTTACTGCTCCCACTTCATGTGTAGTATGCATTCTCCTTTCATTGCTTCCCAGTTTGTTCATCGCTGCGTCGACTTTGCCATGGCGATTAAATGCGGTTGACTCAATCCCGATCCTTCCCCTCGATGCATTAACTGCTCCTGGAAGCTCGGATGGAGCCTTGTAGTTGCATTTGGCTAGGTTTTCAATCAGTTGCCTTGCCTCCTCTACACTTCTTCTCTTGAAAGCCCCACAGTAGGATGCATCAATTATACCCTTGGAGGTATAATTCATGGCATGATAGAATATATCCATCTGAGTGGTCATATCTATTCCATGCATAGGACATGCTTGCCCAGTCTCTTAAAATCTTTCCCGTGCGTTGAAAGACTCTATCTTCCCCACAGCAGAAACCAAATTATTTCTCCTCTTCTCTCAGATTGAGTTGGAGAAAAATCTACTCATATAGGCCTCCACGAATCTTCATACATTCAGTGATCCGGTGTGATGAAACAAACCATGTTGTTGTCCACATCTCTCAGTGAAAGGGAACAAGCTGCGCTTGATTACTTCTAGTCTCACCACGAATTCGGTTGTTGTGGCCGTCCTCATGAATCTCTCATATGCTCATTAGGATCTTGGAGGGATGACCCGATGAAGATAGTGGCGATATACCATGGTATCAATGTGGCCGGCTTCAGAATTGTTGGCTTCTATGGCAGGTTGTATCACCTCAGAGTACTCCTCTTGAATAATAGGCCTCCAAAAGTCCTCCATAGTATTTGGCCTCTGAGTTCTCTCTCACCTTCTTAACCCAGCTACAGAACCTTTGCGATCTTTCTCTTTTGATTTGCCATACTTACGGATTACGTATGATCTTCCTCATATTCTTTAGTGTTCTCTCAATTTCAATGTCCAAAAGCGTGAATCACATGCTTGCCCAAAATACCCTAGAATTTTTATAATAATTTTATTATATATTCAGAATTTATAAATTGAGCCAAACTTGGGTTTTTCCGGGAAAATTGATAAATTGTTAAATTGCAAAAAGTGAAATAAAAATGTGAGCATATGATTAAATATTATATGCTAAAATGAGAAATTGATTGAACCCGAAAATAAACTCAAGTGAAAAATGGCAAATTTGGAAATTTGTAAATGAGGACCTAAAGTCTACAATGAGAATGAGCTTAAGTACGATTGAATTAAATGATAATGAAAGTGAAATAAAGAGTTAAAATGTCAAAAATGAGAAATGGGATTTATTGATGTGCCAAACATGGCCTTAGGAGAGAGGAGTGACTTAAGACAACATTTGGCCTTGGAAAGCCATTATGCAAAAACGTGTGGGAGAGATTGAGAGAGGAAAAGCTAGGGTTTGGTGTGAGAAGATCAAGGGATTTGTGTGGGGCTTGCTTTTTGATGCAAGATCTTGCAAGAAGGAAGAAAGAAGAAAGCTAAGGCTTCAAGTACATAGTGATTTGAGGTATGTAACTAAGCCCTAGAAAGTTGTAAATGATATTTGGGTTAGAAAAACCCGAATCCATCCATGGATTTTGCTCATGGTTGGTTTAGGATTGTATTTGGATGTCTTTGAAAGTGAATCCCATGTTTTAGTTTGGGTTTTGAGGATTTTTTTTGAGAAAAATAGCAAAAAGGAGCAAAGAAGAGCGGGCCGTGTCGGGCCTTCAGCGGCGGCGAGGCAGGTCTCCCCTCGGCTACCTGCAAACTACAGTAGCGACACTTCGGCCCGTTGCGTAGTAGTGCCTGCCATGTGAAGGCACCATTCACGAGTGGAGCTGAAATTTTTTTGTTTTCGAAAGCCTCGTATTCGTACCCCAATAATTTAAGGACCTTAATGAATGATTAATGGGGGTTCAAATAAGGATAAAACTAAATGAAAAACATACCTTACCTAGCTGCCTCGGCGAAGCTTCATCTTCAGGCAGACTTAGTGTCTTAACCCAAGACCATTAACGAAAATTAATCAAAATTCAATAAAAATGTATAATCATTGTTTATCCACTAAGAGTGGCATGCTTGTTATTGGCCAAGGGCGGTGAGGATCACCTAACCTGGGGCCCAGAGATCGAAGGAAGAGAGGCAAAGCGACATATTCGGTTTGTTCAGCGACTACATCCTTATTTCAAGTGTTTTGGTAGTATACCCGAATAAATGAAAATGATTATATGGAATAGTATATCTTTGAAATGATATTGTAAAGAAAGTGCATATGGATTTGAAAATGTGATAATTGAAATGATTGACGATTAATTGCATGTGAAAGATTAATCGAATTGTAAACTAATTGGTCAATTCTTGACATCTTGAATTGAATAGATATATCGAATGAGCGACTGGCGGGATGTTGATCGGCGTCACGTCGTGAAGCACCAGGGAATTGTCGATGTCCCACGGCGGGATGCACGATCGACATCCGTCATGATGGTGTATGGCATTGAAGTAATGTTCCCCGCTAGGCGGGATGCTAATCGGCATCAAGTCATGATGGTATTATGGCATTTAAATACCACATGTCGAGTGCGCGATCGGCATCCGGCATGATGGGAAGGCAAGAGGGTAATGAAATGTGCTAGCTTACGAGAAACTAGGAATGATAAAAAGGACGGGATTCACCGAATGGAATCCATCATGAATGTGAATTGCATAGACAAAGTGAAATAACGAACTTGATGAGTGTAAATGGGATTTGTAAACTAAACACATCTTTAAAAGTGTACGTTTGAATCTCATGAATTGAATTGTGGTATGACATGTTGCATGTGAAAATGCATATTTGATATGATCAGTGAATTGTAAAGTGAAAGCATGCGTAAAATGAATAAGCATGAGTATTGTTTGATATAAAAGGCATGATTTAATGATAAATGCATGTCATGTTAAGCGAAAATTAGATAGAGCGTATATAACCAGCTAAACGTAATGCTTAGCGTATAGTTTTATCTATACACGGAGTTACGAATAAGCGAGGTGGCGAAGCGAAGTTGTAGAGTATAAGTATATACCCTGTCATTTGCATATCATATCTTTTGAACATGTGATATTTTGTGGACAAAAGGGTTGAACTCTGAGCCATTGTTTTTGTGTATCATTTTGTAAAGGCAAGATAAGTCATTTGGTAAACGAATTGTATAAGAGCAAATGTTTATAGGCCTACCATTTGAAAATGCTTCCACGTAATCGAAAACCCTAAAACGAAATGACATAAATAAATGTTTTGATAAGATTAATGAAAACGTCGGAAGTAAGCGGAAGATCACAGGTTAGATCAAACGTCGGGTTAATGAGGGATTAGTCGCGACATTTTGAAAAAGAAAAGGGTGGCAAAATGTAAATAAAAAGAAATGCTTGGCGTTCTGAGTTTCGGTTTGATCATGTCGGATGCGGCCAGACTTAGGGATCGCTACAAGATACCTTACGGTTTTACGTGCATTTAAAATCTTCCTGAAATAGAAACACACTAAGTTCAAATGAATTATGTGGGAAACAATTATATCCATTTAAGCTCATAGAAACTTGTCAGTAGCTTCTTCATCTACTACCATTAAAACAGTTTTTGTGATTTTCTGAACAATAATATTAAAAAGAAAAATGTCCAAGTTAGTAAATCCCTCTTTGGTTAGAATACTGATCTTTAAATTTATCATTTCTATCCCTGGCCAACGGCGCAAAAAACTTGTTAAGGCCAAATGATATATCTAATTTACTTAACCTCTCTGAGGACTATTACCTAATCCCCGGCAACAGCTCCAAAAACTTGTTAAGACCAACCTATATGATGTGATCAGTGTTTTCCAAACCTGATGCGCCGCAGAACTTTTTAGTCCGTGACTACGCGAAAACTTGTTAAGACCATTTTTCATATACATGAAAATATGGATTTGTTTTTTTTTTTTTGTAAAATTATTCTTTTAAGGTAGTGGTCTTTATCCTTGCAAATTACTGCCAGTGCGTACAAGTAATAAAAGTGGATGTTAAAGTCCAGATATCGTTCCTCGATGAAGGATGATAAATCCAAAAGACTAACTTTACCCATTACCTAAAAGATCATTACTATTTGGTCGTGATATGATGATAAGAGGGTAAAGTAGTCTGGGTGAAATCTTAAATTAACAAAAGTAAGTTTAATAAAAATTAGGGTTGAGATTCAGTGAGACAAAACTAGACATGGATCAATTAGTAATAATCGATTTCTGCATCATTCGATTCATAGCTCAACCGTTAATTGGAAGCGACTCTCGAAGATCTGAGTAGTATAGACTAATTTCTCCCTCAACCATACTTTTCACCGATTAAAGGTTCATATTCATTTCTAGACATGATTCTAATCAGTTACTTGTAATATGTAACCCTCTTTCTAAGATTTCAGTATTTTTCCTTTTAGTACTATTACTCGGATCTTATGACTAAGAATTCTTGCCCAGTGTGATTATTGTAAGCCTTATCCAAGTTGATTGACATCTCATCATACACTTCTGATGAAAATTTCCATCTCCTTGATTAGAACTTTGTTAACATGGGATCAGAATCAATTCAACATAAAGATGAGAGACCTCTGAGTGATTAAACAGATACTTCATTCAAAGTTCTCTAGTTCCATAGTATTAGTCTACCATACCCACAAGGAACTGCTCTACACTTTCAGGATTCTCCATCTCTATGTCACTCAGAGGGCCTCTTGGAAATCAAAGCGAGATATAGTACCTTTTGCATTGGGTACACGGTACTAGTACTAAGAACAAGTAAATTTATAAACAATGCCAATAAAATAAATTCAAGAATTCTAATAAAAGATTTCTTCCACCTTATGCAGAAAAATGACTATCATGACCCCGTTTTGGTGAGCTTAACTTTTCAAAACCAGTTCACTCAACTCAATGACTAACTGATTAGGAAAATTCACTGAAATCATGAACGAACTGAAATAAATGAACTCCAGAAACTTTCCATCATCCATTTAAATAAAACAGTAATGGAAAATATGAATTTATAAAGAAATACCAGCTCGAAGCTGCACTTCAGTACAATACCCAAATCCATAAAATTAAAGGAAAACTAACAAATTAAAACTATACTAAACTAAATCTACTAAAATGGAAAATAAAAGAAAAAAATAAAAATAAAAATATACAAGAATCTTCAAACACCTAAAATCCACAGAAGTTATTAGAAAGTTGCGCACATTACCTTTAAGTGTGTATTTATAGGCCTTTCCGATGTTGGGCCTCACTTGACTCATAATTGCGTTGTGGATCTGAATTCTAGCCCAATTTGGTCTCTTTGTCGCAACATAAAAGTTCTCCCGAGGCAGACTTCCAGTCTTTGTCTTTGCCTCTTTGTCGTCATTCTTGTTTTCTTATCAGTCTGTTCTTTAGGCTTGTTCTTGTCATGGCATGAATCTGTGTTGCGACAAGCAAACACATTTACCTAACTTCTCATGTCCCTTGTCATACAGGTTATGCAACATAATTTTCCTTTTCGCAATAAACATTTACTTTTCAGCCTGTCAACTCTATCGTGATAGAGTTTTATCTGTTGCGAAAGGAAACTCCTTAGTCGCGACAGACTTTTCTTTCCCGATTCTTGTCGCTTGTTAAGCTATTTTTCACGACATAGAATTTTCTGTTGCGACACAATTGCCTTGACGATCTCGATTCTTCTTCAATTTTAAGCAGCGACCACTTTTTTCTCTATCCTTGTGAAATTTTATCATTCCATAGCTTTTGTTGTCGCGACGAAAACTTTGTCTGACGAAGCTTTGCCTTGACTCTTAATTATCTACTTATGATAATTTAACTTGTCTTGTGTTGCTCTTTAGCCTTTTGTCGCGACAAAATTCACCTCACTTCATATTTTGTTTTGTCGCGACATAAAATAATCTTTGTAACCATGAGCTTTTATTTGCTCTTGGTTGCTCAGATTCTAAATGTTATGTCGCGATAAGATTTTCTTTGATGCGACAACAATTCTTCCTTGAGCTAGCTTGATGTTGAAAACTTTGTCACAACATAAAAACACTTGTCTCAGTTGACTTGTGTTGTAATCTGAGCAATTTCTGTCATGACATAATTGTCTTTTGTATGCATCTGAGTTCATCACATTGAACTTGACATCGTGTGATCGAAGTATCGCGATAGAAAAACTCTTTGTCGTATTAAATTTCTCTTCGACCATTGAGTTAATAAGGCTTTATTTGCGACATTTCGTTGTTGGATGCGACATAGTTCCTTTGGCCTGCTTGAATTTTTGTGTCGCGACATAAGTTTTAGACTGCTGTATTTTCCACTTTTTTTGCTTATTTTCTACTTGTTTTCTCTCATTTTTCAATTAACACCTGCAAAACACAAAGTAAGTGAATATTCCATAATTTGGCATAGAAATATATCTAAAATTCTTAAAAACATGCCAAAAAAAATGAATTAAAAATAGATGAGTTTTAGACTCGTCAACAGGTTGCATTTTGGGTAGAGCTCCCCATACGAAAGAGACTGTCCGATTTTCGCTAAATCATGGGTCTCGAAAAAGGGGACACAGTGGTATGGTGTCGGGTTACCCGACATCCACGAGTCTTCCCCGGGTTGACAGGTTGTCAACGGACCCCCCGGTTTTGGGGTGTCACAATGACAATCATGTTATAAGTAATAAAGTTTTTCTAAAATTTGATAGTTGAATAATGTTACAAATTTCATTTTATTTTTCTGTGTGGGGGTTAGCTTGTTCTTGTCAATGGATAGAATTTGTTGGAATAAATTCAAATAACATGCTTGAAAGTGCAGTGATTCTAGATGGACTTCTTAATGGGATCTTTTGATGGCATGGAGGATTTAACATTATAAGCTATTTCAAGTAGTTGGTTAAGGAAAAACATAACTATTAGTGATTCATCAAGAACCATTTGCACCCGTAGAGGGACATGCTGGCATGCCAAATGGGATTCATCTTTATGCCAAGTTAGTTATATCTTAGTCTTCGTGATCAGTCAACCCTTGAATAGTCGTCATATTAATGAAGGGTCACAGCATTATACCTAGTTGTTTTAAGGGAAAATGTCACTACCCTAGATTCATTGAGAAGCAAATCAATTTATGCACCCCTTTAGATCAATTCACCTGTTATATATATATATGTGTGTGTGTGTGTGTGTGTGTGTGTGTGTGTGTGTGTGTGTGTGTGTGTGTGTGTGTGTGTGTGTGTGTGTGTGTGTGTGTGTGTGTGTGTGTGTGTGTGTGTGTGTGTGTGTGTGTGTGTGTGTGTGTGTGTGTGTGTGTGTGTGTGTGTGTGTGTGTTATCATGTTTTGTTGTCAAGCGAAGCCATAAAACAAATGGTAACATTGTTTTCTCATTGATCCTGTGAATTAGATTATCTTTTTGGTTGTCAAGAAAACACAAAAATAAATGAAAACTCAAACTATTGAAACCAATAATGAAATATGGAGGGGCACTAGGGTATAACATCATATATATCAGTGGGTCTTGGTCACACTTGTTGTAGGATGGGGTTTTAAACTCGGTTACAGGTTGTATGCTTTTTGTTTGGAAGGAAATTTCAACCTTCCTTTTGTACTTTGTTTTTTCGTATTAATACTATTCTCGTTGTTTATACTAAAAAAAAACATCATATATATCAATGGGAGTGGTCATACCTCCATATAACGACATCCCATACTATAAAGTGGAGAGTGGTAAGAGGAAGGTGGAGGGAATGAGATTGGCTATGCTTGTTTTTTATTGGTTGCAAGTTGTCATTCATAGCCATAACTAAAGTTAAGGACCCCTTGATAGGTGTGAATTTTGTTAGCATTTACAGTATGTTTTTCATATGTTTTATACAACTTTAATGCTAAATTCACACCAATATCTCTTAAGAATGCTCTAATCCCCCATTTACTTATGTTTTGTAGGTTTAGAAGGAGAAACCAAGCAAAGTGATGGAAGAAATCTAGTTTAGATGAAGTTTCTGATAGTTGCAGTCTATTCGTCGCAAAGGAAGAGTTCATCGTGACAAAGGATGTCTTCGTCAAGACGAAGACAAAGTCCTAAAAAGAAGAAGCTATTGGTATGTCGCGACGAAGGAAGGCTCATCGCAATGAAGGAAGGCCCATCGCGATGAAGGAAGGCTCGCCTCAACGAAGAAGAAAATGTAAAAGGAAAACACACATCGCGACGAAGAGACCTTCATCGTGACGAAGTGAAGATCATGAGAGGAAGACATGTGTGTTAGTCATGATGAAGAGACCTTTGTCACTTCGAAGGTCAGCGGGCTAGAGCTTCACTTTTATAGTGACTTTTTATTATTTTCATTTTTATAGTTTATGTAAGATTGTACTTTAGCTTCACTTTCTAGATAGGTTTTATGTAATTTGAATATTTTAATTACACTATTGTTATGATTTTATTAGCATTCTAAATCATATATCAATTTTTTTTTTCTAAATTTATTATGTTTTTATCAGGATTATTATTAAATTAAATTAAATTTATAAAAATATGTATAATTACCAACAATTACCTACAGATTACCTACTAAATTGGCAAGTTAGGCAGTCAACTTACCTACAGATTACCTACAAAATTTTCAAGTTAGGCAACCAACTTACCTACAAATTACCTACAAAATTTACCGATAAAATAGTAGTCACTAAATTTACCTACAAAATTACTGACAAGAGAATCACTAAATTTTCAAGGTAAGTCATTTTACCAACAAAATATGGCATGGAAATTACCTACCATTTACCGACTAAAAGTCCATAGGTAATTACCTACTATTTCACTTTTTGTAGGTAATTTTTTTGTTACCAATAGAGATATTACCTACAACTATGTTTAGTAGGAAATCAGTAGGTAAAATGAATTACCTACAAAATTTCAGTTATTACCTAAAAAAATGCTCAGTAGGTAAACTGTTAATTTCTTGTAATGATATCTACTATGTAAATTACATTGCTTAATGTACCACTAGCATAAAAGACATCATAATGTAACAACCATTGTTACAAAATATAAATAAAAACCTTTCTTATTCAAATAAGAAACTAGAAAAAGTTCTTCATCAATGCTGGGACATAACATCAATCATCCAAATTTAAACAAAGATTACTAGTGAGGTTCAAAGCATAATTCCATATATCAATAGTTGTAACTCTTGCACCATTGCCCACTCGAACGTCGGATTCTCCCTTTGTGAGCTTCCTACTGCTCCTTAGGCCCTGCATATTGTTGCGAAATGCAAGCGCACAAGTCGTTCAAGTAATACAATGAACTAAAAAGTCCGGATATTGATCCCCATAGGGTAGGTATGGTTTTTGTGAGGATTAAGTACCCCGACTACTAAAGTCATTTACTATTTGAGTCATTCAATGATTTGGTGAGAAGATGTAAAAATTAATAAAAACTAAACTAAACCAAAACAGTGGTTGATTTGTGAAAACTTGATTAAAAATACTAAAACTGGGAGAAAACTACTTAGAGGAACTAGGGTTGGTTATCGTCATTGATGTCAAATGATTCATCTAAATAAGGCCCGGGATGAATGAATTATAACTTGAATTGGTCAGAGGATACGGTACAAGGATCCCACTTTCATGTTCCCCCTTGTATTTTCTCCCACTATCCACCTATTCACAGTTACGTCCATCTAGGTCGATAGGGCAATACTTTTCAAAGGCATTTTTCCTCATGAACTCTATTAGTCACAGTTATGTCCTTGCAATAGAGCTACCCACACTAAAGTTTGGATTGGTCATAGTTACGTCCTTGTAATCCTCACTTAATACATTTGATGTTCCCTCCTAGTTAAATTTGTTTAGTACTAGACCTTTCTAATTCCCTAAACCTGATTCGTGCCATGGTAGGGTGATCAGAATCAACAATATTTTGTTTCCTATGTTCCTCCTACTGCCGTAGTCAAGCTACTGCAGTATAGCGGTCTAAGGTCGAACACGGGGATGGGTTTCATCCTACGAATGATTTGCATCGGTGTTTGAAAATGGTGAGAGGCTTTTGTTTGGGTTGTTGATTTGGTTAAGGTGGAGTTGTTGTTCCTTGACTACCATGTGGCTTAATGTGAAGTGTGAAATGGTAACTTTGAAGGCTTGGGTCACTAGCTTGATAACATGGGGGTATTAAAATGTCCTCGGGTTATTCCCTCGCATTAGGGCAAATGACATATAGTCAAAGCCAAAACCGAATCTTTGTTTAGCTATAAAACCTAACCCTATAACCACTCCTATTTGAGTCAAACCAAATACTAAGCATTCAAAGTCCCATTCAGTTGGAAACCCTAGCATTTAACCTCTTTTTAATGGCTCGTAAATGACATCTAAAGGATATCAGTGCATCTACCAGTAGATCTGAACCTAAAGTATGACAAGTATTGACCAAGAAAGACATTAAATGGCATTAAACCTAGTTTGAAAAGTTGGGAACCATAAGTATTTATTACTGTAACATTAAATGAGGATAACCTGCAACAACCCCAAAACCAAGCTAGCAACCCTCCTCTTCCAAAGCTATGAGAAACCAGCCCAGCATCCCTTGAGTTGTCATCCTCAAGGGTGTTTGGCAGCCCGAGAAAAATGAGAGAAAGAAAGAGAGAGAAGAGCAAAGTAAACCTAAAATGAAAAACTGCGGGAAGCGTATAAAATGAAAAAATTGCTTACAGGGTTACAAAGTTGAGGGGGCTTATATAGTCAACCCCAAAAGTGTGAAAATACAAAAATGCCTAAAATATGAAATTACATAAGGGACAAAATGGTAAAATATCAAAACGTGGTAGTTTGGAATCAAAAATACCAAAATCACAGGCTGAGGAATTTCGCTATGCAGCAAATTTCGCTAGCTAGCGAAATTCTACAGAGATAGCGAAAATGGAAAATTACATGCTTCTGATAATTTTGGCTAGCTAGAATTTCGCTAACCTAACGAGTACTCACATATGAAAATTTAGCTAGATTCTTGAAACTTTAATATGATTGAAATTTTAGCAATCCTAAATTTCTCAATCATGAAAATCCTGCTTTTGTTCTGCTTCCTGTTTACTCTTGCATCCTTATTGCACTTTTTATTCATCACTTTGCCTTCAATTCTTCCTCCATCTTGACATTTCAATGCCTCGGCTTAGTGAAACTAAGGGATTCTCGCGTTCGGCACGATAAGAAGCCCGAAGCTGCGGCGAAGTTCGAGACCTGAAACTATCCCAGCTATCTCAAAAACCGTCGGAAAGCGCTAAGTGGGCATGCACACTGACAATTGGCTTAATTCATATGATTAGTACGCAAAAAAGTACTCAAAACCTATCTTGAATAGGGCTCGAAATAGCACTTTTGGGCACTAATCACCCAATAAACACGTTGCTAGTCCTTATGATACTTAAAAATAATAATGGGATGCATCTTTGTGCTTTACAAAAAAATTATTATGGTTCAAAAGTGTGTATGCAGTAAGTTGTTCCTTTGATATGAATGTTTACACATTCGAAAATGTATGAAAAAATGCAAAACCATATAAGAACTAGTTTAGGTAAACATTGGATCAGAAATCAGCCCGAATTTCCACGAATCTAGTATTCCTAAGGTAACGGCTTAAGCGATAAAATGCAAAACTATTCCCTCCCCGACATAGCTCTTGCCATGGCCTTAAGCTGTTGACCAACCTAAATAGAGGCTAACTGCTCTTATTTCTTCATGATTCTTTATGCAGGTGCGATGCTAAAGCTTCGACTTCACCCAGGGAATCCGTGGCAGGGTCTGATGACTCCCAACCAATTAAGGTTTAGGGCATCGAAGCCAAAAGGATCAAGCGGCCACAAACTTCTGCGAGGCTTCACCTCGGACTCAGAATAACCGAGAATTAAGCACCTGTGCGCTAAACTCTACCCGTTCACGATGTACTTGAACATTAAGTCGATGACTCCCGGCCCGATTAAGGTTTAGGGCATCCGGCTTTAAAGGCTTTAGCCATATACCCCTCGAGGCAAGTGTTGTTCGGTTTTCAAGAGCAAAGTAATCGCGGCTTTTATTTTTCTTTTCTTCTTTTCTTTTTCCTTTTGCTTTCTTTTCCTTTTGGAGAGAGACTACATTGGCCTTAAATGCGGCCGGGTGTTTCCTGAGCTGTGTATAGATCCAAACGGGTCCCCCAGAGCCGGCTTTGCAAGGTGAAAAAGTATGGAAATTTCACAACCTGTGCTGGTACAATCGGTGTGCGGTGTGTGAATGCTAAAGGGGGAATGTTCGAGGTTGCGTATCTTTGAAACTTCCAAATGACCAAAACTAAATCATGTATGGAATTGTTCTATTACTAAGATAACATCTTTTGGGTTTCAATTTTCCAATTAAAGGCAGAGTAGATATACAAAATGCTTAGACACAAAAAGGCAATTTAAGAATTTAGAGAGAAAGCAATTTGGCCATTCTGCGAGGACATGAGGTTCCCGTCACTCTCTTTGGCAATCTTTGCTCGATAGCAAAATCACTTGCATCACACATCACTTCAAAGGCAAGCGCAGTTAGGTGCTCATACAATGAGGGGCGTGAGTCAAATAGGACTTGATTCATTAGCTCTCTTGACATTCTTTCTCGAACAAATTTAGCATCTTTCTCTAGGAGCTTGTCGGGGTTTAGCAATCTTGAGGAAGTCTTTAATGAATCTTCTACGAAACTGCATGACCCAAGGGTACTTCTTTGTTTTACATTTGTTGGGGATGGTGGACGGAATAAGTTCAACTTTTAGCATCCTTCTATTCCTCTTTGGAAATAATGTACCAAGTACAATTCCTTAGTTAACCATAAATAGCGCTCTCCGAGTTGAGCACCGGGTTCTTACTTCTGTATGCACCTCTTGCAGATGACTTCAGATTAGTGAACATTCTTCAAATACTCGCCTCCATATACGGTGATATCATCCATGTACACTTCCATTACTCGCTCCACCATATATCGCTGAACATGCTAAGCACCACACACTCTACGAAAAGTAATTTGGGGCGTTCACTGAAGGCAGGCATCCTCTATACGCATAAGTGCCAAATGGACAAGTAAAGGTGGTCTTTTCTTGATCCTCAGGTGCAATCTCTATCTGAAAGTATCCTGAATAACCATCCAAAAGCAATAAGACGGTGTCGAAACTCTCTCAAGGGTGATAGATGAATAGCAGGAAGTGATCTTTGCAGTTACCTCATTGAGTCTCACATAATCTATGCACACTCCTTTTTGGTAGTAAGTCGGGTAGACAATTCATCACCCTTTTCATTTTCACAGTTCTATCAAGCTGGGCACCACACAGGTTGGGCTTACGAGTGCTATCGAAATGGGGTAAATGATCACAGGCTTGGAATGAATTTTAGGACTTCAATGCGAACTACTTCACATGAAGTGGGGTTCAACCTCGATGTGGCTACTAACAGCCTTAGACTCCTCTTCTAGTTAAATGTGATGGGTACAGATTGATGGGTTTATGCCTTTTAAATGAAATTTTCCACCCGATGCTTGCTTGTTCCTTTTGAGAAGGTGCGCGGGTTGGCTCTTGTGAAGTGGTCAACGTGAAATCACCATGGACATTGCCATTCTATAGGAATGCATACTTTAACTCAGGGAGAGGTTTGAGCTCTAAATTGAGGTTCCTTTGGTTCATCACCCGAGTCAATAAGTGAAACTTACATTTTTCTCCTTGGTACCCTATACTAGCGCTAAATGCATTTGGGGTTCTTCTTGCTCTCAAGGCATTGGCGGATAACTTCAGAGTTAATACATCTTGCATCTGCTGCTCATTAATGCATTCTTGATTGCATCTATTATCTGAACTTCTTCAGTCATAACTTCCCTGCGAATGCATATGCCTTTTACTCAAATGAAAGATATTGAGCTCTAAGGTCATATTTCCAAATGTGAGTTGCATAACCCCATTCCGGCAGTTTATTATGGCATTCGAAGTGGCCAAGAATGGCCTCCCCAATATGATGGGCACATGATTGGCTCCTCATAGCCCAGCTCTGTATGTCAGAATCTGACAAATCGACCGGGTAATAAAATTTGTCACTTGTATTAAAACATCCTCAATGGTCCCTTGGTATTTTAATGAACCTATCGGCTAGTGACAGTGTAATGGACGTGGAGTTTGATTCACCCCAAACCAAGTTGCTTGTACGCTAGATGCAATAAAGAGTTCACACCAGCTCACAGTCTAATAGTGCTTTCTCCACACTAATGCCTCAATGTTAGCAGAGATTGTAGGATCCGGATCTTTATATTTCTTTGGATTCTTGCACTTTCGATGATAGCACTCACTTGCTCGATCAAAAAGGCCTTTATTTACATTGAGACCTCTTTTTACGTGCATAAGTCCTTGAAAATTTTACATAGGTGGGGACTTGTTTGATCATGTCAAGGAGAGGGAATGTTAACTTTCACTTCTTTGCTAAAACCTCAGCATTGTTTAGTTAGCAATTTTCTTTTTTGAAGTACAATATAGGAATGGAGGGAACTGCTGAACACCTCTTCCTGTTGTTGGTATTCTTCTTGTAGGCGGGTGCATTCTCTTGTGGTGACTTGTCTAAGTTTGGGGCTGGTCTCGATTCTTTACCACTTCTTAATGTCACCCTAACGCCTTGGCTTCATCAGTGTACATTTGGATCATTAGTTGAGCCTATTTCATGCATTCCTACGATGTTCTGTGGTAGGAAGGAAATTTGTCACCGGAACCTTCTTTGCTGGTTACTGGCCAAATCTCGAGTGCACCTTTGTCCGGTTTCAGTTAGTGGGCTTTGAATGCTTCAATTTTCTGATTAGTGCAGCCATTCAACACCTTCTGTTCTTCTAAGCATTACTACCACTTTACTTAAAATCGGGATTGCACGCTCCAACGGGAGAAGAAAGGTGGAGGTGGGCTAACATTTATGTTGGGGAGCCAAACTATTCTTTGTGCTCTGGCAAGGAATATATGCGGGGTTTGGGCTTCCATGAGTTCAGATGATTTCTCCAGATTAAGTTATAGGTGTTGCCATATGGAGCATTGTGGGTGGTTTATTTGATCAAGACATGGGCATGCTCTTGACGGTGTTCCCCGGGATGATGTTTGTTGCCAAGTCAAATATGTTGAATGAATGCTCGTTCTTTGCATGTTTAATGTTCTATTCCGGCTCTGACATAAGTCAGTGATCATTTGTCCTGACTACAGAGTCCTCCATCTTCCTCGTTGGTTTGAAGACTCGATCTTTCGGCTTCCCTTGGTTCGGTTCATCCCATGCACCGCTGAGGTTTGGCCACATAGTTCAAAAATTCCATGGCCTCATCGGCGTTTTGCTCAAAAAAGTTACCTCCACACATAGTTTCCAATAGTTGCTTCATATTTGAGACATATGTCATAAAATGATTCACTATCAGTAATAAAACCATGGTATGGGCATGCATTGATGGTCTCGTGAATCTTTCCCAGCAACGATAAAACTTCTCATTGTCGTAGGCGAAGGTAAGTGTGAATCTGTCTTTCAAGCTGTTGGTCTTTGTTGCCCGAAGAAGAATTTCTTCAAAAGAAATTCAGCAGATCGACCCGATTTCTAATTGTCCTTGGCCTTAATGAATTGAGCCATATTTTGGCCTTATCTTTTAGTGTCAGGGGGAATGCTTTCAGCTTGAGCAAATCCATGTCGATTATACCCTCCTTAAAAGCTATGCATACTTCCTCAAAATCCCGTATGTGTGAATATGGATTTTCATTCTCCATACCATGAAATGGGCAGCAGGGGTACTAGGTAGGGTCTCCTTTGCTACATCCTCGTGAGGTATATGATGCGGGAGGCACTCCTCTAGGAGGGTGTGTGTGTTCCCTCATCGAGCACGTATGTTGTTGGATTCATAGGGGTGCTTGTTTGACTTTTGTTGTTCCTCGGTGAGGATCCGTTTGGTCATTGTGCACATTGATTTTTCCGAAACCTTGCTCAAATGGTGCACTCCTGCTGCAATCTACCTGATATCCCTACGTCCCGGTCTTTTGCATAAACACACAGTACACAAAATGAAACAAAACAAGAACACAAACAAAGCTTGACCGCAAGAAAGATTCGATGTTGCTTCGACAAGCTATTGTAAAAATAAAAAGCTGTGCGATGTGCAGTGAAGAAAACTTGGAGTTCTACGCATGGTCAAAAGGACTAAAGGTCACTTACACTTGTAATGTGGATTACAAGTACACATTAACTCATCATCGTGGTTGGCTGCATCCCAGCAACGAGCGCCATTTGATTCGTGCCACGGTAGGTGATGGAATCACTTGATATTTGTTCCTATGTTCCTCTTTAGTAGTCAAGCTACTGCGATATAGCTGTCTAGGTGAACACGGGGATGGGTTTCATCCACGAATGATTTGCATGGTGTTTGAAAATAGTGAGGCTTTTGTTGGATTGTGGATTTGGTTAAAAAGCAGTGGAGGTTGTTCCTTTGACTAGCGTAATGGCAATGCTGAAGTGTGAAATGGTAACTTTGAAGGCTTGGGTCACTAGCTTGATAACATGGGGGTATTAAAATGTCCTCGGGTTATTTCCTCGCATTAGGGCAAATGACATATAGTCAAAGCCAAAACCCAGTCTTTGTTTAATATAAAACCCTAACCCTATAGCCACTCCTATGTTGTCATTAAATACTAAGCATTCCAAGTCCATTCGATTTGGAAACCTAGCATTTAACCTCTTTTTAATGACTCGTAAATAACCTAAGGATATCAGTGCATCTACCCGATAGAAACATATGAACCCTAAAGTGTAATAATGTTGACCAAAGAAACATTAAGCATTAAACCTAGTTTGAAAAGTTGGGAACCATAAATGTTGTACTGTAACATTGGCTTGTAGGTGCTGCGGCAACCCCCAGAAACCAGCAGCCCTCCTCTTTCAGCTGTGAGGCTTAGTCAAGCATCCCTTGAGTTGCTCCTCGAGGGGTGGCAACCGAGAAAATGAAGAAGAAGAGAAGAGAGCAAAGTAACCTTAAAATGAAAAGCTGCGGGAAGCGTATAAAAATGAAAGAAAAATTGCTTAGGGTTACAAAGTTGCTAAGGCTTATATAGTCAACCCAGGTGGCAGAAAATACAAAAATGCCTAAATATGAAATTACATAAGGGACCAAAATGGTAAAATATCAAAACGCGTGGTCGTTTGGAATCAAAATACCAAAATCTGAAACGAGCAATTTAAGCTATGCAGCAAATTGGCTAGCTATGGAATTTAAGCTGGCCACAAGTACGAATATTGAAGGGTTAAGCGCTGGCTGTTTATTAGCTGGCGAGAATTTAGCTAACCTGACGAAATTTTCACATGTAATTCGCTGGGCTTTAACGAACTTTAAGCTATGATTCTTGAAATTTGCAATCCTACCGAAATTTTCTCAATCCTAGCGAAATTTTCTCAATCATAGCGAAAATCCCTGCTTTTGTTCTTGCTTCCCTGTTTTGCTACTACATCACTTATTGCACTTTTTATTCATCACTTTGCCTAATTCTTCACTCCATCACCGGCATTTCAATACCCGACGGTAGAAATTAAAGATTCTCACATTCGGCACCAATAAAATATTGGCTGCTGACTATTCCAGACCCCTCTGAAACTATCAAACTATCTAGAAACAAATCGTTGCTGGTAGAAAATGCACGTGACCAATTGGCAATTCACATATGATTAGTGCCGAAAGCACTCAAAACCTATCTTGAATAGAGGAAACAGCTAGCACTTTTTAGGCTTTTCATCATTCTCTTAACTAGAGTTAATTCAAACCCCGGAATTAATTTATTCACGCCTTAGAGAGAATCCTTAGCACGATTTTAGGGTGTAATTCAAGCATCACGAGGATACCTAGTAAAATTTGAAGATCGATTCTTAACATGTGCTCCAGGTGCTTAAAACCATGACAATCCAAGTAATAGCACCAAATACAACAAATCAAACGCAAACATCCCTTGAACTAAAAGATTAAATGAATCTAACATAAAATCTAATAACCTGACCCTACCAAATATTTTAGCCTAACACATTTATTATCAAAACCCACGGAAATTCATGCCAACAAACGAAACCGCATAAATTGAATAAGGAGAAGAGATAGAAATACAAAACAAGGTTAAAACTTCAAATGACTTCAATCTCTATATCCAAGTTGAAATCCCCACTTCACAAGGTCGTGCTTCCCAACAATAATAAATTACAAGCCAAGTTGTTCACAAATAAAACCTAAATCTAAGAAATCTACAAAAAAACCTAATCTAAAAATGGAACAAAGCTTGAAGGGAAAGCCTGGAGAGGAGTCTCCCTCTCTCAAAGTTAAATTTCCCATTAAAAATGTCTAAAAACGATGTTGCTCCAGGCGCCAAAATCGGTGATGATGGGCTCGAGAATGCGAGTTTTGTTTGTCTGACCATAAATCCTTCATTGTAGTGAAGGCTGCACATATAAGTAGACCGCGTCATCATCTTCTTTTTATCTCTTCTATTGGCCGCCAAGCGAGCGGTGAAACTCAGCTGTAGCAAGAGCATCTTGGCAATGTGACGAATCCGTGGAAACGGTAGACAGTCTAGTCTCAGTTAGTTTTCTCTTATCATGTGACTAGTAGCTTGATGTGGCCGAACCAGCTAACCGCCATGGCGAACCAGCTTCGCCATGGCAGTACCTTCGTAATGGCGAGTACCCAGCCGTCGTGGCGATCCATGATATCAACAACTTCATTTTTAAGAGCTTGGCTTATTCAATACTTTGCTTAAATTTTCCTTCTAAACTGCCGAAACGCAATAATTAGGGGATTAAACTTTCTTAAGAATATTGAGTGTGAATCTTAGCATTTAAATTACATAAAACTCACTTTGAAATCATAATAAAGTACTATGAGATTCCACTGTGCCTTCTCTCTAAAACTTAACATTTTTCTTATCCCTCGACAAAACAGCTTTCATTTTTCATGAAACTAACGAACCTTGGGCATGAAATTGAGATAATGAATGATAAATTGTCTCAAGGGTCTTGCCTTCATACAACACAAAGAAAAATTTGAGATAGCGCACACGAATAATAGATTGTGTGAGTTGAACAACTTTAAACCAAAGTTCTCAGTGTGTGTGTGTAGTCTTATCCTCGAAAAGCCCGATTACGATTCGAGTGGAATTAGATGAGCTTAATTGGAATGGGATCTCTCACTTTCGCATGGTAAATTGTAAGACTCCCCCTAGAGCTTATTTTGGCATATCACTCCACTAATGTAGACAATACCTGACACTTGAGATCAATTAGGTCTTTATATAGCACATATTATGTAAACCCGGTAAAGGTGGTTAAATGGAGTGATTAGGCTCAAAGATTTATAGAAACACATGCATATCTTCTTCCTTATTGACTCGTCTTGGCATGGTTCTTCCAGTTGAGCTCTTGTCTTTTCAGACAACTGCATCTTTTATCATGGCTCCCTAAGTGGCATGAGATTTTCCTCCATTCTGGAACATCAGGCTTTATTTCTTTTTCTCATAGCCTTCAAGGTATGGAGTAGTGCAATATTTGACCTCCTTAAGCTTTTCTACCCTTAACAGAAGCAAAGTTAGTGGCTCCCAGGACTAGTTGGCGCTTAGTCTTGGGTGTGGGACATCTGGAACGCGCTTAAGGTAGGGAAATCTCAGGCGAAAAACTCCACCCTTGTTTTATTCTTTCTTTTCTCCGTTTTCTTTCTTTTCTACCCCGAACCTCTTTTGATTTCATTTAGCACACCCATGACGAACTCTCGATTCACCTTTACATGTATTTCACGAGATGTTGGCGCAAGTCGGCATGTTGGGATAAATGAGGCTTTTTACTAAAGGGTATTCAACAAAAAGGGACAACTGGCTCATTCTTGGCTTTTCTCAAGAAAATGACTAATAAATCAAATTTGGTATTTATGGATATATGCACAAAGATATGTGTATCGTGATCAAGGTTGTGCATATAAATCATTCTAGTGTAGTTGCTACAGATTTCACCCGAGATGTTAAATGGAACACAGTTCTCCCAGTCTCAGGGATCAAAGCCTCGAAATGATCACCTAATTCACCTGAATAGGAAGTTAATACAAAAGATTCTAAAATAGCTTGCCTGCATATCAGGGATCACACAAAGAACAGGTGGTTGGATCTCTGTTATGTGGTGAACCACTGTAGCACACATTCCGGCACTATCTCTCATTTTCTTCTTGTAAGAAGAGAAGCAATCATTATTCATCCCATGACCATCCACAATTGTTCAAAACAAGCTGCGAAAACAAAAACAACCTAAAAGTAGAGAGAAAGTGTGGCACGAGCTGAGACATATAAAGAAAATAAAGAAAAATACAAAATGGAAAAGCTGAAGCTGAAACATTAAAAACAAAGGAAATCCCCAATGCCCCAAACTTAAATATATTATCTCATTCTTATATAAAAGAAAAATCGAATTTTAGAAAATAATAAGCAATAAGTGCAAAATAGTATCATACAGTCGAAAACTAGAAATTTTATGCATCTCGAATGATGGCTTCAGGAGCTATCGTTAAGATTCGTCGCGAAATCTAGTAAAGCTGACGAATTTACCATTGGTCAAAGACGATTGAATTTTCCAGAATTTTGGGTGATGGGTGTCGGTGACTCCCGAGGGGCAAAGGATTGTTTATGAAAATCTCGAAAATTAGGAGATGACTTGGGTTAAGTTCATGGGATATAAATTGAACTTGAACTGAGGTGGAATAAATGGTTTCAGGTCGGAATTGGACCCGAACGAGGGTGGACATGTGGCACGACGTGGGCCACACATCGACCTCAGGAGTTGGTTGAATGAAAGGGGTGGGCAAAAGAATGGCCCATTTCTTAGTTTGATGCCAAGAAGAAGGAGAAAGGAAAGAGGGAGAGCTGACTTCCTCCATGATCCTACGAAATTCCAGCAGGTGAGTTTTAAATAAGACCGAGAACAAAGTTCCATCGCATTAGCCGAAAAGTATGCATGGGTACCTGAAAAAAGGGATTTCGCCGAAGATCTAAGAGGGGAGATTTTGGGAAATCAAAGTTTTCGGGTTTAGGAGGCTTCCTACCGTGTATCACGTGCCTAGAGGTAAGGGATTCTTCCTACCTTGTCTTACTTTCCATCTTTGGGCTGGAAAAAGAGGGTTTTTTGGTTAAGGGCCTGTTTGGCGAATAAAAACTTGATTTTCGAGGTTACGCACGGTGTTTGCCGCTGCAAAGGCGAACCTCAGATTCGCTAGGCAAATGTGAAAATCTTCGCGGAGATATTGGCGCTCGCTGGAGTAAAGGAAAATTACACTTTAGGCATGAAATTCACTTTGGCGTGGGCGACTCACTTTGAAACAGACGAGGATAGCGAAGGACGATACGGTCCACTCGTGACGTTCGCCTCGGTGAACCCAGCTCCGCCTTAGTAGGCGGGCTACTCTGGCGTACTGCGATGATCTAGGGCTTATATTTGAGGGCTATTTGAAACGATCTTGTGGCGATTTGCAATTATTGGGGCTTTCTTCGAGGGCCATTGTGGGACTTTTAGGCGTGTCATTGCTTGACTAAGAGTGACATGTATAGATGTCAATATGTGTGCTTGAATATGCTGACATGTGATGAATGGTTATGTGCAATGGCCATTACATGGCTTGCTTGTGTGTGTGTCATTGCTTGATCATAGGATGGCACGTTGAATGTAATAGTTGATATATGCTTGCATGATATATTGACTTGAATGTGATGATGTATGGAAATTATATGTTTATTGATGTAATTGTCCATGATGCATGTGTAGAATTGTCCATGTAGCATTCATTGTGCATGTGACATGATATGGCACGAAATGGCATCTTGCATTGCATATGCACAAGAACATCGCATTAAATGGGTGTGAGTGCATGGTTAGTAAATCGACACTGTGTTGGTGTTTAATTGGGTGGACTAGGTTAAATGGGACAACGTCTAAAGTACACAATTTATTTGAAATATAAGAAAATATGTATCAAGGTGTGTGAGTTGGGACCAGATCCCCTAGGTAGAAGACCATGTTATGGTGATTATAGTCCCAGTGAAAGTAGTAAATTAATAAGGTTTACGAGCCGCGGTCTGACACGAAAATCCGTTACCCATATAAGGCGCATGGTTTTGAATATAAAAATAGTCATTGGATGTCATCCGAATGTGATTTTATCACCACATGGAGGCTTAAGGCGTTGTGTAGGAGTCGGTGAGGACAGGTCATTAGTCGTAGTGAGTCGAATCGTTCATGGCATGGCATGTAAGTTCAAGCGGGTGGCATGTTCTTGTTGGAATATGATTTGTGAAATGTTGAGTGAACATTGCATGTGTATGCCGTTGGGAAGTGGCCCTTATAGGAGGCATTCCTTCACGGGCATTGCTGTTGTCATTAGGACCCAGCTGGGTATAAATTCGACCGTGAGCGAAGCGCTCAGTGAGGAATATGATTAATATGAAAGGTGACATGTAGCGCCAGTAAGATTAAATTCTTTTGGTATCGCAGTATAGTCGAGTGTATAATTATGGTAGGAGGTCGTTATGTCGAGACTCTGCAGATTATGTTAAACCCTCTTTGTCCTCATATTTTAGATTTCAATATGAATGATTGGGTCCCAATAAAAGGACATATCAAGGTGGTGCCATGCCAACTCGGGGTGTCAGCTGAGTATAAAAGTACCGTCGATACGAACTTAGGTGCGCGATGACTGGTGGAACTTCAGCGGTTGATGCCTGATCAGGACCGAGTTTTGGGGCGCCGGCGCAGTATTAGAGCATAAGTATCGAATACCTGAAGCGGTGGATGTGGAGTGCAAGTGGATTACATTCATTGTTGAGTTAATTGGCATCCTGATTTGTACATGGAGCCTTAGGTATGTGATTACACAAGGATTAATGGGCATGGGTTTAGACCATTGCATTCATTATGTGCATGTCATATTTTGTACCAAATGTGCTACATGATTTGAGTGTTGTATGTTGTGATATATATACTTAAGTAAAATGTATAGAAGAGAACAGGAGTTAGAAACATAATCTTAGGAGTTAGGTAGAGCAGAGCGTGCAGGATAGTTCGGGGATGTTGAGAGTATGTTAGATTGTTGACACATGCACTACTAGTTAGGCAGAAAGAAATCTACGATTTTCTATTTGGCTGTATGTAGATAGTAGAAGTCGAGGAGGGGCTCAAAGCGGAGTGGGCGAGTGACCCGACCCTGTCGGCCTTTGATCATGACCTTCCCTTGGGGCTATTAGTGTTGTAATTTCTTTACCATTGCAAGCGGAGTGTTGTGGCTACGGGCTAGTGCAAATGTAGGCCGGGGAGGCTGGGGTGGCCTCCAGAAGGTTTAAGGCCGTCATCCTCCGACCTTCGAGGGAGGAGAGGCGGAAGTGGGGTCGATCATTGGTTCGACCAGAGTTAGCGAGAGATTTAGAGGCTATGGAGATCACCTCTGTCTTATGAGAATAAGACTATTTGCATTCCATTTCTGAAGGTGATCCCAGTATGAGTAGGATTGGAGTTTAAAACCTTGAGGAACTTGGGTAATGACATAGTAAAATTAGTGAGCTCTTCATGAAGCGAATATTTCCCGATATACATATGACATGCAAAAATTACAAGGGAGTTCCTAGAGTTGAAACAAGGAACGATGACAGTGCTCGAATACATAGCTAAGTTCACTAAGGTAGCATGTTTCGCAGATGACTAGGTGGCCATGGACATGCTTGAGAGTAAATAAATTTGAGGATGGTTTAGAGGTATCCATCAGGGGTAAAATTAATAGGACTCCTCCTCTGAAGATATGGACACGTATGGTCGGGACGGCTAGGGCCGTGGAGAGTGGATGACTCACAGACGTCAGGGATGCGATGCTAGTGTAAAGAGGAGAGAAGAAATCGACTCTCTTCCTTTGGCTAAAAAGAAATTAGAGGACCTGCTCCATGAGGAGTTTTTTGAGAGACAGGCCCGGGGCTCACAGGGTAGAAATTTAGGATCAGATCATCCCAGATGGGAGACGCCCGGAGCTCCTGGCGGTCGAAGAGAGTGTATTTCCGGTGCCTTGGCTGGACCGCCAGAATGAATTGCCACGGTCCCGATCGCCGGTGGGACAAGCCTGAGCCCAGCGATTTGTTCCCTCCACTGCCACCATCGCGTCGGGGAAGCGACCTCCCGGTTGATCAAAGTGCTGCCTGGCTTCCTGTGGCCCCATGAAAGCAGGCCATGGGCGGTGCCAGATGGAAATCGGGAGCCAGGCTCATAAGTAAGGACCCGAGGACCAGGGCGTGTCTGCCATCACACACCGGTGAGCTTGCCGTCGATCGGTCGTCGATCGTTTCACATTTCATATGGCGAGTGTTGTTGGTCTGGTGCATCTTATTCATTCATTGTTGCATCATGCGTGAAAGATTTGGGTTAAAGGTTGAAACTTAGGAAAATGGGTTGTATGTAGATTCTCCCACACAGGAACTAGAGGTAGTGTGTTAATCCAGAATATGTCGGGTTAGCAGGCTAGAGATCTTCGAGGATTCGACTCCTTTTATGGACCTAAAGTCATGGACATGTCGAGGATTTGATGTCATCCTTGGTATGGACTAGTTGGCGGCATCCACAGTCGTCATTGATTATCGATCGTACAGAATTTATGGCCTGCACGCTGGATAGTACTTGTATTATATTTCCTTGGGGATAAGCATGACACTTTGACAAATGTATGACTAAGTCGACGGCTGATTGAAGTAAGGTGGCTAAACGACCTTGCCTGAAACCAAAGGTAGAATTGGATTTGAATCTACCTCGAGTAATTTGCTTGACTATAAGGGATGTCTTGGATGAAGTATCAGGATTACCTCATATAAGATGTAGACTTACGTTGTTGAGGCTGCACCACGGTGCATGCTTTATTTCTATGACTCGCATAGAATGATGCCTAATGTGAGTTACGGGAGCTCAAGGTCAATTGCGGGACCTCGAGTCACTTTGTACCATCGTCGAAAACATGAGTGGCTGATGCACTCGGTGGAAATCCACAGTGTTATTTAGTATAGCTTCGAATGACGGATGCTGGGGCAACAAGAGGTTTGATACTCTGTTACAGAGTGAAACCAGAGTATTGAGTTTGAGTGGCATTCCATTACTCCACCACTAAGCCAGTGTTCGAATTCTGAGGCAGACGAAGAGATATTGTCCATCCAGGGGACCGTCACAGTTAAATTAAGGTATGAAGCTAGACCATGCATTGGATGGTAATCTCTGGTAGAGGCGGAGTTATGGATTCCCGATTCGTCTGAGAGAGGAGATTCTCACGGAGTTCCATTGCTCTCATTTTGCAGTGTATCCAGGTGGCACAAAGATGTATCGCGATCTATATTTGGCAAAAATTTTCCTTAGAATGGGATGGAAGAAACACGTAGGAGACTCCGTTCTCACGATGTTTCAGTATCCAGCGGTAAAGATTTGAGCATTGGGGCGGTGAGTTACTCTAACCATTGGAGCGACGAGTGATGGAGTACATCATGATGGACCTTGTGACCCACTTTCCACGACATCGTGAGCGTAGCAAGTGTGGGTGATAGTGGAGGCCAGAAGCTCACTAAGTCATTTTGCTTTTTAATTTTGCATGCGGATGACCTTCACACTAGAGGAATTATGCATGTTGTATATACGAGAGATAGTCCGATTACATGGAGTGATAGTATCCATAGTATCGAATCGGGATCCTAGGTTTACGGCTCATTTTTGGGAGGATTTCCAGGCCATGGGAACCGCAGTTGATGATGAGCCTGACTTTTTCATCCACTAGACCAGGGACGATCGGTCGAGAGGACCATCCAGTTAGAGGACGTACTGCGGGCATGTCCTATATCTCGAGGAGTAGTTAGGAGAGCATTTGCCTTGGTGGATTTTACTTTTCTGCGATGGGTGTCGAGGCGAGGCATACGGATGGCACCACATGAGGCATTATGCGGGAGGCCGTATTGATCTCGATTTGTTGAATGAGTGGGAGAAAGAACCACCACAAGTCCGAAATTGGTTAAAGGAAACCTGAAGGTGGGCCAGTTTGACATCTTTTCATGGCTCGAAGTCAGCCAGAGAGCTACAGACGGGCGTGTGGCATCTGATTTGAGGTGGGTGATCGTATCTTTGCCAAGAGGTGATGCTTAAGGGAGAATGTGGTCAGGTCGGCAAGCAGGAAAGCTATTGCCAAGGTATATTGGGCCCTTGAGGTGCTCGAGAGGTGGAATGCGATTGCATACGATTAAGCCTTACCACGAGCTTATCAGTGTGCATCGATATTTCCATGTTTCCATGTCTCATATGAAGTACCGGATCCCGGCTCATGTGGTGGATTAGGGAGAGAGCATAGTTGATCTTGGAGTATGGAACGGTCGAGGAGGGACCTATCTCATTATCATGGATAAGCTAGAAATCGGATTTGCGAGCAATACCGCGAGACTAGTTAAGGTGTTAATGGCAACACCATGGAATGAAGGAATGACATAGGAACACAGAAGACACTGTATTGATATTAAATGATTATTTGCATATACCATGAGATTATGTGTACTATGTACAGGAATTGGGGCGAAATTCTTTGAAGGAAGAATGCAAAACCAGAAAATTAGATTTTGAAAATACCTTAAGCGGTAAAGTTGCTAGAATAGCCTGATCGAAAACACATAAATTTTTCTAGATCTCGGATGACAAATGACACTCACCATTAGATTAGTCTACTTAAAAATCTAGTCACTCAGGTGAATTGTCAGGTCAAGAGACAGTCGAATTTTCACCTTTTTTGGGGGTGATGGGTGTCGAGTGACTCTCAAGGACGAGGCAGAATAAATAGTTTCGGGCTCGAATCGGACCCGAACGAGGGTGGACATGTGGCACGACGTGGGCCACACATCTAACTTAAGTTTAAGTTGGGACAAAAGGGGAATTAGGGCAAAGAAGAGCCCATTTCCTCGTTTTGATCGTGGAAGATATGAGAGAAATAGGAGAGCGAGCTTCCTCACGATCTCTGGGGTTCCATACAGGTCGATTTCGTCGGACGAGAACAAAATTTCATCTCATGGAATAGAGGTATCCGTGGGTACCTAAAGTTCATGAGATCCAAGAAGATTTGAAATCGAGTTATCGGGTTTAGGGCTTCCTACCCCGTGTATCAGCCTAAAGGTAGGATTCTTTCTACCTTCCAGCCTCATCTTTGGGTGAGAAAGAGGGTTTTGAGTTAAGGGCACATTTGTGAACAAAAGCAAGTTTTCGGGTTACGCTGGGTTTCTTCGCCTAGGCGAACCTCAGTTTTCCTAACTAGCCAAAGGTGAAAATCTTCACACGGAAGATTGGCGCTACGCCTAGATGTAGGGAAAGTTTGCCTAGGCGTAGGGGTCCGCCTAGGCGTGGGCAACTCTGCCTAAGCAAACTCGGGGATAGCGAAGACGGACATTCTGGTCCGCCTAGGCGGAGCATTGCTCGCCTAAGCTGAGTCAGGCTACACCTAGGCGTACCTGCGATGGTCCAGGGCCTATGTTGTAGCTGTTTTGCAGGTCGATCTCGTGGCGGTTTTACGTTAATGGGGGCTTACTTGAGGCCATTGTGTGACTTGTTTAGCGTGTCATTACTTATTTGAGTAATGACATGTTGGGATGTCCAATATGTATTATGAATGTATTTGACATACTTGATGAATGGTTATGAAATGGCATTACATAGCTTGCTTTTGTAATATTATCATTGCTTGATCATAGAATGCTTACGTTGAATGTAATATTGAATGCTAATGGATTTATATATACTTATGATGTAGCCAGCTTGAATGTGATGATGTAGCAAATTATATATATGATATCAATTGCTCCGCGATGCATTAGTGATATGCTTGTGTAAATTATCCATATAGCATTCATTGTGCATATGACATGATATGTACGAAATAGCATCTTACATTTACATATGCATGAGGACATCGCATTAAATAGGTGTAGTGCATAGTTAGTAAATCGATACTTTATGTTTGAGTATTCGATTAGGTAGACTAGATTAAATGGGACAACGTCCAAAGGATTACGAATTTATTCGTATGAAAATATAATAAGTATCAACTTAGTTGGATAAATCCCCACGGGTGAAGACCCATGGTGTAATTAAACATAGTCTGACGATGAAAATGTAAAGTGTCTGAGTTGCGGGCTGCGGTACAACACCAAAAATCACTACCCACATAGAAGGCACATGCAGTTTGGAATAAAATAGTCATTAGATGTCATCAATTATAGTTTTATCCATGGGCGGCATTGTAGTGGAAAGTCGATGAGGGACTCGGCGCTGAGTACATGGTGGAGCTCGCATCTCGCGTTGAGGCATGGCGGGTGGGTTCATATAGGATTTGCATTATTGTATTTAGATTTGTTGTGAGATATTGAAGTGAACTGTTGCATGTGCATAGGTGGGGAGTAATACCCTTATGGGAGGCATTCCTTATTGGGCATTTACTATAACCGTCTCATTGGGACCCCCTTTCCAAGTCTCAAATTGAACCATGGTGATGTAGTCTAAGTGCTGTTGGTTTGAACCTTGTGTTTAGGGTATAAAATAAATAGTCGTTTTTGGAGTTTAAATCCTAAGAGCGAAAAAATATACAGCAGAAAATTTCAAGAGCAGACCAAATTTATTAAAAAATGTAGAAATAAGGACCTAAAGTCTAATGAAAATAAGACTTAAATACTAAAATAGAAAAATAGAAATGAAATAATAGAAAATCAAACAAGGCTTAAGAGAGAAAATAGAGACTTAAGGGGTCATTTAAGAGACTAATTTTATATCTCTAAGTGTGATTAGTGAGATTTGAAATTACAAATAACATAAAATGCATGGGCTACATAGTAAATTGGGAGAACTTAACCCCAAAAATAGGTTTTAGTAGGCCAAATAGAATATGAAATAGGGATTTAAAGGCACCCAATTTTGATGCAGGAAGCTCATTAAAAAATTAAAGGTTTTTTGGAGAGAAAGAGGGGAGAAAAGGGGAAAGATGAGAATGAAGGAAGTGAGTTTTGGTGGGATCTTTCGATTTCTTGCATCTGAGGTGACAACCTCTGAGAAGATTTAGAAGAGGGTGCCAAGATAAAATCAAACCTAACCATCTTTTTAGCAGTTTTGATTTTGGGAAGAAATACAACTTAAGTAACAGAGGTTTGTATTGAGTACTAAACCAATTTTAGGAGTTCTTTAGGTTGATTTTGAAAGTAAGGTTGGTTGGATTGGTTTTTGTATAATGTTTATAAGGAAATGTTAGGTTTTCAAAGGAAATCTTTGTAAATTTATCAAAACCCTTTGTTCTTATTTGGCTATAGGTTAAATTATAATTATTCAAATGAAGTAGTTATAATTGGTAAATAACCATATGATATAGAGGCTAAAAAATATATGAAGGACAGGGAGGGGGTGTAGCTCTGGGCGCAATGGAAGCAAAGGTGAGTTCGGGTGGCTCAACGTGTATGCTCTTGCTTTGGGTATTGTTATAGTGTTTTGGCGACTAGTTGAGTTTTTAACTTATCCAATTCAGTAATTCAAAGTCTGCATTACAATAGACTTCTAGAGGGCTAGATTTTATTAAAGGGAAGTATGCAAATTATTTTCCCAAGTGCCAAATACATCAAGTAGAGTTGTGTATAAGAACAATCTGATTCTGCTTTGCAAATTAGAGTAGTGTGGATGTAAAATGCAATAACTTGAGTTTTGGGGATCCAAATTGGATTATTCAAAATGGAGAAGAAACCTTAGAACCATAGATTCAAATTTACCATTACCAATTTATGGAGTTAAGAATTTTAAATCGAAAAACAAACAAAGTGGTGATCCAATGAGTCAAGTATTATCGACTAGTTGGGCATTAAAATGTCGTCACTTGAGTTTGGGTGACCCAAATTGGATGATTCCAATTGGAGAAGAAACATTAGAACCATATCTTCAAATGAGTGAAGGCACCATTACCGATTTATGGAGTTAAGACCCTAGAAATCAAAAAAAAAAAAAAAAAAAAAAAAAAAAAAAAACTGCAAGTGATCAGTGAGTCGGCATATCTTACTAGTTTGGTATCAAAATGTCTTAACTCAGAGTTTGCTATCCAAATGAAATGATTCCAATATCTACTGAAAAATATAAATCCTAGAATAACCGACTAATATGTGATTGTCATGGTATTTGAATAGTGGCTAACGAGGAGGAAAGCCCGCATTGACAAGAATAACCGACCAATATCTACGATTTTTTGTTTGTTCTCAAACGCTCTCTCTATTTCTAAAATATTTGAATAATTATGAAATTATTTGAATTTTGGAAATGATTGACAAGAAAGTGTCTATTGATTTGTGTTTGAAATGATTTGTCTTAAGCGATTTGAGACAATTGCTTGTGAAACGAATTTGCATAAGAAAATTGCATGAAAGTTAAAATGTTTTATTTTCATACAAATGTATATACAGAATATTGTAAATTGTATTGAATAATTTTAATTCCCTTAAAAGAATGTTAACCAAGTAGAATTCTCGAAAGCAAGGATAAATTGGTATACCAAGAAGAGCCTCTAACAAATACTATCGTGGCATACCGATTTGTAGCCCAACAGTAATGCATTTTAGTGTACACCAACTGAGTATATATTAATATATATATATATATATATATATATATATGTATATATATATATATATATATATATATATATATATATATATATATATATATATATATATATATATATAGGAGAGAGAGTATATATACTCTATAGACCAAGGGGGACCGTGCGGGTGATTCGCGTTATCCCGTAATCGAAAGCATGGTTAAATTCGATAAGGGTAAAATGATAATGATTGAAAAGTGCATGGTTTGCGATTTGAATGGATTTAGCCAGATACGAATCGTATAACTTGAAATGACCAATGAATTATAATTGAATGTAAATGAAATGTACAAAATCACTGTTTTATAAACATTGCATGATTTGATTTAAACTAAAATGAAGAGAGTATTATATAGAACCACTAAGCATGAAAATGCTTAGTGCGTTGTTTTTGTCATCGCGTAGGTACCAAGTAGAAAATAGGAGGACCAAAGATCGTCGGACACAGAGTCACCATCAAACAATGCGGAGTATAAGTAAAGGCTCCGTCCTATACATATCATTCCATTCATGATATTTTGTAACTATTTTGCATTGAATTCAATGATGTAAAAGTCTTCATGAGAATAATATAGTTTTGACTCATTTTGTTTTAAATATTTATGGAATGTGTTTTAAAGAGAGGTGAACTCTAAGAATATAATTTTGTAAATGTATTTGAAAAGGAATGGAATGCCAATTTGTATAAATGCGTTATTCAAGAACGGTTATGGGCCCTATTTGAATTAAGGAATGTATATATATTCTTTTATGTCTTGTGTTTAGGTCATGATATCATATACCCATAAATAATTATGTTTTAAATGAATATTAATTATTCATATTAGAAATGGGTATATAAAATGTGTTTAAATGAACAAGTCTTTAAAAGGTAAAAGAGCGCTACATTTAAGTGGTATCAAATCCATGGTTTAGGCGGTTCTACAAATGATTTTTGAAAATGGTTTTAAAAAAAATGATTTTAAAATTGTTTGTAAATGATTTTGAAAATTATTTATGACATGGATTGCATTTGTATATAAAGTATGACATGACTCTGATTCGAATCTTATCGGTCTTAGTAGGTAAGCAATGGATAGTTCAGGACCCCATAGGGTTAGAGGTGACTCAAGAAGTCGCCCAAATAGTCCTGCTAAGTGTGGATGGTGGTCAAGCATCCCATGCTCCACCAATGAACGACCAAGGTCAAGCGACAAGAGGTGCTATGGATATCCTTCAGCAGATAGCTCAGGCATTGCAAAGAGCAACAAGAATCGCCCGTAGCTGTCCCCTAAATGGGCCTGATAGAGAAAATGGAAAATATCTAATCTGGCGGATTTCCTCGAAAATAGATGATGAGCCTTCCATGGCGGAAAATTGGCTAGAAAGAACTGAAAGGATACTGCGGCAAATGCATTGCACACCAAAGGAGAACTTAGAGTGTGCGACTTCTTTACTACAAGATGAGCCTTATCAATGGTGGCTTTCCGTGACTAGGACCGCACCACCGAAGGGTATTACATGGGAGTTCTTCCTGACATAATTCAAGAAGCAATATGTGGGTTGCATTTATCTGAGCAATATGAGATGAGAGTTTCATAATCTGAAGCAAAGACGGATGAGCGGACAAACATCGAGGGAATTAATCTTGGCCGAGCAAGTATGCTCCCAAAAATGCTAGTTACTCGAAAAAGTTATAAGTGTCATAAGTCTTCAAGATAGCTCTTAATGATTATATTCGCCCATGTCACAGATTTTTCCATGAAGACTTTTCTAAGATTGTGACATGTGCCTGGAATGTGTAGAAAGAGGAAGAAGGAAGAGTATGAAAGAAAAGAAAGAAGATGTGGTAAGAAAAACCCCTAGCCAAATAAGTTCTTATCAGCAACAGTAAGAAATCTCGTGAGGACCACAGGGTTCTAATTCGCCTATAGCACAGGGACCAGCTCAGATTGCCGGTGGTAAGACTATTCTACCGGCACCGTCAGTTGCTAGTGCATCGGGAGGTTCTTCAAGAGGGCCAACTCCTCCTTATTGCACACATTGTGGGAGGAGACATAAAGGAGAGTATTGGAGACTAACGGGTGCTTTTTTGGCTTGTGGATCCAATGAGCACAAGATAAAAAATTGTCATAGAGCTCGTTCCTTCACATCACTCGGACTGGGGGTACAATTTCAGCAGTACAAAAGAGCAACAAGGACAACAAGAGTATTGCATCACCAAGTGCACCGAGACAAGCGACCCAAACTATGCGTAGACCAGATGCTCGTGCTCCAGCTAGAGCATATGCAATGAAGGCAGTGGAAGAAAAATATGCACCAAATGTGATAGTTGGTAACTTCTATATCTTAGAGGCTATGGTACATGCATTGATAGATCCAGGTTCAACCCATTCTTACATTTGTACTGCCATTTCGAGTTTGGGTAGTTTACCAAAGAGTGAAGCCGAGTATGATATCTTGGTGACAAATCCACTTGGGCAAAATGTCATTGTGAATAAAGTTTGTAGAGATTGCCCCATTAAAATATGAGAGTATGAGTTTCCAAGAGACTTGATTGAGTTGTCATATAAAGAGTTTGATGTGATATGGGGGATGGATTGGTTATCCTGACACCAAGTGGTAGATGATTGTAGAATGAAAAGAGTGACCTTAAGGACACCGAGGGGTGAGGAAGTGACTTTATCTACGAGGTCAAACCCCTCTCTAATGTGTGATATCCACCACTACTACTAGAACAATGGTCTAAAGGGTGTGAAACCTACTTGGTGTATGTGTGGGATAGATACGAAAAAAGGCGAGCCTAGTTTATCGCAAACACCCCACAGCTAGTGACTATTCGCATGTGTTCCTGAGGATTTCCGTGATCGCCCACGTGAGATCGGGAGTTTGCAATTAATGTTGTTCCGAGTGCCACTTCGGCATCCATTACACCGTATAGAATGGCTCCAATGGAGTTAAAAGAATTGAAGCTTCAGTTGCAAGAATTGTTAGAGAAAGGATTTATTCGTCCAAGTGTATCATCATAGGGAGCTCTAGTGCTCTTTGTCAAGAAGAAAGATGGTACGCTTCGGCCAGGTTGATTATAGGCAATTGAACAAGATGACAGTAAAGAACAAGTATTCGTTACCCAAGATTTATGACTTGTTCGACCAATTGAAAGGTGCAAGTGTCTTTTCGAAGATTGACTTGCGATCTAGGTATCATCAATTGAGGATTAAGGATACGGATGTGCATAAGACAGCGTTCGGAACGCGGTATGGACATTATGTGTAACGCCCCAAAAATACCTTAGAATTTTTATAATAATTTTATTATATATTCCGGGTATGAATTGAGCCAAACTTGGGTTTTTCCTGGAAAATTGATAAATTGACAAAAAGTGAAATAAAGAGTTAGAATACCAAAAATGGAAAATTAGATTTATGGTGTGGCCAAACAAGGCCTTATGAAGATTAAGTGACTTAAGACAAAAAAATGAGAAATGAGAAATGGGTGTAGGCCAAACATGGCCTTACACTTACAGGATTTAAAGACCAAACTTGGTCTTAAATGCTCATTTTTGAGCAAACGCTTTTGAAGAAGGAGAGAAGAAAAAGTGGAGTAAGGAGCTGCTGTGGTTTCCAAGAAGCAAAGCTTAAGATCCTTTCCCCACTTCTTGCTCCTAAGAGATCAAACAAGATGGAAGAGGAGATTTGAAGAGGTACAAGGTAAGAAAAATCAAAACCCTAACCTCATATTTTGATTTGGATTTTGGGGAAAAGCCCTAACTTGAGAGAAAAGGGTTTTCATTGTTTCTAAACCACATTTGGAGTTGTTTTGGGTAGATTCCATGGTGGATTTTTGATATGGGACGAATTGGGGAAGATTGGTGGATGAAAAATGAGTGAAAATGCAAAATCCCGCACATTTTTGGGCAAAAACTGTAGGGGTGTACCGGCACAGTTGAGTCTGCACTCGCATTGTGGATGTAAAGGTAACCCAGACCTAAGATAGGTTGTTCCAAAGAGCTTTTGTTTTGACATAGCTTTCGCACCGCGGTCCCGTGATTCGCATACCGATGTCTAGGACCCTAAGAAATGAATAATGGGGTCCAAATAAGGATAGAACTAAGTGAAAACCTATCAGACTCAAGCCGGGCCGAGGCGGCTTAAGCCGCCTTGCGAGTTCAAGCCTTCTGGCAGACTTAGTGTCTTGAACCCAAGACCGTTAAAGTGGGAAATAAAACTTGTAATTCACTAAAATTGTTTAAGAATTGATTATCCACTAAGAGTGGTGTGATTGTTATTGACTAGGACGTGATGATCGCCTAACCTAGGACCGAGATCAAAGAGAAGGTAGTTGGGATCCGACAATTTCCGCTTGTTCTCTCGACCTATTCTTGTTTCAAGTATTTTGGTAGTTTACCAAGTAACTATGAAATGAGTACATGAATGAGTATATGAAGTGAGTACATGATTGGGTATATGAAACGAGTTCATAAATGAGTATATGAAATAAGTACATAGATTGAGTATATCTTTGAAAAGATAATACGAAAGTGAATATGGAATTGAAATGTGATATTTGAAAAAAATAACCAAATGAATGTGAATGATGATAAGGACGGGATTCATCAAATGGAATCTGTCATAAATGTGAATTGAATGATATCGAATGAACCGCCTGACGAGATGCACCAATTCCAGATCCGGTCACGGCTGGCAATCCAATTTTTCCAATGTCCCACTCGGGCGCGATGTACTAATCTGCATCCGCCATGATGGCGTGCATGGCACAGCGCCAGTCGTCCCACACTTCGCTGACGCACCAACCCAAGATCCGCCTTTGATGGCGTATGGCATTTAATTGATACCATATGCTCTGGTGCACCAAACGGCATCCGCCGCGATGGGAGACCGAATAAGATACCATGCTCCGGTACCAAACGGCATCCGCCATGACGGAGACCGAATAAGTGATACCACGCGGCTCGGAGCGCACCAACTCCAAGATCCGTCATGATGGGAGATTGAATTGTTAATTGTGTAAGCACATTACCGAATGATAAAAAGGGCGGGATTCGTCAAACGGAATCCGTCATAAATGTAAATTGAATAGTCAAGGTGAGATAACCAACATTGACGAGCATAAATGGGATTTTTATGTATATATACCTAAATCTCATAAATTGAATTGTGAAATGAAATGTTGCATTGAAAATGCATGTTATGATATGGTAAATGATTTGTATATTGAAAGCATGCGGAAGCGGGAAATAGATAGCATGAGCATATGTTGATAAACTATAGGCATGGTTTAATGTTAAGTATGCCAGGGGATTAAATTGAATATTGGAATAAAACTATGCAGCAGCATGAAAATGCTTAGCGTGTGGACTATCCCATGTGCGGAGTATCGAGTAAGTAAAGAAAAGAAGACCAAGATCGCCTGTTGTAAGAGTCATAGCGAGAATACGGTGTATAAGTATATACTCAGTCATTTATATATCTCTTTTGAACAGAGTGGTATTTTGTAAACAAAGGGTTAAACCCTGAAAGCGATGTTTTGTTTATCATTTGAAAGGGCATAGAATGCCTTTCTTTGTAAATGTATTTTGTTCATGTTTATGGAGCTACCAATTGCTTTGAATTTGTAAATGATTATGGAGTTTGCAGCGAAACCACTTTGGCAACTAAACAAATTAATAAATGTTTGATAAGATATTAACTTGTCGAAGTAAACCGGAGCTCGGTTGAATCCGTCATTGGTCGAGGCGGGGATTCGGGTCGCGACAATTTTTGAAAAAGAAAACGAAATAAAATGAAAATGAAAAGAATTAAACGGGCTTCCCCGGGGTCTTGGTTGGTCGCCATTGAATTGAGACCGAGGCTCGAAGTCGCTACATTATATGAGTTCCTTATGTCACGGTTTAGGTTGACAAATTCACCAACTACTTTCATGGACTTAATGAATCGTGTTTTTTGACCGTATGTAGATCAGTTTTTCGTGGTGTTTATAGACGACATCCTTGTGTATTCAAAGGATCGGGGAAATCATGATACACACCTTCGGGTAGTCCTAGAAACCTTGAGAAAGGAAAGGTTATATGCAAAATTGAGCAAATGTGAATTTTGGTTGAGATAAGTGTCCTTTCTTAGACACCTTATATCAGAAGAAGGAATTCGAGTGGATCCAAGGAAGATAGAGGTGATTATTGAATGGAAAACACCGAGAAATGTCACAGAAGTGCGTAGTTTCCTCGGATTGGCAGGTTACTACAGAAGGTTCGTTAAGGGGTTTTCAATGAAATTTGCTGACCCCTGTAGTTAGATTGCTCCCAAGAATGTGATATTGAATGGAGTGAAGTGTCAAGCCGGGTTTGATAATGAAGCAGGTATCTTAACCGAGGCATCAGTTCTTACTCAGCCAACCTATGGTAAGGAATATGTGATTTTTAGTGATGCGTTGTTTAATAGACTCGGATGCGTCCTTATGCAAGAGGGTATAGTGGTAGCTTATGCTTCAATGCAGTTGAAGCATGAAAAGAATTACCTTACGCATGATATGGAATTGGTCGTTATTGTATTTGCATTGAAAATATGGAGACATTATCTGTATGGGGGAAAGTGTTTCATCTACACCGATCACAAGAGTCTTAAGCATTTGCCCTCACAAGAAGAGCTTAACCTGAGACAACGTAGATGGATGGAATTGATTAAAGATCATGATTGCATGATTGGAATTATCACGAAAAGACGATGTAGTAGCGGATCGTTGAGTAGAAAGTCGAGTGAAACGCTCTGAAGCATTGGGCGGCTCACTTGTCATTGACGGGCCAGCCACGGTGAAATAGTGGCAGAGTTAATAGCTAAACCGAATTTGTTGAATCGGGTGCTAGAGGCACAAAAGAATTATGAGAAAATTTCTGCCATAGTGAGTCAGATTAGAGAGGGAAAAGGAACCGAGTTTTTTGTGAATGAAGATGGATCCTTTTATTATAAAGATCGGGTTTGTGTAACTAATGATAGTGAATTGAAGAAAGTCATTCTAGAAGTGGTAGACATTGGATCTTTTGCTATGCACCCGTGCACAAAGATGTATCAAGATTTAAAGGTTTTGTACTGGTGGTCCGGAATGAAAAGAGATGTATCAGAATTTGTGACCAAGTGTATGGAGTGTCAAAAAGTGAAGGCAGAGCACCAAGTTCTTTCGGGATTATTGCAGCCTATTGGAATACCTGAGTGAAAATGGGACCGAATCACCATGGATTTTGTGGTTGGGTTACATTGGGGGAAGAAGCATGACTCGATTTGGAGTCGTAGTTGTAAGACCACAATTCCCGATTTCCATGAATAGTAATTTTGTTTTTCGATCGGTTTAGGTATTTATTTGAGCTTGATCAAATGAATAGTAATTTTCAAAAAAACAAGCCCCGAAAATAAAATAAAAATGTTCATAATGTATTGAGTCCAAAGAAGCTGAACTAGATTAAAACGAAATTATGTTAAGGGGTGAAAATGCAATTTTTCTGAAAAATGGCAAAACGGTAATTTTTCATAGAAAAATCTGAAATTTTTCTAGATCTCGAATGACAAAACGGACTTCACCGTTGAATTCGTCTAACGAAATTTGAATTAGCAGTCAAATTTGATTTGAATTACGAAAGACCTTGATCGGATTTTCCGCGAAGTGAGCGTGGCGTCAAGTGGACCCAGCGAGATTTTTAGAAAAATCAGAAAATGTCAAATATTTAAATAATTTCCATTTAAGATGATGGCCCCGAAACCCGGGACAAAATAAATTTTTAGGGCAGCAGGTCAGTGTGACATGTGGCGCGACGTGGGCCACGTGTCCACACTATAAATATGAAAAATATAAAGCTCTCATTTTTTGGTCTAATCAGGCCGTAAGAGAGAGAGAGGGGAGAGAGAGAGAAATCCCAGCCTTCTCTCTTCAATTCCATACGAGTTTCATGCGGTCGAACTCGGTAGTCCGAGAATTAAAAGTTGATCTGCAGCCCGGGGGCTACAGTGGTACCAAATCAAAAGATTCTACAAGGTCAAGGTTCGGGTTTTACTAGGGAAATCGAGAAAGGTGGTGTCATAATGAAATCACACCATTTGAGGTGGGGTTTTCTCACGATCGGGTTAATTTACGTTTTAAGGGCGTGGGGGTGTGTCAGGGAGATGCTGTCAGAGTTTTCTCCGATATGTGACTGTATTTTATTCTCTTGGCGTGTTTCATCCGGAATTGGTGATTAATTTACGTAAAGCCCAGGCGATAGAAAAACATTTCGTCTTGAAATAGGTGCATCGAATTCAAGGCCCATTTGGACTCGAAAATGCATTCAAAGTGGAGTTATGTTCGGGCGGTTTTCTAATGCAATTTTTATGACTTCATATAGCGTATTTTGGCCATAACTTGTGGCATCACTCATCGAATTAGTGCTTCAAATTGATAAGTAAACTAGAATGATAGAAGTAATCCTCATTGAATAGGTCAATCGAATTCCGACCCATTTGGACTCGAATGCATTGAGTGGAGTTATGTTCAAGCGATTTTTACGTTTGTTTCACGACTCCATGACAGTATTTTGGTCATAACTTGGTCATCACTCATCCGAATTGAGTGATTGAAATTGCTAAGTAAACTAGACTGATAGGAGAACAATCCTCATTGAAATAGGTCAATCAATTCCGACCCATTGGAATTTCGTAAATTCATTCAAAGTGCACCCAAACACACTAATTCAGGACACAATGGTCATGGCCTCAATTTGAAAGGCCATAACTCTTACGTCGAACTCGTTTGGGTGTTCTTGGACTCTATGGAAAGCCCATTGTGTCAAGATTCTAACCATATTCATTTAGAGGACAGTGTATGAACATAACGTGACTGAAAATTTATGGTTGCACCAAGTGTCCAGGTTGCTTGGTTATGTCGATGTGAATAGTCGGGTTTTGGCATGACCATTTCATGGCATGTTGTGGGCTATTGTATGGGGTAGTAATTTCCATGAGTTAGCATAAGAAAATCATGAGAACAAAAGAGGTTGAGTTCAATTGATTTTAATCAATTGGAAGTGATTAAATGCTTAAGGGTTCTGGAAAGTATAGTATAGTTAATGGTTTAATTGAACATGATTAAGGTATGGATGTTAATGAATTTTATGGATAATGTGAGCGTGTAGGAGGAAGGTGATAAAGACAAGGAGTGGAGGTAGAAGTTTTGTTTAAAGGAGGAAAAAGGGCTTAAATAACTAGGTGAGAGAAAAAATGTAAATGTTTATGAATATATATATATATATATATATATATATATATATATATATATATATATATATATATATATATATATATATATATATATGCTATACTCTATATATATATTAATGTTTACAATGTATATGTTTTCATATCTATGTTATAAATGTTCAAATGAAAAAAAAAATTAGTTTCTTGGCTTTAAATTATATTTGAGAAAATATGAAATAGTCCATAGTTTCCATAGTTTTATAAAAGTATGATTTGTGGTTTCCATATGAAATGAAATGTTTTATGAATGTATATTTTATATATACATGTTTATATGAAAATGTATTTGAATCCATGGTACCCTATGTTACAAGATAAAGGTTAAAGGAAAGTCGACTAAAGTACTTTACGCGTGCATGGTACATGGGAAATTGTTAGGATTTTTAGAGGGAAGGGAAAGGTGATGCATATTAATACGTAGTGAAAGTCACGAAAAGTTCATTGCAATGCATAATGTAGATTTATTCCATAGTGCATTATTGTTTAAAAATCTTGCGATTTATCGGAGGGGTTATTTTGATGTCGGTGGTATGGAAGCCCATTATCTCGTGGGATATTTCATGGGCAGCCCGGTGGTTAACGATGGGGCACGGCCCTCTCGGAGGTTCCTTTTTGGAGTCATCGGTGATCGTAAAATTTGTTTCCTCATAGGTTCTTTCATGGGTAAGCTGGTGGTTAACAGTCAAGTGAGGTTAATTGGATATCAATGGATTCAAAATGAAAGAAAGTATATTGAAAGATATGTTGATACAATTGTTTTACACATCGTATTTGTTCATGGAAAAGAAAGTAAAGTAAATGTTTGAAATGAGATTTCTATACAATTGTTTTACGTTATGTTACAGAATGAAAGGAAAAGAATGCAAAGTAAATGTTTATGAAATGAGATCTTTATACGAAATTGTTTCTGCGTTGTATTTGGTATATCTGGAAACATTATTTTCCTATAATGGGGTACTCTCAACGAGCTCCTTTAGCTCACCTTTTTCCAAATGTGTGCCAAGGCGAGAGGCGCGTGCGGTTCGAGCATCCTCGGGCTAGTGGCCTCAGCCTCCTTGGCGACCACCTTTTGAAAATGTATAGTTTTGTTGTAAAGAACTTCATGTGCACCTTTATTTTGTTATGTATATAATTTTTAAGGAATTTGTTTATATATCTATAGTGTTTGAGGAAAATGATTTTAAAGTTGATTTGAAATTGGTTGTGTTGGACTTGATGTCCCATTGTTGGATGTAGGTAAATTAAATTGTTTTAATGCAGTGTTGTAGGGTGGGACATAGAAAAGCAGGGAGAAACTACTGCTAGATTTTCTATAAAGGGTTTAATATTTAAAAAAATTTATCCCACCTGTTTTCTTAAGATTTTAATGGGACAATGGCTTGTATAGTAGTTTGGCTCACTGGATTACTTTTAAAGGTTTCATGAAATGAAGGTTTGTTTTTAAAGTAGTAGGAGTGCGGGAGAGATTGAGTTAAGAAAGGAAACTCAGTTGGGTCCCTTGTTGTGGCAAGACAGCTAAGTGAGCTCACTTCTACCGAGTGAGAACCGACTATTAACTTGACAAGGTGGCAGAGTTGTACATAAGTGAAATAGTTCAGTTACATGGGTTCAATATCATCATTTTGAGATAGAGATTCGAGTTCATAGATTTTAGAGGAGAAAATTGCAAGAGGCTTAGGGCACTTTCAGAATTTAGGAATTTAAAACCCTTGGCAATTTCCGCATAGAGCGGGATGGACCAAGTGAAAGTAGTGATCCAAATTTTGGAAGATATGCTGAGAAGTTGTGTGATCGACTATGAGGGAAGTTGGGATTGACACATTCCTCTAGTTGATTTTGTATTACAACAACTGGTTTCAATGAGTATTGGAATGGCACATACGAGGCTTTATAATAGGAAAATGTAGAACACCATTGTGTTTGATGGAATTGAAGCGAAAGAAAGTGATTGAAACACGACTTGTGGAAGTGGAAAAAAATTAGTAGATTGAAATATTGAAAGTTGTCAGATGACGGAAATCATGTCTTGAGCATAGAAAGAAAATATATTGATTATAGATTGACGAAAAGTGTTTTTTTGAAAATGTCGCCTTCGAGAGAGGTGATGAGACTGGGAAAAATGGCAAGTTAGACCCTAGATTTATCGTGCCCATGAGTGATCAAAAGTGGGTTCAGTGTGGCATACCGTTTGGCATTACCTCGAATTGGAAAATATCAGAATGTGTTTCATGTGTCCATGCTAAGGAGTGCCCGATCAAGCAGATCACATATGATCTCACAGGGAACAATTGGTACAGAGGTGGATTGACCTATATGAGGAAGAGCCAATAGAGATTTTTTTAACGTGGTGTGAAAGAATTAACGGAACAAGAAGGTCCGCTAATGATCAAATGTTCTTGAAGCCCACACAAAACCGAGAAGCCACGTGGGAAAGCAAGAAATTATGCGGCATCAATATCCCCGATTGTTCAAATGAAGGTAATTTGGTATGAAATTTTCTTGGGAGGGAAGTTGTAAGCTCTAAAAATACTAACAATTTCAGAACATGTTTAGATATATAAAATAAGTAGTAAATTTTTAGGTGCACACAAAATCTCTGAGCAAGCTTAAAATACCACAACCCGAAAATTTTACAGGAGCCAAATAAATTTGGTAAAATGGTGAAATAAAGACCTAAGGGTCTAATGAAAATGGACTTAAATTCTAAAATGAGGAAAAAGAAGCCAAAGCGGGAGAAGAATGAGGACTTAAGGGTCTATTTGAGACTAAGTTATATGTCTAAGTGTGATTATTGAGATTTAAAGTGAAAATAAAATGAAACGTGGGCTATATAGTAAATTTGGAGAACTTAACCCAAAAATAGGTTTGAGTAGACCAAACAAGACCAAATGAAAATAGAGGGTTTAAAGGCCAAATTTAGTTCTATCAAACAAATTCAGAGCAAAGGTTTTTTAGAGAGAAAGGGAGAAAAGGGAAGCTAGGGCAAGAAGTCATGTGCTTAGTTTGCGATCTTTCCCATTTCTTACTTCTAAGAGATCGGCTGCCTCTATAGAAAAGAATTTAGAGATTGAGTAAGAAATCAAACCCCAACCCACATGCTTTTTGGCAATTTTACGTCAGGGAAAAGGCTAACCTAAGTAAGAAAGGGTTTGTATTGAGTGCACTCATACTTTTGGAAGTTTTTGGTTGAGAGTTTGAGAGTATTATTAGTTTGGATTAAGTTTTGTATACAATCATTTGTAAAGGAATGTTGGGTTTTCAAGGAAATCTTATTAAAATTTCAAGCCCTGTTCTTGTTTTATTATAGGTTAAGTTATAATCATCCAGTAAGTTTCAATTTTGAGAACCATCGAGATAGGGCTAAATATGTATAGAGAGGATTCAAAGCAGATGTGCTCTAAGTTCCAAATGTTGAAACTAAGGTGAGTTCCAGGGCAGCTAGGGAGGTATGCTCTGTTTTGGGTGTTGTTATTGTGTTTTGACCATAAGTTGAGTTTTAATCATCTAAATTCAGTGATTCAAAATTCAGGATATAATAGACTTCCAGGGGAATAAGTTAATGGATGGAAGGGTATGCAAATTGTTACCCCATAGTGCCCAGAAATCTATCAAAGTGGAGCTATGTGTAAGAACAATGGAGTGCATTTGCAAATTAGAGTGAGTAAAGATGTAAAAGTACAATAACTTGAGTTTTGAGGATCCAAATTGGAGAATAAACCTTAGAACCATATATTCAAATTAGTAGAAGGAACCATTACCAATTTATGGAGTTCAGACACTGAAATTGAACAAGCGATTAAGATGATCCGTTAAATTTGGGCATATCGACTAGTTTGGCATTAAAATGTCGTAACTTGACTTTGGGTGATCCAAATTGGATGATTCAAATTGGAGAAGAAACATTGAACCATAGGCACAAATGGTGGAGCACCACCATTACCAATTTGGAACAGCGCAATTCAAAAAAAACGATGGGTGATCGATGGTACAGGCGTATCAACTAGTTTGGCATTGAAATTCCATAACTTGAGTTTAGGTTATCCAAATGAGATGATTCCAATTCCTACTGAAAATAGAACTCCTAGAATAACCGACTAATATGTGATTGTCATGGTATTTGAATAGGGGCTTACGAGGAGGAAAGGCCGCATTAAAGTCGAGATTCCGAAGATTGGAATCGAAGAGACAATTTTTGGTTTGTTCTCAAACTCTCTCTATATTTCTAAAATATTTGAATAATTACGAAATGATTTGAATTTTTGAAATGATTGACAAGGACGTGTCTATTGATTTATGTTTGAAATGATTTGTCTTAAGTGATTTGAGACAATTGCTTGTGAAACGAATCTGCATAAGAAAATTGCATGAAAGTGAAAATGTTTTATTTGCATACAAATGTATATATAGACTATTGTAAATTATATTGAATGATTTTAATGCCCTTAAAAGAATGTTAACCTTTAGAATTTGAGTTAAGGATAAATTGGTATACCAATAAGAGCCGAATTAAACGTATTTTCACAGGCAGGCAATGATCCATAACCTAGTGGGACGCATTTAGTGGTACACCAACCGAGTACATATTATATATATATATATATATATATATATATATATATATATATATACCGGCCCGCGTCTGGGCAGTCACTCCTAGTGGGACTGCGCTGTTGATTCGTTATCTCGTACAATGTCACTTCCAAATCCCGGTCCGACCCGGAGCTGGCGTGATCCAAACCGAGTTCGGTGCGGTGACTCGTGGATCGGGGACTCTTTACCTGATTTTTTTTTAAACCAAACTTGCATCTCGGAATGGCCCATATGACTTATGCAACATGAATCAAAAGATATATACAAATCAAAAGAACTAACACCGGAGTGGTGTCCATCAAATCTAGACACATCTAACTGAGTCCCATTTGCATAAATACAAAACTATAGCCTTTCACATTTACAAATCGCAGCACTGAACCTACATGTAGCCAACCCTACGCGTGTCGCCCAACCGGTACGCGATGTTCACGATGTCTTCCTCGCACTCACACCGATTGTAACCCGTGCTAAGCTTTCTTTACGCCTTAGTGGGAAACATTTTTATAACTTATAATCGATGCACATGCATTTAAACCGAATCACCAATAACATAACACAAGACGATATTAAAATCTTCAGAATTCATATAACAACCTTAATACAATACTTGTTATCATATAGCAAGTTTGCATACACACTTGGGCCTTATAACAAACTTATGCTTACATTTGGGTATTACACTTATAGCAAGACTCATTCTTATTTGGATCTCATACTTATAGCATTCGGGTCTTCTACTTATAGCAAACTTATTCTTATACGGATCTCCCGTAGGACACATACTTATGCTTGTATCAAAAGTATACTTATTCAGATCTCTCGTAGGAATTACAGAGCTTAGACCTTTACTGAAGACTTATAATTATTCAGATCTCCCAAAGGACATCTACTTGAACTTCTGTTAAACTGATACTTATTCAGATCTCTCGTAGGAATTACAAAGCTTCGACCATCGCACCGTAGGCACCGGGCGTAACTTATACTGCACTACGAGCATATCCTTGTCTTTTCAGATCTTATACGTATTACGTAACCTAAGGCGGCTCGATGTTACATGTATATTACCGAATCACACTTGTCTCACGGAACTTATACTGGAATCACGTAAACTTATAATCGGTCTTAATAACTGGCATCGGTCTTACGGAACTTATACGGGTCTTACGGAACTTATACTGGTATTTCGGAGCACATACTGGTATTTCGGATCTTATACGTGTATTACAGAACTTATACATGTATTTCAAATCTTATACATGTAATACAGAACTTATACTTATCTTACGGAACTTATACTGGTCTTACGGAACTTATACTGGTCTTATAGAACTTATACTGGTATTTCAGAGCACATACTTGTATTTCGGATCTGATACGTGTATTACAGAACTTATACTTGTATTTCAGATGTTACATGTATATTACTAAACTTACACTTGTCTTACGGAACTTATAACGTGGGTTCAATAAACTTATACTCCGTCTTACGTAACTGCTCGCCCACGGAACTTATAATCGATCTTACTAACTTATACTCGTATTACGTAACTTATATCGTATTACTAACTTATACCGGTCTCACTGAACTTATACTTGTTTTGCGTAACTTATTATTGTCTTACGATCTATTCTTAAAGTAAAGTGCACCCGTAGAGGTACGATAAGTCGGAAATCGCATCGTGATCATATCACATACAAGGTCAAATCATACTTCTATTGTGATATCGACATTAGTCCTTCAGAGGTACAGATCAATACAAGATTCATTATACGAAAGCACCGTAGGCAATGACAGACTTATACTTAATTTACGTAACTTACACTTATTTCCGACACGAGCACCGTAAGGCTACTCTGACTTATACTTATCTTATGGATAAGGGAGTACCTTTAGGTACTACTGGACTTATACTTGTTTTACCGATACGGGAGTACCCGTAGATACTACCGACTTAACGTATTACGTGAGTACCCGGTGAGGCTCACGCATGCACGCATACAGAGTACCGTGAGATACTACTACGTAACTTACTATATTCATTTCTTATTCATTATTCAAAGTCTTATCATATAATTGTTAGGATTGCCTGCATTCAGTAATACGGAATGAGTAAGACACAAAAGACAATAAGTACCTCGAAGGTACACATGCATCGTAGAGTGCCGCCGCACTAATCGTGAGTACCGGCAATTAATGTGTCAAGCATCGGCCAAGAGTGTCGCCGCACTAGTCGAGTACCTATACTAAAGCCGGGGTTAATTTATCGTGAGAGTCATCGCACTAGTCGAGAGTACTATACTAATGTGTCGGGCATCGCCTGAGCGTCACGTGACTAGTCGAGATTACCGGCACACGTGCCGAACTACTCTGCCGAGAGTGCCGCGCACTAATCAGACAGAGGCTGTGGTTCTTTAATAACTGGTCTTAGGTAGTTTTACAATTATATGAGTTCAGTAACATACTCTCTTATAATAGGGCATTATTAGCCACATTATGTGTACATGACAGATTGTAATTCACGATCATGGTCACATGTCGGGCCATTTAAATTACATATCGTATTATCGCTTTCACGAACACATCTACGCATTTTCGCATTTCATTTTTCATGTTACATTACATACGGCATTTCACATACTTGCACAGCATAATGCCTATGTTTTCACACATCATTCATATCGGTCTCTCAATGAATCAACTTTACTAGAAATTGAATCACTCCAATCATCTAAACTGCTATGGCATTTTCATGCCAACTAGTCAGTTTACCGATTTTACCGAGAGACAGTTTGTAATATTCATTTTTCCAGTGCTTTGTCTCCATATTTGACACTGGTTCTTTGTACTCCTTTAAAGCTAAGGTTCTAAGGGTTCATCTCCAATTGGAATCACCCAAATCGGAGCACCGAAACTCAAGTTACGTCCGAAACAACCCAGATTACTCTGTGTTCAAAACTGAAATCAAAATTTGGCTTGCACATGGCCCCACTTTGAGTGAATTTTTGAGCCACTTAGAGCCCGAATTTGAAGATGCCTATTTCTTTAGTTTTGGTTTTTCTTGAAGTCTATTTTAATTTTCCACTTGAATCACTCAAATCGGATAAGAAATGAGAAAGTTATGGCCAAAATACGAAAACCGGTCGAAATTGGGAATCAGAGCAAAGAAAATTCAAGAGCACTTCTAAAGTGTACCGGTACACTTTGGCCAAAAATGACCAGAACCAAATGTGTACCGGTGATACAAGTCTGAAAGGTAATCGGTACAGACTTCATCTGAAATGCCCCATGTGGGGTGCCAAAACTATTTTCATAATGAGTACCTTAATCATCCAAGATCTTCCCAAACACACATCAAAACACTCAGCCCACCTTTGTATCCCTCCTCTCTCTCTCTCTCTCTCACTCCCAACTCCATCTTTCATCGAAAGATCTCTTCCAAAAATTCATGAAATTTTCTCCAAACCCTCATTATGTTGCATCCATCTCAAAGTTTTCAAAATTATGAATATATTAATTAGGGTTTACTCTAAATCCTAACTCATTTACTTACAATTAACCATGAATCCATCCTCAAAGGAAGGATTCCATAACCATCTTGTGCCATATGGGGTTTTTCCCACCTTACTTTCCAAAGTTTTTGGGTTAAGATAAAACCCTAGCAAAACCCTAGGTTTGAGCATAATCATCATGGCAAAACCCAAAGATCCATGCCAACCATAGAATTCATAATCAAGACGTAGTTTCCATACCTTTTTTCGCTTGATCTCGCTCCTCCATCTTCTTCCTCTTCCTCCTCTTCTTCTCCCCTTCTTTCTCCCTCTACGGTTCCTCCTACAAATGAGACCAATGGTGTTTAAATCCAGATTTTCTTAGGCCTGCTTGGCCCTCAAACCCATTTTTAAGTTAAGTTTCATTATTTGCTTTAAGCCCATAACTCGCTGTATTTGTATTTCAATTCTCTTTTATTTCATATTGGCCCCAAATCTTCTTAATCCATGTCTTTATGTTCCCTTTGGACAAATTACAATTTTGTCCTTAAGTGTTGTAACTTCTGTCTCTGAGCTTCCATAGCCGCATTTAACTCGCTAACAGCCAAATTATGCTTTACAAAATACCTAAACATGTCGAAAACGACTAGGTATATTTCTCATGGGGTGTTACAATCGTAAAGCATAGGTTAAATTCGATAAGGGAAAAATGATAATGAGATTGGTAGCCTGCATGATTTGTGATTGAATGATTAGTACAGAATTGCATAATGAATGACTAATAGAGCACTGTAATTGAATGTAAATGAAATGAATATATATATATATATATATATATATATATATATATATATATATATATATGGTATATATATATATTTATCGCCTCGCAGCCCATCGGGACCTAAGCAGATTCGTTATCCCATGCAACTGTGCCATAGGTTAAATTCGATAAGGGAAAAATGATAATGAGATTGAAAATTACATGATTTGTGATTTGAATGATTTAGTGCATATGAAATTGCATAACTTGTAATGACCAATGAATTGTAATTGAATGTAAATGAAATGAATATATATATATATATATGTGTGTGTGTGTGTGTGTGTGTGTGTGTGTGTGTGTGTGTGTGTGTACAAATCAGCATTGGTCATTGAAAATATACAAAAGCATTGTTTATATTTATAAATATTGCATGATTTGATTTAAACTAAATAGTAGAGAATTTAGAGAGAACACTACATGAAAAATGTTTAGCGTGTTTGTTTTTTGTCATTGCGCAGGTACCAAGTAGAAAATAGCAAGACCAAAGATCGTCGGGCGTGAAGTCACCGTCAAACAAAGCGGAGTATAAGTAAATGCTCCGTCCCATGTATACCATTCCATTCATGATATTTTGTAACTATTTGCATTGAATTCAATGATGTAAAAGTCTTCATGAGAAGAATATAGTTTTGACTCATTTTGTTTTGGATATTTATGGAATGTGTTTTAAATAGAAGTGAACTCTAAGAATATCATTTTGTAAATGTATTTGAAAAGGCATGTAATGCCAATTTGTATAAATGCCTTATTCAAGAACAGTTATGGACCCTATTTGAATTAAGGAATGTATATATATTCTTTTATGTCAAAGAATGTGTTTAGGTCATGATATCATATACCTATAAATAATTATGTTTTAAATGAATATTAATTATTCATATTAGAAATGGGTATATGAAATGTGTTTAAATGAACAGGTCTTTAAAAGGTAAAAGAGCGCTACATGTGAACGGCACTCCGACGAGGCCGTGATTGTGAAGAAGGCCGACATGTGGCCTTGATAAAACTTTGGTAAAAAGTAATTTGTCTAAAAGAATTGTAATTAAATTCTTTTGGACTATTGTCAATATAGTCAGGTATGTAATTATGGTAAGAGGGTCATAATCGAACTCTTACGGACTGTATTTAAGTCTATGATCCTCATATTTTAGATTTCAATATGAATGAATGGGTCCCCGCGGCGGATCGACGACGTGGTGCGTAGTAACCTGTCCACTTACTAAACGGCATCGGCCCGCACTCAAGACTTAGGTGCGCGATGACCCGCGTAGAACTTCCACTGTGTTGATTCGCATCACGGACCCTCGAAATTGTGGGTTCCAATAAAGATGAGAGGCGAAAGTTAAGAACAAAGGACTCCCTTAGATGATCAAGTATGATCATTAGGCTCGGATTGAGGTGGGTCTTGATGAAACTCCCGCAATAAAATTCAACTTCAATGCTCTGAAAAGCACAAACAAAAACCAAATAAACACTAAAAACAAAATCAACATGAAAACATACTAAAAAAACAAACTAAAATACTAAATGGATAAAAATCCTTATTTTTGCTTAGGTTGTCTCCCAAGAAGCTACTTTGTCTTTAGAGTCCAACTAGACTCATTGGGGAAGTCCGAGAGCTTTGGCCCTTCATCCATCATGGCCAATACTCCCTTTTCATGCTCATCGCTCGTGAGGATGAGCTCCTCTACCTCCGTATTGTGCAATGTAAGCTCAAAATCTAACTCTTTGGTGGGGAAAGAGTTGGTCTTTAAGTTATATCCTTCAAGAGTTTCTTCGTGAAGGATTGTAGGTGCAAGCTCATCAAAAGGTAGAAGTGAACTCTCTATTCACATGCAACATTTCTTTTCTTCATCCATAAGTTGTATGCTTTGGTGAAGGTTGAACTTCACTTTTTCCTAACCAACAAGTAAGGTCATTTCCCCATATTCTACATCAATCCATGCTTGACTTATGGTATTGGAAGGTCTTCCTATAGATGACACTTGTTGGTCCTCTTCCATGCCCAAAGTCATAAAGTCAATGGGGAAATTGAACTTGTCAATCCCAACCAAAACATTTTCCATTGTTTTCCACGGATGTTGCTCTTCAACGTGCCTCTTTTCTACTAATAGCTCTTCCTCATTAGCAAGTTCATTCTTTTTCTCCTCAACCAATGTCGGGTCTTAGATTTCCTCCTTAAAACTAGAACGCACAAAGTTACATTCTCTTTTATCCTCATCATTTATGTCGCTTGGGAGTGGCCTTGAATATTGCTTCCCTAGTGCATGGGCTAGTTGCCCCATTGGATTTTCTAAGTTTGTCTTTGTAGCTTCTTCATTGCTGACTTTATCTTTCATTTTGGCTTCCCATGTGGCATTGTCCTTCTTCATCTCATTCAATAAGGCATAAAATTGCTCTTCATCAAAAGGTTGCTGGATTTGTTCTTGATAATTGTAACTTGAGCTTCCTTGACTTTGAAAATTTGGCCTTCCATAGGAGAAATCATGATATGTCCTCCAACCTGAATCATAATAGCTAGGTATAATGTTGTGGAGTTGAAAGTAATGACCTCCATTGTATTTGAGATAATGAGGTGCTCTTTGAGTTTGTTGGTCAATGAGGTTTGAGAGAACGTCAATCTTTTTCTCAAGTGCGGATAGGCGCTCATCTATTGATCTATCACACTTATGCAAGACCTAAAATAAAAATACAAAATAAAAGAAAAAAATGAAGTATACTAAATATAAATAAGAAACAAATAAAAATAAGAAAATAAAATTTTTGCTCAAATTATCAAACTTCTCTTTTACCAAAATATCAATCCAAACATCAAAGCGTACCTTCTCGACAACTACGCAAACAACTTATTAGGTTTTGGCAACATCACCAAAGACTTGTCAGTCCCCAGCAATAACGCCAAAAACTTGATGTGAACCACAAGCACATGGGTCGTACAAGTAATACAGTGGACTAAAATTTCGGGATATCAATCCCATAGGGAAGGTGTGGTTTTAGTGAAGATTAAGTACCCCAACTACCAAAGTCGTTCACTATTTGAGCAATTCAATGATTTTGTGAGAAGTTGTAAAAATTAATAAAATAAAATAAAAAATAAAAAACTAAACCAAAACAGTAATTGATTTGTGAAAACTGGATTAAATTGACTAAATCCTAGAGAAAATTACTTATAAAGGAACTACAGTTGGTCATTGTATTGATGTCAAATGATTCATCTAGATAAGGCTTGGGATGAATGAATTGTTACTTGAATTAGTCCAAGAATACAGTACAAGGATCCCACTTTTGTGTTCCCCCTTGTATTTTCTCGCACTATTGTTGACCAATTTTCCGATATGGTCAAGGGAATGAATGTGTAAATACTCAAAAACTGATTTGAAACAAAAGTAAGTGTACTCAAAAACTGAAATTAAAGTATTACCAACACTCAACCCCTTTCCGCAAGTGCACGGGTCATACAAGTAATAAAGTGGACTCTAAGAGTTCGGATATCGTACCCACGAGGATTGGAGGTTCTCTCTAACTAGAATTTGATCACCCTGATTACAAGGGCTCTTCACTATTTAGGCGACAAAATAGGATGTCAAATAAAATCAATTTAATTGAAATAAAAACTGATTTAAAACTAATCCTAAAATCTACCAAATAAACAACTACTTAATTCTAAAAGGTATGATGAGAGGCACTAGGGATGAGAATAATTATTTAGAAACAGTTTGCATTTCCTTGAAAGCGCAACATTTGTGAGTTGAATGCTGGATTTGTCCAAGAGCAATGTAGTATAGCTTGGATTTCTCTTGGCACTATACATTTCACTATCTAACACACCATATTTCTTTTCAGGACAAATGAATCTAAATAGATACTTGTAAAATTTTGGCCTCTCTTAAGATTTGATTGTTTTTCTTTCAATACTACACCATTTCTCAGATCGAGAATTCTCGCTCTATGCATGATAATGCAAACCTTCTCCAACGTAATTGGTATCTCGTCCTTCAAATCTAATAAAATTTTCTATCTCCTTGATTAGATCTTTGCTAACACGGGGTCAAGATCCTTCTATCAATTTGAGGTGAGACCTCTACACATTAAATTGATACATCATCTAATTAATCCTCACACCATGAGTAAATTAGTGATATATCAAAGTAATCTTTTAGAGTTTATTAGTTCCATAATATTAGTCTAACATACCCCCAAGTTACTGCTCTTTACTCTCAATAATTTCCATCTCTATGTCACTCAGAGAGCCTCCTGAAAATCAGAGCAAAGATACAGCTCTTTTCTAAGTACAAGCTACTAATATTCTGAATAGTGAATTATATGAACAATACCAATTATATAAATTCAGTCTTCAAACCCACAAAATAATTGAGAATCTGCAAATCTGAATGTTCAACAATTAATCCCCAACCCTATAGGGTGTTAATATTCCATTACTGGATTCCAATCATCATCAATCAAACAAAAAGTAAGTAAATGAAGAAAGAAATCAAGAGACAGGGAGTGAGAGAAAAAAATCTAGATTTTAGCTTCAATCTTTGTTGAAACATTAATGAAATCTGAATCTCTATTATACAGCACTGAAATCTATTCAATAGAAATAAAAATCATTTCCTAAAACTAATGCAAGATCTATTAAAATAAAAAATCTACAAAGAAAACTCAAGAAAATGCGCTTTAGAGAGAGAAAACCCATGCAGAGAGAAAAATCCGCATTTTAGCTTCAATCTTTGCTCTGAACAAAGAATGAAATCTTAATCTTTGTTATATAAAGACGTAAATCTCTATTTAAATAAAATTTTCTCTAAAACTACTCTAAGATCTATTAAAAATAAAAATCTGCAGCAAAAATAAGAAAAATTGGTAGTTTAGAGAGAGAAACCCCATGAGAAAGGTTCTCCAATCTTCTAGTTGCCCTCTTTACCTAAATAAACGAGTATATATATGGTCCTAGGGTGAAATGGGCTTGAAAACAAGCCAAAATATAAATTTTCGGCCTTTTGGAGCTTTCTAGCTTTTTGGTCGCGACAGCTTGGTCGGGTCAGTGATATCTTTATTCCTAAACACTGTAAGTCATCGATGCATAGCTTCTAGACAGCGGCTTGTTTTTCTTCACCAACTTGTCGAGGCCATAACTTCTTCGTTTTAACTCGGATTTCGGCATGTGAGTACTCGTTGGAAAGATCTTTGAATGTAGAATGGAACCATGAGGTAATTTGAACCATTTTATGTTCCATATGATACAAAAAAATTTATCTTCACAGTGGTGCGCTATGAGACTCCCGGTTGACTCTTATTTTGGAAATATATTGCTCATTTCTTGCCAAATCACTTGTTTTTCATCAATAATCCTACAAATCCAAGTTTAGAGGAAATTTTATGAGTTTTACATGAATATGGATATAAAATGCGCAAAACAATATGTGAAGTGAACTTAAAACATAGATGAGTTTTGCACTCATCAACTATCCACCTATTCATAGTTACGTCCATCTAAGTCGATAGGGAAATACTTTTCAAAGGCATTTTTCTTCGGGAAATCTATTGGTCACAGTTACGTCCTTGCAATAGAGCTACCTAGACTAAGTTCGGATTGGCCACAATTACGTCCTTACAATCCTCACTTAATACATTTGGTGTCCCTTTCTAGTGAAATCTGCTTAGTACTAGACCTTTCTAATTCCCTAAGCCTCTTTAACTTGGTTAATTTGAATCTCGATTAATTGATTCACGCCTTAAGAGAATCATAACCAGATTTTAGGGCATAATCCAAGAATCACCAAGGATACCCTAGTAAAAGGATCAAAGATCCGATTCTCATCATGTATCAATTAACCAAAACCATAATAATCTAAGTATTAACACCAAATACAATAAATAAAGCATAAAACATCCAACCAAACTAAAGATTAAATGAACTAACATCAAATTTGATAACCAACCCTATGAAATGTTTAGCCTAATATTTCATCCATCAAAACCCACAAATTCATGTTAATAACAAACACAAAACCACAGAAATTGAAAAATGAGAAAAAATATAAATACAAAATAGGGTTTAAACTTCAAATGACCTCAATTTCTAAATCTAAGCTGAAATCCACACTCCACAAGGTCGTGCTTCCTAGTAATAATCGATTACAAGCCAAGTTGTTCACAAATAAAACCTAAATCTAAGAAATCTACAAAAAAAAACCTAATCTAAAACTGGAATAAAGCTTGAAAAGGGAAAACCCTAGGAGAGAGCCTCCCTCTCTTAAAGTTCGAACCCTAAAAATGTCTAAAGAACAAGTATTTATAAGCCTTGGAAAATAGGCCAATGATGGGCTCAAAAATCCAAGTTTGCTTCTCTAGCCTGCTGTCCTTCGCCGTGGTGAACCCACGTGTCATCTTCTCCTTATCTCTTATTCACGGCGAACAGTAGCTTTACCGTGGTGAACCTAAGGCTAGTCTTTTAATTAGCTTTCTCTTCGCTGTGGTGAATAGTAGCTTCACCGTGGCAAACCAATAGCTTCTAACTTTTCAAGTCTTTGGCTTCGCCAATGCAAACCACTCCTTCGCTGTGGTGAGTACCTTTGTCGTGGTGAACTAGAATGTATTAGGAAATTAGCAACTTCGTTTAAACTTGACTTCTTCCATCACTTTGCTTGATTTTCCTTCTAAGCTTATAAAACATAAGTGAATGGGGGATTAGAGCTTTCTTTATAGATAATGGTGTGAATCTATCATTTAAGTTACATAAAACACATGAAAATCGTACTAAAAATGCTAACAAGATTCACACCTATCACATATCAATCCATATGTATGAGCCACAACTGGTATCATATACCCATATGTTGTTAGGAGAAACAATGTTAACCTTAATGACATAAATACTTGAAGATGATGGTGCATCACATGCCACCTTCTTCTTCTACTCCAAGTAGGCCTTACAGTTCCTCTTCCATTGGCCAACTTGACCAAAATGGAAGCCAGTCCCTTTATGTGCAAAATTGGCCTTTTCTTCTGTTAATAATTGACATACTAAAAAGTCGCTATTTTAAACCCTATTTATTATAGGTTTTGAGTGCTTTTTTGTGTACTAATCACATTCTAATTAACCCAATTGATATGTTCGGTCCCTATTGTACTACTCCATCACATTTTGTGGCTAATTTTGTAGTTTTTAACAGCTAATCGTACAAAATTGTTGAGTCGATCCAAGTACAAGAATTTGAGTCAAACTCAGCCAGGGGACAAAGACCGTGAGGAAAGAATATAAAATGCGTAAATTTGAGTCAGCAGGACATTCCTACGCATTAATCGCTCATGTTCCCGACACCGTCTACCTCCCGTACCACCGTTCACCGCTTAACGCTTTAATGTTTTTGTTGTTTCTTCCAACACTCGTAATAGCCTTCCCATTTTGGTTTTGTGGTTTCCTATACAATCGGCACTTGGATATGCTTCCCAGCCCAGATAAACTCCCAAATCACTTCACGCCGGGTAATACAGAGCGGGCGGCAGCTTACCCATAGCCTTTCTCCCATTTTCTTTCCTTTTCCCTTCGGCCAAACACTCCTCTGAGATGACAACTCAGAGGATGGTTAGTTGCACTCCTCTTCCTCCTTGGAAGAGAGGGTCAGCTGGGTGCAAAGTATGAAGGTAATCAAGTGGTTCTCATTTTTAACGCAAGTTTTATTAGCATTTATGTTCCTATTTCTCACTCTAGGTTAGAACTCCTTTGATTTGCCTTCATTTATCGGCAGATTTGGGCAATCTTTGGGTTCAAAGGATGCTTATTACAGATTCACTAAGAGATTCACAGTTACGCTATATTGTCACTGATTGAGATCATGATACATTTTCACCGTCTGTTATTAATGTTCAATAAATTTTTGCTTTTCAAAAAGGGAAAATCATAGGGTTTAGTTTTAAAGCTAAATGAAGATCCGCTCTCAGGAAATGACTATAGGTCATCCCCAACGCGAGAAATAAAACCCAGAACCCCCCGTGACCTTGAACCAACTGAGCGCTCGACACTTCAAGGATTATTCTTTTACATTTTAGCGATTAAATTTCACTTTCCAAACAATACCTCACTGCTTACCAAACTCCAAAATCCAAAATTGAATTTTACCATTTTTTGCCTCTTCACCAAATCATGCCAAAGAAAACCCATCCCTGTTCTAGAGCTGCTTATACGTTAAAGAGCTTTATACGCCGCAGTAGGAATCCCAGTTATAAATTTTGTTGATTTCGAACACCTACTTGGCTAGAACGACCAAATGGCGCCGTTGCTCCGTGGATGCAGCTCTAAGGCATTTGACGAGTCGTGGAACAATTTTTTTTTATGATCCTCATCATGCGTATTGGTGAATTTCTTTTATATTATTATGCTGGGCTTTTTTTTCATTTCACGAAAAAAAAAAAAAAAATTTCCTACAGGACTGTTTTTGGTGTTGCCTTGTGTTGCCCTATTTCTACTGCAGGATTGCATGTCCAATGGGTTTGAATTGTAACCAAATGGAAGAGGGAGAGCAATACAGTGAGTATTCAGTGGAGAGAAACCCTAGGGCATACATGTCCATGAGGGATTACAGGAGCCTTCCTTGGCATAATCAGCAACCCTTTGGGAGGAATCCTAATACATATAGGTTCCATGAAGGACTATAGAAACCAATGGATGGGTGCACCCCTATGTAGTGTTTCCCCAACTAATGCACCATTTGACAATACTTACAACCCTAGTTGGGGTAACCACACAAACTCCTCATGGGAATCAAGACCTTCATAGTATGCACCTCCTCCACACCCACAGTATGCCTCTTTGTCTCAAATTTCTCAATCCACCATAAACCTAATCTTCCCAGCTTGAGCAAGTAAATTTGTGATCTTACCAAACTCGCTGGTGATGTCAGGAAGAGCAGAAGAAATTCAATGCCCAATTAAGTCAAAGAATTTGTATTGTGGAAAGCTCTATAAACAAAAAATTGGATGTGCTTCAAAGTGACCTTGATCAGAAAATTGACATCCTGCAGCAATCCATCTCAAAGCTCACCAATCAAAGATGTTCATCCGCAGGAAGAGAGTCCGGGTGAGAAAGGTCCCGAGTGACACCATGCAGAGGAGTTGTCAACATGAGCCAAGAAGGTCGATGAAAACTGGCCGAATATCTGCCAAGGGTTATCTGAATCCTCAGCTATTGGTGTTGTTGTTTGCCCATGGGAAAAGAACTCCCCGATGTTGAATGAGGAGGGCAGTGGAAAGGATGTAGTGGAAGAGCCCTAAGAGCACAATTTACACTCGCCTCTACCAACCTGCTAAAGGTATGTATATCATGCCCGTGAAGACACACCCAAACCCTCAAGCACCTGTCTCAAAGCCTGGGCGCTAGTCCATCACTGCTTGTGCAAACTATCAGGAAATTAGTGGCCACTATTAGAGCCTCTGCCACTACATCAAAGACACAAGAAGCTACCTACATTGCATGGCACACAATGTTGATTCGTGCCGGTTCGGATTGGAGCAACTTTAACCTCCTAAGAATCCCACAAGCTCCACTAGTTCCAAATGTACTTCCAAAGGCCTAAAATCGGTTTGGGGAGCAATGTTTCTAATTTTTGTTTTCATTTCTCTTTGTCTTTATTTTTAGTTTATTTTATTTTATTTTGAGTTAGTTAATTTTTATTTCTAGATTTTCTAATTTGTAATAATCTTGCTTCAGCTTATTTTTAAATTCTTCGTAATTTTTCTTAACTTTTCTGTGTTTATTTTTCCTTGGGTAAAAAATTTTGGCAAGAGGGAGGGTCCAAGAGTTTCACCTAAAATTTCGTAACCCTCGCGAATTTTTTCGTAGTCGCTGCGAATTCTCGCAGATCGCAACAAAGGCACAAAGTTATCAAGTTTCCCCAGACTGCGGCACTATTTTGTCTTATATAATTATTACACATTATTATTATTATTATTATTATTATTATTTTATTATTATTTTATTAAAAAATTAAAAAAAAATTCGCACTTGCTAAATTTCGTAGCCTCATTTTCTTTTCATCATAACTTTTTCATCCAACTCCGTTTTAGGCGTTTTTGGTACTGTTGGAAATATTAGAGAGTGTAGAATCCAAATATATCCATAAAGAACACTTTTTAAATTATTATAAAGGTGTAATTTTCAAATGCTCCAACTGGTCACTTTTTTCCTCTCTTTCTTCTCCTAACATGTTTATTTGAAGCCCAAACTGAGTGAATAAGGTGTCGATGCCATGAAGTCTCCTATCCAAAAACGAGCACATATCATCAAGAGGTAGCACTTCCTTCTTTCTAACTTTCCAATCCGTGCCCTATCATGACAATGTGACATTTGACGGGGGAGTTAGCTTAAGGAAGTGGCATTTTATTTATGTTTTCATGGCTATTTTGAGCAAGTCTTTTTGTTTAGTTAATGTTTTTCTAGTTAGTTTGTATTTGTACAGTTGTTTGTTGGTTTACGAAGCTGTTAGTTTGTTTTTCACACCACTTTGTTAGTTTTTATTTGCACCATTTTTTTGTTTTTTTATCAGGTGTTTCGTTTAGGCCTACGCTTGAAAAGTTGAAACTTTGTCTCGATTCTGCCTTTGCTAGATTGGTCCCACGCCTAATCGAGTGAATACTAGCTGAATTCGAATTTAACCTTTCTTCCACTCAAATTTCTAACCACACACACACGTACACGGGCCAACACATGACGAAAATCGTCTCTACCTCCTAAACTTTGCAAAACCTACCCTGGGCTTTCACTGACTACCTTTTAATAAAGTTAAGGGACCCCCTATGAAAAGAAAAGGACAATGTGTCTCCTCAAAATAAAAGAAGAGAAAAAGAAAGAAAAAGAAAAGAAAAAGAAAAGAAAAAGAAGAAAAATCAGAACTTTTCGCTTTGAAACCCGAGCACTGGGTCGATGGGTTTATGGCGAAAGCCTTAAAGCTCAAAGGCCCTAAGACAATCGGCTGGGAGTCACCGAATTTAGTGCTCGCCATACGGGTGGACGGGCAGGAGGTTTAGCAAAAGCTGTAGGTGCTGGAGTTTCAAATCATTCAAGTCCGAGGTGAAAACTCAAGAGTTAGCGGCTCGAAAGATCCTGCGACTCGGGTGCCCTAAGCTCCAATTGGCTGGGAGTCACCGACAGATCTCGCTACATGGATTTTGGGCGAGGTCGATTCCTCAAAGATTTGCACTCTACAACACAAAAATGAGTTGTGGAATAAGAGTGGGTCCCGATCTATTTAGGTTGGTTATACTGGCTAGGTGGATAAGCAGAGGCTCGTCGGGGGAGAGAGTGCGCTTCTGCGCTATCATGGAGGACCCGACCAAACAAAACACTTGCATTTCGCGAAGCCTCGTCGAAATAAATGAAGGAAGCCTTTTGATAATTCTTACTTGTATGGCATTCATTCTCTCAGGTAGTTAGGCTAAGTTTCGTAATTTTCTATTAAGGGTTAGGTATTACTTCTTCACAACTCCTTTGAATTGCAACCTTGTAACATAATTTTGTTATAGTTTTATATGTTTTTTTTTATTTTCTTTCTCAGATTGCTAAGTGACTAGCGAATGTGTCTAGCTGGTGTGATTAGTGCCCAAAAAGTGCTATTTTTGAACCCTATTTATTATAGGTTTTGGAGTGCTTTTGCGGTACTAATCATTCTAATTAACCCAATTGACATGTTCGGTCCCTATTGTAATTACCTGATCATATTTTGTGACTAATTTTGTAGTTTTACGAGCTAATCGTGCTAAAATTAAGAGAGCGTCGATCCAAGCATGAAGAATTTGAGTCAAACCTCTTCAGCGATTGTGTATCAAAGACCAAGAGAAAGAATAGCAGTAAAAGCGTAAAAATTCGAGTCGCAAGACATTCCTACGCATTAATCGTTCATGTTCCCTGACATCGTTTCACCTCCCAGCCACTTTTCACCTGCTTTTGACGCTTTGATGTTTTTGTTGTTTCTTCCAAATTTACCCCTGTAATAGCCTTCCCATTTTGGTTTTTTTGGTAATTTCCTATACACTGAGCACTTATATAAGCCTCAAATTGCATAAACTTCAAATCACTATGTCGGGTAATACAGAGCGGGCGCTCTCGCAGCCTTCCTTTCTCCCATTTTTTCCTTTCTCTCCCTTTCTCGGCTACCAAACACTCCTTTGAGGATGACAACTCAGAGGATGGTTGGCTAGACCTCTTCCTCCTTGAAGAGGAGGGCTGCTGGGTGCAGGATGAAGGTAACTGTTGGTTCTCTATTTTTAACGCAAGTTTTTATTAGCATTTATGTTCCTATTTCTCACTCTAGGTTAGAACTCCTTTGATGTGCCTTCATTGATCAGTATTTGGCAATCTTAGGTCTCAAAGGGATTCTTATTGCTAGATCCACCGCGATTCATTAGTCAGCTTTCATTTATCACCGTGGAGGTAGATCGTGCGGAGGCACGTTTTCACTCTAGGAGCATTAATGTTCAATAAATATTGTTTTTCAAGGGAAAATCACTTAGGGTTTTAGTTTTTTAAAGCTAAATGAAGATCCGTTCGAAATGACTATAGGTCATCACCCAGCGAGGAAATAAACCAAGAACCCCACCGTGACACTTTTGAACCCAGAATCAACTGACCTAACACTTCAAGGATTATTCTTTTACATTTTATTGTATTTAAATTTTAGTTTTCCAAACAATACCCCTCACTGTTTTTACCAAACCTTAAAAATCCAAATTTAATTCACCATTTTTTGCCTTCACTGTAAATCATGTGTACGAAGAAAACCCATCCCTGTGTTCGACCCTAGAGCCACTATACTGCAGTAGCTTTGCTACGTCAGTGGTAGGAATCCTAGGTTATAAATTTTGTTGATTCCAAACACCTACTTGGCCAGAATGAATCAACATCGGAAACACCCTCCTGTCAGTAACCTGCAAACACCCAAATGCCTTATATGGCAATGAGGGCACTCTAGGATTTCTCCCCGTCAAATAAACCTCTGCGAACTAGGTGCTACATTGGATCTTCTACCTCTCACGAAACAGCATGATACGTGAACTAGAAGACTCTAGCTCTTTTTCACAAGGGAATGAAGCTTCCTAGAAAACTTCTTCTTGAGATCTTTCTTATTTGCTTGTTTCAGTCTCTCTACTTTCATTGCAGCTTGGGCAACATAAATTAACTTGTTGGAGAGAAGTCATAGGTGCAAATATCTCTTAATGGAATCATGCGGAGTCCATTCTCAAAATTACCTACACGAAATGCTACCAGTGACCAATTCGGTCATGCTTGTTGATATGATTGAATTCTTTCTCATATTCAGCTACTGATAAGTTCCTTTGCTTCAAAGTCAAGAACAGTTTCCACTTGGAATCCCTATACATCTCGGTAACGTACTTTGCTCTGAACTCTTGGACAAAGAACTCCCAAGTCATGGAATTTGGAATCCTTGGACTTCTCAACGCTAGTTTCCACCAATCATATACCCTCGCTCCTGATAGTAGGCCCCCCTTTTTGTGGTCTCTTTGATCGGGAGGGCATCTAACTTCCTCGATATTCTTTGCAATTTTCTTGGAATTTACGCTTTATCGGACTCTTCCATGTTTGTCCGGCCTTAGGCTCCTCGGCTCCATGTCTTCTCACCATATCTATCGGAGCTTTCGGAGCTGTCAATCTCTCTAATACCAGTCCATGTTTGAGATATCTCAATGAAAGCTTCATTTAGCTCGGTGAGGGTGTGACTCTAGCTTTGACATATTCGAAGAAGAGGATCCAAGCGAACCCTTGATCTCCAGGGTTAACACTCTCAACTGCTTCTTCAACTGGATTTAGAGGACGATTCATCTATACAAAACACAAGGACATCCACATCAGGCCAACACATTACTAAACACATGCTTTTCAATCTTATACTCTATCTAGAATTGCCTATATTTAGGCTTTTCCATAAACGCCTAAACCTAGGCTCTGATACCACTAAACTTGTAGTGTCCCCCGTGTCGGGGTGCTCTGATACTACTTAACTTGTAACCATCTTTTTACTTTTTACCATACCATTTACTTGTTCATTCATGTATTGTTAAACATTTAACTTGAAATATATTTTGTAGCAATGGATTACAAAATATATTCAAAACTCCATAAATGGGAGTGTTCAACATATACAAATTTTTTTTACATTGCTTACAAAAGAAAAACATATACAAAAATAAACCAAAAGGTCTTCAGTGGGCACCTAGTAGTGTGTTGGCCTTGGCTGCTGATATGGAGTGTTCAGGCTTCTTGTTCATGCTTCTCCTGTACCTACACGGATGAAACATCTGTGCTAAGCTTATAGCTTAGTGGGAAATAATACTCATGGATGACCTCTAATCAGAGTCATCACACTTGACACCACTGCATATCATTCAAACATTTATATACTCATACATATGCTTGTTCATATATCATATTTGGTCCTCTAACTCCCTTCTATTTGCAAATCAATTTATTCATATTTCCACTTTAGCCTATAATCTTCTTATCATATGACCTCTAGGTTCAGAATTGATAAATCACTAATTTACCCTTGACCCTTAGATTAATTCCAGATTTTTCTTATTTTATTTTTAGCATTATTTTCATTCCGGAAAAATATACTTTTACTTTCATTATACCCAAAACATGTTATAAAATTGTCATGGTATAATTTGGGGTGTTACACTATCAACCAAACGCTTCTAATATGCCCTCTGAACGCTTTCACATGCATCAACAGTTGAGGATTGAGGGAGTGGCTCAACAATAACATATGCTAACCTTTCCCTTTTGTGAACTATTCTCAAATTCTTTAGCTAGTCCAAGAAGTTAGGCCCAATCAATTTGTTGGCATCCATTATTGATTGCAAGTTCACAGTTGATGACATGTTTCAATTCTAACAACCTAGATGTAAAAGAGATCATGTGAGATTGTACTTTAAAAATGCACAGTGTATAAGCAGTAATTAGCATTATAGCTCCCACTATTTTTATTAGAGATCAGTGGCCACTCATTGTGGTCAGGAGAACCTATATGGAAGTTCTCCTAGTGGGTCGATATCTAATGAAAATATAAAGATTACTCTCATCATTTCATTAGCATGCTTTATCCATTCATCTCATGAAAATATAAAGATAGTTACTCTAACTATTTGGCATGATTATGGGCATTCTAAAATCAATTCCATAAGCCATAATGGAATTGACAAGGTCAAACCTAGGGACACGCATGATTATTACAACCCATGAAAATAAATCACATTTACATTTCAAGGTCTTCTTTCTTGGTTTCTCCTCCATGCTCATTTCTCCTTTGTATCTCTACCAACTAATTCTAATCTTCTAATCCTATGTAATCTAATTACATACATTCAAAAGAAGAACCTCAAGTTACATTTGAGGGGGATTTAGATGAGAAGAGAAATACATTGAGAAAATAGAGAGAGGTAGAGACACATAGGTCCTATTTAGAAAAATGAAGTAACCATGCAATATGCTCAATCAACATTGGGTAAAGTCTATAATCATTCATCTTGCTAACATACACCCTTAACATGCATTCTATAATACATCCCATTGAAAGTTGAAGATAATGGCACCCCATGATTTCAAAAGCACATGAAAAGGTTTTTCAACACTTGAACAAACATGATCCATAAACTGATTCAACTCTTAAAACACAAACTCGATTCAACTCTTGAATCTCTAAATGGTTCAACTCCTTGAGCCATAATCCCAATTCAACTCTTGAATCGTAATTTCCAAATGGTGCTAATTTCATCCAATGTCTCTTGAAAGTAATTTTAATCATAGTTTTACTATTTTATTCAAAGCTCTTTAAAATCCATGATTCTTGAAATTTAAGAATGAAAACTTCAATCTTGACTTGCATATTTCATCTTAGTTACACTAGAGATGATTCCTTAAATTATGCAAGAGAAAACAAGAGAAAAGGAGCAAAATTACAAGATATAGGTCTTCACGTCGTGACGTCGCTGCATCACTTGGGCAATTTACTTAACAACATTCTGACATGAACACCTATACGTCGCAACATTGCATGGGTCAGATGCACCATGTCGCGACATGGGCACCCTCACGTCGCAACGTTGCTTGGGTTCTCAACCTACGTCGCAACGTTTCCTAGGTTCTCAACCCACGTCGCGACGTGAAACCCGAACATCATGACGTTGCTTGGGTTCTCAACCCACGTCATGATGTAAAACCTGCACGTCTCGACATTGCCTAGGTTCATAACCCATGTCGTGACGTCTCCAACTCATGTTGCAATGTGAGCTAGGTTTCACCTTCAGTATATTTGATAAAAATCCTAACTTTGGGAGTACTTTTAATCTTACTTCTTCACCACAATCATGTTTGATCATCTCATGACCACATTACATGAAGAAGAACACTAGATCAAGTATTTTCAAAACAAAATTCTCATTTTTGAACCTTTGAAGGACATAAGTACCAAAACCAAAACTCCTCAACAAAGAAACTATTTTGAGTGCATAAATTGTGCTCACGACACCTTGTAGGGTTTTGAAGGTGGCTTAGCAGGTTTAAAATGGCATAATGACAAAAAAAAAAAAAAAATTCTCCAAAACCCCACCTAAGGACCCCTTGAGACATCAAATCTGGTTCAAGCCAAAGAGGAGGATGCGAGATTTCCTTGTGTCAGTTTCAAAAACCGATCCAATGGTTGGGCCACATGAAGAGTGGAGCCGACAACCTCCAAGGCAACGGTCTCGAAAGAAGTCTCGATGCTAGCAAAGTCTTGATCCAAAGAGGGAAGCCAAAACTTGATCTCACCAAGAGGAGTTGTTCTTGAATAACACTCTTTTTATCTCTCTTGAACACCTTTCATGAGAGGAGTGAGCAAAATGGCTTAGTCTTGTTAGGGTTTTCCATAAAGGTCCTTTTATAGGAAAACCCTAGCTCATAAAAATGTCTAAAGTGCCCCTCTCAATAAGAGATGATAGGCTACACGCATCCTTATGTGTTATGGCGTGTTCCCTTATGGGCCTTAAGCTCATGAACAAGCCCAAGCTTGTTCTATCTCTTAGTAAGGGCCTTTGAACCCAAGATTCCACTAATCCCTTGACATTTCGTTCTCGAGATTGATTTTCCTCATATTTGGATCATATTCAAATCCATTTTACATCAACCCCACACTCTTGTAAGTGTGTGACCTATTAGGTTCCTGGTTATGTTGGCCACTTGATTCAGCCATTGAATCTAAGCAAGTCATGAGCGGTATCTAGCAACACATCATGAACCCCAATTGATCGGAGAGTCAGTGGTCCGACTGCAAACCCTTCCATAGACAATTACTGCCCAATTTGTCCTTTCACCAATCTATACCCCACTCGATTCAGAACATGGACAAAGTGTAGTTCCCACTAGACTGGCTACTCCACATCTAGCCTAAGTGATATTAGATCTTATCCTTGGACTCATCAGTTATGCACCCTGAGACACTCTTCATGGCATTTCCACTCTAACCAAAGATTCCCGAGTAATGATCCCGACAATAGGTCATAGGTATATTATCCCTCTATTGGGAGTGGCAAATCCTTTGTTGACTACCGAATTACCTTCGAATACCTCAAGCTATACCCAATCATCACCTTATGATCGACCTCTGGAAGGCAATAAGGGATAAAGTCAAAGCATAGAATTAGCATTTAAGATATCCTGAGCACCTCAAGTTTAAGGATACTTACACCATTGGTATGATGAGACAATCATCTACACTTAATAGATAATCCATATGATTGTCTCATGGCAGGTCTCCAATGAACTTAGCTACTCTTAGCAAGCATCCACATGTCAACTCTAATCAAGTCATGATCACAGTTTATAAGATCCACTGCTTTATCCAATCAAGGAGTATGACATGCGTTACTCTGCCCGGATTAGCAATGTCCACTCTTGTTAATCTTATGACTGGGGATAATTTAGATACTAATATAATTGCACATGATAGGGATCTTATTATCATGATCTCATCATGATTTCCTTCATGCTATGTTATGTATCATGGACTTCATTAATTCGATGAAAGATCTATATTAATTCAACGTATGAATATCAAATTAATGAAGATACTTGTCATATTAAATAATATGCAATATGTACAATAAATGCTAAGGGCAATTGCCTTTAGAGTATTTCTTTAACAAACAGTCACCTGACACACCTCGTCGTCGACAAGTGGGCCTAAAGGTGAAGTCGCCATAAGTGATGAGACCCGAGTGGGACCCATGAACCGAAAGGAGTGACGAATGAGGAATGACCAGCTATCTATTTAGAAAAATGATTTTGTACCCGTTTGATGCAAAAACTCCATTTGGAAGCTAATCAATTCCTTACCATAAATTTGAAAGAAAAATACCGAACTTAAAAATTTGTATTGATCGAATGGAAGCTTTCTTAAAAAATAAATATTATTAACCACCAAAAATATAAGTGAGATAACTAGGATCTCTTCTAACTTAATCAGAGGTCTTAAGTTTGAGTCTTGTGAACGCAGTTGTGTTATGCGGTAGAGCTTTATCGCCCTTATAGTTCATCCGAGGTCGAATGGGGATTTAATTCAAGGGGTAGATAGCTTTAAATAAGGTTTTTCTGTATACACCTGATCCGCCGCATACCGATAAAAAACAAATATTATTAATTATTTTTACTAATAAAATTTGGGATAAATGGATTTTAAGTTCATGCTTAATTTCTCAAAAAAAAAAAATCATACTCATTTTCTTGTTCAGATTAATTTACCACGATTCTAGGAAAAAATATGGTAAAGATAATGTAATGAAGATAAGTTTAAAATAGTAAACATTTTTTCATTCTAGTTTATATTATTTACTTTCCTCTTGAAAGTTACGAGATTTATAGTTTGTTAAATGATTTTCATATTTAGACGTTCTTTTATACATATATTTTAATAAAAAAAAAAGCTAACAAATATCCTGCCTTGCATATCTGCCATTGCTACTAACGCAAAAAGTTTAAAATTTTAACAAGAAAAACAGACAAAAAAAAGTTCAGTGAAAATCCGATTAGCTCCCCCGTGATTTCCGCTCGTGATTTTTTAAATATATTAATGTAAAATAATAAATTGGAAAATATTATTTCAAAAAACAAAAAAATTCAAAAATAAATCCCATCCCCCATTTATTGCCCATGTTTAGGGAATTTTAAAGTTTAAATGTTAGCTTATATGTCGGGTGATTCCCTCTTTGACGACATCAAGATGTCGTATCATAATGTCTCCTCAATTAGTGTCGAATAAGCCTGTTGGAGAGCATGCGACGAAGGACACATATCTAAGCGAAGTCATGAGCCTAAAAATAAGTTTGTTAAGACAATAAGACACGAAGAACAAGTACCTAAACGAAAAAGTTATGAACCTAAAAATAAGCTTGCTAAAGCAGTAAGTCATGAATGTAAAATACCTAAGTGAAGAAGCGAAGAATCGAAGAAGTTATGGACCGAAAAACAAGTTTGTCAAGGTAACAAGCCGCAACTGTAGCGACCCCCGAGCCCGGCCCAACTCGATTGGCGAAGTCCAACCAAACCCCGTGGACGCCGCTTATTTCTTTATTTTTCGTGTTATTAAATTTTCTTTTCAAAAGTTGTCGCACCCAAATCCCCGGCCTGACCCGACATGGATCCGAACCGGAGCCCGGCTTTACTCCCGACGTGTGCTTTCTATTAATCTTTATCAAAACATTTTATTAATTCATTTAGTTGCGGAAGCGGTTTCAGTTTGGGGGCAAGCCCGTAATCATTTACAAATTCAAAGCAATTCAGTAGTCCCATAAACATTAACAAAATACATTTACGAGGAAAGGCATCATAGGCCCTTTTCAAAATGATATACAAAAATCAAGTTTCAGGGTTTAACCCTTTTGTTTACAAAACTCCACTTGTTCGAAAGATGATATGCAAAATTACGGGTATGCAGCCTCCTGCCCATTACTCTATGGAAACTCTGCGCTCTTGCGATCTTCAGCATAACTTCTCTTTGCTTACTTTCGATACACCGTGCATAGTTAAAACTACAAGCTAAGCATTTTCATGCTTAGTGGTTCTATACAGTTCTATTCCAATATTCAATTTAACTCGGCATACATTTATCATTAAACTATGCCTAATATATCAACATATACTCATGCTTTTAATATACAAATCATTTACCATATCTTGTAGCTCCATTTTCAATGCAACAATTCATTTCTGAAATCAATTCATGAGATTTAAGTATATTCATAAAAATCCCGTTACACTTTCGTCAATGTTGGCTATTTCACCTTGACTATTCAATTCACAATTTCTAGCGGATTACGTTTGGAGAATCCAGCCCTTATTATCATTCGGTAATGTGCTTATACATTTAACAATTCTCATCCCAGTGCGATGGTATCAATTAAATGTCATACGCCATCATGACAGATGCCGATTGGTGCATCCCGCCAAGTGGGAAATTTCTTCAATGTCATACGCCATCATGACAGATGTCGATTAGTGCATCCCACCAAGTGGGACATTGGATAATTTCGGGGTGCCATCGTGACGGATGTCGATTGGTGCATCCCGTCAGGCATTTCATTCGGTATATTATTCAGTTCACAATTCCGACATTCACTTTTTATTCGGTTTTCGATTATCACATTCAATTTCATATTCACTTTCGTATTATCTTTCAAAGATATAGTCAATCTATGTACTTAATTCACATAATCATTTGCACTCATTTCATAGTTACTTGGTAATCTACCAAAATACTTGAAATAAGAATAGAGTCAGAGAACAAACCGAAGTTGTCGAATCTAGCTTCCTTCTCTTTAATCTCGGTCCTAGGTTAGGCGATCGTCACCTGTCCCTAGTCAATAACATTCACGTCACTCTTAGTGAATACAATTTTAGCGAATTACAATTTTATTTTTGTTAAAAGTCTTGGGTTAAGACACTAAGTCTGTCAAAGCTTCGCCTCAGCGGCGAGGTATGGTACATTTTTCACCTAGTTCTAACCTTAATTGAACACCCATTAATCGTTTCTTAGGGTCCTTAGACATCAGTACACGAATACGGGACTTAACGACACGAAAACATGTCAAACCGGGGCTGCTGGAACTACCTGTACCGGTACAGGTGCTCGTTTTCTGCCCGAAAATGTTCGGATTTTGCATTTTTACTCATTTTTCATCCACCAATCTTCTCCAATATGTCCCATATCAAAAATCCACCATGGAATCACTTCAAAACAATTCCAAAAGTGGTTTAGAATCAATAAAAACCCTTTTCTCTCAAGTTAGGGCTTTTCCCCCAAAATCCAAATCAAAATATGAGGTTAGGGTTTTGATTTTTCTTACCTTGAACCTCTTCAAGCCTCTTCTTGTATGTTGTTTGGCCTCTTAGGAGCAATAAATGGGAAGCAAAGCCAACCCAAGCCACTCCTTGCAAGCCCCAGGTTTCTCAGTTTTTCTCTCCTTCCCAGCCCCGGGACTCACCAATGAGTTCCCAAAGACCATGTGTTTGGTCTTTATAAGTCCACTTAAGTGTAAGGCCATGTTTGGCCTTCCACCTTATTCCCAATTCTCATTTTTTTCATTTTTTTGTCTTTATCACTTATTCCTCATAAGACCTTGTTTAGCCACCCAATAAGTCCAATTTTCCATTTTTGACATTCTAACTCTTTATTTTACTTTTGGCCATTCATTTATCACAATTTCACTTAAACATCTATTCACTATAACAATTAACCCATAGGTCCCCAATTTTAAATTTTACATTTTTTCCTTTTTCTTAGGTTTATTTAGTTCAATACATTTCTCAATTTAGCATATAAAATTCAATCATATGCTCGCTCTTTCCAATTTACATTTTCAGTTTATCAAGAACATCAAATTACCGGAAAAAAACCCAATTTTGACTCAATTCAACCAAATATATATGTGTATAAATTCTATCAGTATTTTTGTTAATAAATCAAGGTACTAATGAAATAATCGGGACTTTGAAATCATTAACTCAGGTGTCAAACCATTGTGCCACCACCACTTTCTCAGAACCTATAGGTCATAAAAACTTAAATATCATCTCTAAGAATGAATCCACATGTTGAAAAAATAAATGATATGTAAACCAAATGAATCATCTCATTTGGTACATTCAGTAAATCTTGTAATATTATGAGATGCAGGACATCATGTTGGCATATCCATTTATGAAAATCGTTTTGAACAGTTCTGGAAGGTTAATCAGAGAATACCATCATCTCTCATTCGTTGTGGAGCTCAAGAGATGGACTGCATGGATATAATCTGTATTTCTCGTTTGAGTCACTATTGTTTCTTTGTTTTGCTGTTGACTGATTATTTGTTACATATCATTAGTTAAACGATTGGAGACCCAAGCTCAAACGCTTGGCGCAACATAACTTTTTATGCTCATGGGCAGTGGAGATTTCAGTGGCTTCAACCAAGCAGTGGACTTGTTGGACCAAGAAGGTGGTGATGAGGAATATTATTTGTTTAAATAAGGGAACAAACACGTGTTACCCAAAAAAAAATACTATAAAAGGACTAGGGAGCAAAAAAAAAGAGGGAGAAAAAAACGGGATCGAAGCACTAACAGTCGCCAACCATTTGTCATCTACGGGGTTAGTGTCACGAACTTATTGTGTGGGCGTCCGTGACCGCAGTTGAAGACCTTATTGAATATCAAGCATGCTGATGGGTTTGAGCTTAATGGTGTGAGAGCACTCCAGAAGGTGCGTGCAAGTGGATTAAGGTGATGCTTCTTTGGAGTTCAGGCATGCCGACCCGGTTAAGTTTGGCGAGCTTGTCGCTGGTCTTGGACTTAACTATGAAGAAGGGTGTTGGCTGCTGCCTGGCGAATTACAAGGCTGGGGTGCTTCTGCAGTGAGCCCAAGGCAGGGAGAAACCAGTCAACATAAAGGCACAAAGTGTGGCATGGCAGGCTGGGTCTTAAGAAAGTATCTATGTGAGACCGTTGTACGGGCCGCGCCGCTGCGTGAACGAATAGGCCCGTGACAAGTGGTATCAAAGCGGGACAAAAGTTCTTCAACGGTATGGTGTTGCCTTATGTCGATCTTGGTGGCCAAAAGTCTATCTCTCCCAAAGCTACATAGTAACTGATGAAGCCGTGGTGCTCGAAGCTGCAATGAGGACCCATGTAAAGTTGGTTCCTCAAATCGCCTGAGGTGCGGATGTGTCTGTGTGCATAATGGGTGCTACTTTACTACGGGTGGGGTCGTGAGTCTTTGCTTCGAGGTGGAAGTGACAAAGTGCTCCTTCCATGGCTGTGTGATGCCACGTCTGAAGATATGGACGTCCTCTTTGGCCTAGGGGTATCAACGCAGACCTTAGTCGATGATGGCTCATGGGGAGCAGCAGTCTTTTTAGGAAAGCAGAGATCGGTGAAAGGTGCCTTGCACGAGGGCTTGCAAGATATTGGGTGGGGGAGAATGTCACGGACTTATTGTGTGGGCGTCCATGACCGCAGTTGAAGACCTTATTGAAGATCAAGCATGCCGATGGGTTTGAGCTTAATGGTGTGAGAGCGCTCCAGAAGGTGCGTGCAAGTGGATCAAGGTGATGCTTCTTCGGAGTTCAGGCATGCCGACCCGGTTAAGTTTGGGGAGCTTATCGCTGGTTTTAGACCTGACTATAAAGAAGGGTGTTGGCCTACCCTACACAAACTGGTCAGGAGTTGGAGCCGCTCTCGATGAGCGGGCGAGGCTGAGCCGGTCGACATAGAGGCATAAAGTGGCGTGGCGAGTGGGTCTCAAGAAAGTATCTATGAGGCCAGGTCATACGGACCCACGCGACTGCGTGAACGAGTAGGCCCGTGACATTAGGAACTTTAAAGAAAGACTAGTCGTGAAGTCCTCCACTTTCATAACATTATAGCTGTAATGAGGGAGAAAATAAAGGAAATAAAGAAAAGGAATTGTGTGAAGATCCAGGCTTCAGGACCCGTGAGGAGAGCCCGAGAGTGTGTGGACCTCTAGGTAATTTTGAGCAATTATAGGATACAAGATATGTTAGTAATACTTGTTGTCAAGTGTGATAATTGTCAGGATATAAGATTGAAATGATTGTTAGATAATAATATAATTTATAAAAAAAATAAATGTTATTAATAATATTCTTTTAGTAAAGATTTAGTCAATTAAGAGTACAAAAATAATGTATAAATAAATTATTGAAAATAAGATTTGAAAAGGAATGAGTTTATAAAAAATTTGAAAAAATTACCTAATTTAAATACCTATCATTTGAAAAATTATCAATCGTTTGAGGTGAATAATAAAATCCTTATTGATATAATAAACTTCAAATCACAAAATTTTATAAAATATTTAGAAACCCCTTAACTTTTATTATTATGGATTAGAAAGTTAAAAATAATACCAACACTAAGAATATCAAATTAGAAAAGTTTTAGGATCCCTAAACTTCTAATTTTAGGTCAATAATTAATGATGACAGTTTCTTCATTATTATGTTAGGAAAAATACTTTCTTTGAAGTGAAATTCTTCATATTAGCTCTTTCAAGACTTTTGAGTACTCCTTTGAGGTAAGGGATATTAATACAGCTTTTGTAAAATAAAATATTTTATATGCTTTTGTGTAAAGATTATCTAAATAGTTTTTTTGAAAATATATTTATTTGTCTTTTATGTAATTTGAATGGGGAAAAGTTTAATTTGTTTTATTCTTTTGATTTTCCATTGATCAAATAGGGATTTTGTATGAAAATATTTTAAGATTTGTTTTATTTATGAAAGAAAATGTGGAGATATGATGTTTTGTGTTTTGAATTTTTGAATGAAATATTTGACTTGGTTAGTTCGACCCTATCAACGGGAATAATAGTTAACATTATTTAGCTCTTGTCAATGGAAATAATAGTTGACATTTACATTCTTTTGTAGATGAATGTAATTGATTTGAACCCCAACCTCTAGGGGTTTCGATTATAGGCTACTAATACTAGTAGTGTTTGGTTTCGTCCACCTTAAAAAGAACAAGTTGTGGTTCGTCACCCATTTGAAAGTCCCACATGGCTAAACATCATTTGAAAAGTCTCATATGATTAGGCATCATTTGATATTTGTTGACTAGAAGAAAAATGTATTTGATTTTGGGATTAATATGAAAATTATATATTTGAATTTAATATGAAATTGTTTTGATTGTATTTAAAATGAAATCTATTTGAAATTGATTTGAGAATGTTCAGATGGAAAATTTTGAATGTTCTACCGCATTTAAATACAAAGGTTTTGTGGAAAAACAAATCTCCTATTTATCATATGATTGGAAACTTTTTTATCTATGAAAATGTATTAGTATTTCTTATTGAGTTTTAAACTTACTCTTATGCGTTATATATTTTCAGATACTTTTAGTTTCAACGATGAGTGAAGGGTAAGTTGGGGATACATCATCATTGGGATTTGATTAGAAGTTTTTGTTGGATCATATTTAACTATTTGTGGAAAAAAAAATCTCCTATTTATCATATGATTAGAAACTTTTTTATCCATAAAATTGTATTAGTATTTCTTATTTAGCTTTAAACTTACTCTTATGTGTTATATCTTTTCAGGTACTTTTAGTTTCAACGATGAGTAAATGGTAAGTTGGGGACACATCATCAACAAAAAATAAGTTCATATTTATGTTAAATGTTGGGTTTTAGAAGTTAATTGAGAAAATCACTTGGATAATAAACATTTATTTTTATATTAGTTCAAAGTTGGATTTGGAAGATTCTAAATATTATTATATTCTGAATGGCTTTAGACTTTTTTTTTTTTTTTTTTTTGTCGATATGAAATTTTGAATTTAGAGAATTTATGAATTTAAAAGTTACATATTTACTCTGAATTGATGTTTGGTAATTAGACAAAATCCAGTTACAAGATGAAGGTTTATATCGTTTCACATTTTGAACCTTTGAACTTGAAATATGAAATAACCGACATGCCCTAAATTGGGTTTTGGGGTGTGACAAACCCAATTGCATTTCAATATAGTCCGGGATGGAGAAACCCTCCAAATTTCTCATGAAAGAACAATCAGCAAGCACCTCCACCTTGGCAGAGCAAACCCCCACCCCCCCACCCCACAAGAAAAGAAAAGAAATTTTTAGGATGTCATGGCTTAGGTAGCTAGTTCACAAGCTCAGCTAGCTAATTCACAAGCTCAGTTCATGAACGAGACGAACACCAGTTTAAAATAAATTTTTAGGATGTCATGGCTTAGGTAGCTAGTTCACAAGCTCAGCTAGCTAATTCACAAGCTCAGTTCATGAACGAGACGAACACCAGTTTCCAGAATCAATCAATCAACCAAGATCAGAAGCCCAAAGACACAGGTTAGTAAGATGTCAACATCACTCTTAGAGAGGCAACAAGGTAGTCTACCTAGCACATCTGAAGTCAATCCTAGAAGAGATGGCAAAAAGCACTGCAAAGCTAGCACCTTGAGAAGTGGTAAGACAGTGAAAAATTCAGTTAAGGTTGATAAGACTCAGAAGGAAAAAGAAAAGGGCGCGAATCCCACGCAAAGGTCATTTGAGTTAGAGCAGAAAGACAAGGAGGCGAAAGCACCTGCAAAGGTTGCTTTTCTATGTATATAAAATATTAAATAGGAAAAGTAACCAAATAATTGTATTTTTACATCCATTTTTTCAGAATATTAATAATTTTATATTAAATATAAAAACTTTTAAATGTCTATATTGATTTAAAAATTATTTAAAAATGTATTAAAACTATTATTCTGAATTTTAAAATTTTAAAATAAACTAATAATTTATATGTTAACATGTTTTTCAAATTTTTTTAAAATTGTAACTAAAAACTCTAGTTGTTACTCCTCTTTTTTTTCTCTCATCTTTTTTTCTTTTAATCAAAAAGAATTAATCTTTTAGTCATTCTGACCTTAAATCACCAATCTATATCTCTTTTTATTGTGTATTTTCCCAATAAAATAATTATTTCATATATATATATATATATATATATATATATATATCTAAGTTTTATTTTTATAATTTTATCGCCAACTTGTTGTGACATCTGGTTTTATCGTTGACTTATTACGATATGTAGTTGTGTTGTCTTGATACAATGGTAAACGATTCATATTACAAAACATATTCGATTTGATAGAAACATCAAACCTAAGGTCGTCAGTATGTTATGGAACTCGAATTATAGGTATTTTAGTCATTATAAGATTATCAAATATATTGGATTTGAATAAATTATTTATGTTATTAAATTGAATATTGCATCATCATTTAAAGTTTTTAACGAATTTGGCTTTATATTTTTATCCAATGTTATGAATTAATTTAGATCATCAAAATTTATTTTCACAAAAAAGTCTAATTAGTCAGAATTCCTTCTCATTTTATGAGAAAACGAAAAATTAAATAAATTAAATAAAAACTATATCCGAATCACCTCTCTTTATTTTTTATTTTTTGACTCATGGCCTCTCTTGTTTATTATTTGATGGGGATTTGAAAAAATGGGCTGTGGGGCCCACTCACCAAGCCGAGGCGCGCCAGTAAAACACACAGGCCCCGAACTGACAAAATGAAGGCCCGATCATTCGCCCCAAGGTTGGTCATGGATAATCACAGGAAGGCCCACATCCACACAAATCGAATTAAATCCGTCAATAAGGAGTGAGGATAATCACATAACATCTTATCACATAAATCAAGTGAATCTCGACTAAATCTCATCGGCAAAGGAAAATAGGATAATTCCGCATTAACTTGACTTATCTGTGAGATCAAAGCCCAGGATCTCACCAATAAGGAAAAGGAGGATAATTCTCAATAAACTACTCCATCGATATCATAGTAAATCCGATATCGATAAAGGCGAAAATATCCCATCAAATGGGAAAGAATTTAACTACCACTCAGTGGGAATAACATATACTATAAATACTAGGCCACCCCATCGGTGAAAGATGCATAAAAACACTCGCCCTCTAGCGATCCATCTTTTCTGCTCCGGGAGGCCCCGGCTTAGGCATCGGGCTGCCACGATGAAGCCCCATGACCACTTAGCTGCTTTCTCGTTTTTGCAGAGAGTGCTAAGGCCTACAGGATGACCCCGTGACAGCGATCAGACTGGCTTCAACGTCCATTGGATGGGTCTGAAAAAAAAAGCATCATCAGTTGGCGTCGTATATGGGAATGACAGTTCCTTTACAAATAAAGACTAATCTCTCAGTTACTAATGGTATCAACCGGAACCACAACAAAACCTTCAAATCCGCAAGGATCACGGGACCCGCCCGGTGTGTGACGGCAAACCTCAGTAGCGTTAAGCGATGCAAGCCAACACGGATGAGGTGGAGCGCTCAGCCTCCTGATCAGCGCTGATAGGAGAGTTAGAGCAACTCGCGGGCGGATGCAGCGCCCACGGGGGCACGACAAACTCAAGAAGGTCACTTAACATCACCCTCATGAAGGGCAACATGTAGTGGCACTCCCAGGAGCCGAAAGCAGAAGCGAGAATCAGCCAAGCCAGGGGTATGTGACACATGGCCCTGGGTGGAGGGCAACGACGGCCTTTCGGAGAGCATGAGGAACTATGCCATCCTCGTGAGGACGGAGGAGGCAATCGTGGTGGAGGTTGAGCCTCCTAAGCGGGGAACTTCGATCGCGTAAAAGGAAGTTGTAAGGGATGGCTCTGATACTATGGAACACCTTGGTGCAACAAGCTGGAGTCATAAATTCACGGCGAGGAACTTTCGCTTCCCTCTTGGTAAAGTTCGAGGAATGCCACAAGTGGAAGCGTTCGATGGTGCCAGAGATCCCGTCGATCATCTCAACACTTACAAGAATCAAATGGAGCTGCATGGGTATCAGGACCCTATGCGATGCAGAGCTTTCGCTATCACGTTAAAAGGCCCAGCCTTGGCTTGGTTCTTGAACTGGCCCTCATCATCCTCTGGGTGGAAATTCATCATTTAGTGTCTCCAGCTATTCAGAGGCATTGCTGCAGACCAAGTTATCATCTGTGATATGGCGGGCTGTAAGGCTTTGAGATCTCAGTTAAGGAGAGTTGTGTAGATTCTTTGAAGGTAGATATACCTGACGAAAAGTTCGTGATCATCGCCTTCATTCTTCCGAAATTTAGAGTGCGATCAAGATTTGATGTTTCCATTTCAAAAACCCTCCAAGCAAGCATGGCTGAAGTGCTCACAAAAGCGAAAAAGTACATTAATGGTGAAGAAGCCTCATATCCGAAAAGGCTCCTCAGCCCATAAAGAGAAAAGCGGGAGCGATAAGTGACAGGACGGGACCCGAAGACAAAAAATGGCCAGGGAAGGTCTCGAAAGAAAGATGGAGAAACGGTCCAGGCGTGAAGCGCCAGAACCTTCGGTCCACTGTGGGCTGACAGCGGCGTATTCTCGACGGTTCCCTCTGACGACCCTGTGCTCGTAGGTCTTGAAGTGCAAAATGAGCGGTTCTGAGGTGGCCGTCCGGATGAAGTCGGTCCCATGCGAGATAATGCAGGTGTGGAGTTCGCAGGGATGCGGCGTTGGATGATTGCATCACATTTCGGGGAAAGAAATAAAGTGTGGTGGCGTGGTATCTCCGGCGGCTTCGCGGCACACGAAGGTCAAGCTCAAGTCGGGCTTAGGCTCGACAACCACTTTGCTACCTCGGACAACCTTCGTACTAACAGGACTTTAGAAATCCATGTGATCTTGGAATTGGATTCGTAGGAGGAGGGAGTCAGCTCAACCAGGAAGGCCATCTGACATCGGGTCGAGAGATAATGGAAATTATTTGTGTCCAGCGCTCGGCTCGACACATCCATAACATTCTCGACTCGTATCACGGAGGGATGCAGTACCCCCATGGCAGCCACTGGTAGCCTGGCGGTTGTGGCCAACAAAGCGGTCCATCGGGTCCTAGTTGACGCCAGTGGGTTCGTGACATCTCTTGTGTGGCGCCAATGAATGGACGTCGGAGGGCTAAGAATTTGAGACAGGTCGACACCCGCTTGCGAGGATTCTGCGGAGAAAGTGTTACCCTTGGGCTCAATACAACTACGTTGCTCCCACTTTGGGAGACCCCTGTGCCCGAGGAGCGACCACGGCAAGATTCCTCGTTATGCGCCCGTGACTATAATATGTTGCTGAGGAGACCATCTCTCGTCTGATAAGGCCGTTCCCTCAGCGTACCACATGATGATCGAGTTTCCACCACAAGCGGGCGATTAGGAATGGATTCGAGAGATGCCAGCGTGGCGAGAGGTGTTACTCACGCATCCATGAAGCAAAAAATGGTCGACAACGTATACCTGGACTAGCTCGACATGCACGACGAAGTGAACACCCGACCTGAACCCTCGGAAGAGGCTGGAACACATGCGCTGATGGATGGCGACCGAACACCTCTTCATTAACCAAAGCGAGACGCAAGCCCTCTTGCCCATTGAGACATAACAGAGCGTCTTGGTGGAAGCCAAGCGGATATGGGGGATTGACCTGATAATCACTCATAGGGCTAGCGTTAGCCCGTCCTCCGAGCCCGGTCGAAGAGAAGAGCTGCGTCGAGGAAAGACAAGCGATCAATGAGTCGACAAACTCCTCGGAAGAACTTGTCGGAGAGGTTGAGATATCTGAATGGTTGGCCAGCGTTATACTCGTCAGCGAGCGGTAAGTGGCGACTGCGCATCGACTTATTTGATGTCAACAAAACGCCCGAAGGATAGTTTCCCTTTGTTGGCTGATCAACCTCGTCATTGAATGCTGGCGACGCGAACTCTCGGTTTCGTGATTACTTTCTCTGACGCTACAACCAGGTCGATGGATCAGATGTAAGAAGGTACCGTTCGTTACGGGAAGGGAACCTATTGCTATCGTGTGATGCCACTTTGGGCTCAGAATCGCGGGAGCTCTTGTAAGGAGAATTTGGTAAGGATGTTCTAGAAGCGAGATAGGAACGTCTATGGAGGTGTATAAATTGACATGTTGGTGAAGTCCACCAGTCGAGATCACATAGCTCATGTCAGGGGCGTTCCCGGATCCTGAAGAGTCTGACATGAAGTGAAATCAGCAGTATTTTGTAGAGTATATTCTGGAAAAATTCTTGGTTTCATAGTCCATGGCAGAATTCGAGGCAAATCCAGACAAAATAAAGGTTGTGCTCGACATGTCGCCGCCATCAAGCATAAAGGAGGTCCAGCGTCTGACAGGAAGGATTGCCGCTTTAAGCCGATTCGTATCGGGGCTAGCGTCATGTCGACCTTTAACTGATCTGATAGAAAGCTTTTGATGGGATATGAAGTGCGAAGAAGCATTCGGCATTAAAGACATGCCAGGCTCCCCCCACTGATTCGGTGCCACGGTGGGTTGAAATTTGAATCAACAATATTTATATACCTAAGTTCCTCTTTGCCGTGGTCGAGCCCCTCTTTGCGGTATAATTGGTCAGGGTCGAACACGGGGATGGGTTTTCATCCTAGAAATGGTTTGCATTAGGGCATGAAGGTAAGGCTTTCTATTTGGACTTTTTGGATTTGTGTCAAAAGCTGTAAATGGTTTAAACTGGAAATTGCAAAAACTGGAAATGGTAAAAACTGAAAATTAAAGTGAAGAAATTAAACTTTGAAGATTTAGGTCCTGACTTGTGATGAGGCAAGCATGTCTCAGTTTTATCCTCCTATGTGAGTCAACACGGGATGCGATTATGGCCCTTTTTGTTTAAAAACCTAACATTCCTTTATCATTTTCTAAGGCTAGTAAAGACCATCCTAAAGAATCCACAATGCATCTCTCACCCGAGCAGACCACAAGTATGGAGAGTATTGGCCAAAAGCAAATAAAGTCGATATTATTAACCTAATTTGAAGAACCTAACATGTAAATGCTACCTCGAGCTCGTAAAAACCATCCTAAAGAACAACGAGTCCTAAAGCATAGAGTATTGGCTAGAACAATAACATCCCATGTTATGCAAGCGAATTTTGAAAATAAGGGCCATAAATACACTACGTGACTTTTAGTACAAGAAGACAGACATGCTTAACCCCACCACCAAGCTAGCTTCCTTCCTCTTCAAAGGAAGGAGCAGCCAGCATCTCTTGGTTATTAATCATAAGAGGTGTGTTTAGCGACGAAAGGGAGAAAGAGAGAAAGAGAGAGAAGAGAAAATAAAGCAAGCTAAAAAAAACTAAAACTTTATTTACAAGCGATAAAATGAAAAACTACAAATCACCAAAATTCTTGTGTTAAGCCCTCTCACATAACTAACTTTATTACAAAACATGAGAGTATTTATAGGCCTCCTCGAAAGTATATTGCAAAAACCCTAATAACTAGGCTAAGTTATGAGACGGTGGGTAAATAAACCAAGTTTGAAGCGGTTGCATTAATTACAAAGCATGAAACGAGGCCTGCAAATTTCGCTCTGAGGATGAATTTCGTAAATTAGCGGGTGGCAAGGTTTAAGCGAAATTAGCGTAAGCCGCGAGTGGCAATGTTCTAGCGAAATTAGCAATGTTGAAATTTCGCTAGCTAGCGAAGTTAGCTAGCTAGCCCGAGTAATCGAGTGAAGCGAATTTCGCAAATGCACAGTGCAAGTTGACTGGCAATTTCGCAATTTGTCTTCGAGATTGCGAAATGTTTGCGAGAAGGTCGCTAAGTTAGCGAATTGATTGCGGGATTGGTTGCGAAATTAAGCTAGGATTGCGGGTGGTTATGACAGTGCGAAAATCCTGTTTTCTTTGTTCTGCATGCCTCTCGTCACGTAATAGCGCATCTCATTTCCTCCGGCTTTTCCTTTGTTTTCCATTGATTTTTGGGGCTTGTTGATGGCTGAGACTAAACTTCCCGACCTCATGATTGATCATTTGCATTGAGGTTGAAGTTCAAATAATACAAAGAAGTCTACAAAACAACCAAAAACACCCTCGAAATTGACATAAAGATGTTACTAAGATGACTTGAACACTTCCAATTGGGATATATGACATAGTTAATGATCAAAAAGTACTCAAAACCTATCTAATATAGGGTTCGAAATTGCACTTTTGAGCACTAATCACACCCGACAGATTACTAATTACTTAACAGTACAGAAGCCAAAATTGGGGTGCAGCCATGGTGTTTTCAAGTTGTGTTTCAAAAAGTTATTATTATATATTACAAATAACATTGCTTCACAAGTGATGACAGTTGAAATCAACATTTGAAAACCTATATCTGAATAAAATCCATAAGAGAACAATTTTAGAACCTTTTTCTTGTTTCATGATTTTCAACTTGGATTTCCACCTAAGTCTAATGGTTCTTTTTGTAGCAGTTCAGCCAATCATTTGCAAATTATACAACTTCTTTGTATGGCCTTGAGTTGTGAGATTAACCTGGAGATATTTGAATTATACTTTCTTTCTTTATTCATCTACATCGTAGAGTGCAATGCTTAAATCCGACTTCACCAAAGTCGTGTAGAGGATCCCATAGATGACTCCCAACCAATTAGGTTTAGGGCATCAAGCCAAAGGATCAATGACCACTAATAAGGCCACCGGACTCAGAGACCTGGCTTGAAAGTGGTACCGAGTGGTGAGCTGCCTATCTTTGTGTAGCAGACACCAAATGGGTGACCAGGAGCCAAATTCGAGAAACCAGGGCATGGGTTTTTCAAAAACTTCAGCCACCGCCTGGATTGTGCTGGTTTAAAGCCAAAACTTCGACATTTTCTTTCTTCACTGTTTTTCTTTGCCTGACGCTGCTGCTGCGCCTTTTTCTTTTTGGAAGACAGTAGTGATCTTCAAATGTGGAATGACCTCTGGGTTATGGCACATTTCGAAGCGGTTGCAGAAGTGGAAGAAGGCACTGAGCTACTGCATTTCATTAGATAATACCGTCAGATGTGACACCAGCGCAGGGAAATTTCAGTTGAAACATCTTTGAACAATTATTGATTCAAATTATTTCGCTATGGATTGATTTCTAACATATAAGAGTCAGCGTGATGATCAGTCATCCAGTTACAAACTCAATTCAGTGTTCGATTTGAAATAATTAATTGTTAAAATTTAGAGCAATTCAGTTGTTGATTTAAATAAGTGATTATCTGGTTTGAAAACTTCTATATATACATAGGGGTTATGAATATTCATCATGCAAAAGTGAATATCTCATATAATCTGATGGCTTTTGATATAATAAATGACCAGCCGTACATGCGACCACATAGCATATCGCGCCTCATGTGTGAAAATCATAAATATTAAATTGTGGCGGTTGATAAGTGAAACGTAAATCGAGAACTGCCACCTATTCTTTGTGATGTTTGATGGTAAACTCTTCTTGTTTTGGGATCTCAATGTTTTGTCAATTGGCGGAGCTCTCTGCCGGGGTGGGATCATGGAAGACCGGTGGGTGTGATCTGACAAACATGAGTCTTGTGTTGTCCCCGAGTGACTCAGGCAAAACAAATCTCAGATCCCATCTTTTATCAGCGGGCTACCCTGAGTGTTTGTGATCTGAATAGCATCCATCACTCAAGATATCTCCTCCATTTGGCACATGTTATCTTTCAGGGCATTGGGTGTCATGTTGATATGAAGGCAGATATCTGTAAGGCTCATGTTTGAAATAATCAGGTGGTGGAGGGAGATGGGAGGGAGCAGTCTGAAATAAGGGTGGGAGACATATATGGGCTCAGAGTGGTATATCCATCGTGGTGGTCATGACCTCAGAATCAGACCTCCTCACGATCTCATGGCGTACTGTGAATCAGGCAGGGCATGATCATGCCAGATCAGCCTTCACTGTGGTATGCAATATATCTATCACAGTACTCAAACCATCACATCAAAGACACATGGGAAAAACACCGCACAAGAGAGTGATATCTTCTCTGCGTGCGAAGTCTCTATGGAACCATACCATCAATATGAGGCGAGGAAATCATGCGGCTGGATGAGGCTCAAGCATAGAGCCTTGAGATCAGGTACAATCCTCTCAGGACCGGGTCCCTCCTCGCATAATCATGGAGGAATAAATAAATCTTTTTGCTCAGAGATAGTGATGATGAGCCTCTCCATGAGGCCTGAAGCCATACTAAGATCAAGATTTGGACCATTGTGCATGCAGCCAGTCACTCAACCATGTTTAAGGCGGGAGGTGAGAGTTAAATCTATAACCTCAAAGCATTGGGTGGTATCTGTAATCTCAGCAAAAATCATGCTTTGGGTGAGTACTCCCAGTGAATCTGTCATCTTTAATGGATCTGGGTGGACATCTAGTGGGGATCCATGGAGTGAGTAGAATTATAGCTGGTTCCTCTACAGAGCGGCCGAAGCGTAGTGAATCGCCAATGGGAGAGCGATCCCTCCAGATCAATCTCATGAGCTCTGGTATGCAAGATGATACAATGATCGGGGAGCGTAGTGAAGCAATCTTCTGGCGAAGTAGTCAAACTAACGCCTCATGTGCATTAAGGTGAGATGTCTCCAGGCATAGGCAGCACCTCTGAATCGCGAAGGCGAAGATGACAAGCTGTCAGATGAGGTGTGCCTCAAGCATTGATCATTGATGATGGTGTGGTCTCTGAGAGATGATGCTGGGCGAAATGAAGCCTCTTGGCGGGCCTCCTGCTCTCTGAAGTCTGGGGATGAGGCAAGGACCACATCAGTGTCTGACAACGTCTGAATCCAGGAACAGTGGAATAAACCACCAGGGCAGATGATATTTGTAAATCTGTGCTCAGCCTTGTCATGGCTGCAGTGTGTCAGCCTCCTAAGCTCAAATTAAATGCTAAATCTCACTTGGGAGCAGTGGACCTCATGGACATATAGTCGTAAATCGCTGCTAACGAAAATAATGAGCTGCGATCATGTGTGGGGTCTGTACCTCCTGAAGCGAGCTTCTCACGGAAATCTTCGAATCACGCGGAAGGCTGCGTTTCTCAGATCAAACCGTGGCGGCTCTGGCCATCTTGAGGCCAGCTACGGCGCCGTCGGAGACCGAAAAATACGAATGCTGGGGAAGAACGCAAGGCTGGTGGCCGAACAATGGTGTTAGCTGGCTAAGCGCGGGGCTTGGCGAGCCGCAGGCTCGCGTGGTGGCGGCTCGGGGAGGGCTTCGGTCGGGCGAAGGCGCGGCTCGAGGCTGAACTTCACGGTCGTTTGAAGTCACGGGCTAGCGGCGTGATGGTGAAGCGGCTTCGATGACCGGCGCGATCTTTAGGATGCGAGGGCGTATTTGGGCAACCTAGGCAAGGCAGCGTTGGGGCTGAACATCTGTGGGGAAGAAAGTGAGGTGGCGGTTGGCTAGCCCCTCGAGGGCCAAATGAACATCCCACGACAATGAAGATCTTTTAATACTCGTGAAATTTCTGCCCGGATAATAGTCTTCTGCGTTCAAAACTTTAAAATTAATTACTAATATTAATAATAATATAATTAAAAATTATTGTTAGCAAATTTACTATAATACTATGATTAGTATTTGAAACATACTATTTTCATATACAACTAAATTATAAAGAAAGGAAAAATTGCTAAGTAAAAAAAAAATTTTTGAAAAATTATTAAGACTAACAGAATTAACTAATATAAGACAAAAATTAAAATTTGTGAACTGCAATCCGGTTTTTGAAAACACCGAACCAGTTCAAGTTCAGCAATACTCAAAGTCGAGAGAATGATCTCCTACGACCCCCGTGCGTGGCACAGGCGCTCCATGATATTGGGTGACCAATTGTTGATCTGCTCCTCGGTGATGAGCATTGAATTGAGCAATTGGCTTCTTGGTGGTGTTGTTGGCAAGACAATTCTTCTTTATCTCCATGGTTGATTACTCCTTGCATTTCTGGACCTTTGTGTTTTCCTCCACGTGATCATTTGAAACAATTTCATAATTTTGATTTTCAATTTCCCTGCTTGACTCATGTTTGTTGTTCAAATGAAAGATATTCAACTCCATGGTCATGTGCAAAAGTTAATTGCATGACTCCATTCCGGCAATTTATTATTGCATTAGCAGTGGCCAGAAATGGTCTTCCTAAGATGATTGGTACATGATTGGGTTCAGTAGCAATTGGTTCAGTGTCAAGTACCACAAAATCTACTGGGTAGTAGAATTTGTCTATCTTTACTAAGACATCCTCAACTATCATGAGTTTCAGCGATCTATCGACTGATGAGTGTGATTGAGGTAGGTTTAAGCTCACCTAAACCTAAGCGCATGTATCGAAATAATTGGATTCTTGCAGTCTAAGTAGCAATGCCTTATTTATGCAATTCCCGCGATATTAGTGTATTGTGGGAGAACGGGATCCTTGTACTTAACAAGGGGTATTTGCTTTGGATTATGACATGTTCGGTGAGAAATGCTTTCTTCTCAATGCCTAATCCCTTCTTAATTGTACAAAATCTTTCAAAAAATTTTATAAGCGGGAACACATTTGATTAGGTCGATAAAGAGTATGTTAACCTTAAACGCCTTAAAACCTCAAGAATGCCTGCTTGTTGAGATGCCTTCTTCTTACCTCTAAGTGCTTGTGGAAATGGAGGTGGTATACGGTATTTCATTGAATCCTCCTCTAAAAGAATAGGCTCAGGTTGCAATTCTTCTCCCTGCCTAGGTTCTTTAACAGGTTTTGGCATAGGTTGAACAACCTCTTTTCCACTTCTCCAAATTGATTATGGCCTTTACCTCATCCATTCCCGATCCTACCTCATGAATCCCTTAGGATTTGGGACTGTTTGTGATGGAAACCTCCCTTTCTCTTGTACCTCAAGCAACTTGTTAATCTTGGTGATTGAATCTTTGTAGGTTGTCGATTTTACGGATTTGAGATTACTCTGAAGCCATGCCTTCTCTCTTATTCAGTGTACTTTCTACAGTATCAATCCTTTGTGCCCGGTTGCATTAATTCCTTTTGTTTACCGTAAGTTTTACACATACTCCAATTAATATGGCCTCTCTTGGAGAAGGATGGTGGTTGTTGTATTGTGAGGAAAACGAAGCGAGGTTTAGCACACAGGGAGTACGTAAAGCCGGGGGGGTTGGGTCTCCATGCAAGATTAGGGTGATTCCTCTAATTGGAATTGTAGGTATTACCATATGGAGCATTGGATTGTTGTGGCTTGTATTGTCCTACCGAGTGTTGCACAGTCGAGCATCAAATCCTTCCTTGCGGGGGCCATAGGACCTTTGTTACGTTGGGTGTGCGGGGATTGAAAATTGGTGCAAGTTGGCGTGCGGGATTTTCGATCAACGCTTGCACTTCATGGGTTGTTGCCTTCAAGCTCTCTGTTCCACGGCTAGAGGTGGAAATCCTGGCTCTCATTTCTATGTCTTCGAGCGATTGCATACATCCACCCCTTTGGTTGACTGGTGGTTTCCTTCCCCTTATCCGTTTCTCTGGGATTAGTTTAATCCCAACCCTTAGAAGTTTCAGCCACCTTCAGTTTAAGAAATCCATGGCTTCATCGGAGATGTTTTGCTTAAAAATCTCCCCACACATGGTTTTCTAAAAATGCCTCATGGCGGGAGACATACACCACCATAGAAGTGGTTCACCAACATCCATGTGTCAAACCCGTGGTGTGGACATGCAACGATGGTTTCCGCCGTCTCTCGACCTTTGGTAAAATCTCTCCACCATCTGGTACCAAAGGTATAAATTTGCCTTTCAAATTATTAGTCTTATTAGTGCGAAAAACTCTTGAGGTCGACTTAGGCTTCGGTAACTCCTCTTATGGTTCTAGGCCTCAATGAGTTGAGCCATATCTTGGCCTTGTCCTTTAGAGTCAACGGAAATGCCTTTAGCTTCAGCAAATCCATGTCCATCATACCTTCCTTGAAGGTAATGCAAACCTCCTCAAAATCCCTAATATGAGTGTATGGATTTTCATTTTCCATCTTCCATGATATGTGGGAGTAGGGGTGCAAATAAGGCCTCCTTTGCTACATCTTCGACGGGAGGAATGATACGGGGATGGGGCACTAACTCTAGGAGGGTGGATGTGATCCCTCATGGTTCTATATGCATTTGGATTCATGGGGGTTCCTGGTTGGCTCTGTTGTTCCTCAGGTATGGGATCCATGGTATCAGTTGGTACACTAACTTCACTAGCTAGGTCAAGTTGTGTACTTATCTATAATCTACGATGTCTACATCCCCTTTGTTGCATACAGGTTATTTACACGATTAAGAGACAACAAAGAGCAACAAACAACTTGCAAAAGATTAGAGTAACTAACAACAATAAAGGCGTGAATGAAAAGCGGCGAAGCAGTGCGATTCTTTGCAAAGTGCTAAGCGCGGGTTCCTGCCATTTGAGATCTGAGGTAAAAAAGGTTACGCCGCTTGTGATGTGGATCCTGAGTACTCTTCAACACCATTAGTAGTTTGGCACCATCCCGACAGCGGCGCCATTTGATTCGTGCTGCCACGATGGTGGTTTGAGATCAGCAATATTTTCTCACCTAAGTTCCTCCCTCACGCTAGTCAAGCTACTTTGCGGAGTATAATTAGTCAGGGTCGAACAGGATGGGTTTTCATCCTAGAAATGGTTTTGCATTAGGGCATGAGTAAGGCTTTCTATTTAGACTTTTTGGATTTGTGTCAAAAGAGCGCCAAATAGTTTTAAAGCTGGAAATTGCAAAAGCTGGAAATGGTAAAACTGAAAATTAAAGTGAAGAATTAAACTTTGAAGATTTGGAGTCCTGACTTGACAAGCTAGGGCAAACACATGTCCTCGGGTTTTATCCTCTGTGTAGTCAGCACGGGATGCGGAGTTATGGCCTTTTGTTAAAACCCTAACATTCCTTTATCATTTTCTAAGGCTAGTAAAGACCATCTAAGAATCACAGCGCATCTCTCACCCGAGCACTGAACCCTAAAGTATGGAGAGTATTGGCCAAAACAATAAAAGTCAATGTTATTTAACCCTAATTTGAAGAACCCTAACATGTAAATGCTACCTCAGAGGCTCGTAAAAACCATCTAAAGAACAACAGTCCTAAAGCATGGAGAGTATTGGCCAAGACAATAACATCCCATGTTATGCAACTGAATTTTGAAAATAAGGGCCATAAATACACTACCCGTGACTTTTAGTACAAGAGGACAAACATGTAACCCCACCACCAAGCTAGCTTCCTTCCTCTTCAAAGGAAGGAAACAGCCAAGCATCTCTTGAGTTGTCATCCTCAAGAGGTGTGTTTGGCAGCCAAGAAAGGGAGAGAAAGAAGAGAGAGAAAAGAGAGAGAAGAGAGAAAATAAAAGCAAAGCTAAAAAAAACTAAAACTTTATTTACAAAAGCAGTAAAATGAAAAACTTACAAATCACCAAAATTCTTGTATTCACTTCTCTCCACCTCCTTTCTTTATTACAAAACATGAGGGGTATTTATAGGCCTCCTCAAGTGTAAATTACCAAAACCTAATAACTAGGCTAAGTTATAGGACAATTGAGTAATAAAACCAAGTTTGAAAGGCGGTTGCATTAATTACAAAGCATGGCCAGACTGTAATTTCGCTCTGAGGATGAATTTAAGCTAAATTAGCGAATTTGGCAAGGTTAGCGAGAATTGGCAGTAAAAGCAAAGTGGCAATGTTCTATAAATTGGCAATGCCGAAATTCCCTTCTTCAGTAAAATTTAACTAATAACGAAATTATCAGTGAGGCGATTATGGAAATGCTGATCTGAGGAATTGGCTGTAAATTTATAATTATGTTTGAAATTAAATCATTTATGAAATTAAGCTAGGATTATAGGTGAATTTACGGAGTTGATTGAAATTAAAACAGTTAGAATTGTTCTTAAACAAGTTGTGAAAATATATTTCTTTGTCTTGCATGCCCTCTGTCTGTCTTCAGTTGCATCTCTCATTTCCTCCACTTTTCCTTTGTTTTTTCCGGTGATTTTTGGGCTTGTTGATGGCGAGACTAAACTTCCAACCTCATGATTGATCATTTGCATTGAGGTTGGAGGAAGTTCAAATGTGTACAAAGTCTACAAAACAACCAACACCCTCAAATTGACATAAGTGTTACTAAGATGACTTGAACACTTCAATTGGGATATATGACATGATTAATGATCAAAAAATTACTCAAAACCTATCTAATATAGGGTTCAAAATTGCACTTGCACAGGCACTAATCTCCCCCCAAATTATGGTGAGCCCCTCTGAAGGGGAGCTCCTCCTCTATACTGCCAATTTAGACTTTTCGACCAGTCTTTGTCCTCGTCGAGGCCAAGATCAGTACAACGTCCGATTGTACTATTGCAGCGGCTAAGAGGAAGCGAGAGAAAATTTTAGGTCGGAAAGTGTCTTGGCATTAGTGACGCGACCCAAAAAAGCTCAGCCCCCTACTTCGGGCTCATACCGTTGAAGTTCCAATGGAATATCTATGAAACCGTGCTCACATAAGCGGAGACCTCGGAAAGTGATGAAGTGGGCCGTAGAATTGACGAGTTCGACATGGATATAAGCCGCGCAATAAAGGCGGGTCTTAGCGGACTTCGATCATGGAATTCCTCGTGAGCACCGCTGAACGGCTCAAGCATGGTGACATCCCCATCCCCGGAGACTCTTTGAGACGGGGCCCGCAAATGCCTGAAGCGGGCAGGCTAATCGACCTCCTGAAGGAATAGATATTGAGTACGCACTCGGATTCATATTCCAAGCCTCCAACAACGAGGCCGAGTATGAGGCCGTCATAGCTAGCCTCAACCTCGCCCATTCAATGGATGATAACCGGCGAAGTGCGGTGACTCCCGGTGGTGAAGTAAGGCAAATGAGAGGACACCTATGGGGCCAAAAGTGAAAAAATGATCACATGCACTCCAAAGGTGCAGATTTACTAAAAAGTTCGTCTTTGGTCCGAGTCAAACACATACCTAGAGCGGAGAACTCCCGAGCTGATGCTTTGGCAAAACTAGCGACAACCTCACAAGAAGACCTCAGTAGACTAACGCTTGTCGAATACCTTGCAGAACCTTCTATAGATCTCTATGGGAAGTCACTAGCCAGAATTAGAGCCAAATTTGGATGGGGCCCATTTAGGATTATAATAAGGCGGATGTCTGCAGGCGGCTAGAAGATCCACTCCAAGATTAGACGAGGTCGACGGGTTCACTAATCATAAGGAAGCCTTTACAAGCGAGGTTTTCCACACCCCATCCTTAAGTGCATCGCGGGGAAGACCTTGAGACCTCGTACTCAAGGAAGTACACGAAGGCGTATCTGAATCATATCGGGCTCGGGAGTGCGGGAAAGTGGTGGCGGGGATATTGGCCCTCCTGATGCTCGGAGGCGTGGTGTCGACCTAGTCGGGAAATGCGAGATTTGCGGGGGCATGCTCAAATCTCTCACCTCCCATCTAAGCCTGACATTGATCCGCAAGCCTGCAGCCTTTCAATAGTGGGGCTTGGATTATATTCAGGACCTCTTGCCCATTGGGAAGGGCGATGCAAAATTCATCATCGTTGCGAGTGGACTACTTCACCAAATGGTGAAGGCGACTGGCTACAATCGCGAATACAAAGAATCGCCGTTGTAATGGTAACATAATATCTGGGGTTTTGGTATCCCGAAACAAGGTGTGAACAATTGAAGATACGTTGATAACGCGAGTTCGAGGATTTTGTCTTGACTCGGGATCAAAAATTATTACTCGTCCCCGGCACATCCTCAATCTAATGGTCGAAGCGACGGCAGTGAAGACCCAGTGGAAGATCTTAAAGGAAAATGGGTAGAATACCTCCCAGGGTGTTATGGGCATACGCAACTACGGTCGTGACCCAGGAAACCCCTTTAGCCCTAGCCTTCGGCCGCGAGAAGCGTGCTTCCCGTCGAGTCGGATTAAAATCCCAGGATCCGAATTGGCAAGCGTGGAACCGCAGTGAGGCTCTCATGAATCTAAACGCCACTGTGTTGAAAAGCTACGAAGCGAGGTCTAAAGCACATGAAAGATTACCAAAGGAAGACGACGAGGTATTACAACCAAAAAGTCAAACCCAAAAGTTACAAGCCTAGAGACCTAGTCTTAAAGAAGCTCCTACCAGCGAGGAAGAATCCAGTGCATGGAAAACTAGGACCCAGCTGGGAAGGCCCCTATATCGTGACTCGTGTAATCAGACCTGGCAATTATGAGCTCCAGACGGAAGAGGGAAAAATTCTACCTCATACTTGGAATGCTGAGCACCTTAAGCATTTTTATCAGTAGGCCTCTGGTTGTAATCTTAAATAAAGTATTATCGATTAATGATGTGTTTTATTGATTATCCGATCGGGCGTCCATGATCGGGGAATGTACAAAAGAGGTTACATACATCGGGTCACGCAAAATTCAAGATTCAAAAAATAAAACATCTCTTTATTATAATAAGGTACAATTGATTACAATCCAGTAGTGTCATTCTTGTCAAACAAACCGTACAAACGGTTCCCTCGAAAAAACCCTCGAAAGAAGGAAAGGAAAACGGAGATAGAAAGGAAGAAAAAGGAAAGGAAGAGTTTGTGCGTCTGAGAAGAGAAGGCAAAGGAAGGGAAAAAGGAGAATGAGATGAGGAAGAAAAGGAGAAAGAAAAGAGGAGAGAATGAAAGAGAATGAGAAGGAGAAAATAGAAAGCGTCTGAAATGTGCCCTCTCGGCCACACATCCTGACACGAAGCTAGGAGATAACACAACTCCCATAAAGGTGAGACTAGGGAAAAACAAAACTCCTACAGGTTGAGGCCCATGAGCGAACCGAGAATCCCTAGGCGGATCCCCTGCCGAAGGCGATAAGCCGACGCTTCATTTCATTATAGATTCCAGGTTCAAGCACGAGGGAAAGGACGAAGATTGATATGGGCTCCATAACAACAGAGCCGTCATTTATAAGAAGACTAAAAGCACTACGGAGGCTTCGGCTGTCGTTTCCGGTCTCCATGAACCAGCATTAAAGATACTCACATCTTTCCCGAGTGGAAGTCGAGCAATTTGCATGTAACATTTCGATTCTGAGCTCTTGACTTAGGAAGGCCTGGCGCCCGGGGAGCCCGATAACTTCGGTTTGTGACTCGCTCTACGCTCAGGCCATGCAGCCTAAGAGTCAGTTTAGCTCAGGCTATTCAACTCACAAGGCCTCGGCGCGGAGCGATAGCTCGATTTGACTAGCTCGGCTACTGCGCTTTCGAGTCATGCGGCCCTAAGTCAATCACGGCTCGAAGCTGGCCATTTGCACAAGGCCTTAGCGCGGGGCCTAGCGGCTTCGGTTTGCGAGCTCAACTGCTGCTGCTCGGGCCATGCGGCACAAGAGTCAATTCGCTCAGGCTGTCGACCCTGAGGCCTCGTAGCGAGGGCGGTGGCTCGGTTTGCGAGCTCGGCTACGCTCGGGCCGTACGGCCTGAAGTCGGTTCGACTCAGCTATTCAGCCCACAAGGCCTCGGTGCGAGGCCAGTGGCTGGGTTGCGAGCTCAACTACTCTGCTCAGGCAATGCACCCTAAGAGATAGTTCGGCTCGGTATTATTGTGAGCCCTCGCGCCGAGGCCAGCTGACTCAGTTTAACGAGCTCGGCTACTCTCGAGGCCATGCGGCCTATAAGAGTCGGTTCAGCTCGGGCTATTCAGCCTGAGCCTCGCGCCAAGAGCCCACCGGCTCAGTTCGACCAGAGCTCACTACTCTCACTTAGGCCATGCAACTGAAGAGTCGATTCGGCTCGGGCAGATTCGGCCCGCGAGGCTTGGCGCCCGAAGCCCGGCGGCTCGGTTTGAAGGCTCAGCTACTCTGCTCGGGCCATGCGGCCCGAAAGAGTCCAGTCGGCTCGGGCGATTCGACCCGCGGGGCCTCGGCCCGCAGGGCGATGGCTGGTTGAAGGCGCTCAGCCGGGCCATGCGGCCCCGAAAGTCGGTTCGAGCTCGTTATTCCGACCTGAGCCTCGGCGCCCCGGGAGCCCGGCGGCTTCAGTTTGAAGAGCTCCTTCTCTACTCGGGCCATGCGGCCCGAGTCATTTCATTTCAGTGATTCGGCCCACAAGGCCTCGGCGCCCAGAGCCCCGTGCTTCCGGTGAAGGCTCCTTCTCCGCTGAGCCGTGGCCCGAAGTCGATCCCATTTCGAAGTATCCGGCCGCGAGCTGTAGTAGCTTAGTTTGGCTGTACTCCACGAACCGCCTGCGGCCCGGGAGGTAGTTTGTCTCAGACTGTCGACTCATCAAGCCTCGAGACCCCAAGAGCCAGCGGCTTAGTTTGAAGAGCTCGGCGCTCGACTCGAGTCCTCTGGCTGGAGATTTTGCTCAACTCGAGCCGCTGTCGGTATGCAGCGAAGTTGATTCGATTCATGCAGAATAGCGCGAAGTGCACAAGTAGAGATGAAAGTAGTGAAATAAAAAATGAATATTCATTAAGGAAAAGGCTACATATGTTCTGGGCCTCAAGCCCAACAAAAAAAAATGGCGACATGCAAGCGAAGATATATGCGGGAAATCAGACATCAGAGGAAGGAGCAGAGGGTGAAGAAGGGGAGTGGGCCTCAGCGAGGGTATACGGTTCCCGAGAATAGTGCTGCGGAGGACTCCTACACTTTCTTTTTTAGTAGGATGTCGAAGTTAAGTCAGACTGGATAGACGTGCGCGACCTTCCTACGAAGAATGAAGCCACCCAGAAGCCCATTGAGTACAGGCCTCGTCCCTCAATCTCCCTATAACTTCGTCCCTCTGAGCGACCAGAGTTACTTGTTGATGAAGGTCCCCATGCAGTCCACGACACTCCTCAGCCAGGCGTTCTACAGAGCTTATAGCCTCGTGACGAGCTCCTTCTAGCAGCGCTGTCTTATCCCGCAGCTCGTCTCTAGCCGCACGTAACTCTTCTTGAGACACCCGCAGCTCGGCTGCGGGACGTGAAGCTCATCCGACCATCTCGAAGCTCGGTTGGGGCGGGACTTCAGCCATCCTTGGCCTCGGCAAGTCATTTTTGTGCATTTCGCAACTCATCCCGAGACCTCCGGCTCGACCCGGTGCTCTCAAGGCGTTTCGCCCTCGTCTTCTCTACCCTTGGCCACGCGGCGTGCCGGCGGTATACTTCATCGGACTTAAGCTTCAACGCCTCCTCGATTAAATACTCTTGCACCGGTCCATAACTTAACTGCCTTTCGAAGTAAGGGAAGCCACCTGCGCCTTGTAAACTGGCGGCTTTGACATGACGCCGTTTAGATTGGCCTTTTGGCCAAACTCTTCAAATGGTAACCACCTGCCCATCAATGCGAGATCGATCTTGGCCTTGAGATCAACACTTGACCAGTTGAAATCAGATACGACAAGATATGGGAACTTACAGAGGCGACCCCCAGGAGGGATAAAGCCAAAGCTTCCTCAATGGGCAGCGCGCCCGACCTCTTGAGTCGATCTTTAGAATGGAATGGACCGATCGTGTAGCTCAGCATTAGTAGCAGAATTGCCATGTCCAAGTCAATCTCGGAGCCCTTTCTCTTCAACTCTTCCGCCCTTGAGGAAGGTGGCTTAACACTATGAGCAGGGGGATTCCAGACAGTAATGGGCATGACCTCGGCGAAATTGCTCATGACCGCCTCCAGAGCTTGCACGCATGCGGCAGCGGAATAGGTTGCGAACTCAAAACTTTAGGGGCCTCCAGCCCAGGAGAAGCGACAACGCCTGCCAGATATTTGAGCGATGGGTAGAGAGGGAGGGCCTTTGTTTGAGACACCACTTTAGGCAGGACAGTCATACCTGTGAGTCCAAGTTTCAGTTTCACACTCGAAGACCAGAAGATAAGCGCCTCACGGCGAAGCTCTCCCTTGGTGGGCTTGGCAGTGGAAGGCCCGATGGGGGAGACTTTCATAGTGGAAAGAGGTGAAGGCCTCAAAGCAGTAGAGCGGGTAGACCTCGAGCTCGAGGGGCCCGGAATATCCGACTTGATCAGCTCCGCGTAGGGGCGTGGGGAACATGCAGCCAACTCCTGCGCTATAATGTTATCTTCGGGGCTGAGATCGAGTCGAGCACCTGAGAAGCACGCGAACAATGCCGAATTAGAGATACCCAATGACTTCACAAAGACTATACCAAAAACAAAGCAATACTCACGTAGATTCTAGGGAATTAGTTAAAAAGCAGACAGAACATAAGAATATCATCTTTGTTGAGGATCTTCTCCCAAATTCACATTGTGAATGAAAAATAGCATTTCTTCAAAACCTATGGGAGGATGGAAGATCGGAAAGTACCAGAGGAGCACCCGGTATGCCACAGAAAATGAAGGAAGCCCTGGCGGTTTCTTTCGCTAAAGGGTCAAAGGAGCAATTTGCACTAGGAACACGAGGCCCGTAATCACTAAAAAGAAAACCAATAGGGGTGTAGACATTGAAGTGCTGCAAAACTCCTTTTATAAAGGGGTGCAGAGGAAAGCAAAGACCGTTGTCAAAGGCCACTTCGAAGAAGCACACCATCTTAGTGCGGAACCACGTGGAGGTCAAAGCGTCGGGGGACCCGGACTCGGGCGCCTCTGGTCGTGCTTTTGTGTGGCCCCATATAGGGGTCCGACAGGCCCAGCGGCGAGCATTCTACGGTGGACCTTAGGTGGTGACCCCACGGGGTATTTGATCTCATTAATTCTCACTTACCCTTGTTCAAGGGAATGAGGGGCTCCGAGGAGTCTTGAAGATCAACTCGGCGATGCGATCGGAGGTGCGTGGAGTCCACCGAGCCGTGATAGCGAGAAGAGTCACCTCCGATACGGCGAAGAAGCGACCACGGACTCATAGCGATGGCAAGTAGTGAACAAACTTAGCCAACTGGCACCTCGTTGTATTGCTCGAAAAGACACCAAGAAAGAAAGAGCCCAGCGGTCCCGAGATAAAACGGAAAAGCTCTCTCAGAAGGCCGCGAGAGAAAAGGACTCTGCCTGAAGGTTCGGACACTAGGAAAAGAGGAAGTCGGAACTCGCTAAGGCCGAAAAAGCAGGATCGGGGGGCACACAAAGCGAACGGTCAAGGGTGTCGTGAAAAGCGAGAAGGCCCGAAAAGTGGGAGAAATGGCTGTGGCGAAAAGTCATCATTAACCTGAAGACATAAGACGGTAATAAATCTAACTAACCCATTGACAAGCTCCAGTGACAGCGCCTTCCTATTATATCAGTTAAAGCAGGTCTGACCTTTGCCACACACCCATGAGTGCGGAAATGATATTAGGGTTTGATAGACTCATGAGGCCACTCACCTTGAAGGAGTGTGATCAAAACACTGGGCCCCAAAGCCACATTAAAGAAACGAAGGCCCTGATAAAGCTCGCCCAAAGGCCGGTCATGGATAATCTTTGGAGAGAGCCCGCATCCTGGAAATCAGATTAAATCTCGCCAATAAGGAAGTAAGATAATCCTATAACATCTTATCCACATAAATCCAGCGAATCTCGACTAAATGCCGACATTAAGGAAAATAGGATAGTGCGATAAGCGACTTATCACGCAAATCCGTCGGATCTCGCAATAAGGAATGGGGATGAATTCTCGATAAGCTTCTCCTCCAAATATCCCTTAATAAATCGATATCGATGGCGAAATATCTCATATTGGAAAAAATCTTTTTTTCAAAGAAGATAACATATGCTATAAATGCCCGGGCTATCCCATACATGAAAGATGCAGCGAAACACTAATACTCTAAGCGGTCATCTTTTCTATCGGGAAGAAATGACAAGCGTCAGGACGACCACCAGTGAAGCCCGCCCGTGCTTCTTTCTCATTTTTCTGCGGAGGCGATGCTGGAAGAACCGACCGCCAGATGAGTCTGACCCAGCGCCACGTCTGTTCAGCCGCGTCCGGAGTTAAGAGAAAAAAGCATTCATCCATTATTCATTCGCGTTATAATTGTTGTCTTCATTGTTCGATTTGCGCGTTTTATGATTCACCATCGCCGATATATTTTTATAAATTATGTGTCACATATCAATTGATTCGATTTGTTGAAGTGAAAAAATGTTAATCTTTATGTTACATAAATATTAAACCATTCAATACTGTATTTACCGATGGGTGAATTTATTGAGTTTTACCAACATGTGATGACCTGATTATGCGCCAAACTAATGAACATAGTTTTTCGTCTTACTTCAACAAAACCTCATCATGATTATCATCAGTTATCATAATCAGCAATCCGTGAGAAGATTCAACTCATCATATGCGTATTTGCTAATTTCATTAGTTCTTCATTTGGATATATTATTCCAATAATTTAAAATCATAATAACCAAATGTTGGTTAATATAATCAAAATTTTAAAAGTCATTGCTTTTAATAATTTTCTTGAAAATAAATCAAATATGGCATCTTCAATTATTATTATGTGTTTTAAAAATTCATGTTTATATTCTTTTATGAAACTAAAATTGATGAAATATTATGTTTATAATTACAGTTTAAAATCTTTGCAATCTAAGAATTTTTTTTTTGTGAAAAACTATTTTATTTATGTAGACTCATTTCAAGTGATAAATAGATGAAATGCAAATATGGGAGAATTAGAATAAAAGAAAATGTAATATACAAAAGTGAAAAGAAGTCAAAAAAATTATGCCAAAAATAAATATTTTATTTATTTATATATTGAAAAAAAAAATAAATTTTCATGTGACATATCTGTATATAAAAGAGTTGTAATAACATGCATTATTTTCATTTTTAATTTACAACAATAAGGAAAAAACTAAAAAAAAAAAAAAAGGAACCACTAGTTCAACAAAATTGGTAATATATTTCACTCTTTCTTTCTACTTCACATTAAAATAAAAACAAAAACATAAACCCGACCGACTAAGCACTTTTATTAAACTTTTTATTATTAATATGAGAGTAATAGTTGCTATTATTAAAATTGAAATTGTACTTAGACCCCTTATTTTTCTTATAATTCCACCACCAATGCCGTCGTTCATGGGTGACCCTAGTCACGTGACTCACGTGCCCCTTGGTCTTCCTCGCAGCTCCTCGTGCCTCCGGTGGGGTGTACGTTCGAATGAGAGGCCATTTTATCCCGTTAAAGAAAGGGTGCCGTTTGATATCCGTGGCACCCCTGGCGCACCCTAGCCGCTTCTTTGGGTCCTTCACTAACAATCTTTCAATTAAGTCTCGTGCTTCAGCGATTCCGACCCCCTTTTCCTCGTCATCTCTGGCTTGGAACTTAACTTGCCGGGTGGATGCTATATTGCGCAGGGTGGCTTCTTTGCTCCCACCTTTAAACGGTGTCGTTCCATATAACATCTCATATATAAACACTCCAAACGCCCACCAGTCCACGCCGTTGCCGTGGCCGGTTCCAACCACCAGCTCCGGCGCCAGGTACTCGTGGGTGCCGACGCAGGACCTGGAGAACGCCTCCGTCGGCTCCGCCACGAACTCCGCCACCACCTCTTCCGCCGCTTTCCGCAACCCGAAACATCCACGAACCGGTCTCGTCCCAGCCCGGTTCTCCAATATCGGCACCACATCGGCCTTGAAGCACAAGTCGAAGTCCGACAACATGATGTGGCCGTCCTCCCGGAGTAAAACGTTTTCCGGCTTCAGATCCCGGTAAACGACCCCGGTGGCGTGAAGGTATTCGAGCGCCACCAGCACCTCGGATGCGTAGAACCTGACCGCGTCGACCGGTAGCCGGTTTCCGGGCTGTTTACGGAGGAGGGAGTGGAGGTCGCCGCCGGAGCAGTAATCGATGAGGAGGCAAGTGTAGTGGGAGACTTCGAGGTGGGCGTAGAGAGTAGGCAGGAAAGGGTGGTCCAGCGCGGAGAGGATTTCAGCCTCCATTTGCACGTGAGACAGCTTCTTGTTCGTTAGAGCATCTTTGTCCACTACCTTGAGGGCGAAGTTGGCAGCGTCGCAGTCACGGAGGCGACAGAGGAAGACCCGGCCGAGGTTGCCGGTGCCTACATGGCGGAGGAGCTTGAGGTGGCGGAGGTGAAGTGCTCCATCAGACGACAACGTGGTGGCGGCGTTGATTGCCGACCAATGCGGGTCAGATTTGCGGTGAGGACGGTGGTGGAGGTTGGAGGAAGCGGTGGCGCTGCCAGTTGAGGTGGAGAGGCGTGACTCATTGAAGCTGAGAGTGAGGCTGGAGCGGCCGAGGCTGGTGCGAGCGCTGGAGCAGGCGAAGGTGCGGTCGGTGGCGGTGGTGGCGGAGGAGGTGGTGGAGGTGAAGCTGAAATCCATATCGGCATCCGATGGAAAGAATGCGTCTTCATCCATTGCTATGAAATTCTGTGATCTGTCTTCTCACAAATGACTTATTGTAACTTATAAAGGAAAGATCATCGAAAGTGGCCTTAAAACAAATGCTTTTTAATTCAAGTTGACTCAATATAAGACTCCAGCACATTTTGTTCTCTGAGAGAGCGTAATGCGAGGGTTAGGTTGACCTAAATTACTTTTTATTTTTAAATCCTAAGATTATAAAATAACTTCAAATATTTACTAGGAGCCGCGTTTGTCTTGGGACTCTCAATACCAGCTTCTTACACCCCTCTCTATATAATTCTATCACAAATAATTCCAATATTTTATATTTTTTCAACCATCATCGAAGATAATTGTATTCATTTTTCATATTACATTTGATTGGTTTAAAATAATAGGTACGCAGGCTCAGAACACATGCTCAAATATCAGGCTTAAAAAGGGATAAAGAAGTATGGGCAATAAAGAACCCATAAAAAAAGAGTTAGGCCCACCCATCATGATATAGAAGGGACGGGCAGTGCGTGAAGCGGGATGAAGGTATTAAATCTCAAGGCCATTAAAGGAAAGTACCCAATTTCCTTAATTAAATCTCCACCAATTAGGGAAGTAGGATGTTTCCCTATCAATTGATGTCAATTGTCACCGTGTGGTTAATGATGAAGAAAATATATAAATGGCAGAATACATATCATCAATCAATGAGAAGGTTATCATGATCAATCCATTATAAATGGAATACCCATTGGTAAAAATGCATTAATTTCATATAATGGATTCAGTATTCTTATCTTCATTGGAAGGAGTAACAGGCGTGGAGGAGAGACAGCAGAGTTCCGTCAAATCCTTTTTGTTTTTCTTATTTTTGCGAGAAGACGCGATCAGGTGTTGACTGACCTAATAATTCTATGAAAACCATTGGTTTTCAGTTGAATAAGCATCATCAATTTAGCGTGTCTGCAGAACAATAGTTTCTTCTCAAATAAGTTGATCTCAGTGGCGATGGTATATTTCGAACACAAGAGTAAAGACCAGGGCCCATTCCCCCCGAAGGGTTACGGAACCAGCAGGCAGCATTGATAGTCAGGCCCTCTGGGAGGCACACAAACTCATGATGTCATGAATAGGATGGGCGCTCGAGTCTCACCCAGCTATTTGGATTTCTTTGAGATGGTTAGACAACTCACCGAGAAATACAAACACCCCCGGGGCGCGCGGGCACAGAGAAAGCCAAAACACCATTACCCAAGAAGAACAGCAACACCCTCGACCCTCCTCGAGAAGTAGATGGAGAAGGAGAAACTAGCCAAGCCAGGGAGCATGACCCTTACAAACCCCCTGGAGAGAATCGCAATGAGGAGAGGCATGCAGGAACAACAAAGGCGATGGACCCATCCTTTATTAGCAGGAGACAAGGGAGCGGTCATGGGAGGCAGGTTCGGGGACATCGGCGAGCTCGTAATATGAAGGAAGCGGTAAAAGGCCAAGCTCCAGTCTCTATGGACTCTATGGTGCAATAAACTGAATCCCCTTTTCACAGCCGAGGTGTTGCACTTCCCTCTTCTAGCAAAGTTCAGAATACCGCAAATCGAAACGTTCAACCGAACAAAAGACCCCATAGATCACCTCAATACATATAAGAACCATATGGAGCTGCATGGATATCAGGACCCCATACGATGCATAGCCTTCGCTATCATGCTAAAGGCCCCAACATTGACCTGGTTTAATAGACTTCTGCCATCTTCAATTTCATCATTCACAGAGCTCTCCATCGCATTCGTCTCCCACTTCATCAGACAGGACGTCTGAGGAAGCAAATTATCACCTTCGACCATAAGCGAACTCACGGGAGAGCTGAGGTCATATGTCCAGAAATTCAACAGTCATTAAGGTAGATATTCCAAGCGAAGTTTGCCATAACAGCTTTGCTCGCAAGGCTAGGGTATGATCAGAAGACGATGTTCTCCCATCTCGAGAACTCCTCGTGAGCATGGCGAAGTGCTCCTTAACAGAAGTATATCAATGGCGAAGAAGCCCTTTATCCAAACAAAGGGCTCTTGCGCCGAGGAGAAGAAGCGGGCGACAAGCGAGCGAAGCCTCGGGAGATGGGGACGGATCCTCGCGAGGAGGACGGAAAAGCGAGCGATCCCGAGAGCGAGGGAATGTCGAGAGACTGCCCCAGGATGCCTCGGCTGAAGCTGCGGCGTGATATTCACCTGCCAATTCACCCCTCTAACGATACCGATTGTCACCCGGGTCTTACGTGAAGTGCAACATGAAAAGTGCGAGATGGCCATCTCGAGGATGGTCGAATCGAAAAAAGATCTGATACCAAATCTTGTAAGTTCCACGGGATCTGGACAGAGCAGGATAGTACGCATCCGGTGAGAAAGAAATCGATCTGATCCAACGTGGGCATCCGTCGTTACATGGCTTGAGGAAGGTCGAGGACGGTGCGACCACCACCACCTCGTCGGCTTGGCCCGACTCGGCACCGGTTGCCGCGCAGGAGAGATTCATGTGATCTCGGAGGATTCGCGAGGCGGGGAGTCGGCTAAACCCGAAGGCCTATCTGCGACATCGGTCCGAGCGGTAAAATACAAGTCGTATCCAAACTCCTCGGCTATACTACCACTAACCTTTTGGACTCCGACATGGAAGATTTGCCCGACATCCCGTGACGATCCGCTGGTGACATGAATTACGTCATAGCCAATAAAACAATCCACAGGGTCCTTGTCGACAATGGAAACTCGACCGACATCATCTTCACATTAGCTTTCGAAAAAATGAGCATTGGAAGGGAGAAGCTAGAACCAGTAAATGCTTACCTACGTGGATTCTCTAGAGAAAGAGTGTTACCTCTGGGGTCGATACAACTAGTGCTCACTTTGGGAGATCCCCGTACCGGTACAACAGGTAAGATTTCTCATAGTAGATGCCCACGTCGACACAACATGTTCTTTGGGTGAGCCCTCTCTCAATACCATAAGGGCCATCCCCTCCGCCTATCACATGGTTATCAAATTCCCAACTGCAAATGGAGTAGGAATGGTTCGAGGAAACCAGCGCGTGGCCAGGGAGTGTTACTCAGCATCAATGAAACAAAAAAAGGTCGACAACATCTACATGGACGAGCTCAACATGCGAGACGAGGTAAGCACCTGACCTACGCCCTCAAAAGAACTAGAGCACAATACAGCAATGACCGGCCGGAACACCTCGTCTACATAGGATGCAAGGTAATTTAAAGGCGTCAGAAGCCTTCTCATCCACTTTTTAAAGCAGAACATGGAGGTGTTCGCCTGGAAGCAGGAAGACATGGGCGGAATCGACCCGACAGTAATCACCCACAGGTTGAACGTCAGTCCGTCCTTCAAGCCGGTCAAGCAAAAAAGAAGGAGTTTACCCCAGAAAGGCAGAAGGCGATTAATGAAGAGGTCGGCAAGCTCCTCGAGAAGATCTGTCGGGAATTAGAATACCTTGAGTGGTTGGCCAACGTTGTTCTTGTCAAAATCAAACGACAAGTGGCGGATTTGCATTGATTTCACGGATATCGGGGCACACGCCCAAAAGATAGCTTCCCTCTACGCCGGTTGACCTCAAGTAGTATACGCCACGGTGGTCATGAACTCCTACGGCTTCATGGACGCTTCTCGCTCTCTTAATCAGTATGGATCCAACTGACCAAGGAGGCTTGTTCATTGTGGGTAAGGAACCTACTATTATCGGGTAATGCCCTTCGGATTGAAGAGCGTAGGAGCCACCTACCAAAGGTTGGTAAACAGGATGTTCTAGAAGCAAATTGGAGCATCTATGGAGGTATATATAGATGACATGTTGGTAAAATCAGTTAAGGCCGAGCTCCACATAACCCACCTAGCCGAGGCATTCCAGGTCCTGAAAAGCTATAATATGAAGTTAAACCCAACCAAGTGCGCCTTCGGAGTCTCCGCCGGAAAGTTCTTAGGTTTTATAGTCAACAGCCGAGGAATAGAAGCAAACCTAGACAAGATAAAGGTTGTGCTCGACATGCTGCCACCTTCAAACATTAAGGAAATTCAACGCCTGACTGGAAGAATAGCTACGCTGAGCCGCTTCGTGTCTAAGGTCAGCGACACATGTTAGCCTTTCTTTCAGGTTCTGAAAAAGGTCTTCCAATAGGATGCACACTGCAAGGAGGCATTCATGGAGCTCAAAACCTACCTGAGCTCTCCCCCCTTTCTAGTAAGCCCTTCCGAGGGAGAACTCCTCACTCTCTATCTGGACGTTTCAGACTTCTCAACTAGTGCCGCCTTGGTCGGAGACGGGGATGGGTGCCTTGACCTGCTATTGCAGCCGAGCTCAGAGAGGAGCGGAGGGAAGATATCCAAAGATGGAGAAGCTAGTCCTAGCGTTGGTAACTACATCCATAAAGCTCCGACCTTACTTCCAAGCTCATACCATCGAAGTCCCAACTGAATATCCAATAAAGCAAATACTACATAAACCAGAAACCTCTGGAAGATTGATAAAGTAGGCTATAAATTTCAGTGAGTTCAATATCGGATACAAACCAGGGCCGGTAATAAAAGAGGCGAGATCTTGGCCGATTTCATCATGGAATTCACCCAGCCCGAGCTGTAGGAGCTACTGTGTGAGACTTCCCCATCGGAGGTTGTCGAGTGGGCAGGGCCCTTGATGCCCGAGTGAATTGTAAGTGCAGTCCTAACCTCAGACGGATAGATGTGGAATAAATTTTTCAGTTCGTCTTCTGGCCTCTATGCGAGATGGGAATATGAGGTTGTCATAGTTGGGCTTAACCTCGCCCACTTTATGGAAGCTAATCAACTGGAAGTGAGCAGTGACTCCCAATTGGTAGTGAAACAGATAGAAGACTCCTCTGAAGCCCAGGAGAGGTGAAGATGATCTGTACCTGAAGGTCACGAGGAGTTGCTTAAAAATTCCTCTGATTCGGAGTTAAACATGTGCGAGAGTGAAGATTCTCAAGCCCAGATGCCTTGGCAGCGGCAATAGCCTCATAGGAAGACCTAGGCAGACCAATACATTGGGCACCTCCCCGAGAACTCGATGGCTTGTCGAAAATGGAGGGAGTCTCCTTGTGATGTTCGAGTAGAAATTTGGATGGACCCCATCGGAATTGTAGTAGAAGGAACATTACTTGGCGACCCAGAAGGGCATCGAGCTTCGAACAGGTTGGCAAGATTCACCATTCATCGAGGACCCTTTATAAGCGAGGCTCTCACGCCCATTCTTAAGTGCGTAGGGAAGGAAGACGCCAATTACATACTCAGGGAGGTACACGAAGGCTTTTGTGGAAACCACATCGGAGCTCGGACCTTAGCAGGGAAAACCTTGAGGCAAGGTATTACTTGCCCATAATGCTCAAAGACACAATAGAACTAGTCAGAAAATGCAAAGCTTGTCAAGAGAATGCCAAGATCTCTCATCTCCCATTTGATCCACTAACGTCAATCACAAGCCTCTGGCCTTTTCAGCAATGGGGGCTAGACATATTACGACCCTTGCCCATTGGAAGGGGCCAATGAAAGTTTATCGTTGTGGTCATGGACTACTTTACCAAGTGAACGGGCGGACCATGCAACCGATCACATAACGGAAGATGCGTAACCGGTGGCATTCTATGTGCGAGTTGGGAGATGCAGGGTCCCTCGTGTCGATAGCAGGGAAAGCAGTTCGGCGATCTGAGGATTCGGGTATTTACGCGTGAGCTACCGGAATCAAGAACCACTACTCATCGACTCATCCTGGCTTGATGGGCGACGAAGTCATATAAGGACTCTCAAGGCAGCGTTGAAGACTAAATTAGAAGAGCTAAAGGGAAAATGGGTAGAATACATGCCCGAGGTGTTATGAGCACACAGAACTATACGTAAGTCAGTAACTCAAGAGACCCCAGTTCGCTCTGGACTTTGGCACCGAAGTAGTAGCTTATATCGAGGTCGGATTGAAGTCGCCAAGGATTGAATTCGCAAGCGTTGAACACAACGAGGAGGTTCTTCACCTAAGCAGGATCATACAGAAAATTGGGAGCGGAGTCTGAAGAGGAAAGCGTATTGAGGGTATCACATAAAGATAGCAAGATACTATATTAGAAGGGTCAAACCCAAAAATTCTGAGCCTAGCGACTTTGGTTAAAAAACCCCTTGACAAGGAAAGACCCCACACATGGGAAGTTGGGATCCAATTGGGAAGAGCCCTATATCGTATCCCGCATAGTCCAACTTGGCAACTACGAGCTCTAAACAGAAGAAGGAAAACCCTGCCCCACTCATGGAACGCTGAACTCCTCAAACGATTCTACCAATAAGACCTCGGAATGTAGTCTTTAATAAAGTATCCAACGTTTTGATTTTAAATAACAGTCTCGATGTTCGTTTTTAGGTACTTAATATTATGGTAGGTCAAACAAGTTATAATGATAAAGTAAGGGCTCGGCTCGGAAAGGTTTGATGCGAAGTGCATGTTTCACAAGATTGTTCTTTATTTCAAAGGAATTCTGATTAACACGAGAGGATCACAGTCAACGAGGTCGTTCCACGCACCTTAGAGACAGCGGCCTGAAATAGTTCTCTCTCCTCAAAGAAAAATCCATGGAAGAAGAAAAAGAGCGAGGCTCGTTGGTAGAAGCTCTGAAAAGTGACTTAACACAAATACAAAATTTCATTTCAGGGAAGTTACAATCACCTCAGAGGATTACAAAATCGTTCTCCACATCTAAAAAAAAAAATTTACAATCACCTCAAAGGATTACAAAATCTTTCTTTACATCTTAAAAAATTCCAATTAGCAAGGTTGTTCTTCACATCTAAAAAAAATTACAATCAGCAAAGTCGTTCTTCACATCAGCCAACACCCAGTCAAGGAAAAAACCACAAGAAAGAGAAAGAGAAAGAGAAAGAAAAGGAGAAAGAAAAGAAAGAAAGAAAGAAGAAAGAAAGGAGAAAGAAAGGAAGGAGAAGGGAGAAAGAAAGGGAGGATAGGGAGAAAGAGGGAGGATAGGAATAATGGAGAAGTAGGGACTTGAAATTTTTCACATGAAGCGCCCCCGCCCCTCTGAATCTACGTTCCCTAGTCGATTCCATCAATGGGCGGATTAGGGGACAACACATTTATAGAGGGGAAACTAAGAGGAAAAACCTAGCTCCACAGCGGTGGCGCGTAAATAGTGTTGTGACCTCAAACTGGCGCGTGGTGACAATCAATCAAACCTTGGCTCCATCGACTACGAACCCGGGCACTATCGACGAGAAGAAAATGGGAGGCGAGTATAACTCACCCCATCAAAGGAAGCGAGTTATTTGCTCTAAAAAAAATGAAACGCCCTAGGGAGTTCACGCGATCTGCACTGATTCCCCACAAACCTACATTAAAGTCGCGCGTGCTCTCCCAAGGGAAGGGATATTAAAGAGCCATGTGGCACAATTTCAAAAGAGCCATTTTAGCTCAGTTCAGAGAAGGTAGAATAGCCCAAGAGCTCCAATAGCTCAGTTTTTCAGAGCTTAACTACTCAACAAAGGCCTTGTAGCCCAGGAGCCATTTTAGCTCAGTTCAAAGAAGGTAGAATAGCCGAGGAGCCCCAGTAGCTCAGTTTGCAGAGCTTAACTGTTCAAAAAGGCCTGATAGCCTAGAAGGTCAAAGTGGCCCATTTCAAGGCTCAGCGACCCGGAAGGTAGAATAGCCCGGGAGCCAGATCCAATTTTGGGGCTTAAGCGCTAAAAAAGGCTGTCAGCCCAAAGGCCGTGGCCCATTTAAAGAGCTCGACAACTTAGAGCGAAACGACCCGGGGCAAGCTCGGTTTTGACTTAGCGACTTAGAGAGCCTGATAACTGGGCCTAGTAGCTCAGTTTGTAGAGCTTAACTGCTCAAAAAGGCACAATAGCCTAGAAGGCGAAGTAGCCCATTTTGAAGAGCTCAAGCGACTCGGAAGAGCGGAAACGACCCAGGCAGCTCAGTTTTGAAAGCTCGACTCGGAAGGCACAATAGCCCGAGAGCCTAGTAACTAGTTTGCAGGCTTAACTGCTCAAGGGAAGGCCTTGTAGCCCGGGGCCATTTTTAGCTTAGTTCGGAGAAGCGAATAATACAGGCCAGAGTGGCTTAGTTTTTCAAAGCTTAACTACTTTCGAGTAAGGCCCTTGTAGCCAAGGCCGTTTAGCTAAGTTCAAGAAGGAAGAATAGTCGGGACCCGGTATCTCGGTTCTGGCTTAAGCGCTCGAAAAGGTACAATAGCCCAGAAAGCCGAAGTAGCCCATTTTGAAGAGCTCAAACATCTCGTAAGGCACAATAGACCAGAAGGCCAAAGTAGCCCATTTTGAAGAGCTCAAACAGATCAGAAGGCACAATAGCCTAGGAGCCTAGTAGCTCAGTTTGCAGAGCCTAGCTACCCAAAAAGGCTGAACATCCCAAGAGCGGATGCTTTCGATTTGAGGGCTAAACAACTTCCAGCGGACCCGGGAAGCGAAAACATCAATTTGGAAAAACAATAAAAGAGCATTAAAATTAATCAATGAATCTACGCATATCGCGAAAATTCAATGTCGAGAAGCAATACAAAAATCGGCTCGTGTCGGAAATAGCGAGGTTAAAATAAAATTCTAGGCGCTGAGTGGGCCCGATTCACCACGACGAGGGGTTAAAGGCCTGGCCCCGGTAGGTAGGCGGGAAGTGCCTCGGGGGCGAGATCATCGGGAAGAGCCTCGATCGGGGGCCACTAAGCTCCTTAGGCGCCAGCGTTAGCCTCGGCCTCGGAAACGAGTTCTTCACCTCCTCATCGGAAAAATTTGGATGTTGCAGACTGCAGATTTGGGAAGCTCGGGAAGCCACGCGCTGGAAGAGGCGAAGCCACGAGGGCCCATTGGGTGCAGGCCTCATCTCTAAGCTGCTATCACTTCGCCCCTTTGGCTAGCCAAAGCCTCTTGCCTCTCAAGGTCCATCTGAAGCTTGCTAAGCTCCTCCGTCAAGCGCTTCACAAAGCTTCCAGCCTCCAAAGCCTCTTGGCGAACCCGGTCCAACGTCATCACTTTGACATGCAGGTCACCCTTGACAGCTTGCAACTCCTCTCTGGCCAACCGCAGCTCATCCTCAGCGACCCTCAATTCCTTTCGGGCATTCTTTTCTTTATCCTTTGCCCGTGCCCTCGCCGTCAAAGCATGCTTTAGGTCAGACTTGTGCTTCACAATCTCTCGGTCGAGTCCATATCCGACCAGCGCCTTCTGGAGGATAAGGGGCAATCTTAGCCTTATAAGACCGTCTGTACAGAAGTACTATAATTCATTGACCCTCCTTGCTAGGCCCTTCACATAAGTAGCCACCTACCAAAGAACAAGAAAGAGTCAATTAACAATCTGAAACAATAAGGAAATGGACTAATGAAGGCGCTTGGATGTACAGAAGTGGTTCCCTGAAGCGTAAGAGCCAAAGCCTCCTCAATGGACAGGGCGTCCACCTTCTTGAGGTCGGAATCGTGAAGGATGGAGGAAACAACCTCAGCGGCGAGCTCCACATGAGAAAACAGAGAGTCCTCATCCCCCATAGCACCGAAGCAAACCCTTCCCACATCATTTGGCATTGGAGGAGGGGGCTCGACACCTGCGACGTAGGACTTGGACCCAGCGGGAAGAACCTCGAGGGCTCGGCGTGGCCTCACCGAGGCTCCGACTCAGGCGGTAGACAAAGGCGAAGAAGAGACCCCTACCTTTAAGGTCTTACCCCGGGCAGGGGGGTAACCCTCAGGGGGTAGAGAAGGCTTCATGACGGAAGGATGAGAAGGCCTCAGAACAGAAAGTTGTGCAGGCTTTGCACCAGACGACCCGGGAATATCCGACCTAATAAGCTCAGAGTACGCTCGTGGGTGGCACCTAACCAACCTCCGCATCACCTCTTCATCCTCAGGGCTAAGGGCTAGGCCATGAGCCGAATACGCAAGCTAGAGTTAGAGACCTGGGACTTAGAAAGTGGGCCGGTTAGAGCAAGGGATAACTCACGAAGGTTCTTAAGGGTGGTCCAAGAGGTCGGAACGCTAAGTGTGTCTTCTCGATCAGCGGGATTATATTCCCAATTGTGGCCACTAAAAAAAAAAAATAGCTTTCCTTCCAGAATTTATGGGAAGATGGCATGTCGAAAATAATCAACCTAGAGTTGGATCACTTAGAAATGTATAAGAAACCTTCCGCGGAATCTTTTACATTGAAAAGGTCTAGTAATAGAGCTAGGTTGGGAACCCCCAAGCCTTTATCCCTGAAAACAACAAGGAGGTCAACCAAAACGCCCCAGAAGTTGGGGGAAAGTTGGGCTGGGCATATGTTGAAGTGCTGAAGGACGCACTTTGTAAAGGGAAGCGAAACCATTTTTAAAGGCCGCCTCAAAAAAGCAAACCATCTTAGGAACATGGACGACGTAAGAAGGTGAAGGTTTGGACACCCGAACACGGATACTAACCGTGACCTATAAGCGAGTGGCAAAATTTCAGCATAGGAGAGGCTCGACCAGAATAGGGCCCATAGCGTGAACACGATGCGGCCACTAAGATATTAGATCGGTGAGGTACTTGATCTCGCTAATCCTATCTTTACCCTTGTCAGGTAGAGGGGGATGACCCACCAATGGATCCCTAACGGCTGCAATGGGGAGACCACCAAACCCACCACCTACTTGTTTAGATTTGGACCCCTCGATGGCTGCCTCTTATATGTAGGCGATTTGGACCCGGAAAAGCACACATGATTGGAAAAGATAAAGAAGGTGAAAGAATGACAAAGGGCTCCCGAACACATCGGAGCATCCCCCGAGGCCAAGACGGGAAAGTTAAAAGAAAGAATAAGGAAGACATACCGAGCTGCGAGAAAACAAAAGCGATCCTCGGGAGGAGCGAAGACGATAAAGCGGTCGAACAATAGACAAGATGTTTGAAAGGAAAATCCAAACCGCGAGGAAGAGGACTGGGAATAGAGGAATCTGAGTATGCCATAGGATGTCCCTAAAGGCAATGGAGGTGATGATCGAATTGGGAGCGAAAATCGAAAAGTCGTCATTATCACAAGATGTTTGTGGCCTTAGCTGAATCAAACCATCCGTGTACGCATTAAAGTCACACACCCGATCCATGAAGCGATACGGCTCTTGCCTACGCCAGCTCCTTGGTACAGATTCGTTGATTTGCAATAACACGCGGTTCTGAACACAGCTAATATCCCGGTTAAGATAAATGATAAGAACATAAAAACTCATTGTCTTTATATGCCCGAAACCACGAAGGCGGGCCGAGGACCCGTTCACCCAGATCTAAGAAAGCGGGTGATGTAAACATCCAAAGAACCATTATTAAAGGAAAGTACTTAACGTCCTAATTAAATCTCCACCAATTAGGAAGTAGGATATTTTCCTAATAATTGTTCATCAATTATCCCTTATTAATCAGTTAACGATAAAGAGAAAATCCCACTCACACGTGGGAGAAATATTCGTATCATCATCCAACTAGGAAAGTTATCATGATCATCCATTATAAATACTAGGCCATCCTATCGGTGAAAGGTACGCATTCAATTTACGCCATAAGCAGTTGATCTTCTTCTCTTCCACTTAGGAAGGAAGCCGGCTTAAGGCATCGGAGAGGCAACGGCGATTCCAGCCGTCAGCTGTTTCTTATTTTGGGGAAGGAGTCCGACATCGAGTCGGCGAACCATTGTATGAATTCAGCCAAGCGGCCAGTTTGGTTGAATAAACATCATCAACATTGTTATTGATTCTATCCTAATTCTCTTGTGTATTCATTCATCTCACATTTTTATTACTTGACTCAAGCTTTAAAGGCAAGAAGTTAATTGAATATATTGAAACCAAATCCTAAGAACTTGAAATTTTAGGGAAATTGATCATTATTTCTCATTTATGTATTGATGCGTATTTATATATTAATATATTAATTTATTTTTATATTAGTATAAGACTATACTTGAGAGAGGGTGTTAAAAAATAAGAAATTTGTATTGAACCCATATCAATAAGTTTATCTTACCTGTTTTAGTAATATTTTTTTATTATATAAATTTTAAATATTTGAAAGGTATAAATTTTTAAACAATTTTAATTATTTTTTAAAATCTTTTTCATGAACTTAATATTAGTTTTGGATTACCAAAAATATATAACTCGGTTAAGAGGTTAGGAGGGATATGAGTGACAATAAGAACTAATACTTTGATCTAATTAAAAAGTGAATAGTTGTAAAAAAAATAGAATAAAACTACTTTGGATCCCTTCAAACTTTAACACAGAACAGACGCAGGGAGCACAATTATTTATTGCTTATAAGATCAAGAGAATAGGCAATAAAAAATGTTGGACGGAAAGTCAGTGGAGCCGCCGGACACGCCAAATTGTAGCCGACTTCTGCCTTCTTGCATTGGAAATATAAAGAAATATAGATTAAAAAATAAATAAATAAACAAGTGAAAATTCCACATCGGGTTAGAGGTCGAATGGAGAGAAGGCATGTGATGGGGCCCACGTTGAAGAGAAGAGAGTTATTGTCTGCCACGTGGTAAACATTTGGCCTACATTGTCGCTTCTCTCCTTCGTTTCATTTATGATTTCTGAATTTAATCAACTTAATAATAAATAAAATAATGTCAGCTTTTGTAGAATTATTCATCAATAATGCCTTTCACCTGTCTATTTAATGTTCATAATGTACCTCAATTTTAAAGTCTGGAAAAAAAAATCATTAAATTAAAATATGGACGGGTCTTTCCTGCCTTGAGAGATTGGGCAGGAAGCCACACTTAAGTGGTGGAATTCTATGAGTGGTAACTGCCGACTATGCTACAGTTTGTAGGAAGTAGGGGTTTGTTTGGTACATATTTTTTAAAATTATTTTTAGAATAGTTTCTGAAAATATAAATAATATTATTTGATTTATTTTTTAAATTGTTTCTATTATTTGAATTTTATGTTTTTTTTTTATGCTTTTTATAGTTTTTAAAACTTGATTCATTTTAGTAATTTTTTAAATTGTTTATATTATCTGAATTTTATCTTTTTTGTGCTTTTAGTAGTTTTTAGAACAAAAAAACTAGGAATCAAATATGTTTATCATTTTTTTTTGAATTTAAAAAAATAAATAAAACATGCTGGAGGTTAATAATATATGCATTCACCTTGATAGAGGTCTGTTGACATGTAGTAAGTGTTTCTTTGGCAAAACTAACTACTAGATTGTACTTGAAATGTGATGGTTCAACAGCAATTGATTTTGGAGGAATAAGAGAGAGGGATCTCGTTATAGCATATGTCTCATCTTAGACTCATATTTTTTTCATGTCCTCGACAAAGAGATTCGTTTTTATTGTTTTAGTAGAAATCTTTCTAGGTTCAAGAGGGGTTACCGACACCTTCTTAATAACTAAATCTTACATTTGGATTCAATTTTCGCATATATATCTTTTTTAATTTTAAAAAAACAAAAACAAATCTTTATATCAAATATTAATACACGAGAAAAATATTAGTTATGATGAGACATGAATCATTGCACTTCATAAAACAAGATCCCCTCTTCTCTTATTTCCTCCAAAATCAATCGATTGTATTATAGTGAATATTTCTTTTATTATATTTTTTTCTCTTTTTTGCATTTAGTTTGTTTACTTTGTTTTTGAGTTTTGTTTTGTGTTTGTAGGTACTTAAGTGTATGCATATAAGGTCTTATTTTGAGCTTCTATCTCTTGATACTGAAATAGAAAGAACCTTAAGAAGTTTTAGAAAGACGAAACGAGTAGAAGAAGTAATCATGGTCGGGAATCGAATTCATAGAAATGAAGAGGGGCATCCACAACAGAGAACATTGGCTGAAATTTGGAAGCCAACAATTAATGATAATTACTTAGGGATGAGATTGCAACCGATATATGCTAATAATTTCGAATTGAAGCTCACTCTTATCTCTATGGTTCAACATCAATTTGGTGGCCATTCATACGAGGATCCGAATGGACACTTAGCATATATTTTTAAACTATCTCATACAGGTAAAGGAATTGGATTGACACGCGATGTGATAAAAATGAGCTTATTCCTGTTTTCATTGAAAGACAAGGCGAGATCATGGTATCAACGACTTCCTCAAGGATCCATTGAGACTTGGAAACATTTAGTGGAAGCATTTTTGACGAAGTTTTTCCCTCCACTCACATCTTAGCTTAGAGCTGGAATTAGTCATTTTCGACAAGGAGAATCTGAGACGCTGTTTGATGCTTGGGATAAATATGAGGGGTTATTGAGAAGATGCCCACACGGTTTCGAATTGTCATTCCAAGTCCAAATTTTCTATAATGGAGTGACATATGCATCTACGATTACTATTGATGTAGCTTCGGGAGGATCAATCACAAGAAAAATAGCATAAGAGGAACATGAGTTATTGGAAGAATTAGTCAATAACAACTATCAAGCCCCTTTAGAGATATCAATAGGAAAAAAGTAACTAGGAGTGCTTGAACTTGATCAGTTTTCAGCTCTTAAAACACAATTGACAGCTATATCAAAGCAGTTGTGTAAACACAGGCCTAAAAGTCCATCTATGGGAGATTCATCATATATTCGAACTCAGAGCCAAGTAGTGGCAGACCAAGTTTTCAGGTAGAAGATACACAAATTGTTGGGGGTAATAGAAGCTATGTTTTTAAACCTAACAACAATCTACCTTCACACTACAATCCGGGATTCTGAAATCATGAGAATCTATTGTATGGAAACAAGGATTTCCAGCAGGTTCCACAAAATTAAGATGCACAGTATGCACTACCAGGATTTCAAGGTCATGGAGTTTCTAACTCCAATTTTCAAGGGCTTTTTGCTCATCTTCTTTTGAAGACACTGTTATAGCATTATTGACCGATTCTAGAAAAAAGAGTGAGGCACAAGTGATGGGAAACCCAAGTCCAATAATGGATTTTATTATTATTAGTTATTTATTTAATTGTACTTTTTGGATTTATCTGTTTATTTATTTAATTGTAATTTTTGGATTTATTCGTTAGGGTTTTCTGTTGGTGCCTATAAATAACACCTTATGTTATTGCTTTAGGAGACTTAATTTGATATTGAAAACTCGAGAATTTTGTTATGTTTATTTTATTTGCTTTCTTTTTAATTTTATTGTTATTTGTAGCCGAGCTACATCAATTTGGTATCAGAGCATAACTTTGATCCGAGATCAAGTTATTTCTCCACCACAAGGTTTGTACAGTCATCTGGGTATTCTTGGTTTGTCTATAAGAATAGGTTTTGTAGCCCTAAAACCTATCTTGGTGTTCTTGATTCTTTGAGTTTTCTTGATAAAAGTTCTTATATAGTCGATCTTTGGCCTTTGGCCTCGTTGGGCCGCCTTCTTCTCCGATCATATCTTCGACGTCTCTATGTATACCTTTTTTGAGAATACAGGGGTTCAGCCACTGGGTTGTTCCAAGATCTGTAAAACTATAAAAGAAAACAAAACAAGAAACGAGAAGATGAAATTTCCAAAAGAGGAAACACGATTGCACGATAAAAAGAAAAAGACTCAAAAGCATCTTCTCCACGAGCATGATCACACGATTGCATGCTTCTTCTCTGAAGCTTGTTTCTACTCCACATTCACATTTCAGATTAGCACAATACAAAGTGAAGAAGAACAGATCGTACATCGAACTTTTCTTCCACAATACCTGATGAGTCCTAAACTCATCTATTTTTAATCAATTTTTTTGGCATATTTTTAGCAGTTGATATATGTTTTTAATGCTAAATTATGGAAAATTCACCAAATTTGTGTTTTGCAGATTTTTATTGAAAAAGAGATAATTTCAGCAAGAAAAAAATAAAAAAAATGGCAAATGCAAGATTTTTTGTCGCGAGATAGTTTTGTGTGTCATGAAATTTCCAAGAACGGCATAAATATGTGTGACCGGCGGCATGGCGCGACAAAGTCCGGGGTGAAATCGAGGAGGAAGAAGAACTTTTGTCACGTAGGTTTTTGTCGCGGCATTCTTTGAAGAAAATTAATGAAGAAGGCTGACCATTGACATACTTTACTCTGTTGCGACATTGAGCAAGGCAAATGGCAGTGGAACTTTGTCGTGACAATCCTTACTCTATCGCAACATAAAAGGTTGAAGATTAACAGATGAACTCCATCGCGACAAAAAATGGCAGAGTATAAACACAAGTCATCTATGACAAGTGTTTTTATGTTGCGACAAAGTTTTCAACATGAGACCAGCTCAAGGAAGAACTTATGTCGCAACAAAGAAAACTCTATCGTGACATAACATTAAGAGTTCACAACAGAGAGCAATAGGACTTTGTCACGACAAAGATTATTTTTGTCACGATAAACAAAACATGAGGTTGAGGTGAACTTTGTCGCGACAAGGAAATATCTGTCGTGATAAGAAGTTGAAGAGCAATACAAGAGGAATGGTGACAAAGAAATTCATGTTGCGACATAATGAATAATTGAAGGTAGAATCTCTGTCGCAACAAAGAAGTTTTTTGTCGCGACAATAAAAGCTGCAGAGTGATAGAAATTTTGGTGTGACAGTGAAATAAATTGAGATCATGAGTCAAGTCTGTTAATAATAAAGTTTCTAATAATGCAACAACAACTAGATGATAGATTCAGAAGATCTGGCATGGGATGAGAAAACTCTATCATGTTGATTGTTGATAATAGTTGATGCATAGAACTCTGTTGTAAAGTTCTTGAATATACAAATTTAGCAGAAAATCATAAATCTTGGTGAAAATGCTTGTTGCGACAAAGAAATTTATGTCGTGATAGTTTCCAAAAGCAGAAAAGCATGAGAAGATGGTTGTAACAAATATTATGTCATGACATTGTTAAAATATGTCGTGAATCAAGAAAAGAAAGCTGGAAGGCAGTTTACCTGTATGAAGCGCATGCTACGACAAAAGCCAATGACAAAGACTAAAAGCTCTGTCACGACATAATTTTCTATGTCACGATAGAGCAACCAATTTGGGCCAGAATATTTGGGGATCCTAGCCTTGACTTTGAAGTGCGGTCCGACATTGGAAGGAGATCTATAAATAGACATCGGGCGCGTGGTGCAACACGCAATTCAGGACTTCTAAGTAATTGAAGACTCTTTGTATATTAATTTTCTTTTATTTCCTTTTTAGTAGATTTAGTTTGAGCATATTTTTAGTTAGTTTTCTTTTGATTTTTTGGATTTGAGCAATGAACTGATGTGCAGCTTCGAGCTGGAATTTCTTGTAAAATTTTGTCTTTCATTACTGTTTTGAATAAAATGGAGTTTGGAAAATTTATTTCAGTTCATTTACAATTTCAGTGAATTTTCCTAATAAGTTATTCATTGATATGAGTGAACTAGTTTTCAAAGGTTTAGCTCCCTCTGGGAATGGGTCGATGATGATTGTTATCTTTCTGCATAAAGTGGAAGAACGCCTTAGTTAGAATTTTTGAATTTGTTCGATTGATATTATTCTTTAACTTAATTGTTACAAGTACTAGTACTGTGTACCTAAACAAAGTATTGCATCTTGCTATGATTTCCAAGAGGCCCTCTACGTGACACAGAGATGGAGAATCCTGAGGGTATAAAGCAGTTCTTTGTGGGTATGGTAGACTAATACTTTGGAACTAATGAACTCTGAAAGATTACTCCCGGATAGATTTTCTTACTCATGGTTTGAGGATAGTTTGATGAAGTATCAGTTTAATCACTTAGAGGTTTCTCATTTTTCTGATGAAAGGATTCTGATCTCGTGTTAACAAATATCTAATTAAGGAGATAAAGAATTTCATCAGTATTGAAGGATGAGGTGCCATCTAAATTGGATAAGGCTTGCAATATCCTGTCAATGGGGGCAAGAATTCTTCAGTCCTAAGATTTGGGTGTGAACTACTGTAGCACCCCTTTTCGGTCCGACCCGATTGGTGGGTCCGAACCGGATCTGGAATGCTCTAATACCACTAAAGTGTAGCACCCCTTTTCGGTTCGACCTAATTGGCGGGTCCGAATTGGATCCGGAATGCTTTGATACCACTAAAGTGTAGCACCCCTTTTCGGTCAGACTCGATTGGCGGGTCCAAACCGGATCCGGGATGCTCTGATACCACTATATCACTTTATTAAAATCATTTATTCGGCGAATTCGAAGCGAAACCCAGGGATGCCCGGCCGAAGCCATTTATCAAATACATTTCATTAATATAAGCATTTTCGTTCTCAAATCTATGTGGAAGCGATTTCAAAGGGGTAGGCCCATTAACATTACATTTATACAAAAGTACAGTTACTATAAAGGCATATCAAGCCTTTTCAAAATGATTTACAAATTAGATGTTCAGAGATCAAATTGTTTTTACAAAATATCAATGTTAAAAAAAAAATGGAGTGAATGCATATGTCGGAGCATACTCCGCAAATCTTTCTCCATGACTCGATGCTCCTCGATCTTACCTTTTGTTCCTGTTCAATCGGTACCTGCGCATAGATAACACTACACTGATGAGTCCAAAAACTCATTAGATTTTTAATCCATTTTTCAGAGTATATTACGAGATAAATGTTAATTTGTTTGCAGAAATGTGGATATTTTGCTCAAACTTCATTTTGCGGGAAAATACAACGAGAAGCTGAATCTTAAGAAAGCAAGAAACCGACCCTCTGGCCCGAATTGAGGTCTGGCGAAAATTTAAGTCGTGACAGGGAAGCTCGGTTACTTGACGTTAGTCACGACATCAACAAATTCGGTTTTGAAGAAGACATAGAACTTTAGCAAGTGAAATTCGTGAATTGAAGAAGGAAGTTGCGACAAAGCGTAGTCGAGACTAGAAATAATCAAAGGAAGAAATTCATGTCGCGACATCACTTTGATGTCGCGATGCCAAAAGGATATGAATGATGTCGCGACACCATTATGAGGTCGCGACAAGGATCCGTCTATGAAGCCACAAGAGAGGTATTTGCAAAAGAAAGAGGTTGCAACCGTTTTTTAAATACAGGCTCCATTTCGTATCGCGACATACTCGATGTCGCGACACCGAAGCGAGGGAAGATTTTAAGTGCAACGAAAATAGAGTTTGAAAGGAGGTCGCGACACATGGCCAAAAGCGAAGCACTTGCGGGGCGGAACTTGTAGTTTTACAAATCAAGGATTAGGAATGATGTCGCGACCACTCATTAAGGTCGCGACCTGAAGAAAAGCTGAGCAGAAGAAATTGAGGTTGCGACACCATCTTGAGGTCGCGACCTGGAATAAAGGTGGGAAGGAGGAAATTGGTTGCAACGTAGAATTGAGGTTGCAACCAGAAGAAAGGAAATGAGAAGCAAATGATGTCGCGACATCACCATGAGGTCGCGACATAAAATTGAAACATATGAAGGCAAGAAGACCACCAACACAATTGCGACCAAGAAATCAAAGTCACAACATTGAAGTCATCATACAAAGCGAGAAGGTGGTCACAACCTAAAGCTGGCACATCGCGGCTTCGAAGATTTGTGAAAGGAAAAACGATGATGTCGCGACATGCAAATGAGCCTTGTTTGCTCGACAACGAAGAAACGGTGAGTAAATGAAGTGCGCGCGACCCGCGAGCGATATCAGCGACCACTAATCAAGTAATTTACAAGACAAGCGGTTGCAACAAGAAGAATTCGTGTTGATCATGAGCAATCGAAAGTCCGTATCAGCGTTTATCGATTTGAAAATCGCGACATATATGGCGATGAGTTGACTTTTTCTTTGGAGTTCCACCTGGAGCATTTTGGGGATTCGGCCCAAATTCTTTTACAGTATAAATAGATAGCTTTAGAAGAGTAAAGTAGTTTTCCCTTCTTCACTACCCAGAAAAGGGAGAAGAAGAGGAACTCAGTGTATATTTTAGAGTAGATTTTTATTTTTATTTTATTTTTATTTTTTTGGTATTGAATCACATGATGTGCGGAGGCAGTAGAAATTTGGATTTTTAGATCTATTTATTTTTAAAGTATTCTTTGAATTTATGAAATCTAGATAAATTTTGGAATTCATTTCTTACCAGTTTATTGCAGTACCACGGTGGTTGTGCGTGATCGATTAGCTCCATTTCTTAATTACTTAATGCGCGTGTCAGGCCTTGACTTTCTTGAATTTGATTCCATTTAGTTCTGAGTCTTTCCTACACAATTATGGAGGAATCAATTTGGGTTAGTTTTTACTTAATTGGTGTCGTTTGAATGGATAAGTTCCCGATAGTAGTACCTAATACCGATTGAGGAGTGTATCTTGCATACGATATCCCGGGATGCCCGCTGCGTGACACGACGGAGATTCTGAGGCTGAGAGCATTCTTTACGGGTATGTTCGACTACCATTGATGAGCTGGCGAGCTACGAGTTCATTTTGATAAATCCCGTTCGCTCATAATTGAAGTTGGGAGAGTGTATTAACAATAAATAATCGATTCGCAAATAATTTGAGTAAGTTCCAATCCCACGTGTTAGCTTAGATGCAATCAAGGGAGCAGGATAAACCCATAGTCACGAAGGTTGAACTACCAATTAGCGGTAGAAACTTTGCAAAAATCACGAGAAGGAAAAGCAAAGTTACGGCATCGACGAGGAGAAATGGGTGTGAAGTGAAAGAAAACACGAGATCTTGCAAGAGAATTTGGAATCTGGGTAGCTGGTTTGATCTTGTCTTAGAGAAGCAAGGATATCTAATCAGTGAATATGGAGAGATCAATTCAATAATTAGAAATCTTGGACAATAACGAGATCCATATAGAAACGGGGCAATGCGAAGCTACTTTGGAATTATTTGTTTCATTGTATTTCACTGATAGTTTTCATTTCTCACAGGAAGCTGATTTAATCCATTTTTTTTATATATGCAATGTATTTATATTCAGTTACTTTTGTTTTAAGCTTAGTTTGACATTATTCAATATTATAGGATTTTTAATTTTGTTGTTTAGATAAAACCTTCATTATGAGTTTTGAGTCCCAATAGTATGGAATTTTAGTAGTTGGGAGTAGTTGATCTATAATTCGCTATCAATCTGGAGACTGATACGGGCTTATATTTAGATTTTACTAACGCATGACACATTGCACTTGCGGTGTCATAGGCGAACCCCTTATTTTAAATGTAGTTAAGAAGGAATTATTTTATCAAAGCGAAAATTATCAGTAACATGGATGCAAGAGAAGTGTAAGGCTCTTGCTTAATTATGTTAATTTGAGGAGTTTTAATCTATATAGAAAAGGCAAACAAGTTTTTATGGCGCGATTCTTGTGATTGAAAGAAATTAAATAAGTCAATATTCGACAAAAGAAGGAAATGCTAATTTGGACATTTGGAGCAGAAAAAGAACAAAAATAGCTTTTCCAAGCGATGCTATCGGCCACTAATCTTTAACAAGCTATGTTGAAAATATTTGTTTAGTTAGACTAATCCTATTAATCAGAGTGTGTTTTGATTTCAGGAGAACCGTTAATGCATAGGAAAGCGAGTTACGACCACGATTCCAGCGAGACATTGAATTAGAGAGAGAACACTCGGGAGCAAGAAGACAAAAGAAGCGAGAAGCGCTGGCGGATGAGAGGCATGACGAGACGGAGGAGCAGAGGGCCCCGGCAACGGAAGGCCTCCCGTGCGACCACGATGGAGGGGATTGCAGGCCTATTGTCGGGAAGAGTATTTCTTGATCAGACTGACCCTCTCGTGGATCTGAATAATTTGGCTAAAGCCGGCCTTGATTCTGATGGTTCAAACATCGAGTTTGCCCCGGTCATCCACCGAAGACCCAAGCGAGCAGGCTGGGAAGATTTCTCGGGATGGCCAGTCTGAGTGAAGGCTGAATGGTGTGAGACTAGAGGTGATAAAGTTGCATCTCTTCCCATTTTCTTTGAGAGATATAGCAACCACATGGTATGAATCATTACCATATGGTTCGGTTGATACTTGGGAAGAGTTGGTAGAAGCCTACTTGGGCAGATTCTTTCCCCCATCTCTCACTTTAGAGAGAAGAAGAGAGATAATAGTATTCCAACAAGGGGAAGATGAGAGCCTATATGTAGCTTGGGAAAGATTCAAGAGGTTGTTGAAGAGGTGCCCGATGCATGGAATAGATTTGAAGACCCAGATGGACATAGTGTATCATGCTCGTAATTACATCTAAGGGCATTATCGATGCTTCATCTTTGTGGAGCATTCAAGCGAAAAGTCTTGAAGGCGAGAGATCCTGATAGAAGACTAGCAAATGCAATATGAAAGCTCAATACGAGTTTTCAAGGGAAGCAGACAAGAAAGGGGTCGTGGAGCTGAAGCGAGATGACAGCCGTGGAGGCAAAGTTAGATGCCATAATGCATAGAATGGACAAACAGGAAAGAAAAATGCACACTGCTCATGAAATAGGACGGTGGAAGAGAACTTATGAAAAGTCTTTGAGGTGCCAGCGAGAAGAAGATTCTTATGGTCTTGAGGAGGTTAAGTACGTAGCAGGCAAATTACCATTTCGAGCCAAATCTAACTTGCCCACACAACGATTTATTGCCCGCAGTAGGGGTGATCAGGAATCAACAAAATTTATATCCCTAAGTTCCTCCTCTTTGCCGTGAATCAAGCTGCTTCATTATAGCGATGCGAGGGTCGAACACGGGGATGGAGTTTTCTTCGTCTGAATGATTTAAGTGAAGTCGAAAATGGTGAATTAAATTTGGATTTTGGGATTTTGTGAAAGCTTGATGGGTGTAATGGTTGTAAACTGAAATTTAAATAAAATAAATTGTAAAGAAGTCTCCTTAAAGCATCGGGATGCGGGCTTGGGATTCTAGGAGCAGCGAAGGGGTCCTCGGTCATTTCACTCGTTGGGGAGGATGGCATATGGTCGTCTCTGAACGGATCTTCGTTGGCTATAAAACCTAACCCAGAAATGTTTATCCTTTTGAAAAATGGCATCCTCTTGGCCATCGGTGGTCACCAAACCAGTGAAGAAAAAGTCTCACAGACTCCAGCTTTCAATGGGTCATAGAGGGTAACTAATGAATATCGGTGGATCTAACATTAAGCATCCATTGAACCTAAAGCTTGCAAATAATAGCCATTGAGAGATTGAGGAGATAAAAACCTAAAGTTAGAAAGGGAACACGTGGCCGGTGGATACTGCGTGAAAAACGGGGAACCTCGGCCGGCCTAGATCCACGCACCCGGTAGCCTTCTACTTCAAAGAGAAGGGTTTTAGCCAGCCATCCTCGAGTTGTCATCCTTGGAGATTGTTTAAAATTTACCCAGAAAAAGAGGAAAATGAGGAAAATGAAGCGGAAAAACGGGCCGAAAGCTTTGCCACAAAATTTTTATTAGTTAAGATTCTGTGATGCATGTCTTGGGGCCCTTATAGCCGTCCTTTGCAAATTACAAAAATAACCTCCTGATATCCTTCTGATGTCCAGGCGAAAAGGAAGAGAAAAAAAATAAAGAGACCAAAAAGCAAAAACAAACGGGCAGCAGGAAATCAACTGGGCAGGAGGAATAGTGGTGGGCGGGAGGAAATTTCCCAGGTGCTCCAATTTTCCTTGTAGTTCCACTTTTCTTGCATTTTCTGCTCTTCTTTCCTTCACAGTATCGTCTGTATCTTGAGTTGGCTCAGATTCTTACGTCTTGGATACACTCGGCAATTTTGGCATAGTGCTTCATAGCGCAAAATTTGCCATAAAATGCGTCGATAAAATAGTAGGACCTTGATGTGCAAATCGGGTTAATTAGAATGATTAGTACACAAAAAGCACTCAAAACTACAGAAATAAACGGGGTTCAAACGCTTTTGGGCACTAATCACCTTTTATTTACGCATTGCTAGTCCCTTAGCAATGAAGGAAAGAAAGAAAGAAAGAGCATACAAAATGATAACAAAATAACGTTCACAAAAATGGTATTTCAAAAAGGTTGTGAATGAGTAATGCCTAACCATAAGTAAAAATCATCAAAGCCGTGTCCAATGACTATCATGAGAGAATAGATGCCATCTGAAATTGAGTGATAAAGAGCCTCCTTCTTGGTGAATCAACGAAACACGAAATCTAAGTGTTTTGTTTGTCCGGCTCTCAACAATAAGCGCTAAGTTGCACTCTCCCCAACCTAGCTACTACCACGACCCTAGCATGCTAACCAACCTAAATAGATGAGAACCCACCTCTTATTCCTGATTCTTTTTAACGTTTGTAGGGTCTTGTCTTGAAGAATCAACCTCACCAAAGTCCATGTAACGAGGGATCTACCGATGACTCCCAACCAATTAAGGCTTAGGGCACCAAGTCGCAGGATCTTTCGACCACAAACTCTTCGGGTTTCACCCCGGACCCAGAATGATTTCGGACTCCAGCACCTACAACTTGCTCGGCTCCACTGTCCACCCGTGTGGCGAGCACTAAGTCGGTGAGCTCCCGGCCCGAGTGAAGGTTCGAGACACTTAGGGCTTTAGGAAGCTTCGCCATATACCCCTCGGACCGTGCTCGGGTTTCAAAGGCAAAGCGTTGCAATTTTTATTCTTTTTCTTTTCTTTTTCTTTTCTTTTCGAAGACGCATTGGCCTTCTTTCCACAGGGGTCCTTAACTATTAAAAGGCGTCAGTAAGCCCAAGACAAGTTATGCAAAGTAAAGGAGGTTCTGCCGCGGAGTTTTTAGCCTATCATTGAAACCTAATGTGCTTAGTGTGTGGTTAGCTAAAGGTGGAAGAAAAATGTGAAATCAATAAGATTCCAGCTAATCATTCACTTTCGACCCGAGCATGGAACGATCTAGCATCAATAGGGTGGAATAGTTTAAATTTTCCAACTTGAGTTAGGCAAAACCAAAAAAATTTGATTGCAAAATGGGTCGATTTTGAAAAGTAATTTGTATGGTATAATAGCTTTATGAAAGGGCCTAACTTAAGCTTGAACATCACAAAATGAGCTTGCACAAAATAATAATAAAACATAAATACAAAAGCCACTTCCTTCCTTAACTCCCCAGCCCGAAACATCTCGGTGTCCGAAATGGGGCTCGGATTAGAAAATTAGAGAAGGAAGTGTTACCTTCTTGATGAGATGTAATTATTGCTAGATAGGAAACTTCGCAAGCTTTCCATCAACACCTTATTCACTCCGTTTGGGCTTCAAATAAACAAGTTAGGAGAAGAAAAGAGAGGAAAAAAGTGATCAGTTGGAGCATTTTGAAAATTACACATTCATAAAAATTTCAAAAGTGTTCTTTCTGGCCATATTTGGATTCTACACTCTCTAAGCTTTCAAACGGTACCAAGAGCGGCTAAATGGAGTTCGGATAGAAAGTTATGGCGAAACAAAATTTGAAGAGCAAAAGTGGGGCCCTTAGAAAATTAGCGAAAGTCGCTAGCTAGCGAAAATCCTTGTGCTAGTAGATTTTTTTAATATCAAATAAAATAATTAATTAAAAAAATAAAAAAATAAAAGTAAAATAATAAAAAAATAAAAAGATTTTTTTTTTGAGAGACAAATTTTTTTTTCTATTTTATATATATATATATATATATATATATATATATATATATATATATATATATATATATATATATATATATATATATATATATATATATATATATATAAACAAACGTTTTTAATATATAAAATATAAAATAAATAAATAAATAAATAAAAATTAAAATGGAATCCTGTTGGTTATTTTGGCGTTTAGGGGAAGTAACAGTTATTTTCGCTAGCTAGCGAAAATTTTGATTAAATACCCCTTTGAAGTTTTTCGCAATGGTTGAAATTTCGCTATCATTCTTAATTCGCTATGCCATAAGCGAAATTACTTTCTTTATACACTCACCGATTTGCATCTAAATATTAAAGAATTTTCACACAAGCTTTGCAAAATTAATGCAAGAAGAAACCAGGAAAAATTCTTGAGAAAAAGTAAAAATTAATCTAAAAACATAAATTAACTAAATTAGAAAATCTAAGGAGAAAAATTATAGAAATCAAAATAAAATACGATAAAATACAAAATAAGAAAAGAAAAATTTAAAATAAAAGCGGGAAGGGGGAGAGCTTAAATGCCAAGGTTCAAGTACTCCAAACCCGAACCCGGCACCAGACAACCTATGCCATGCGAGTATAGGCAAGCGCGTACCACCTTTGATGTGTGGCAAAAATTTTTATGCGAGAGGCCATTAATCTGCAGTTCTGTGGCATGCAGTGATGGGTTGGACTTACCTTTGGGAGCAGGTGCTTCAGAGGTTGGTTGTGGTGCAGGTGAAGGGAGAATATGCACTTGGTGTTCGTGGAGGGGGCCTCTTTTGCGGTGGGCATTTGGTAGCTTGAAGCGATGGCGGTGGGGTTGATTTCCACGGGAATTGGTTGAAGGGTAAGCTTTTGTGGCTCTTTCCACCTTTCTATACCTTTGCCCTCCTCGATTATCAAGGCAACGTCTGATTCTTCTTTTTCCAAGGCAAAAAATTAACACACGATTGAGGGCATCCTGTAGTTCCTCGAGCTTCTCTTTTGATTACATTTTCAATTCCTCCACGAGGGTTTGCCAGTTGAACTTGCTCACCCAAAATTGTTTCAGTCAAGCACTCATCCTCTAGTGGACACTGCTGCTGATTGATGAGGCTTTCAATGGAGTCTTGCAGGTTGTCCCATTTGTGCTCAAAGTCATTCTTTAGCCCATCTATTTTCTTGTTCAAATTGTCTTCCACAGTGACAATTCTCTGATCCGAATGGGCATTAATCTCCTTATTCTTGCCCGCAGCGTCATCCATTTATCAGGGTAAGGTCAATGGCTTGTTCAAAATGGAGGATTAGTTGTGATGGTAGGTATTGAGGAGTTGAAGCATAAAATGGAGGTTCGGGAGGAGCATATTGTGAAGTCTTGGTTCCCATGAGGAAATTGGTGTGATTCCTGACTAGTTTGTAAGCACTACCATATGGGGAACTCATCCATTGGCTTCCATAGTCCCTCATGGACCTATATTCATTTGGGTTCCTCTCCACAGGTTGCTGACTTTGCCATGCAAGGTTTCTATAGTCCCTCATTGTCATATATGCCCTAGGGTTACTCTCCCACTTCCGAATACTCCTTTGTATTGCCTTCCCTCTTCCGTGGCCTGAATTCAAACCCACTTGAAAATTCAATCCTGCGGTAGAAATAGGCAACACAACGATCTGAAATATATATTTTTTTTAAATGAAACTAAAATAAAAAATGACAATGAAATATAAAAGAAATTCACCAAAACTTGTGATGAGGATCACAAGTGTTCCATAGCTCGTCAAATGCACTTAGGCACCATTCGGCAACGGCCATTTGATTAAATTATACGGTAGAGATTGTCTGGAATCAACAAAATTTATATCCTAAGTTCCTCCTACTGCCGTAGTCAAGCTACTGCAGTATAGTGGTCTAGGGTCGAACACGGGGATGGGTTTTCTTCGTACAAATGATTTAAGTGAAGTCAAAAATGGTGAATTAAATTTGGATTTTGGGATTTTGTGAAAACAGTGGGTGTAATGGTTGGCAAACTGAAATTTAAATAAAATAAATTGTAAAAGAAGTCTCCTTAAGCATCGGGATGCGGGCCGGATTCTAGAGACAGCTGAAGGGTCCTCGAGGTCATTTCCTCGCCCAGGAGGATGACATATAGTCATCCCGAGCCCAGGATCTTCATTTAGCTATAAAAACCCTGGCAAGAAATATTTATCCTTTTGAAAAATGGCATCTGCGGCCATCGGTGGTCACTTAAACTGATGAAGAAAAAGTCTCTGGACTCCCCCTTTCAATGGGTCATAGGGTAACTAATGAATATCAGTGGATCTAACATTAAGCATCTTGAACCTAAAAGCTTGCAAATAATAGCCGTTGAGGAGATTCGAGGAGATAAAAGCTAAAGTTAGAAAGGGAACACGGTAGGTGGATACTGCGTGAAGAGCGGGGAACCTCCGGCGTAGATCCGCACCCGAGTAGCTTTCTACTTCAAAGAGTCAAATAGGGAGTTTAGCTAACCATCCTCCAAGTTGTCATCCTTGAGTGGTGTCTGGCCCCGAAAAGGAGGGAAAATGAGGGAAAATGGAACTGAGAAAACGGCCAAAGCTTCGCTCTAAATTTTATTGGTTAAGTTCTCCAACAGTGCATGTCTTGGGGGCCTTATAGCCAAACCCCTTTACCAAATTACAAAATAACCTCCAAAATATCCTTACACCTGGGGTAAAAAGGAAGAAAAACAAAGAGACCAAAAAGCAAAACAAACTATAAAGAGGAAATCAACCTGGGCAAAGAGGAATAAGCATGGGTAGGAGGAAATTTCCCAGTGCTCCAATTTTCCTCAGAGTTCCACTTTCTCGCATTTTCTCGCCTTCTTCCTTCCGGTATCCGACCACGCCGAGTTTGACTCGCATTCTTCAAGGCTTCGATCTACTCCAAGAATTTCGGGCATAATTAGTCAAGAAAAACTCCAAAATTTTCCATAAATGCGATCGCAAAATAAAGAGGGACCTTGATGTGCAAATCGGGTTAATTAGAATGATTAGTACACAAAAAGCACTCAAAACCTGAAATAAACAGGGTTCAAAATAGCACTTTTTGGGCACTAATCACACACTACAATCCAACACTGAGGAACCATGAGAATTTCTCATATAGTGGAGGGGCATTGCAAGGCCCAAGGCATGGATAGAATCCTCAACAAGGATATCAGCAGCCACTAAGCGGTTCCAGTTGAATAAAGCAGCAGCAGTGGAAAGGCAAATGAATATCGTGGTCGAGGAGGACTCAACCATTCAAGAACAATGCTACGCCTTACTGGGGGACAACAAGAGGCTATTGCAATTCCATGAACAGAACTATTTGGGCTTGAAGCTTCAAGTCCTGACACTCAACAGTCAAGGAATGCTAGTGCCTGTTGAAAATTTAGAGACACAAATAGGCAACCTACCCGAATATGCTAAATCGAAAGTAAAGTGGGTACATTCCTGCTGACACTCGTAAGAACCCAAAGACCGCATGTCAATTCAATTAAGAAGTGGGAAGGATTTGAGCAAAGAACAAAAAGGACGTAAAGGAAAGAAGAGGACGAGGCGTAAAAGAAAAGATCGGCGCGAAGGAGAGTAAGAGCACCCGACAACAACGAAGGAAGTAATGACCGTAAAAGAAGGAAGGAGTACTAACTTATACACCTTCTCACTACTTCCACGACTTCGTGTCAAGAAGAGAAGAACAATTTTCTAAATTCTGGATGTTTTCAAGAAGATAGAAATAAATATCCCATTTGCGTGAGGTAATCGGCCAAATCCCGTTTATGCAAAATTTCTGAAGGAGATACTGAGCAAGAAAAGGAAGATAGCTGAGGAGGGAATAGTGAACTTGACTGCTACCTATAGTGCCATTATCCAGCAAAGATGAAAGACCCTGGTAGTTTCACCATTCCATGTTCCATAGGGAAATATGAATTCAAGAAAGCTTTATGATTACGGCGCTAAGATAAATTCATGCCTCTAGTTGTGCAAGACTTAATTAGTGGGGAACTTACTCCCAACAAAGAATTACATCAGCAGATGGTCAGAGATCAATGGGCACAAACTGTGTAAGGCATTCTGAAGATGTACTATTAAGGTTGGGGAAATTCATCTTCCTGGATTTTTTTTTATCATGCAGACGGAGGAAGATAATCGCCCTTTTCATGTCGGAAGACCTTTCTTTCTAGCAACTGAGCGCTTGGAGCAGATGTACAAAGGTGAACTGACACTCAGGGTTTGGAATGAAGCAGTGCATTTTAATATTAATAGAGTCTGGAACATCCTCGATGTAGGATATTGCATACCTATGGTCAGAACACGAGCTCTTCTCAATGTCAATCAATTACTGTATCCTTCAACACTCTATCAATGAAATTGAGATAATTTCAAAGATTCTTTGAGAGTCTTGATTGTGAAGTACTGCCTTCAAATTTGTTTAACAAGGAAACAATCTCGAGTATAAATGAAAACAGTCAAGATGAAGTATGCAGCCAGAAACATCAAACTCATGAGCAGGAAACTAGTGCAAAAGGGTTAACATTGAAAGAATTGCCCAGTCATTTAAAATATGAGATTTTAAAACCAGAAAAGAGAAAACCAGTTATCATATCACCGTGAGATTGACTGGAAGCTGAAGAACAGAAGTTAATGTAATTCGAGAAAATACAAGGAAGCAATCGCATGGTCAATCAAGATCCGGAAGGTATCACTCTCCATTCGCATGCACAAAATATTGCCGGATGATAATGCAAAACTTATCGAGCATCAAAGGAGGTCAGAACTCAGCTTATGAAAGAAGGTTTTAAAAGAAACATCCAAATGGTTAAATGCGTTTTATATGCTATATCGATAAGCTGGTAAGCCCAAGTAGATGTGGTTCCCAAGAAAGGTGGATTCACCGTGATAAGAAATGAAAAGAATGAAATGATCTCTACAAGAACTGCGGATGATGGAGGGTGTGTATTTACTACGTAAAATTGAATACCGCGAACCGTAGCGATCATTTTCCTCGCCTTTCATTGACGATGGATAGGTCAGCGTGACACCTCATTTTTGTTTTCGTATGGATACTGATATAACCAAATTAAGTATCAGACCAAGATCAGAGAAACCACTTTACATGCCCATTTGGTACTTTCGCTTTTAGGAGAATGCCATTTGGTTTGTGTAATGCCCCGCACCTTCCAAAGATGCATGATGTCTATATTTTCTCCGATATAGCGTAATAGTTACGGAAGTCTTCATGATGATTTTACAAAGAAGGATCCGCTTGAAACAAGGTTCGCATAACCCTGTGGACAAGATTTCAAAGGTGCAAAGACAAGAATCTAGCTCGAATTGGGTTACTTATGGTTACTGCAAGGAATTGTCTGGGCACATGATTTCAGCAGGCTTCGAGGTAGACCAGCAAAGTTTCAATTACGAGAAATCTAATGCCACCCACTACGCCAAGGGAATTAGAAGTTTCTAGGACATGCCGGTTTTTATAGAAGATTTATCAGAGATTTCTCAAAATTGCTACCACTATGCGATTGGGTCGAAAAAGATACTAAGTTCTATTTCATGAACTTACCATAACACATTCGAGGAAATCAAATCCGCATCAGTCAGTTCTTCCCATCATGGCAAAACCAGATTGAACAGAGAGTTTGAACGATGCCGTTGATTTTGGTAATGGGAGTCAGATGTGATGAAAGATTTAGTATGTTCAAGGCCATCTACCATGCTAGCAAAACCTTTAAATTAAGCTCAAGAAAATTACTCAAGCCATCAAAAGAGAGCAGCCGGCAATAGTATTTGCATGTGAAAAATTTGTGCCATACATTCGGGGGTCCCATGTTGTTATACACACTGATCATGCATCAATTAAGTATCTAATGACAAAGAAAGAAGCAAAGCCAAGATTGATCAGGTGGGTATTATTATTGCAGGAATTTGATTTAGAAATAAAAGACAAGAAGGGTAGTGACAATGTGATACCGATCACTTGTCAAGAGAGAAACCCAATCGTGACAAGAGGAAGGAAGAGAAATATAAAATTTTCCGATGAGTAGCGGGTCTAATCACACCCAATCACCCCGTATGCCGGAGACAGAACTTAGCTTCAGGAATTATGCCACTGTAATTCAAATTTACCACGCAGAAAGAAGCTAAGGACTGACAAGAAAATTAAGCATCCGATGACCTATCAAGAAAAGAGGAGCTGATTCGATTATAAGGAGATGTGTACTGCATGGGTGAGCAAAGCAAGATTTTACAAGAATGTCATGCATCACCTTATGGAGGACATTTTGCAGGAGATAAAACAGCCCATAAAATTCTCCAGTCAGGATTTTACTGGCCTACTATTTCGGTTTAACGCTTAACACAGTTATGATCCAATGCAACAGAAAGACGCTGAAAGGCATGAGATGCCCCCGCAAGGTATCCCGGTGCAATTGTTCGATATGGGAATGGATTTTACGTCTTTCCTGCTTTTATTTGGAAATATATACATACTTAAATGTGGGATTATGTATCCAAATGGGTTGAGGTAGCAGCTTATCCAAAGAATGATGCCAATATAGTCATGGATTTTTACAAAGAAATATTCTTAGTAGATTTTGGGGACACCCGTAACTATAAGTGTGCTGGATGATGTGAGCCATTATAAATAAGGTGTTCGACAAACCCATGAGCAGATATGGTATCAAACACATTATGAGCTCAGCTTATCATCCTCAAACAAACGGGCAAGCCGAAATTCAAACAGGAGATAAAGAGAATTTCGAAAAAGACTGTGAGTTCCAACAGGAAAGATCGTCGCCAAGCTTGGATGACGCACTCTGTGCATACAGACTCCGCTTTAAAACTCCCATCGAATGTCCCCATACAGTTGTCTGGAAAAACCTTGTCACCTACCTTTGAGCTAGAATATGCTTATGTGGGCCATCAAGAAGCTTTTAATTTTGATTTTAAAGTCGCTAAGGAAGATAGGCTACTCCAGCGAAATGAATTGGAAGAGTCGAGGAAACGGTTTCCGTGATAAGCGCTTAATCTACAAGGATAAAACAAAATGGCATGATCAACGACTTTGAGGAGGGAATTCAAGGAAGGAGATCAGGGTCTTGTTATTCCTAACTCCACTAAGACTCTTTCTAGGAAAGCCGAAATCCAAAATGGAGTGGACCATTTACAAAGTGGTGTCATAATACGCTTAGCGCGACACCAAACTAGCAATCATGAGGAGTTCAAAGTTAATTGGTCGAGACAAAGCACTACCTTGGGAGAAAGCAATTGGAAGAGTAACCCTTAGTTCGAACAACAAGGAAAATTGAAGAAACAATGACAGCCAGAAGTCCAAATTTAAAGACTAAAAATCGAAAGCAACTTGTGGGAAGGCAATCCACACCAGCTTTTGCTTAATTTTTTCTTATAGTTTAAAATTTACGTGTTTAAATTTCTAATAGCTTATAGTGATTTTATTCATTATTGATTGAAGAGTAGGTAAATATTTTTTTAGTTTTATTGCAGACAATGAAGATCAGGGTAAAAGGGAGAGCATCGCAATCAAACTTCAACGCATAAGAGACCAAAAGGGGCAAGATATTCTTTCTTTGATTTGATTTAAAATTTGTCTTAGATATAGCATGATTAAAGTTCGGGGAATTTTTATCTTATGTCATGGTGCTTAAATTTTGAATGTGATGCAGTGGAGTTGTTGAATTTTTGCATGATGAAGATGTAGGAATCGAGTTGTAGTTGTTTTTGATTGGAATCAATAAATTGAAACCAAGTAGAATTTGAGTGTTTATGTTATGGTCGCAACATTAATCCAAAAGTCGCAACCAAGAATGCCGATGAAAATAAAAAGTGGACAAGAAAAAGTCAAATAATGAAATTGGAGGTCACGATCGAAATAAAGAAGGGAAATAACATTTTTATGTTGCAACATCAAATTTCGTCAGGACTGAAGGACGCCATCACAACAAAAATTTTGGAAGGCGTAATTAATACCCAAAAGTTAATAAAAGTGATTTTAAAATTTACCATGCCTCAAAGAAGCTAAAAACTAAATTCATTGAAAATCATTAATTTAAAGGTCAATACGACGTCGCTAATTCCCATATTGGATGCTCGCGACATTTAACCCAAATAGTTTATTATACTCAAATTCCATTAGACTACAATTCACCCCAACCTTTCGCCTTCCGCATCATTCATTCGTAATCTTTGAAATACATAGCTTATTAATGCGTAAACAAAAATCAATGTCTCGATTGAACGAATTGGTTTAGTATGCCTGGCCAAGGAGAATAATCGTAGGGAATTTAATAACTTCAAGAAAACGATCAATATTCTCCACCAAATTCTAAACCTTCGTTGGAAATATCAAGAAAGAATTTGAGAAACCTCATTCAATTCATTCATCGAAAATTTAAAGAAAGAATAAATGACCTTGTAGTTCCCAAGAGACGTAAATCACTATAAAAGGATGGGATAACAAAGAAAAAACAAACAAACAAAGAGAATGAAGAGAAAGGAGAATGAGAGAAAAGAAGAGTTCCAAGGCTGTGAACACAAAGTTTATGGAATGAATGGAGTCGGAAAACAAACCAATTCCATTCCTTATTCCATAAAACTATGTAATCAAGAGAGGGGCTCAATATGCAAAGGAATTGGAAGAAGGGTTAATTAGAACCCATCAACCTCTCCAAAGAAAAAGGGAGAAAGGGCTCCAATTTGTTGCACAACCTTGTTCATAGCCGAATCACTCTTGAAGTGAGCTCAAGGTCTGGTGAACCAAATTTAATAAGGAGCTGCAACCTTCAGAGGGAAGATATGAGATTTTAGATCAAGAAATAGAGAGTTTTTCTCTAATTTAGTTATAGTCTTATTTGTAAGGAAAGCAGATTGTACAATATCGAAATGTTTTGATATTTGAATAAAATTCTTGTTGACCTACAAATTGATTGTTTATGAGTAAAATGAAATTTTGTTTTTGTGTCATTTTTCTTTTATGTGCAAGAATCAAATAAATAATTCTCGTTTCAAGAACAACAATTTCGAGTTAATCAGGCGTGAATGATTAAACCGGAAACAGAGTATCGTCGTATTGTTTAAATTCGCTTAGTTTGCAAAAAATTGGAAAATCAAGTTATCACGATGGAACAAAAATACTTGGATGAAATAATGTAAGTAGACAGAATAAATACAAGTCTTGAAGAAATAATACACTTCGTCAACAAAACTTATGAAACTTTGACAGAATTAGGAACACTTTCTGGAAATTTAGATTGAGGAGCCCATAGTCCTAGAACTTGTTGGGACATTGATTGAGGTGAAATCTTAGGGTGAAAACAAATAACAAGAAATGATAGAGGCCATCCGGCAGAGATTGAACTTTTCTAAGCCTACCCTTAATATATGCTTAAGATATTCTGGGCTCCGATTGAGCCAAACAGTTTTATTTCTTCAATAAACAAGAACTAAAAACCCAATTCCCTTCCTCATAATAAACCTCAAGTAAAGAAGAGCCTAAATTATCCAAAGCCTAGCCTTTAAAAGTTTACTATAAAGGAAGAAACAAGCTCGGGGGAAGAATTTCCAAATTTTTACAATGAAGGAGGTGAAGAAGTAAAGAAATGTGGCTAAGTGAAATAAGGAATAAGTTATGCCCAGGGCCTATTTCCTGAACAATTAAGCTCAGAGGGGGGAAGTGTTTTAACACCTAGTACCCTAATACCAACTCGGTATGGAGTTGTTAGCCCAAAGCCTCTAAGAGTACAGAAAGCCTAAGAAGAGCAAAAACATCAAGATTATTCCCCAATCCTAGAAAAACAAAAGCAAAAGAGTTCAAGAAACAAAGGAACTGACCTGAATAAAGAGCATCTGGAAATTGAAATTCCCTAAAAAGAATTCAACATGAAGATGAATCAGGCCAAGATTAAAGAGAATCAGCAAGAACAAAGAAGAAAAAGGATGAAAGTTGAAGGCAACAAGTAGAAAAGCGGAAACCGGTGATTTACAACTTAAATTCTTCCATTATCCACCCAATTACCTGTCGAACATTACAAGCCCGGAAGACCTCATTGATTTTTGGGCAGTTGAATTTACCTACATTAGTGGAGACTAACATGAAAACAAGCCTATGGACTTTGACAATCACCAAGAAAACTCCTTAAGATTAACTAAATTCAACATGAGCATGAAAAGGATCAAGACTCAGACACACAATAATGTAATAAGACTTGTTGAATAAATTGTTTAAATACAGGTTCATCAAGAAATTCAGATAGAAGTATACCTGTCTATTCTCGAATCAAACTGAATTTAAATGATGCTGTATCTCTTAATCCCGCATTAGAAGTGTGGAATGAGAAAGACTGCGGTATAAATCTAAAATGTCCTAAAATTTTCTTTTTCTAAGTTCATTTTGTTGAGGACAAACAATTTTTTCTTCTTTGTTTCGGGGATAAGGTAAAATTTTGGAAAGTTTTGGGGAATTTGATGAGTCCAAACCTAATGTATTTTTAACGCATTTTTCTCGAGTATACGAGATAAATGCTAATTTGTTTGTAAATGTGGATATTTTACTCAAACTTCATTTCAGGTGAAAAATACAAATGTAAGCTCAAATCTTAGCAAAATCGAAGAAAACCATCCTACAAACAGTAATTGAGGTCATTAACCGAAAAATTTAAGTCGCGACAGAGTTCAAGCATTAGTTATTCAAAGTCACGACATCAACAAATCTCGCTTGAAGAAGACATAGAGAACTTTAGCAAGTGAAGTCGAATTTGAAGAAGGAAGTCATATAAAGAAAACGTGGTCGGTGACTAAAGGAAATAATCAAAGGAAGAGTCTCAGTCGCGACATCACTGATGTCGCGACGCCAAAAGGATATGAAATGATACAATACACCACCTGAGGTCACAAGGATCCGTTTATGAAGCCAAGAGAGGCATTGCAAAAGAAAGAGGTTGCAACCGTTTTTAAATGCAAGGTTTCCATTTCATGTCGCGACACCACTCAAGTCGCGACAGAAACAGCAAAGATTTTTAGTAAAACCAAAAATTAGAGTTTGAAAGGAGTATCAACCGAGCCAAATCAGAAGCACCTCGCCAAGAATCAACTTACACTGCTATAACCACGCGACTGTGAATGATGTCACGACCACCTATTAAGGTCGACCAAGAAAAGCCGAGTGTAAGAATGAGGTCGCACATCACCTTGAGGTCACACCGTAATAAAGGTGGAAGGAGGTACCGTCAGAACGTGAGAACCGAGGTTTGAAACTTAAGAAAGGAAACGAAGCAATGATGTCGCGACATCACCGCGAGGTCATATAAAATTGAAACATATGAAGGCAAGAAGACCTGATCAACACACTATGGCTCAAGAAATCAAAGTCACAACATGAAGTCATCATACAAACAGAAGCCGCCACACAACCTAAATCGTTATCAAGATCCTTGCCGTGGAGAAAGAAAGAAAATACGCCGCGGGCATGCAATGAGGTCACGACATCAACAATCGAAGAAACATCGAAGAAATGAGTCACAACTATGTCAATACCCACTGACGCAATATAAGACAAACTGCTAAACTTAGCCAGAGGTCAGCACTGATCGCGAGCAATCAAGAGAAGTCCATGTCACACATCAATTCGAGGTCGCTACATGTGACAAGCTGAGTCACTTTTTCTTTCGAGTTCCACCGGAGCATTTTGAGGATTCGACCCAAATTCTTTTACAAAGATAAATAGATAGCTGAAGAGTAAAGTAGTTTTTCCGTCTCTTCACTACCTGCAGTGGGAGCAGCTAAGAGGAACTCAAAGGTATATTTGTGAGTAGATTTTTATTTTTTTATTTTTATTTTTATTTTTCTCAGATTAACTGCGAATCGGTGCGCAGATTTCCAGCAGAAATGGGATTTTTAGATCTATTATTTTTCTGGCACGCTTGAAAATTTATGAAATCTAGACAATTTTCTGGAATTCATTTCTTCGCTTTATCAATTACATGGTTTGTGTGTGATTGGAAGTTCCATTTCTGTTCACAAATGTAGTATCAGGCTCAGCCTTTTACTGGATTTATTTACATTTGGGCCATGCCTTTCCCGCACACAATTATGGAATCAATTTGGGTTCGGGGTTTTTACTTAATTGGTGTCAAGCCAATGGATAAGTTCCCAATAGCAAGATATCTCAATACTAGTCGAGGGAGTGTATCCTCCGAGCATCCGTGATGCCCTCAAGGTGACACGTAGATTCGAGATTCCCGAGAGCCGAGAGCACTTTTTCTCGGGTGGTATGTTCACTACCATTGACGAACCGTCGAGCCCGAGAGTTCATTTTGATAAATCCCCCATTCGCTTATAATTGAAGTTGGAGGGGTGTATTTAACAATATAAATAATCAGAGAGTTCGCCTTAATTTGAAGGTAAGTTCCAATCCCCGTGTTACCAGATCTTAATCAACAAGGAACCGGATAAAACCCATAGATCCTCAAGGTCTGATCTACCAATTAAAGTGGTAGAAACTGGCGAAATCCTGAAAGGAAAAGCAAAAGTTCTCATTGCCAATGTGAAATGGGTGTGAAGTATTGGAAAAGAAACACCCAGATTCGCAAGAGAATTTGGAATACAAATGGGTTTGATCTTGTCTTCGAGAGAAGCAGGATATCTAATCGTTGAAATATGGAGAGATCAAATTCCAATAATTAGGAAATTCGACAATAAATCCAAAGATCCATATATAGAATGTGAGCAATTTAATCAACTGAATTAATCGTTTATTATATTTCACCGATAGTTTTCGCTTTTTCACTGTGAAGTCGATTTAATCCATTTTTTATATATGCAATTTATTTTATTCTGCATTTTCTTGTGTTAAGCTTAGTTTGACATTATTCAATATTATAGGATTTTCAATTTTGTTGTTTAGATAAAACCTTCATTATGAGTTTTGAGTCCCAATAGTATGGAATTTTAGTAGTTGGGGTAGTTGATCTATAATTCGCTATCAATCTCTGTGGGAATGATACCTGGACTTACATTCAGATTTTTTACTACTAGAGTGACCTCGTGCATTCTGCAAAGGTTGCTAGACTCAACCCTTACTTTAAATCATGAACATTAAGAGAAAATTATTTTATCACAAAATTATCCAAAGTAACATGGATGCAAGAGAAGTGTAAGGCTCTTGTAATTATGTTAATTCGAGGTTTTACCTATATAGAAAGCAACATACAACGCTTAAGCATTTTCATGCTTAGTTGTTCTATACAATTCCATTTTTCTGTTTCAGTTTAAGTCAAGTCATGCAATTTTACTAAACAAAACTTTCAAATCTTTTTGGATGATCAATGTTAATACAATACATATACTTATTTCATATACAATCATTTATGGTTAATTGATCATTCAAAATATTCACTTTCATATGGAATAAATCATTTATAACCAAATCATGCATTTCACAATGCTCTTTTCATTTCAATTTGCAATCATGCTTTTCAATTCCAATATGTCAACAATCTCATAGTCAATTTAGTTTTGCCCTTAACGAATTTAACCTATGTTTTCTAGATATAGATATCTAATCACCAAAGACGGCCTCGCCAAGGCTGTGTCGATATAAAAATATTTTTTTTATAACATAGCTCGCCCCGGTCACACCTATTAAAAATCAATTCGTGAACACTACCGATATCATTCCACCGGGTCGCCGACCGGAGTGACACATCAATACGTTTGTTCGCAGTACTACTAATTTGACCCTTATTGGTATACCAATCTATCCTTAATGCGAAATAAACTAAGCACATTCTATTAAGGGAAAATCCTTTATAACAAAAAAATACGCATAATATGTACATTTGTATAAACAGCCTTCATTTTTAATACTCATGTAATTTTCTATATTTAAAACATTTCACAATCAATTGCCTCAAATCAATTAAAACAAATCAATATGCTTTTCTTATACATTTAGAACAAACATTTCTAAATTCTAAACGAGAATGGGGGGAGAAGATAATAAACCAATCTTATGTCTTTCTTTTTCCTCGCTCTTCAATCTCTGGCCCTAGGTTAGTGGATCCTCACTCAGCCCCTAGCTAATCACACACATCACATTTTAAACTGAAGACTACTCACACTTAATCTGATATCACTCGCTTAAGGCTAGCGAGGTACTGGGACGCTTCATTTAGTTTCATTCTTATTTGAACCTCATTAGCCATTTATTAGTGGTTCCATACCATCCCGCTGTGGTACTATCAAGAGGTGTTCTGAACAAAATTTTAAAAAATTTATCGCAATGAACAATACCATGTCATGCAAGTGTTATTTTATACTTACTGGCCACGCGAGGTATCCTATGCTCGTACAGAGCTCATGCCGTGGCGTGGGTTCCCTACGCTGCGACGTAGAAGCCCGATAATGCCCAGATTTTCCAAATTTTGCACTTTTGCGACTTTTCTCCAAAATCACCCTAAAATCCAAAAGAAACTCTAGAAATCACTCCCAAAGGCATCCTAGACCAACCATAAGCAAAACCCATGGAAGGATTACCGTTTTTCTAACCCAAACATCATATATAACTTTCTAGGGTTTAGGTTCATACCTTGAATCTCTTTGCACTTGAAGCCCTAGCCTTCTTCTTCAACAATCTTGCAAAATCTTGCACAAACATGGAGAGATTCACACCAATCTCTAACTATTTCCAAAACCCTAGCTTTTTCTCCTCTCCCACTCTCTTAAAAACGTTTTTGCACAAGTGGGAGATTTCTAAGACCAAATGTGGTCTAATATCACTTATCCATTATAAGGCCATGTTTGGCATCCTCATTAAATCCCATTTTCCATTTTTCTCACTTAAAGCTTACTAGTCTCCTTATTTGCACATTCACTTATCATTTATTTCACATTAGCATTTAAGCTTATCATTTGACCCTAGGTCCTTATTTTACAATTTCCACTTTCCCCTTTTCACTTGGGTTTATTGTTCAATCAATTTATCATTTTAGCATATAATATTTAATCATATGCTCACATATTCGTTTAATTTTCAATTTATCACTTTCCTTAAAACCCAAGTCTGCCTCATAAATTTATACCTGAAGAGTAAAACCCTAGGTATTTTTTTGGCGATAAGTATTGAAAAGGAAAAATACCTAAATCTTAGAAATTAAGGACATATCTTTACAAGCAACTCATTAGATCCATGAGTCGAAATGAACATGACTTAATTAGTGAAAGGTATGGTTAGAGAACTAAACTATACCACAATGCATCTGGCAAATTCAAATTTTTCCAACTTATGGCTTAGCTATGATTCAAAATGATGCGTAAATTGACAAATTATTCATTGGTCTATTTCCTGAAGGTTTTGCCTCACCTGAACTCTAAATTCCATTCTATTAATGTTTTTTTATGTACACTAGTGAAATTACCTTATTGTTATTTTATTCGTTCTCTAATCATCTTAATATTTGAGTTCAAATAGTAAGGAACTTGAGTAGTTGGGGTAGTTAGTCTTGTGATTTATCATCAATCCTCATGGGAACGATATTTGAATTTAATTAAAATCCACTTTTATTACTTGTACGACCCGTGCACTTGCAGTGATTTAGACTAAACAATTTTTTAATGAATCCAGTTTACAAAAAGGACAACACATAATTTCATCAAAATTTGTCAACAAGTTTTTGGCGCCATTGCCAGGGATTAGATAATAGTCCTTTGGTGGTAGAGGCATAACTTTGTATGCATAGTTTGGTCAATTAACAAGTTTTTGGTGCCATTGCCGAAGACTTTATTTAGTCTTTGGTAGCAATGCTAATTACTTGGCAAATTTGGTCTATACAGAAAATGGTCTAAGAAGTTTTTGGCGTTGTTGCTGGGGATCGAATGATGAATTTAATGATCAATATTCTAACTAAAGAGATAATTTCTAATTTGGAAATTTTTCTTTATTTTATCATAGATAAATGAAAAACAAAAAAAAATAGTTTGTAACTATAGTAGCTTAATATGCTACTGAAAATATTTTATGAGCCAAAACTATCGTAGTTGTTTCCCACATATTTCATTTGACCATAGTGTGTTTCTATTTCAGGAAGATAGTAAATGCACAGAAAACCAGAAGTAGATTTGTTGTCTTTGGATACAGATATGGAGAGAACATTGAGGAATCTGAGGAAGATTACAAGTACAGAATCTAAAAGTATGACAAATCAAAGAGAAAGACAGCAACTGATCGGAGTGAATCATGCATGCATTCCAATACAATTTCTATGTGTTTTTATAGCTCAACTTGCATGATTCACATTCATATTCACTATTATTACGCTAATCCCCTATACTATAATGTTTCGTAGAACATAGCGATATTGGAATAAAAAAGGAAGCTAACAATAGAGGAAAGAGCCAAAGCAGAGAAAGCAACAAAGAAGTGCAGCAGTGATTGCCTCGGGTACATAGCAACGAGGCGACCCATGCTGCGATGGAGCGCTTCGTAGCAGCCAGGGGAGCCTACGCTGCAACGAGCCTGAATGCCAGATTATGATCGTCTCGGGTACGCCGCAGTGAAGCTCCCTTCGCCACGGCTTAGCGAGGTCTCCCATTCCAAAACAGGAGTACTAAAAGTTATGATTTCCTAGGCCATTGATGGGCCTGGACTCTGAGATATAAAAAGGAAGTGATTTCGAGGCAAAATAGTGGGATTTGGAGGCAGACTGAAGACAAGGAGAGACGGATAGAGAGAGATTGGTGAAGACGGATTCCGGGAGATCGAGAAGACGACTTTTTCTGTGTTTCTTTCTCTAATTCGTTTGATGTTGAAAATCTTTCAGTCTGTAATGAAAATCACTATGAACTAACTTTTCTCTCTAGGGTTTTGTCAACCCTAACCGCACCATTATGGATTAATGCTTTAATTGTGGCTTATTTAATATCGACATGAATTTCTATGGTTGTTTTTACTCCCGAATTTAATCACATGTTATTATTTCACAATTATGGCATGCTAATGCTGGGGTGTATGATATCGAGATGATGACTTCTAGGATATGGGTAAAGCAATGTTTGTCAATCGTGAATGTAGATATCCCGCATTCCAAGTGTAGCACAGGGTTTTTCACATTCATGCATCCTAAGTCGAGGGGTCATGAGAGATGCACTACACCCCACTAGCGAGATAGCTATACTGAGAGAGAATAATTTTATGTGCAAGATCATCCCGCTAACATAAATCATATGGAATATTAAATAAAAGCACTATCTAGGTTGAAATCCAGCAGGTGTGGTAGGTGAAGGCAAAACCCTAGGTTTTCTCATCATTATCTTAAATTGAAATTTTAATATTAGGCTTTCTTTAATTCAGTTAATTTAGCCATAATTCGCTTTAAGAATGGATCCAAATATTGTCTAGGTCACTAAATCAGTACTTAGCATGCTTCTCTTCGTGGGAACGACACTTGACTAGCCACTACACTGCGTGAACTCGACGCATACTAAGGCCACTGTCCGCATTTACCAACTTTTACACGCCACTTTCACCACAAGAACCTATTCCAAAAGAAGCAAAAATAGAAAGATGTCAAAGACAAATGACTATGGAAGACTTTTGGAGGCCTGTTATTCAAGATGAATATTTTGCTGTGAGACAACCTGCCAGAGAAGCCAACAATTTTGAACTGAAGCGCCTTTGATCACTATGGTACAATGAAGACAATTTTTATTTAGTCATTCTTCTAAAGACCCCAATAAGCATATGAAAAGATTCATGATGATGGCCAATACAACTAAGAACGGGTGAGACCGTATGATAAGGTCGCAATCTTTCCTTTTCACCGAGAGATGTGGAAACAACTCGTTTGAGTCACTCCATTGTCGATTAGCGACAAATCGGGAAGAATTGGGCCGAGGCCTATACGCGATTCTCTTCCCCTCGCAACTCTTACTGAAGGAGGAGAAATTATAGTCTTCAAACAGGGGAGGATGAAAGTCTCTACAATGCATGGGAGATATACAAGAGACTACTCAAAAGATGCCATATGCATGGAATAGATCTGACCACTAAGATGGATATTTTCTACCATTCCATGAATTATGCCTCAAAGGGTATAATTGATGCTACCTGCTGTAGGGCTTTCAAAAGAAGAAGTGCGGAGGAGGCAAGGCAGCTGATTGAAGACCTTGCCAAATGCAACTACGAGGCTCCATCTGAAGTGCCAGGGGGCAGCAGCAAACTAAAGGGGAGTGGTGTAATCGAGCTTAATCGAATGATTGCCATTAAAGCAAAGTTGGATGCATTAATGAACAAGATGGGAAACAATGAAAGAAGAATGCATACTCATACTGCACTTGAAGTGGGGGACAATAGATGAAGGAGAGAGAAGAAATAGTGCTGAAGAGGGACCAAACCATGAAGCTCCCTACCAAGTTGAGGAGGCACAATACCTCAATGCCAACAGGAGCTATACTTTTAAGCCCAACCTCAACTTGCCTACTCACTACACACCAATACATAGGAACCATGAGAACTTCTCATATGGGGGAGGAGGACAACAAGGTCAAAGACCTGGACAGAATCTGCAGCAATATCATGCCTCGCCTGGGTTCTAACAACAACAACAACAACAAGTAGGACAAAGAACAGAAAATAGGGGGCAGAGGAGATTTAATTCCTTTGAGAACCAGATGCTTGCTTTCATGAGGGAAAATAAGAGGCTGCTGAACATACATGAGAAAAAGTTTGCTGAGCTAGCAATATTATAGGAAAACACAACTGTGTTTCAGGCCAATACCAATGCCTCTTTAGCAACTGAGACTCAGTGGTAGCTAGCCCTACCTATGCGTAATCGCCCGCTGATTGATTCCTATGACACAAGAAGAATCCAGCGATTGCATGGCTGTAACTCTAAAAAGTGGTAGAGAACTGGAAGAGATGCGAGCTGAAGAGAAAGACACCGAGGAAAAGAAACATGCAAAAATTGGAGAAGAATTGAAGCAGCACACTTCAGAAAATGTTCAAGAAGAAAGTACAACAAAAATGCAACAAGAGCAGCAAGTTGAGAAAGGAAATCTAAGGAAAAAGGAAGAGGTTAAAGCTTACAATCCCAAGTTCCATTCCCTCAGAGGCTGCAGAAGGCAAAGCTTGAAGAGCAATTCTCTAAATTCCTTAACATGTTCAAAAAGGTAGAGATCAATATCCCTTTCTCTAAGGCATTGACTCAAATGCCTCACTATGCAAAATTCATGAAGGATATTTGAAGGTAAAAGAGAAAGATTGTCAAGATGGGATAGTGAGCCTTACAAAGAACTCCGCAAATGTAGTTATCCGCAGTTCTACTGCAGAAAATGCAGATCCAGCAAATACCATACCCGTGAAAATCGGGAATTCGGATACGGGAAAAGCACCATGCGATTGGAGCCAAAGATCAACTGATGCCTCGTCCCGTGGTTAAAAGATCTGGCCAGCAAGCTTACTCCCACAACCATGACCTTGCAGATGGCAGACAGAACATTGGCCCATCTTAAGGGATTTCTAGAAGATGTGCTGATCAAAGTGGGAAAATTCATTTTCCCAATGGACTTTGTAATTATTGATATATAAGAAGACAAACAAGTCCCACTGTTGTTAAGAAGACCTTTCTTAGCAATAGGAGAAGCTTTGATCAATGTGAAGAAAGGAGAATTGACTTTCAGAGTTGGAGATGAGGCAGTGCACTTCAATCTCAATCACAGCTTAAATTTATTAATGCTGATTATGAGATTGTAGAAACAAAAATTCCCATCAGTTTTGAACTGATAAATGATTGTAATTTTTAGAGTTCAATGAATGAGAATGAGATGCATTTCCAGTATCTTGAGCATCTTGAAGTTGAATTTCTGAACTCCAATTTAATTTAAAAGAGGCAGTACTTAGTGTTGAAGAAAATAATATAGAAAAATCTAGCAGTTATGAAGAGAAAGTTGTTCAAGAAAATACAAGCTCGTAGGGGATTATTGATTTTAAAGAATGCTCTAATATTTGAAGTATGTCAAGAACTAGAAAAAGCCAAGCCAAATACTATTTCAACTGATCGATAACTTAAAGAATAAAACTACCGGAAATTCCTCGTAAAATAAATAATTTATATAAGATTTGGAAAGGAATCAATCCTTCTATCTGTATGCACAAGATCCTGTTAGAGGAGAATTCTAAAATCTCTATAGAACATCAGAGAAGGCTGAATCCAATAATGAAAGAAGTAGTGAGAAAATAAGTACTGAAATGGCTGAATGCGTGCCTATATATGCAATCTCGCATACCTCAGGAGCCCAGCTTCACGGGTTCCCAAGAAGCGGAGGATTCATCGTGATCAAAAAATGAGAAAATGAATTGATTCCTAAGAACTAAGGGATAGGATAGAGAGTGTGTATGTACTACATAAAAATTAAACATCATACTAGAAAGGACCATTATCCTTTACCTTCATCACTAAATGTCGGGATGTAATAGCGGTGGTATTCCATTAACGCTTCTCATGGATATTCTGGTTATAACTAGATTGCTATAGCCCCAAAGGATCAGGAGAAAACTACATTTACATGTCCTTATGGCACCTTTTCTTTTAGAAGGATGCCTTTTGGATTATGTAATGCTTCTGCCACCTTTCAAAGATGTATGATGTCTATGTTTTCCGATTTGGTGGAAGAGGCTATGGAAATCTTTATGGATGACTTCGTGATATGGATCCGCTTGAGAATTGTTTGGAGTCTTAGAAACAAGATTGTGAGGTGTCAAGACAAGAATTTAATGAAATTGGGAAAATACTCATGGTGACATAAGGTATTGTCTTAGGATTTGCCAAGATTTTGCAGCTGATCAAAGTGCATCAAGAAAAGTTGATATTATAAAACTCTTGCCACCTACAATAAGGGATAAGAAGCCTCGAAATGTCGGTTTTTACGTAATATTCATGATTCTAAAATCTCCGCACTATTATGTAGATCACGGAAAAAGATGCAAAATTTGATTTTGATGAATCATGCAGATTCAGATTTATGAAATGCTAACGATTGCTGACATCCCCATCATGGTAATACCAGACTAGAACAATGATTTTGAAATTATGTTTGATGCCAATGATTATGCAATGGGACCTGTATTAGGACAAAGAATTGAAAAGATATTTAAGGCCATATACTATGCTAGCAAAACCTTTAATAAGGCATAAGAGAATTACACTACCATAGAAAAGGAGATGCTTGCAATTGTGTTTGCTTATGAAAAATTAGGGTCTTACATATTAGGGTCCCATGTAATAATACACACTGATCATGCTGTAACTAAATATCTGATGGCAAAGAAGGAGGCCAAACCAAGACTGATCAGATGGGTATTATTGCTACAAGAGTTTGATCTAGAGAGTAAAGACAAGAAGGGTAGTGACAATGTGATAGTTGATCACTTGTCTAGATTGGAAAAGACTACTGAAAAAGAAAAGGGAACTGAAATAGCAGAAAATGTTCCTGATGAGCAATTGTTTTTGTTGTTAGTCCAAACACCCTAGTATGCTGATATTGTCAATTACTTAGCTCGTGGAGTTGTGCCACCTGAGTTCAGCTACTAACAGAGAAGAAAATTGAGAACTGATTGTAGATTTTATATTTGGGAAGACCCACTACTTTTTAGAAGAGGAACATATATGATCATTAGGAGATGTGTTCCAGAAATAGAACAAGGTGGTATTATGGAGAAATGTCATGCATCACCATATGGAGGACACTTTGTAGGAGATAGAACAACCTAGAAAATTCTCCAATCAGGTTTTTATTGTCCTACTCTATTAAAAGACAGTTTTGAATGGGTAAAACATTGTGATAATTGTCAAGGAAGGGGCAACATAAGAAGAAGAAATGAAATGCCCGCAAGAACTCGTAGTGCAAATTTTACGTATGGGATAGACTTCATTGACCTTTCCCATCATCATTTTGGAAATCTATACATTCTCCTACCGTGGATTATGTATCCAAATGGCAAGCATAGTCATTCCATAAAATGATGCCAACAAAGTGGTCTAGTTTATACAAAGAAATATTTTGTGCGCATTGAGTATCCAACAATCATTAAGGATGAGGGAAGCCATTTGTAAATAAAGTTTTCAAAACTCATGGATAGGTATGGAATCAAACATATGATGGATTGGGCTTATCACCCCGGGCCAAATGGGTGTTTCGAAATTTCCAATAGGGAGATTAATAAAATTCTAGAGAAAATAGCGAATACAAGCAGAAAAGATTGGTCTATAAAGCTAGATGATGCACTGTGGGCTTAAAGAACTTCTTACAAAACTCCCATTGGAATGTCCTCATACAGAATTGTATTTGGAAAACCTTATCATCTCCCTTTAGAACATAAAGCTATGTGGGCCATCAAGAAACTAAACATTGAGTTTCAAGCTACCAAAGAAAAGAGATTACTCCAATTGAATGAACTGGAAGAGTTAAGAAATGAAGCTTATGATAATGCTAGAATCTACAAAGATAAGACAAAGAAATGGCATGATCAGAAGATTATGAGGAAGGAATTCAAAGCGAGAGAACAAGTCCTCTTATACAACTCCAAGCTCAAGCTATTTCTAGGGAAATTGAAGTCAAGATGGAGTGGTCCTTACATAGTAGTAACAAGTACACCCTTTGGAGCAGTAACACTATAGGTTGAATTTGGAAGTGAATTTAAAGTAAATGGTCAGAGACTGAAGCACTATCTTGGAGGAAGCATGAATGAAGTTTAGTTCTAGATTTTGAAGAGGGAATAGAACTTTGCTGAAATGAAGACAGTCTGTAGAAAATGTCTGGCTAAAGACATTAAACTGAGCAGCTTATTGGGAGGCAACCCAAGCAAATTTTAATTTTCATTGTTAGTTTGGTTTATTAAAATTGTTGTGTTTGAAGTTTAAGTTTAATTTTGTTAGAAATTTTAATTTTAGTTTTTTGCTGATTTTTCAGGGACAGTGAAGCTGAGTTAGAAAGGGAAGTAATTAGGAAGCACACTTTCTCAAACTGAAATATGCAGAAAATCGCTAAGGCGATTTCCATTTCCTCACTTGCCTCACGGTAATGCACAATGAAGTTCGGGGAATGAGAATTTTATTTAGAGCATAAAATTGTAAACAACCTTATTGCGGCTAATGACTCGGATTTACTATTGAATATCTCATGAATTATATTGAGGAAGAATGAGATTTATGTTCATACTTGAACTGAGGTTCTTTGATGATTAGATTAGTTTTCACAAGTATGTTCTGATAGGTATGAGTGAATAGACCTTACTTTGAATGTGGCTTGATTGAAAACCGTGAATGATGCAATTCTGGAAAATTTTAGTTCAATGTCGCGACATGCTTTCTCTCTATTGCGACATTATGGCTTAATTATGTTGCAACATTGTTTCTTTCTCTTGCGACAGAGTTTGAATCAAACCTTATCTCAGTAGCAGGAAAGTTTGTCACGACATAATTGCCTTTGGTCGTGACAAGGTTAGTTCTAACCTTTGATTTTAAAAGAAAAATTTTGTCACGACATAATTCCATTTTGTCGTGACAAAGTACAAATGAACATCAAAAAAGATGTCACGACATGATTTCTTTATGTCGTGACATAAATCAATTGGAGCATAAAAAATTTATGTCGCGACAATTCGTGCTCTATCGCAACAAAGAATTGCCCTAACTAACAATTGATTGAAAATTTCAGTCGCGACATTATTTTCCTATGTCGCAACACAATATTAAGAAAGGGAACAAACCCTAGGTCAAATTTTGTCGCGACAATTAATAACAGCACAACAAACCTTTGGCCTATAAATAGAAAATTTATGAAAACTGAAAGGTCATCTGCCTCATAACCTTCAACCCACTCCGTCTTCCTCACCAAATCTCTCTCACTCCCTTTCGAAACCCTAGATCCCCAAAAGCTTCCTCTCATAATGTCTGAGCTAACAAACTTGGTTCTAAACCTAAACGAAATCATAGAAGAATATACTGAGAGGGAGGAAGAAACAGTTCAAGTCACCAGCGTAAATGTGGTGTGAAGAAAGTGGTCAAGTAAGCGCAGAACCCGAAAGCAACAAATGGGAAGAACTAAGAAAGAGGAAGAGAGGAGATGAAGAAGCGAGAGCAGAGAGCAGTAGAGAAAAAGCGAGCGACTGGATTTCTGATATGGCGTATGTCGCTTGAAGGGATAAATTACAGCACAAAGACTTCATAGGAGAGAGAGGTTTCAACAAGTTAACTTCTCCCTTCCAAGAAGTCATTGAGAGTAAGGGATGCCATTTATTTTGTGAGCGTAAGGCTCCTGGGTTCGTAGATGTGGTGAAGGAGTCTATGCCAATATGGTGGGAATGAAGGATAAGGCATTGTATGTTAGAGGGAAATGGATATCCTTCCGTAGAAAGTAGATAAACCAAACGTACAATCTTCGGGAGAGGAAGAATGGGTTAAAGTTTAAGAAACTGGTGAAGGAACCTGACTTCCAAAAGATTGTAGACTTGCTGATTGATGGCAAGGGAAAGTGGAATGCCACCAGAAAAAACCCACACGAGTCCATCGTCAGAGGAGCATTGACTGAACTAACAAAGGTGTGGTTTTATTTTTTATGTTGACTCATTCTACCTTCAAAGCACCTGTGTACAGTCAGGTAGAAGGAAGTAGTGTTGTATGCCATCCTGAACGGCTACAAATTCAGTTTTGGTAAAATTATAGAAAACTCAATTCTGAGTTATTATTATAGAGGAGGCTACAAGGGGCTGATTCCACACCCAACACTAATCTTAGGTGGTGTACAAGGAGACTAGGAGGAAAAAGAAAGCTGTCCCAGGACCTCACCCTTGACACTTACAGGAATCATCAAGGGGCCTACGAACAGAGGCAGAGAAAAAGAGGTAGAAGCTGTGAGAGAAGAAGAACCAACATAAATATAGTAGCCACAGCCTGAGAGTGAAGCTCTAGAGCTCCAATAGAGGCAGAGAAGCTTAAGCCCAATTCTAACCCTCTCTCTAGATGTGAGACAAGCACTGCGAGCATGCTAGCAAGCCTGTGAGCTCTCAAGGGTAATAATGTTGCATTGATGGAAATGCTGAAAACAATGAGGCAAGAAATGCAAGAGAGGGACAACCAACTAAGAATCCAACTTCAGCTCAAGGATGAATATATGGATGTAGAGCTCAGAAGAAGGGATCAGATTCTGGAGGAGGCATTGAAACAAAGAGATGAAGACTGGAGAGCAGAATTAGAAAAAAAGGATACAGAATGGAGAACAATGATAAGGATAGAGAAGTGGCTTTCTCTCGACTAAAACAGAAAACATGAAGCGGGGTTGATAAAAACGCTGGAGGATAGAGACAACGCCTTAAAGGCATGCCTGGAATCAAGGGACAAGAATTGGTTGAATAGTCTGGCACATTGCAAAGAAAGTTTTCGCCTAATGACTTATGAGCAAGTCAACAACAAGACACTCCTAGAATCATTAGCTAAAAGGCAGCGAGAATTGACAGAAAGCAATGCGAAGATTTTAGATTAGGCTATGAAGATAGTCTTAATCAAGAAGAAAGTGCCACTACCACAAATCAGAATTTTAGATTGTGTGCCTTACACAATAGTCCCTTAGGGTGTAACAAACCCACCAATACCCTTCTCTAACCCGACTCTAGAGGAAGAAAGGTCTTTTGAACCTTGTAAAGCACCTGTTCAAAATAAAACCCCTAGTGCAACAAGAAAAAAAGAACTATCCCCAGTAGAGGAAGTTGAAGAATATTTAAGAATGGAAGCAACCAAGGAAAAGACTTCAAAAAGTAAAAAATGAACATTGTCTATTCCCATTTTCCCTCTCAGCACCTAATATCCCATTCTTGAAAAATTCAATTAAAAAAAAAAAATTCTTTGCAAAGCTTGGTGTTTACTCTTATTTTTGCATTTCTTGTTTGTTTTGTTTAAATTTTCTTTCCTTTGAGTTTAATAATTTGAAATTGTTGACTTTTGGTAAATAGTTTATTGAATAAATTAGAAACCAAATTTCCGGTTTGAATCATAAATAAGTTGTAAATTGCTTCCGTGGAGCCAATTGTTGATGGAATTGAGTTGTTGTCGTGTTAAATTTCTCCGTGATCGAATTGTTGATCTAAATGAACATTCTAATTGTTAAATAACACAACAACATATCCAAAAACCAAACAAACAATTTGATAGATGCATTTGGGTAGGATGAGATGAATCGAAAGGGAAAGTTGTAAGGATATTAATAAATGTGTTGAACTTCAAGAATAAGGAAGGCTTTAATAAATTGATGGAACAATATGACCTGTGAATATGTTTTGTAAATAGTTCAGTTATTTAAGAATCCTGATTAACACTGTACATGGTCAAAAGTATCTCTGAAACAATTAGTGCTCAAAGTGAGACATCTTCCGATCCATACGCGAATCTCCTAAATGTCCTAGAACTTGTTAGATTATTAGTCAAGACGAAATCCTAGGCAATACCACTAATAGGAAATGATATAGGCCATCCTTGGAAGTTTGAGCCTTTCAAAGCCTACCCCTATGATATGAATAAGCATATACAATAGTTCCTTATTTGAGCCAATAACCAATCACATCATCAACCAACAAATGAGAAGCCCAATTCCTTCCTTAAACATAATCCTATAGTAAATAACCCTTATTTGCCCAGATTACAAGACAAAAGACATCAATGACATAAAAGGAGGAGAAGTGTGCTAACTGAGTATTATCCTAGAAGATTAACTAATCTGCCAAGGAAAAAGAGAGATGACCATCACACACTCACAAATCAAGGTTGAATGACTGAAGTGTTTACACTATATGAATTATTTGGCTGTTTAGTGAACTGAATTGTACCTTCCGATTCTAGATTGGAAACATGTTTAGAAATAATTTTACAACCGACTTATGTTTCTTGCCCAATTGAGGTTTAAAAAGAAAAATGTCCTTAAAAATAAAAGCTAAATTGTTTGAGGACAAACAAAATTTTATTTTCTTTGCTTGGGGCCAAGAAAAACTTTAAGTTTGGGGGAATTTGATGAGTCCTAAACTCATATATTTTTAATCAATTTTTCTGGTATATTTTTAGTAGTTGATATATATTTTTAATTCTAAATTATGGAAAATTCACCAAATTTGTGTTTTTCAGGTTTTTATTGGAAAAGAGATAATTCCAGCAAGAAAAGGAGAAAAAAAATGGCAAATGCAGGATTTTATGTCGCGACATAGTTTTGTGTGTCGTGACAGAATTTCAAGGAGAACAACATAAATATGTCACAGCTAGCAGCTTTCTGCACAACAAAGTCCAGGCTGAAATCAAGGAGGAAGAAGAACTTTGTCGCGACAAAGAGTTTTTCTATCGCAACATTGCTAAAGAAGAGTGTGAAGAAGACTATCATGACACTCTTTACTCTGTCGCGACATTGAGCAAGGCAAATGGCAAAGGGGTTCGTCGCGACAATCCTTACTCCGCCGCAAATATAAAGGTCAGATTAACATGAACTTTGTCGCGACAAAAGCCAACCCCATCTGGGACGTAAACAAGGTGGTATAAGCATGTCGCCATGCATGCGTTTTTATGTTGCGACAAAGTTTTCAACATGAGACCAGCTAAAGGAAGAATTTATGTTGCAACAAAGAACAATCTTTCGCAACATAACATTCAGAGTTCACAATAAAGAGTAACAGGACTTTGTTGCGACAAAGATTATTTTTATCGCGACAAACAAAACATGAGGTTGAGGTGAACTTTGTCGCGATAAGGAAATATTTGTCACGACAAGAAGTTGCAGAGGAATACAAGAGGAATGACAACAAAGAAATTCATGTTGCGACATAATAAAGAATTGAAGGCAGAATCTCTGTCACGACAAAGAAGTTTTCTGTCGTGACAATAAAAGTCATGTGAGTGATAGGAGTTCTATCATGGTTTAAGAAGATTTGGTCGATGTAAATTAAGAGAACTGAGATTAGCTAAGTCAAGTCTGCTTCGCAAGAAGATTTCTTTCATTACAACAAAACAACTCAAATGAATCGGAGCAAGGACCCGTGAGAAGAAAAGTCTCATAGACAAAAGAAAACTCCGTCACGATAGAGGCCCCCTCTTGGAGGATTTATTATGAAAACTCACTCAAAAAATTAAAGAATTAAAAAAAAAAAGATGCTAAAGAAGTTCATGGCGACATAAAAACCCCTGGGCCGTGACAAAGTTGGGTCGAAGAATGTAAAGAATGTCGCGCGCTTCGTGGCTAAAAGTATGAGAAGCCGGGTTGCAACAAACACTATTTCGCGACATTGTTAAAATATGTCGCAATAGAATCTAAGAAAAATCTTAAAGAACCGGTCGAGACAGAAAACTGCATGCTACAACAGAAGCCAGCGATAAAGACTAAAAGCTCTGTCGCGACATAATTTTCTATGTCATAACAGAGCGACCAATTTGGGCCAAAATATTTGAGGATCCACAACGGAAGCTGCGTCTAACATTGTAAAGTCTATAAATAGGACGATATAGTAAGTACCGTGCACAACTTACGCAATTCCGTGATTCTCAGTAAATAAGACTCTCAGATATTATTTTTCTTTATTTCTTTAGTAGATTTAGTTTGAGCGTAGTTTTTAGTTAGCTTTTCATTTTCTAGAATTGGAGTAATGAACCGATGTGTAAATTTTCGAAATGAATTTATTGTAAAATTTTGTCTTTCATTATCGTTTAATAAAATGGAGTTCGAAAATTTATGAAGTTCATTTATTTCACTGCTTACAATTTCAAGCCTGATCGCTAGTCACTAATATGAGTGAACCTGTTTTGAAAGGTTGAGCTTCCTCTGGGAATGGGTCGTTGATGATTATTATTTTTGTGCACAAAGTGGAAGAACATCTTAGTTAGAAATTTTGAATTTATTTGATTGATATTATTCTTTAACTTAATTGTTTTAAGTACTAGAACCGTGTACCCAAACAAAGTATTGTATCTTGCTTTGATTTCCAGGAGGCCCTCTACGTGACACAGAGATAAAAAATCCTAAGGGTATAGAGCAGTTCTTTGTGGGTATGGTAGACTAATACTTTGGAACTAATGAACTCTGAAAGATTACTTAGATAGATCACTAACTTACTTATGGTTTGAGGATAGTTTGATGAAGATTACTTAATCACTCGAGGTTTCTCCTTCGTTGAAAGGATTTGATCCCGTGTTAGCAACATCTAATCAAGGGTTGGAGAATTTCCTTAGTATTGAAGGATGAGGTGCCATCTAAATTGAGAAGGCCTCAAGTAGTCATCCCGTATATGGGGGCAAGGATTTCAATTCTAAGATTTGGGTGTAGCCATTGAAAAGGAAAATACCCAAATCTTAGAAAGAGGATTATATCTACAAGTAACCGACAGGGATCCAGAGTAATAAATGAACATGAATATCTAATTAGTGAAAGGTATGGTTAAGTGGAGAACCAAACTATACCTCACAATGCATCTTTACACCAAATTTTCCAACTTACGGCTTAGCTATGATTTAAAAATGGTGCGTAAATTGATAATTATTGATCGGGTCTATTTCTAGTGTTGTCCTTTCACCACAACTCTTAATTCCAGCCTCATATTTTTTTATGTACATCAGTGAAATACTCTTAGTATTATTTATTTGTTCTTAATCATCTTAATATCGAGTCTAAATAGTAAGAAACTCGGAGTAGTCGGGTAGTTAGTCTTGTGATGTATCATCAATCCTCGTGGGAACGATATATGGAATTAATAAAAATCCACTTTATTACTTGTATGACCTGTGCACTTCCAGTGATTTAGACCAAACAACATTTGTAATGAATACAGTTTACAAAAAGGACAACACATATTTTCATGAAAATCATTAACAAATTCTGACACTGCTGCCTCTGTGATTGCATGATAGTCCTTTGGTAGGCAAAGTCATAACTTTAGGCGTACAATAAGGTCAATTAACAAAAGTTTTTTCAGGCTATTGTCGATGACTTTATTACTTCGAAGTAGTGCTTCATTACTTGGCAAATTTGATCTATACAGAAAATGGTCTAACAGTACCACGCGACCTCCTCCTTGGTGTTCATGCCTTCGATCTGGATCAAGGAGGTGTTGGATACTAGTTCGACTTCGACCTCTTGTATCCAAGAATTGTTCCCGGACTTAGAGCCTAACACGCTCTCCTTGGTGTCCTTTCACCATCTTCTTCGCCGTCTTGAAGCTTTCTCCCTCTCTAAGTTGAGCGACTAGAGAAGTCTGCGGTGAAGAAACCCTAAACCCAAAGCTCTGCTGCTAACTCGAACGAATATATTCAGATTCGAGATTGTGTGCTTTTGGATCAATCTTAGACTTTAAAAGATCGCGTAATAGTACTGTTGTTTGGGTTCTTGGATTTGAGTCTTGAAGCTTTTCCCTCATCAAAGTGGGAGGACTTCTTATTTTCTCACTATTTCGGGAATAAGATCAATATGCCCTCATTAAAGAATTGAACACTTTATTTGATTCCCTTGCAACCACGCTAAGGAATCATATGCGTCCTAAAGGTTCTTCAACGTGGTACATTTTATTTTACTTTGAAAACTCAGTTAATATTCGTGATATTTAAGTATATTTTGTTTGATTGTTTTAGGTTCCAGTTTATTTGATAGAGCATAAGTGTATTAAAAAAAATACTTTTGTTTTTTTATTTATTCTTTTGTGAATCGTGCAATTTGTGATATATAATTGCATTACATTTTTAGATTTGTGTTTGTTGCATTAGCATATAGTTTATAAATTTCCTTAGTGAAATTTTAGATTCTATCCTAACATCTCAGCCACCAAAAAGAGATACTATTGAATCTTCTTCTTCACCCAACACAAAATATCCAACTGAGAGGCTTAATGATTTTGACTTAAGACTACAAGCTTTATCACAAGATCTAAATGATAGTATATTCTGTATTACCTATCATCATGATGCAAATATAGAACAATTTGATTCAAAGCCAACGCTAGTCGCGGCGCAACTCTTCATGCTACTCCTATTGAGTCTAAGGTTAGTAAATCTCATCGATCGTCTCGCTTATCGTTGTCATCACGCTATATTATGTCTCGTTGTCCCTAATGAGCATTGAAATTAGATGTTGAATAGAGTAGTTTGGAGGATGAGGAAGACCTAATTGTTGATCCTTTAGATTATTATGGTGATGAAGATGATCTTCATGAAGATTGTGATGATGAAGCGTGTGTTGGTTTGGTTAGATGTGTGCTATCCACAACTATAGATAATGATAATTGGAAGCGCATTTTAGTATTTTTCTGCTACGCTTCCATGTAGTGATAAGAAATGCAAGTTAGTTATCGATCAGTGGCCTCAATTAATGTGGTTTATAAGGATGTTATTAAATTATTAAACCTGAAAGTAGGACCACATCAAAATCCTTTTAGAGTAGTCATGAATAACATACTTTAAAGGTCAAAGGTGTCTAGTTTCTATTTAAATAGGATTATAAGGATGAAATCTATCAGGATGCTACCCATGGATGTCACTTATGTTCTTAGGCTGCTTTGGTTTATGACCTAATGTTACCAATTTTGGTAAAGATAACATTTATTCCTTTAAGTACAAGGGTAAGAACATTATTTTGAGACCCGCTAAGACAAAAGGTTGCAATGGTAAACATGACATCTCTAAACTTCCTGAACGGAATTTTCATATTTTAAAATGTAAGAAGTTTGAGAGATAGGGAATTGAGACTGGTATGTGCTTAGCATTGCGGCAAAAGAGTTCATCCATCTTTCTGATTATTAAACACTCTTCGAAGTGAAGAAATTATTAGATGATTTTACTGATATGGTGCCCGATGAGTCATTTCCAGTGAACTACCAATCTTAAGCAGACATCCAACATGCTATGATTTAGTTCTGTGTTCTCAATTGCCTAACTTTCCACATTATATGATGAATGATCTGCAAAGAAGGTATGCCTCTAATCAACAAAATTTATAAACCTAGTCCTTCCCATCACAGAAGATAGCTACTGCTGAAGATAGTGGCTCTAAGGTCGAACACGGGTGGATGCCTTTTCGCACAAACAATTAACAATGGTCAAAATGCATTTCACTGGGCTTTTGGGTTTTCATAAAACAGCTGGGTTTTGGGTGAAACCGAAAAACAAAAGGAAGAAAATATAAAAGCAAACCCTCAAGCATCTGGCCACCGGGTTTGACATCCTAAGGTAACCAGGGTCCTGTGTCCCTTTCCTTCACGTGAGGATGACCTATAATATTTCCTAACTGATCTTCATTTGACACTAAAGACTGAATCCTAATAATTTTCCTTTTGAGATATAGCATTTATTGGACATAAATGCTCCCAGGCAGTTAAAATTCATTTCCTTGATCTACCTTATAATAACAAATAAATGGTAAATAATGAATCTTAGTAGATCTAGCAATAAGCATCCACTAACCCGCAAGACGCTGGCACCGGTCAATCAATGAAATTTCGCAGTTACGAAATTCAACCTCAGCCTACTACTGTTTTCTCTGCTACACCCGCAAAACATACCAAAATTATGAGAACGTGCATAAGAGAGGAGAAATGCAATCAAACTAAGCTACAATTGTGGAAAACACAAATTAACTTGAATAAACCAAATAAAATTCACAAACACAAAAAATGCTTTGGGACGCGCACTTAAGCTTATCATCTCCCTCATTAAAGGAATAGTCAAGTATACTCTCCCGGATGCTCACAGATCGACACAAATGGAAGCACGTTGGTTGGGTACAAGTGTCTCAACCACTGCTCGCACCTCGTGTTGATTTCTCATTTCTAGCTTCTCCAACCTTCTAGCTAAGGTGGATAGCTTTGCCTTCATTTCCATGTCCTCTGGAAGTGAGTACACACCTCCCCTTGAATTGGATGCAAGTCTCATCCTCGCCTCCTGGGTCGTGGGTTCATCCCATGCTTGGATGTCTCACCATAATCTGGTGAATCCAAATGGCTTTTCCGATTTTACTCATGAACCTCCATTAACGTAGTTTCCAACAACCGCCCATACAGGGACATTCCATCATGAAGTGGATTAACTAGCATCCAAGTATCAAAGCCATGGTGAGGACAAAGCATTGATGGTTTTTAAGTACTTTCCTAACAATCGTAATTCTCATTTCAGGCTATAAAGGTGTAATCGCCTTCACACGCTATCGGGTTCTATGGGTGCAAGGAGCTTATCTGTAATCCAGCCCGCATGTCCGCCCAATTCCTAATGGTCCCTACCAAAGAGTTGAGCCAATCTTAGCCTCATTCCTTAAAGTTAGAGGAAAGCGAACTTCAAATTTCATCAGATCCACATCGAGATGTCCTCTTGAAGGTATTACATACTTCCACATGCTTCCTCGAACTCGAATGTGTGAATAGGGATTTTCACTCTCCGTCCCATGGAAAGTGGGGAGCAGCAGGGGGCCTGATGTAGGGCTTGATAATTATGTCCTCTGGAGGAGGCCTGATACATGAGGTGCTTCCGCTTGGAGGTGTATATGGTCCCTCATGGTCCTATATGCATTAGGATTCCTCTGTATCCCTTGTTGGCTCTACTGTTCCTCAGGTGGAGGCTCCATTTGTTGACTGTTCCAGCTCACTTCACAGCCTTGTTCTTGTGAGGCACTGATTCTTTCTAACCTGCCTGCTGTGTTCCTATCCCAATGGTGCATAAACTCCTATGAAAATAGCACAAAACCACGACAGAGCAAAACTAGGCTACGAAAGGTTATTATTAGCAAAAGAAAGAAAAGAAATTGTATATGGGCCAGTATAAAATTAAATCAACACAACGATGAAATTCATTTAGGATAAATAAAAATAAAGATAAAAAGGGATGAAAGTTCACCAATACTTGTGATGTGGATCACAAGTTCAACAATTTATCACTTGCATTAAGGCACCATCCCCAGCAACGACGCCATTTGATTCGTGTGCAGTAGGGTATGCTGGAATCAACAAAATTTATAAACCTAAACCTCCTATTGCTGTAGCATAGCTACTGTAGTATAATGGCTCTAGGGTCGAACACAGGGATGGGTTTTCTTCTCACAAACGATTAACAATTGGCTCAAAATGGTTAATTTCAATTTGGATTTTGGGTTTTCATAAAAACAGTGGGTTTTGAAGGTGGAAGCGAAACAAGGTGAAGAATAAAGACTCCTTGAAGCATCAGGGTCCATGCTTGGGTTTGACATCCTAAGGTAACTGAGGGGTCCTTGGGTCCCTTTCCTCGTGTTGGGGAGGATGACCTATAATCATTTCCCGAACCGAATCTTTATTTGACACTAAAGACTGAACCCTAATAATTTTCCTTTTGAGATATAGCATTTATTGGACATAAATGCCCTTGGGCAGTTAAAATTCATCTCCTTTGATCTACCTTACAGTAACAAATAAATGACAACTAATGAATCTTAGTGGATCTACCAATAAACATCCACTGAACCCTAAAAGATTGCCAAGTACTGGTCAATCAAGGCATATCCAAGGGATTTAAACCTAGAGTGAGAGATAGAAACATAAATGGCAATAAATGCTTGCATTAAAAACATGAGAACCAACAGTTTACCTTAGATTCAAAGCGTAGTAGCCCTTCTCTTCAAGGATAAAGGGTTTAGCGACCATCCTTGGCGAGTTGTCATCATGAGAGTGTTTATCAGCCAAGAAAGTGGGAGAAAAGGAGAGAAAAGAAAATAAGTGGGAAAACTCCCACCCAGCTTTGTATTAAATGCCAAAAATGAAAGATGATTTTACAGTGGGTACAAATGGGCTTATATAGCCCCTAAATAAAGCAAAATTACCAAAATACATGGAATACCACTATTACATGAAGGGTGTTTTAGGAAAAGTTACAAAAATGGTCAAACGGGGGACAATCGGTTCAAAAGCTGGAGAGTATGTTGTGAAAATTCGCAGCGAAATTACGAGGTTCTTAGAAGTTTTTAACGCTCTGAGAAAGCTTGTAGATTGCCCGTTTTTCTTTGTTTTACGCTCCTCTTTCCTCCCTAGTTTTGGTTTACGTCTGCCAAGCGGAGTTGACTCGGGTTCTTCGTGCTTGAGTTGACTCGATAATTTTGGTGAATCTTGTAAAAAATACAATAATAGCCACAAAATGAGATCAGTAGTATAGTCGGGACCTTAATGTGCAAATCAGGTTAATTAAGTTGATTAGTACACAAAAAGTGCTCAAAACCTCCAATAAGCAGGGTTCAAAATAGCACCATTTGGGCATTAATCAATGAACCCTAAAGAGAGAGAGGAGTTGAATAGGCAAGTAGAAGGACTTTTTTTTGAGAAGATTTGGTAGGCATAGTCTTAGTCCTTGTGCAGTGCTAGCTTTGTTGACACTGAAGAAAGATGGATCTTGGAGATTGTGTGTGGATAGTTGAGCCATCAATAAGATCACAATCAAATGTAGATTTCCTATCCCCCGCCTTGAGGATATGTTGGATCTATTAGCTGGTTCTAGTTGGTTCTCTAAGATAAATTTGCGTAGTGGTTATTATCAAATTTGTGTTAGGCTAGGAGATGAGTGAAAAAGTGCATTTAAATGGTTTGTTTGAGTAGTTAGTCATGCCTTTTGGTTTGGCTCCTAGTACTTTCATGAGAGTTATGACCCATGTCCTACAGCTTTTCATTGGTAAATTTTTGGTGGTCTAACATTGACATATTGATCACATAGCCAATCGAAGAAGAGCATTTAGAACACCTTCAATAGGTTTTTCTCACTCTTCGAGAGGCCAAGCTTTATGTTAACCTTAAGAAGAGTTCTTTTATGCAACCACGTGTGCTTTTCTTAGGCTTTATTGTGTCTGAACGTAGCATTTCAGCTGATCCCGAAAAGGTTAGAGTTATTAGGGAGTGGCCTGAACCAAAATCTATCACTGAGACTCATAGTTTTCATGGTTTAACTTCTTTCTTTAGGAGATTTATAAGGGGATTTAGCACTTTTATGGCTCTTATCACAGAATGTTTAAAAAACAAGGAGTTTCAATGGTCTAATGTTGCTAGCCAAGCATTCAAAGAAATCAAGGTCAAAATGACTTAGGCACTTGTTTTGAGATATCCTGATTTTACAAAAGTTTTTGAGGTTGCTTGTGATGCATCAGGTGTAGGTATTGGTGGTGTCTTGAGTCAAGAAGGTTACCCTATAGCTTTCTTTAGTGAAAAACTCAATGATGCTAAAAGACGATATTCTACTTTTGATAAAGAGTTTTATGCTATAGGGCAAGGTCTTCATTTTTGGAGACTTTATTTATTGCCTATTGAATTTGTGTTGTTTTCTAACTACCAAGCTTTAAGATATTTAAACTCACAATAGAAATTGAATGCTCGACATGCTAAGTGGGTTTAATTTTTGAATGAATAGTCTTTTATGATTAATCACTGTGCTGGTATTGAAAACAAAGCTGCTGATGCACTTAGTCGATTAATTGTTACCCTTCATCGTATGAGTGCTCATTTTATTGGGTTTGATAGATTGAAATATGAGTATTTTGCATGTCATGACTTTAGTATTATTTAGGATGAGGTTAGTCATGGTAACCGTCATGAGTATGTTGACTTTCTTGTCGAAACTAGTTATTTGTTTAAAGTGACTAAATTGTGCATACCTCAAACATCCTTTAGGGATTTAATAATTTGGGAGATGCATGCAGGTGGTTTAGCTGGACATTTTGGGAGGGAAAAAACTACTTCATTGGTTGAAGATAGATTTTATTGGTCTTCTCTGAAAAAGATGTTGCTAGGATAGGTGCACAATGCAGAACATGTCAATTAGCTAAGACTAAGAAACAAAACACTAGCTTATATACTCCTTTACTTGTTCCTCATGAACCTTGGAAGGATGTTAATATGGACTTTGTTCTTGGATTGCCTAGGACTGCTAGAGGACATGATTCTATTTTGGTTGTTGTTGACAGGTTTTCTAAGATGGCGATTTTATTCCGTGTAACAAAACTAATGATGCTTCACATGTTGCTAGAATTGTGCCCAGAGAAGTTGTTAAATTGCATGGTTTTTCCTTCAACATTGTATCCCAGCCGAGAGATGTAAATTTTTCAGCTATTTTAGAAAACTCTTTGGAAATTGTTGCTTACTTATTTTGAAATTTTCTTATGTTTTTCATCCTGTGTGATGGTGAAGCGAGGTTATTAGTGGTTTGGGTGATATGCTTAGGTGTTTGGTTGGGGTAAAACAAGGTGTTTGGGATTTAATTTTTTCAATAGTTGAGTTTTCTTATAACAATTATGTTAGCCATTCAACTGGTAAAAGTCCGCACACCCATTGATCTTGTTCCTTTACCACCTCACATGCGTGTGTCTGAACCTGTAGAAAACTTTGCAAAACACATCCATGACTTACGTGATGAGATTAGGCGAAAGATTTCTCTAAGTAATGAAGAGTATAAACTAGCTACTGATATGCGTCGTAGATATAAGGAATTTAATGTTGGTGAATATGTCATGGTTCGCATTCGTCCTGAAAGAATTAAAATGTTTCCAACTTTATCACGAGAGCCATGGGCCACTTATTACATCATTCGTAAACTAGGATCTAATGCATATCTTCTTGGTTACCTAATGACATGGATATTAGGCGTATTTGATGTAGGACTTGCTACCTTACCAAGGCACTTTTGAGCCTTCTACTTTATCTTCTAGTTTTTCTACAGGTGAAGCTAGAAAATGTGCACCCACTATGCCTTTGTTACAGTATTCTAAGGAGACAGTGGATATTATCCTTGATGATGAGTTTGTGACTTCTAGAGATGATGGTTTTCATCGTTTCCTTGTCAAATGGCATGGTTGTCCTGATTCTGATGCTACTTGGATACATGAGGATGATCTTCGTCATTTGGATCCTTCATTATTGGATTGCTACCTTTCCTCTCACTCTTCGGAGTTGAGTTCTTTTCAACCCGGAGGGAATGAGTAGGCCCATATTTAGGCTTATACGAGATAGGAAGCCCAAGTCCAGTGATGATTTTTATTATTATTAGTTATTTAATTAATTGTACTTTTTAGATTTATCCGTTAGGGTTTTCTATTGGTGCCTATAAATAACACCTTATGTTATTGTTTTAGGAGACTTGATTTGATATTGACAACTCGAGAACTTTGTTCTGTTTATTTTATTCGCTTTCTTTTTAATTTTATCTTTCTTTATAGCCGAGCTGCATCAACAAGATCGTCGGATATATATATCATTGAATCTGACATGACCAATTTCAAAACTAACTAAGCTAATATGAATGCATCAATGAAGAACTTGGAAAATCAAATAGGATAATTGGTCCATTCAATGAAAGAAAGTTCATTAAGGTCTTTTCCAAGTGATACTGAAAAGAATCCTAAAGAATGCATGATTATCACTCTTATGACTTGGAAAGAGCTTGGAGATTCCAAAGAAGTTGAAAATGAAAAACTGGAAAATGAAATAGAAGAAGTTAAAGCGGAAAAAAGAGATGAGAAGAAAGAGAAGGACAAGTTCACACCGAGAAGAATTTTGTTTCCTGAAAACCCTCCCTTAATTGTCACACCTTTGTCATTTCCACAAAGATTCAAGAAGGCTAAGCTGGATGGGTAATTTGTTAAATTTTTAAATATGTTCAAGAAGCTTGAAGTGAACATAACTTTTTCGGATGCCTTAGCACAAATGTCGAATTATGTTAAGTTTATGAAGAAGATTATGAGCAAAAAAAAAAAAAAAAAACAGCTCGATGATTCTGGAACTATTAGTATATCAGAGAATTGGAGTGCAATGACTTGGAGAAAGCTTCAAGAAAAGCTAAGGGATCCAGGAAGCTTCACCATTCCATGTGCTATTGGTGAACATACTTTCAAGAAAGCTTTATGTGACTTGGGAGCTAGTATCAACCTTATGCCTCTATCTATTGTGACGAAGCTAAATTTGGGTGAGTTGACTCCCACTACATTGCCTCTTCAAATGGCCGATTGTTCAATGACACATCCATAGGGTATTATTGAAGATGTGCTAGTAAAAGTTGATCATTTTATCTTTCCGATAGACTTTGTTGTTTTGGAGATGGAAGAAGATATGGAAGTTCCGATAATTCCCGGATGACCGTTTCTTACTATTGGTCAAGCTTTAATTGATGTGAAGAATAGAGAATTGACATTGAGAGTAGGTGATGAAGAAGTGAAGTTCAACCTTACTAATAATGTGAGATTTTCGGATGATGAAAAAATAGATTGTATGAGGGTTGATAGCTTAATCCCCTCCATTGATGATGTTTTGCATGATATGATTGTAAGAGATCCTTTGGAGAAGTTTTTGATGGAGTCACTTTCTCTAAAAGACTTGGAGTGTGAGCATCCATCTACAGTTCAAGAGTTCTCAGAGACTATCCTTGCTATTGATAAAAATGCAAGCACTGTTATTGTTGAAGATGAAAATATGACACTAGACATGTTAGTACTTTAGAGTTACTTGAGAATCTTCGCTATGCATTTTTGGGTGAAAATAAAACAAAACCTGTGATCATCTTTTCAGCTTTGAATGAGGATATAGAGACAAAGTTATTAGAGGTGCTTAAGAAGAATATGGAAGCTTTTTCATGGTCTATAGAAGATATTAAAGGCATTAGTCCTTCAGATTTTGATGGAAAATGATTACACACTTTCAGTTGAGCCTTAATGGCGGTTGAATCCCACTATGAAAGAAGTAGTGAAATCCTCAAATGGCTACATGTTGGGTTTATATATGTTATTGATGAGTATAAAAAATACTCATTTTAGCCCTATGTTTTACTTATTTTTTAGTACTTTTTATGATAAATAAGTGTCCTAATACTCTAAATATTCATCTTTATGATTAGGACAACCATTTGGTGGAATTGTGTGAAAATGAGCGAACAAGGAAGGAAAATCAACAAATTACACATGCAGCAGCAACTACTGTGTTTTGATGTTTTCAATATCAAGATGATCCCAAATGTCTACAATCTTTATATTTATGGATAGGTGACTTCCCAAGCTTTCCAAAGAGACTTATTCACTCAATTTGGACTTCAAATGATCAAATTATGACTCTTGGAAGTTGAAGAAAGAAGAGAAGAGAGCTCAAAGTGACCAGTTGAAGCATTTCGTAAATTCAGTATGTATCATCTTTTATAAAGTGTTCTTTATGGCTATAACTAGATTCTACACTTCAAGAGATTTCCAACGGTACCAAGAACACCCAAATCAAAGTTCGGAAAACAAAGTTATGGCCTCGGGAAGTTAGTGCAAAAACAGAGGAGTTGTAGAAACGTCGAGACGTCGAAAACTAATGTTGCAATGTTGCAGAGAGTGCAGAAACATTGTAGCCTGACATTGTGATGTTGCCAAACGACGTGACGACATTCTGGGTTGGTTTTGGGTCGATTTTTAGCCCATTTTGAGCCCATAATTGAGGGTTTTAAAGACTCAAACCCTAGAAACACGAGGATGAATGAATTTGTGGGTTTCCTAGGGTTCCATCCTAGGAACTAAGTCTTTTGAAGAGGATCAATTTGAAGAAGAAGTAAGATTGAAGAGGAGATTTTGGGCTTTCATCATCCAATTAGTTTATTTCTTCCCCTTTTTATGTTTTCCTTCACTTCTATGGTTGTATCTCTCACCATCATGAACTAATTTCGTAATCTAGGGTTTTGGTTGTATTTTGGGCATGAATCTTATATCTAATTGTTGATTTACTTATTTATATTGTTTCTTTGTGATTATCTATCTATTAATTCATGCTTGGGTGTTATTTGCATGTTGATTTCTAGCTAATCTCAACATGGTAAGTGGTTCCTTACAAGATCTGAGAAGGGAGCGAGGAATTTGACATAGATTAATTAACCTGGTTAGCCTTATAGTATAGAAATTATCGGTAATTAGGAGGCGTATGAGATTCTTGGGTCTTAAAGCATCTCTAATGCTTGGGGTTGGGCTAAGAAGCAAGAAACCTAGTATTAGTTGGTAGATTATTTGACATCAAGAGAGGCTTATTATTAAATTAGATAAGAGTCGCCTTGGAAATCATCTTCATGAAACAATAGAGTAAAATTTTGACTTAGATATAAGAGGATTCTCTAATTGCACCAAAGACCCTAGGAATTTATCATCTCTTAGTATCCCTTAGTTGCACAGTTCATTAGTCGGTTAAGCTTTCATTAGTTTAGTTTAGTTTAATTGCAGTTTTCAACGCATCATAATTGACTGTTTAGATATTAAAGAAGCATTCTAATTTTGGTACTTAGCATCCCCATTTCCACGTGGATCGATATCCGTACTTAGGTACACTTTATTACTTGACAAGAGTATACTTGCGTAGAATAGGCGCTCTTTTGATATTTTTCTACATATTCTTAATACACATCATGTAATTCGCCTATCAGTTCTTTCTGACAATTCTCTGGTTAGCTTAGTGTAAGTTGTTTCTAAGAAGTGTGGCATGACTGTGGCGAGAAATGACAAGAATGAGCTCAAATCAACTCGTACTGTTACTTGATGGCGAGTATGCATTGACTATAAGAAGCTCAATAAGGCCGAAAGGAAGGATCATTTTCCTTTACTCTTCCTAGATTAGATGTTGGATAGACTTGCAAGACATGCTTTCTATTTCTTTTTGGATGGATACTCCAGATATAATCAGATTTTTATTACTTCGGAAGATTAAGAGAAAACTACTTTCACATGCCCATATGGGACAGTTGCTTTCCGAAGAAAGCCTTGGCTTATGCAATGCACCCGCCACGTTCCAACGCTGTATGATAACTATTTGTTCCGATTTGGTGGATGACATTATGGAGATCTTTGTGGGTGATTTTTTAGTCTTTCAAGGCTCTTTTGACCATTGCCTTAAAAATTTGGAGCTAGTCTTGCAAAGATTCCAAGAGAAGAACCTTGTGTTGAATTGGGAGAAATGTCATTTCATGGTTCAAGAAGGCATAGTATTGGGTCACCGTATTTCTTTAGAGGGACTTAAGGTGGATCATGATAATATTTCTACTATTCAAACTCTCATGCCATCGAGTACTATAAAGGGAGTGAGAAGCGTCCTAGGACATGATGGATTCTATACAAAATTTATAAAGGATTTTTCAAAATTTGCTAGACTGTTAGAAAAGGATGTCATTTTTAATTTTGATGAAGCATTTATGAATGCATTAGAAGAACACAAAGCTAGATTGGTTTCAGCTCTGATTATGTTATTGTCAGATTGGAATGAACCGTTTGAGATCATGTGTGATTTAAGCGACTTTGCTATTAGAGCAGTTTTGGGTCAAAGACACAACAAAGTTTTCAATGCTATCTATTATGCAAGCCGAGCATTGAATGAAGCTCAAGAGAATTACATAACTACAGAAAAAGAGATGTTGTGATTTTCTCATATGACAAGTTCTGACCCTACATTATAAACTCCAAAGTCTTTAATTACACAAATCATGCGACTATTCGGTATCTAATGATGAAAAAAGATGCAAAACCAAGATTGATAAGATGGGTCTTACTTCTTCAAGAATTTGATTTGGACATAAGAGATAAGAAGGGAAGTGAAAATATGGTAGCTAACCACTTATTCCGTCTTGAAAATACTATTTTTGAAGATAATGTCAAGGAGATCGTTGAGACTTTTCCAAATGAGCAGTTCATGGCCATGAACAGTTAAATACCTTGGTATGCTAATTTTGAGAATTATTTTGCTTACAATGTACTTCCTCCCAAGGTCAAGTCATAACAAAGGAATAAATTTCTTCATGATGTTAAATCCTACCAATGGGATATTTCTTTATTGTTTAAGAGGTGTGACGATTGTTGCATTTTGAGGGTGGCATCTCATGCCAAAGTAGTAGAAAAAAAAAAAAACTCAACAAAAACCCTTCCAAGGATCCCGTTGGGCATCAAATGTGGTTCAAAACCAAGGAGGAGGGTGTGGGATTACCTTGTGTCGATTTCAAAAGTTGATCTATTGGTTGGGGCAGGGAAGACCAAAGAAAACCACGTCCTTGGTTTTCCTCTAACAGTATCCACATGAAGAGTGGAGCCAACAACCTCCAAGGCCACAATCTTGGAAGAAGTCCCGATGCTAGCCAAGTCTCGATCCAAAGAGAGAAGCCAAAAACCCGATCTAACCAAGAGGAGTTCTTGAAGAACACCCTCTCTAACTCTCTTGAACACTCTTTAAGAGAGGAGTGAGAAAAATGGCTTGATATTATTAGGATTTTCCATAAAGGTCCTTTTATAGGAAAATCCTAGCTCATGAAATGTCTAAAGTGCCCCTCCCTATAAGAGATGATAGGCTACACGCATCCCTATGCGTTATGGCGTGTTCCCTCATAGGCCTTAAGCCTATGAGCAAGCCCAAGCTTGCACACTCTCTTAGTGAGGGCCTTTGAACCCGGGATTCCACTAATCCCTTAACATTCCATTCTCGAGATTAATCTCCCTCATATTTGGATCATATCCAAATCTGTTTTATATCAGCCCTACACTTTTCTAAGTGTGCGCCCCATTAGGTTCTCGGTTATGTTGGCCACTTGATTCAACTATTGAATCAAGCAAGTCATGAGCGGTATCTAGCAACACACATGACCCCTAATTTACTGGAGAGTTAGTGGTCTGACTGCAAACCATTCCATAGACAAATAATGCACAATTCATATTTTCACCAATTTATACCCCACTCGAATCAGAGCATGGACAAAGTGTAGCTCTGTAACGCCCCAAAAATACCCTAGAATTTTTATAATAAAAATTATTATATATTCCAGGTAAAAATTGAGCCATCTTGGGTATTTTTTGAGAATTGTTAAATGAATATTGATTAAATGATTATATGGATAAAATCCAAATGCAAATATTATATGCTAAATGAGAATTGATTGAAATCGAAAATTAACCTAAGTGTAAAAAAGGGCAAAAGTGGAAAAAATTTGTAAAATAAGGACCTAAGGGTCATATATAAATGAGTTTGTCGGTCTAAGTGTGAATATTGAAAATTGAAGTGCAATTAGAGAGATTTATGGGCTATATAGCAATTAGAGAAAAACTTAAGTCAAAAGAATCCATTTTTTTGTGGCCAAACAAGGCCTTATGAAAAATAAGTGACTTAAGACCAAAAAAATGAGAAAATGAGAATAGGTGTGGAAGGCCAAACATGGTGCCCCACACTTAAATGAGATAAGACCAAAATGTGGTCTTTGGAAGCTCATTCTTGAATGATCCCATTTTGAGAGAAGGAGAGGAGAAAGAAGGGGAGGAAGGGTAGGGCTTAGGAAGATCAAGTTCTAGGTGGGGTGTCTTCCCACTTCTTACTCCTTTGTGATCAAGCAACTTAGAAGTGGAGATTTGAAGAGGCTAAGGTAAGAAAACAAAACCCTAGCTTCATCTTTTGTGATTTTGATTTTGGGGAAAAGCCCTAACTTAAGAAAAAGGGGGTTTCATTGATTCTAAACCACTTTTGGAGTTGTTTTGGGTGGATTCCATGGTGGGTTTTGATGTAGGATGGATTTGGGGAGGTATATTAAAGAAAAATGGGTGAGAAATTCCAAAATCCAACATTTTATGGTCAAAAGCCGCGAGTGGTACCGGTACCCATTGTACAGAAGACAAGTGGTACCAGTACCACTCAAAGTGGTACCGGTACCCATTGGCAGTGAGGGGCTGATGGGGTACGATCAGTGAATCTGGTATCAGCGCTTCATGCAACCTATTTTTGCATATTTATGCACCAATAAGTCCCATATTCGTACACCAATTGTTAGGGACCCTAAGAAATGATGAATGGGGGTTCAAATAAGAATGAAACTAAGCAAAAAACGTACCGTACCTCGCCGCCTCAACGAAGCTTTGCTTCGCCTCGGCAATATTCGTTTAACACAATTATTTGTTTAACCACTAAGAGTGGAGAATTTGCATTTGACTAGGTACGGGTGAAGACGACAACTTGACCTAGGACTGGCATTGAAAGAGAAAAAGGATCGATAATTTGGTTTGTTCACTGAATCTCTATCCTTACTTCAATTGTGTTGATAGTTTACTATGTAAAAGTGAAATGATTGTATGAAATATGCATACGTCAATTGAAGAAGGAAATATGAAATCGACCTAATGTTTTGAAATGAGAAATTGATGAATTGTCAAATATTTACTTGTGTGCATTTATTTGAATTGCAAATGATATTATCCATATTGTAACATAACGAATCGAAGTGAATTATTAATGGCCGCGGCGGGATGCAACAATCGATGTCCAATCATGATGATATATGACATTTATTAAATGACTCACTTGGCGGGGATGCACCAAATCGACATCGTCGTGATGATGAGGCAAAAATTGCTAAATGTGTAAGCACATTACTGAATGAAAAACAAGACAGAATTCACCAAGTGGAATTCATTGTGAAAATGAATTGAATAGTTAAGGTGACATAACAAACTTGATGAGTGAAAATGAGATTGTAAACCAAATACATCTTTATGAGTATGTGCTTAAATCTCATGAATTGAATTGTGAAGGAATTGTTGCATTGAAAAATGCATGTTTGTAAATGAAAGTATGTACAAATGTATAAGCATATGTATTATTTATGCATTAACCATTTAAATAGAATGACAAGCATGTTGTAATAGATAGAGAATTGTATAGAACCACTAAGCATGAAAATGCTTAGCGTGTAGTTTTTAACTATCTTGCCCAGTGTCAGTGATTAAGAAAGAAGGCTAAGAACAAGAAGCGTAGAGTCATAGATAAATCGTGCGGTGTATAAGTATATACCCTGACATGAGCATACATCGCATTCTTGAACATTGATATTTTGTAATCAAACTAGTTAAACTCATAAATGTTGTTTTGTACTTTTTGAAGGGGCATGGAATGCCTTAATGTAAATGTGTTTGTATAAATATAAATTTTTATGGGCCTACCATTTGAAAATTCTTCCACGTAAATGAGAACTCTAAAATGAAATGACGTAAATAAAAACGTTTTGATCAGATAAATAAAAAAAACGGTCAGAGTAAATCGAGCTTCGGTTCGGATCCGCCATTCGGGTCGGGCCGAGGATTTGGGTCACGATATTTTTGAAAAAGAAAATTTAATAAACGGTAAAAATAAAAAAGAAAGGAATTAAAAGCGAGCATCCGGTCCGGTTCGGACTTCATGTCGGGTCGGGGCTGGAGATGGGGTGCTACACTTTAATGAGTATCGAGGCTTTAGGTTTGGGCTACGGAAAAGGCCACTAGCAGTTTTAAGCAAAAGGATTTTTAAATGGTATTTGACATACATTGCATTTGCATATAAAAGGATGACATGACTACGTCTGGATCTTATCGGTCTTAATAGGTAGCGTGAATGGTTTAGGTACCTAAAGGGTGAAGGTGGCCAGAAATTTTTCACGATAGTCTGTAGTGTGGTAGGTGGACAAAGTCATGCTCATGATGAAATGAAGCTGGAACAAAGTGGTAGGAGGTACTATGGGTATCCTCCAATAGTTAGCTCAGGCATTACAAAGAGCAGCACAACCAGCTGCGGTTGTTCCTCAACGATTAGCAATTGAGAGAATGGCAAGGTACTGACTGGTAGACTTCCTTGAAAGGAAAGAAGATGAACCTTTTATGGCTGAGAATTGGCTTGAGAGGGATTTGAGCCGAATCTTGGGTGCAAATGCATTGCATGGATTGGAAGAGAGTTTGGAATGTGCAACCTACATTAATGCAGGATGAGGCTTATCGGTGGTGGGCTTAGTGACTAGGGCCTTCCACCCGGAGAATATTATGGAAGTTCTTCTTGGATGAATTCAAGAATTATGTAGCGACCCTGGGTGCTCGGCCCTGCGGGTTGAGGCGGATGCGAGATCGAAACACCGGGGACCTTGGATTAAAATTAATTTTTTTATTTTACATTTTATTACGTTTTCTTTTTCAAAAGTGTCGCGACCCAAATCCCAGCTCGACCAGAAGGGCGGGTCCGAATCGGAGCCCGATTTACTCCTACGTTTTCATTAATCTTATCAAAACATTTATTTATGTCATTTAGTTTTAAGGTTTTCAATTTCGCGGAAGCATTTTCAAATGGGAGGCCCATAAACTTTCACATTTCAATAAAATGCAATTCTGATAGAAGGCATTCTATGCCTTTTTTAAAATGATATACAAAACAAAACATTAATTCAAAGTTGACTATTTTGTTCACAATATATCCATTATCAAAGGAAATGATATACAAATGACAGAGTATATACTTATAAATTTGTACTCTCTTTATGACTTTCTTCACAATCTTGTCTTCCTTCGGGTCTACTCGAAACACTGCATAGATAAAACTACCGCTAAGCATTTTCATGTAGTAGTTATCTGATTATTTGATATTCAATTTAAGCTTGACATGCATTTGACATTAAACCATGCCTATTATATCGGCCTTATACTCATGCTATTCATTTTCGCATGCTTTCATTTTACAATCATTTATTATATCACAACATGCAATTTCAATTCACAATTCAATTTATGAGATTTAAGCGTATACATAAAATCCCCTTTTAACTCGTCAATGTTGGTTATTTCACTTTGACTATCAAATTCACATTTATGACGGATTCCGTTTGTTGAATCCCGTCCTTATCATCATTCGTTAATGTGCTAACACATTGCTGGTCGATCTTTCCCATCATGGCGGATGTCGTTTGGTACACCAGACATGGTATCACTTAAATGCCATACGCCATCATGACGGATGCCGATTGGTGCATCACGCCAAGTGGGACATTTCTTCAATGCCATAGGTTATCATGACGGATGCCGATTGGTGCATCCCACCAAGTGGGACATTAGACAATTTCGGAGTGCCATCGTGACGGATGCCGATTAGTGCATCTCGCCAGGCGATTCATTCGGTATATCGATTCAATTCAAGATGTCAGGAATTGACCGAATATTTTACAATTCAATTTATCAATCACATTCATTCGGTTTTCAAATATCACATTTCAATTCCATATTCACTTTCGTATTCTCTTTTCAAAGATATACTAAATCTATTTACTCATTTCATATACACATTCACTTACTCATTTTATATACTCATTCATGCACTCATTTCATATACTCATTCATGCACTCATTTCATATGCACATTCACGTACTCATTTTATATACTCATTCATGTACTCATTTCATATACTCATTCATGCACTCATTTCATATACACATTCACGTACTCATTTTATATACTCATTCATGTACTCATTTAATATACTCATTCGTGTACTCATTTCATATACTCATTCGTGTACTCATTTCATACTCATTCATGCACTCATTTCATATACTCATTCATGCACTCATTTCATAGTTACTTGGTAAGCTACCAAAATACTTGAAATAAGAATAGAGTCAGAGAACAAACATGCAAAAACTTGAAACGAGGAATAGAAGTCGATAGAACAAACCCAAAAAATCTTTGCACTTTGATTCTAATCCTTGGAATCTCAATCTCGTTTGGCTTTTCCTCTAAGTGGCTCTTATTCCAAAACCATTAAAGAACAATATTATTCAGCGTACTAGTAGTTTTGGTTAGAATTGATTTCGGAGTTTAATATGAGTTTCAATCTCAACAAGCTATATATAGATGGATTCTTGACTCAATGGGCTTTCCATAGAATCCAATAACACCCGAAACGAAGTTCGGACGAAGGAGTTATGACCTACCGAAGTCGAAGGTCATACGTAGTCACACCCAGCCGAGCTGACCTGAACTGACTAAGTTGACCTGACCTAGGTAAACTCGGTATGACACCTAGGTTTAACATCTGATATTCTCCTCAGGTATATGAATGAATTCTTGACTAAATGGGCTTTCCATAGAGTCCAAGAACACCCGAAACGGAGTTCGGACGAAGGAGTTATGACCTTCCGAAGTTTGAGGTCATAAGTATTCACACCCAGCCGAGCTGACTGACCTGACCTCGATAAACTCAGTCTGACACCTTGGTCTGACATATTCTATCCTCATCAGGCATATTAATGTATTCTTGACTAAATGGGCTTTCCATAGAGTCCAAGAACACCCGAAACGGAGTTCGGACCCGGGGAGTTATGGCTAGCCCCGGTTGGAGGTCATAAGTATTCACACCATTGAAATTGGCCGGCGAGTTGACGGCCTTGGTAAACTCGGTCGACACCCTCGGTCTGACATATTCTATCCTCATCAGGCATATTAATTGTATTCTTGACTCGTGAATTAACCAGTAGAGTGCAGAACCGCGAGAAGCTTGAGTTCGGACGAAGGAGTTATGACCTTACGAGTTGGAGGTCATACGTAGTCACCTGGCCGGTGACGATTGAGCTGACCTGACCTCGGTAAACTTGGTCTGAAACCTTGGTATGAAATATTATATCCTCCTCAGGCATATTAATGTATTCTTGACTCAATGGGATTTCCATAGAGTCCAAGAACACCAGCTTAGTTCGGGCCCGAAGGAGTTATGACCTTAAGAGAGTTGGAGGTCATCACGTAATCACACCTAAGTAGAGATGGCGGGCGGGCTGACTGACCTCGGTAAACTCGGTCTGACACCTCAGTCTGACATATTCATCCTCCTTAGTCCTTGAATGTATTCTTGACTAAATGCGGTTCCATAAGTCTAAGAACACCGAAACGGAGTTGGACGAAGGGTTATGACAACCAGTTGGGGTCATCGTAGTCACACTGACCCGGTGACTGGCCCAGGCTAACGACCTCGGTAAACTTGGTATGAAATATTCTATCCTCCTCAGGCATATGAATGTATTCTTGACTCAATGGGATTTCCATAGAGTCCAAGAACACCCAAAACGGAGTTCGGACGAAGAAGTTATGACCTTCCGAAGTTGGAGGTCATACGTAATCACACCCAGCTGAGCTGACCTGACCTTGATAAACTCGGTCTAACACCTCGGTCTGACATATTATATCCTCCTAAGGCATATTAATGTATTCTTGACTCAATGGGCTTTCCATAGAGTCCAAGAACACCCGAAACGGAGTTCGGACGAAGAAGTTATGGGCTTACGAAGTTGGAGGTCATACGTAGTTAACCCAGAAGAGTGACGCTGGGCGGCCAGAAGTACGGGATGGGAGTCTACAGTGTCCTCTGCTGACCTCTATAGGATGAGGTATGCTAACCTCTGCTGACCTCTACAGGATGAGGTCTGCTGACCTCTGCTGGATGAGGTCTGCTGACCTCCACAGGATGAGGTCTGCTGACCTCTACAGGATGAGGTCTGCTGACCTCTGCTGACCTCTACATGCTAACCTCAGTAAAAAGACCATAACTTGGTCTACAGAGGTCCAAATTGAGAAATTCAAAAGCCTAACATCAATTGAATTGATGAGGATACAATTTACTTGAAGGACTCACTACCAAATTCCCTTCACTTCGTACCCAAAAATCAGCTCTAAGGTTCGGCTAGGCGACAGGCTGGGAGGCGGCGACACAGCGAGCTAGGCTAACCTCAGTAAAAGGACCATAACTTGGTCTAAGATTTCTCAGAATTAGAAATTCAAGAAGCCTAAAATAAATTTCATTGATGTGGCTAAATTGCAGAAGGACTCACTACCAAATTCCCTTTTTTCTTACCCAATCATCTCTAAGGTCAGAATTGTCGTCTTACCTGATCTGGCAGCTTCCCCATGGTTTAATATACAACCAAACATTCCCCTAAGGCAAGATAAGCAGTAGCATGACCCTTAGGATAGAAAATAACCAAAGTAGGAGAAGACCTACCTCTTGGAGTTTGTCGAAACTCCCAGGTCTCACTTGCGGCTCTTGTCACGGAAGGACTTTCCCTTTTGCTTATTTGGAAACTTATGGTCCAGGTGGGAGGAATCTAGAAGTGAGCTTCTCACTCTAAAATATCTCCTCTTTTCTCTGTTTTCCTTTTCTTATGGATCACCCTTAATCTTATTTTAAAAAGGAGGAAGCTTCCTCCCTCTTTCCTACATGCCACATGCCCTTTCCTTGATTTTTTCTTCTTTTCTTTATTTCTTTTTATATTTAGGTCCCTCCATTTCTCTATTATTCTTCATTTAAGTCTCCTATTATTTTCCCTTGCTCATTTATTTCTCCTAATTTCACTTAGACATATAAATTTACTTACAATTGACCCTTAGGTCGCCATTTTACAATTTCCATATTTTCTCTTTTTCACTTGGGTTTATTTCTAGATTCAATAATTATTTAATCAATATTCATCTAACAATTCCCAGAAAAATACCCAAGTTGGCCCAATTATACCCGGAATATATAATAATTTTTATTATAAAAATTCTAGGGTATTTTTGGGGCGTTACAACTCTCCCCCACTTAAGAAAATTTCGTCCTCAAAATTACCTTAATCAAACAGTTGCGGATACTACTGCCGCATCGTTTGTTCACTTTCCCAAGTGGCTTATTCGGTCTTGTGGTCTCTCCACAGCACTAGCGGAATCTTCTTGTTTCATAATTCTTTCACTTCGCAAGCCAAAATCTCTACGGGCTCTTCTTCATAGGTAAAATGTGGTCTAAGCTCAATTGTCTCCAAAGAGACTACATGTGACGAGTCTGATCGGTACCTCCTCAACATCAAAACATGGAAAACATTATGGATCTTTTCAAAGTTCGGAGCTAATACTAATCTGTATGCCACTGGACCCACTTTTTTTTTTTTTTTTTGATTACTTCATAAGGCTCAATAAATCTAGGGCTCAACTTGCCCTTTTTCCCAAATCTCATCACCTTCTTCCAAGGCGATTCTTTCAAAAACACTTTCTCGCCGATCTTATATCGAATTTCTTTTCTTTTCATGTCGGTATATGATTTCTATCTATCGGTGGTCACTTTCAATCTTTATCTAATCATTTCTTTCTTGAGTCTCTTGTACCAAATCGGGGCCCACTCACTTTCTTTTCACTAGAATTTCGTCCAACAGTGGTGTTCCATTTTCTCCATATAAAGCCTCGTAAGGGCGCCATTCCAATTCTTGATTGGAAAGCTACATTTATTTAATAAGCAAATTTTAACTAAAGGGATGTGTCTATCCCAACTACCCTCAGTCGATCACATGACCTTTTAACATATCTTCCAAAATGGCTTTCTTTAATTCATAATCATTGGGTACACAAACCCTATCCTTATAAAACAAGGATCCATCTTCCTTTACCTCAAACTTGGTTTCTCTACCATCTCCAATATCACATCCAATTCTCTGAAGGATAATTCGATCAAACCCCCAGGAAACTCATACTCTCGTATTCGGATAGGGAAATCTCTATACACTCTATTCACAATAAATCTATGCCCGAGTGGGTTCGTCACGAATCATCATACTCGGTTTCCTCCTCGATAAATTACCCCGAGTTGGGTAGCATCGGTACATATATATGAGTAAAATTCGATCCTGGATCTATCAATGTACATAATAATTATCAAAGATAGTAAAATTACAGGCTATCACATATGGGCGTCGGTGTATCTTCTCTACCTTTCATTGCATATGCTCTGTTTGGAACGACCATCTTACCTACCCGAAGTTTGTGTCCCTTGTCTCGGAACGCCTTGGTGATGCAACACCTTCTTTGCCTTGCTAAGATGATGATACATTGCCCCGATTTGGGGTGCTATGAAGGGCGTGCAGAGTACATTCTATTATTTTGTGCTCCATGGATCCTGACAACGAAACACCAGTCAATCTCCAACCAAATCTCCCTTGTGTTTTCTTTGCAATGGGAACAACGAGGGACGTCTTGTCCTTTAGAAGCACCTCCTGGTGCACTTGCAGCCCAGCAGCCATAGGTAGAATGGTCTCTCTAGGTGCTTTGGTACTGTATTTGCACGGAACCACAATGGTCCCTTGAATCTCTTACTCTGTCTTCTTGATGAGCACTTGGTAGTGGGATTTTCTTTCCACATCTTCTATCTTTCCTTTCATTTCCTCTTTCTTTACTCGTTTCCACATTTTAGAGCACATGTCGATTTTGGAGAAATCATCCATGGAAAAATCTGTGACATGGGCTCGAATGTAGTCACTCAAATATCTTTAATTTCTGGCCTTCTCTTCTTCGCTTCTTAACATCTTGAGACATACTTGCTTTCAATAGTGTGAATTCTCTCACATATTCGGTTATACTTAATTGCCTTTGTTTGAGTGGAAACTCGTCGCATATTGTTTAAATAGATGCGACCCACGTAATACTTCTTAAACTCATCGAAAAGAACCTCCATGTAACTCTTTACGTTGCGGTCTGAGTCACGAGAAACCCACCACTGATAAGCCTCATCTTGTACTAATGAGGTTGCACATTCCAACTTCTCTTCAATTGTGCAATGCATTTGCACAAGCATTCGCTCGGTCCTCTTGAGCCAATTCTCTGCCATTGAAGGCTCATCTTCTTTCTTTCCAAGAAAGTCTATCGGTCGATTACTATTGTCATTCTCGATATGGTGATCATTGCGAGGCTGTTTACTTATTTGGTTGCCTAACTCTTTACCATGACCTAAACTAGCTGTTGCTGGAGATGCCCATAGTACCTCCTACCACTTATTCGATTCATTCATTGGTGGGGCATGAGATGCTTGTCCACTTTTATCACAACACTTCGAGGGACTATCTCGGAATGATTTCCACAGTCACCTTCGACCCTTTGGGTGCTGAACCATCCATGTTTACTTATTAAAGTGGGATAAGATCTGCGTGGGAGTGCTCATCCTTTAAATGCAAATGTAATGTATGTCAAATACCATTTTCCGTCCTTTTTCAAAATCGTTTAGGGCCTTTTTTCGAAAGCGCTGAAAGCACAGGCTCTGATACCCATAAAAATGTGAGCCCCATGCTCGACCAGGCAGATTTGGTGGATGCGAATCGAAACCAGGGATGCTAGTTTTAATTAATTTTTTTTATTTTACATTTTATTACGTTTTCTATTTCCACAGTGTCGTGACGAGATCATGGCTCGACCAGAAGAGTGTGGTCAAACCAGGAGCAGGTTTACTCCGACGTTTTCATTTATCTAATCAAAACATTTATTTATGTCATTTCGTTTTAAGGTTTTCAATTTCGCGGAAGCATTTTCAAATGGGAAGTCCATAAACTTTCACATTTCAATAAAATGCAATTACAATGAAGGCATTCTATGCCTTTTTAAAATGATATACAAAACAAAACATTAATTCAAAGTTCCGTATTTTGTTCCTGAGAATATCCCGTTATCAAAAGTTGATGTACAATGATGAGGTATATACTTATGTGTAGTACTCTCTTTATGACTCTATGCTTCACAATCTTGTCCTTCCTTCTGTAGTCTACTTTCGAAACGCTGCGTATAGATAAAACTACACGCTAAGCATTTTCATGCTTAATGGTTCTATACAATTCTATTTCAATGTTCAATTTAACTTGACATGCATTTGACATTAAACCATGCCTATTATATCAGCATATACTCATGCTATTCATTTTCGCATGCTTTCATTTTACAATCATTTATTATATCATAACATGCAATTTCAATGCAACAATTCAATTTATGAGATTTAAGTGTATACATAAAATCCCTTTTTTTTTTTTTTTTTCATGTTCAATGTTGGTTATTTCACTTTGACTATCAATTCACATTTATGATTCGTTTGATGAATCCGTCCTTATCATCGATGGTAATGTGGCACATTTAACAATTGGAATATCATCACAGCCAGGATGTGGATTTGGTACACCCCGACATGTGGTATCACTTAAATACCATACGCCATCATGACGGATGTCAATTGGTGCATCCCGCCAAGTGGGACATTTCTTCAATGCCATAGGCTATCATGACGGATGCTGATTGGTGCATCCCACCAAGTGGGACATTGGACAATTTCAGGGTGCCTTCGAGACAGATGTCGATTAGTGCATCCCACGGGCGATTCATGATATATGATTCCAATTCAAGATGTCGAGGGGTGACGAATCGTTTACAATTCAATTTATCAATCATTTTCATTCGGTTTTCAAATATGACATTTCAATTCCATTTCCTTTTGTATTCACCAAAGATATACTCAATCTATGTACTCATTTCATATACACATTCACTTACTCATTTTATATACTCATTCATGTACTCATTTCATATACTCATTCATGCACTCATTTCATATGCACATTCATGCACTCATTTCATATGCACATTCACGTACTCATTTTATATACTCATTCATGTACTCATTTCATATACTCATTCATGCACTCATTTCCTTATGTAGAACTCACATTACTCATTTTATATACTCATTTATGTACTCATTTTAATATACTCATTCGTAGTACTCATTTCATATACTCATTCGGTGTACTCATTTCACTTATACTCATTCATGCACTCATTTCTTATACTCATTCATGCACTCATTTCATATAACATTCATGCACTCATTTCATAGTTACTTGGTAACTACCAAAATACTTGAAATAAGAATGAAGTCGAGGAAGAACAAACATGAAAAACTTGAAGCAAAATAAGTCGGTGAACAAACCCAAAATCTTTCACTTTGATACGATCATGGAATCTCAATCGATTTTGGCTTTTCCTCCTCGTCTGCCTCTATTCCAAAACCATTAAAGAACAATATTATTCGTGCGTACTAGTAGTTTTGGTTAGGATTGATTTTTGGAGTTTAATATGAGTTCCAATCTCAAAAAGATATATATAGATAGATTCTTGACTCAATGGGCTTTCCATAGAATCCAAGAACACCCGAAACGAAGTTCGGACGAAGGAGTTATGACCTACTGAAGTCGGAGGTCATACGTAGTCACACCCAGCCAAGCTGACCTGAACTGACTGAGCTGACCTGACCTCGGTAAACTCCATATGAACCCTCAGTCTGACATCTGATATTCTCCTCATGCATATGAATGAATTCTTTACTAAATGGGCTTTCCATGAGGTCAAGAACACACAGAAACGAGGTTCGGTTGAAGGAGTTATGACCTTAGAAGTTGGAGGTCATAAATAGTCACACTTAATGAGCTGGTAGTTGAGCTTACCTGACCTCGGTGAACTCGGTCTGACACCTATGTCTGACATATTCTATCCTTATAAGACATATGAATGTATTCTTGACTAAATGGTCTTTCCATAGAGTCTAAGAACACCCGAAACGGAGTTCGGACGAAGGAGTTATGACCTTCCGAAGTTGGAGGTCATACGTAGTCACACCCGACCGAAATTGGTAGTGAGTTGACCTGACCTCGATAAACTCAGTCTGAAACCTCGGTCTGAAATATTCTATCATCCTCAGGCATATGAATGTATTCTTGACTCAATGGGATTTCCATGGAGTCCAAGAACACCCGAAACGGAGTTCGGAAGAAGAAGTTATGACCTTCCGAAGTTGGAGGTCATACGTAGTCACACCCAGCCGAGTTGACTGATTGAGCTGACCTGACCTCGGTAAACTTGGTATGAAACTTTGGTATGAAATATTCTATCCTCTTCAGGCATATGAATGTATTCTTGACTAAATGGGCTTTCCATAGAGTCCAAGAACACCCGAAACGAAGTTCGAGACGAAGAAGTTATGAGCTTCCGAAGTTGGAGGTCATACGTAGTTAACCCGGAAGCGACTGAGGCGCGCTACGGGATGGGAGTGAGGCTGTCCTCTGTGACCTCTGGAGGATGAGGAATGCGCTTACCTTTGCTGGATGGGGTGTATTGACCTCCACGGGATGGTCTATTGACCTCTGCCGACCTCACATCAGGCCTCTCTTGGCCTGCATAGGTTGACCTCAATAAAGGACCATAACCCAGTCTAAAAGAGGTCAGGGTGAGAAATTCAAAATCTAAAATCCAATTTCATTGATGAGGCTACAATTTACTAGAGAAGGACGCACTACCAAATACCCTTCGCCCGTGCCCAAAAATCAGCTCTAGATCCAGGCTAGTGACACAGGCCCGTGAAATTGACTTGACGGCCAAGGCGAGAGTGACCTCGATAAAGGACCATAACTTAGTCTACAGAGGTCCAAATTGAAAAATTAAAATTCCTAACATTAAGTTCATTGATGTGGCTACAATTTACCAGAAGGACTCACTACCAAATTCCCTTTATTTCTTACCCAAAAATCAGATCTAAGGTCTGGCTAATGCGCACTACCACAATGTTGCAGCTTCCAATGGTTTAATATACAACCAAACATTCCCCTAAGGCAAGATAACCACCACACAACCCTTAGGGTAGAAAATAACCAAAGTAGGAGAAGACATACCTCTTGGAGTTTGTCGAAACTCCCCGATTCCGGTCTCTACTTGCAGCTCTTGTCACGAGGAAGGACTTTCTCTCTTGCTTCGCGGGAAACCTATGGTCCGATCGTTGGGAAATCTAGGGAAAGTGAGCTTCTCACTCTAAAATCTCTCCTGCTTTTCTGCGTTCCTTTTCTTTATGGATCGCGCTTAATCTTATTTTAAAAGGAGGAATCTTCCTCCCTCTTTCCCTACATGCCCTTTCCTTGAATTTTCTTTTCTTTATTTCTTTTTATATTTAGGTCCCTCCATTTCTCTATTATTCTTCGTTTTAAGCCTCTATTATTTTCCCCTTACTCATTTATTTATCCTAATTTCACTTAGACATTTTAAACTTACTGTTGACCCTTGAATTTGTTTACAATTTCCATATTTTCTCTTTTCACTTGGGTTTAATTACGGATTCAATAATCACATTTAATCAATATTCATCTAATTCCCGGAAAAATACCCCGAGTTGGCCCAGTCTCTGGAATATATAATAATTTTTATTATAAAAATTCTAGGGTATTTTTGGGGCGTTACACATTATGTGGGTCGCATCTATTTGGCTAACATGAGACGGGAGTTTCATAATCTAAGACAAAGACGGATGGATAGCGAGGAATATAAAATTCACCGCGGTTGACTAGTATGCTCCCACGAAATGCTAATGTAGAAGGAGTCACGTAAATTTGAAACCGATATGTGACCATATTGAGGCCCATGTCACGGGTTTTGTTGCGATGACTTCTCGAGGAGTGTGACATGTGCTGCAAATAAGAGTAAAGGAAAATACCAAGAGAGAAAGAAAGAGGCATAGACGAAGAATCGGTTAAAAAAGTGCTCATGTAGCGGAGTAAGAGATCTAGAGGACCACGATATTTCTGTCTGACGCTACCGGCTCGGGCTCAGGTAAGAATACTTTTCTCTTAGGCACCCCGTCAAGTTGCAAGTGCCTGAGGTGCTTCTAGGGGACAAGATGTTCTCGTTGTTTATTAATGGATGAAAACATAAGGGAGATTGTTGGAGATTGAGTGGGTGCTTGCTTGGGTTATGGATCCATGGGCACAAAATCGGTGTACTAGGAGCACGTCCCTTCATAGCACCCAATTTGCGGGGCAATGTTTCCATCAGTACAAAAGGTAGCAAAGTGTTGCATCGCAGGAGTGTTAGAGACAAGGGACATAGACTTTGGGTAGGCAAGATGGTCGTGCTCCAGCTAGAGCATATGTAATGAAAGCGTGGGATCACCCAGAGCGCCCCAGATGTGATAGTCGGTAATTTTACTATCTTTGATACTATTGTGAATGCATTGATAGACCCAGGGTTAACTCATTCATACATATGTACTGACATAACCAACTTGGGCAATTTACCGAGGAGTGAAACCGAGTATGACATCTTGGTGACGAACCCGCTCAGATATAGTGTTATAGTGGATAAAGTATATAGAGATTGTCCTATCAGAATAAGAGAATATGAATTTATGGGAGACTTGATAGAGTTATCTTTCAGAGAATTTGATGTGATATTAGGGATGGATTCCTTATCTTGACACCAAGCGATAGTCGATTGTAAAATGAAAAGAGTGACCTTAAGAACACCAAATGAGGATGAAGTAACTTTCATCGGCGAGAGGTCAAACCACCTCTCTAATGTGATATCCACAACCACTGCTAGAACAATGGTGCGAAAAGATGTGGTGCTTCACGGGCTATAAGATTGATATGGTAAAGGCAAGGCCTAGTGTATATGGATATCCCCACCGCAGCACTTTTCTCGACTTGTTTTTGGAAGAGTTACGATTTGACCCTCCTTACTGTAGGGAAATTGAGTTCTCAATCGACGTTGTACCAGTTACCACACCGGCATCCATTACACCGTACTAAATGGCTCCAGTGGAGCTAAAGGAATTGAAATTGCAGTTGCAAGAACTGTTAGAAAAGGGATTTATTCGACCAAGTGTATCACCATGGGGAGCTCCCGTGCTCTTTGTTAAGAAAAAAAAGATGGTACACTTCCTTAGCCATGAATCGATTATAGACAATCGGGATGTTGACGGTAAAGAATAAGTATCCGCTTACTCCAGATTTGGTGATTTTGTTCGAACACCAGCGTATCTTTTCAAAGATTGACTTGCGGTTTGGGTATCATAAGTTGAGAGTCAAAGATGTGGATTGATAGGCCGGAAGTGTGATGTGTAAAATGTGTACGCCTATGTGCACAAGCGCACGCGTCGCCTTAAGTAATATAGTTTACCTAAGTACGGATATCAATCCACGGGGAGAAGTGCGTTGACTACTGAAATTGGTATTATAATATTATCTGAACTTAAACTCTGAATTTCTATTAATAAAAAGGAAAACTAATCCTATATTATTTAAGCAAATCAATTAATTATGAAAACTAGGGTTTTTCCTTCACCGCCACATCGACATGAATTTTAACCTAAATATTATATTATATTCATTCACTATATTAATTGATTTACGCAAACTAAGCTGATCGTGTTTCACAAGATATTCTCTTCTCGAGATATATTTGTCTATCTCTAAGAAGAGGGTGTATTTTCTGCATTCTGTCTCAACCCTAGACCCAAAAATGCTTAAATGTTTAAACCCTTAATTGCCACACTGAACCGATATCTTTATTCGCCGACACTAAGTGTTGTTTCATATCCCTAAGGGTCATCATCTCTCAATCTCAGACTCCCAGCAAAAACACACAAATGTTGGCCAAACACTACCATGTAAATAAAATATAGAGATAGAGTAAGTCGATATAAAATCAATCCATATAATGAATGAAAATGTAATTAACCATTAATCCATTCGAAAGCAGCAAGGCTACAAAAAAAAACTAGAAATAAATCTAGAACATCTCTAAGTAAAAGAAAGGCATCAAAAAAGAGAGAAACAAAGAAAGAGTGATGAGAATAAACGTAGCTTGAGTGAAAGCTACATCTCCCATTTTCTTCAATCTCCTTCTTCTTCAAACTTTTCCCTTCAAGATGTGTGCCCTAGGGTGTTTTCACCCTAAGAGAGGGCTTCTCCCCCTTCTCAAAAACCCAAAATATGTCCTAATCCTCCTTTCGATTCTGCTCAGCTTTAAAACCCTCCAGGCCAGTGGCCTCAAAATGGGCTCAAAATCCACCAAAACTGTGAACCCTAAATGTCGCCAGATCGCGGCAACGTCGCGATCAGCCGGGATGCTCTGGCTTCAATGTCGAGATGTTGTCTCTTACCGCTGCACGTTGTTGTAGTCCTTTTTGCTCCAACTTCAAGGCCATAACTTTGCCATCCGAACTTACTGGGTGTCTTGGCATTTGCTGGAAACCTGATCTTTTGAAGTGTAGAATCTAGATATGGTCAGGAAAAATACTTTAGAAATTATTATAATACTGGAATCAAATTCCAACTGTCACTTGTATTTGCCTCTTCTTCCTCTAACTACCAAGAGTCATAACTTTGTCATTTGAGGTCCAAATGGAGGAATAAGGTCTTTGGAAAGCTTGAGAAGTCTCCCCATTCATCCACATCAATAATGGGAGAAATCTGGGATCAGTAGTTGAAACATCAAAACACTAAGAATATATACAGATGTATTAATATCATTTTGTCGATCTTTTGTTTTGTCCAGATGGTTTCATATGGATGATCTGAACAAAATTGGAACATTTAGACATTAGATCACCTTATTCACATAATAAAAATACTAAAAATGATAAAACAGAGATAAAATGAGTATAAAGTATACTCATCACACCTCAACTTAAATTTCATTTGTCCCCAAGCAAGAGACCTGACTAAAAGAAAAGAAAAAATTGAAAATTAATGAACTAACAAACAATGAGATGGAGATGATAACATGATTCAAGTGAAGAATCACTATGGAATGATGGGTTACCAATATTAGAGACTCAACCAAAGCGAGGATCCTTACAATTTTAAACTCCTCAAGAAATATGACAAAACAAAGCATAGTGAGCAAAGCAAAGCCAACCTCAAGTCCTCAATGACCTTTCCAAGAAACCATGCCGATAGCATGATTCCAATGCATAGCTAGGTCCCAGTAAAAACTCTTGATAAATATAGTGTGATGTAAAAATGTACGCTTATGCAAGTAAGTGCACGCTGGTCAGCCTCAAGTAATATAGTGTACCTATACTAATATTGGATCCACGTGAGAAGTGCGTTGACTATTGAAATTGTTCTGTAATATTATTCGATCAAACTGACTTTATCTTAACTAACGCGGTGATTAAACTGAAGCTAAATTTTAATAAATGTAGAATTACTTCACAGAAGATCAGGATTTGTCTCCCGCCACTTTTATTGATCATTGCCTATAGGAATGGCCATCAGTCTATTAATGACTTCTCTCGATGACTGGTGATCATGCCTGCAAGATACCCCTCCCGAGGTATATTCGCCTATCTCGCTAGTAGCTGGGTGACCGGGTCCCGACCTAATACTCCAAGACGCTTAAATGAGCAAACCCTAATCGCCAAACTCAGGATCGAGATATCTCTATTTATCGATTTAACTGAGGGTCGCTCCATTCAGATCCCTGGGAGTCCTTATCTCTCGATCTCATACCCAGCAGGATCATGCCAATGTTGGCCAGACATTACCATGTATTTAAATCACAGATATAGAGACAATCGATGCAACCCAGAAATAACCACACATGTTGGGAAATCTGAATCATCAATGTGATGGGGTTCAACAAAACTGATATAGAAATCTGTGAACACAATCCGATATATATAATCTTTCAACTCATCAATCATCTCATAGTTTATCAAAAAATATAAATACAAAGAAAGTGGTCTTCTCCAGAATAATCCAGCCACCGTTGTTTCTCCGTTGCACTGAATCCCGTACTCCTCGTTTTCCGTTTTCCCTCTCGAAATTAGTCTCCAAGTGGTTTTTAATGATGTTATGAACGCGACACGACGCTGGCATGTTAGCATTTCGGAGACGCCGCGACGTCAGGTCCCTTGTCATTCTTCTTCATTTGACTGAAGGCACACATACGAGAAATCCCTTGGTAACGTCGCTACCGAGCACCGCACGCCTGACGTGGTCGGCCAAAGTGTTTTGCTTCTTCCTGTCAGCCTCAATCACCAAACTACCCTCTTGATCATGAATTCACAAAAAATTCTACAACCGACATTAGTTATACTACGCCTTTATTAAATGTAAAATTAGTTAAAGATGATGACGGTGATAATTATGAATGCTTTGAGAAATCATCACACTCCCAACTTAGCCTCTTGCTTGTCCCTGCTACAAACTGACCAAACTCTCACACAAGACCCTAATATACAAACTCGACATTGGATTTGTGATGCCTCTAGCTACTTTAAGGAGGATAAAAAAAGGACTCACAAATCTTTGTCTTTTTCAATTTTGAATTTAGAGATCCTATGATGCCCATTTAGTCATTGAATCCTGTCTACTGACAAGGACTTAACCTCCTAAATCTTCATAATTAGCCATTCTGCTGAGCCACATTTGACAGCCATGATCCCTAGCTATAACCTAGCTCCGATGACTCTAAACTGAATTCAACCTTAACTTTATTTGGAAGCTGCCTAACTGGCGTAAGGATGAGAACGTGACCTCTTTTATTCACTTAACATGTTTACTTATGAAAGAAAAACTAAGCCTATAAGTTTATGTTGAGTGTTCATGTAGTGGATTCGCTGTACCCCCATTAGTTGGTTATGTGGCACTGAGCATTTAGTTCCTCGAACTTCACCCCAACACTCTCAACTAAACCTAGGGACCTTGCTATGGAACTCCATCTTCTCGTCCATAACGGCAAGGGAAGCTTAATGGCTCTCGCCGCTTGGCTTTGTGGCATTAGTTTCTGAAAGGCCCCTGATCAGCTCGGATCCACCAGGACCCACTTATTCTGCCTAGTTTTTTTTTTAAATGGCTCTGATGGAAATCCTCTGATTGGGGTGTCCCATCACTTAGGTGGTTAGAACCCCCCAAGTTAGTTGGACCCTAGTAAGCCGGGTTCGGAGCCTAGGCATACCCTAGCGATCATCTGTGTGTGGTGTGACAGCTGTCGGGAATTAGTTTCTGGATATCCTGCAGGGTGATTCACTGCCTCTACTCTATCCAAATAATGAAATTCCTCGGGGAGAATCAACACCTCAATTGATCCTTTCTTTACTACACCTGTGGTTTTTCCAACATTTTAGAAGTGGTCAAAAGTGATCCCTGATTAGTATTCTCATGGCATCATACACACAAACATAAAAAAAAACCTCACATAAACCTTAAATTAACAAGACAATATAACTAAATATACCCTAGAACATACTAAAGGTAGTGCCACAAATATAACTCAAACATTAAAACACACACACATACCAAACAACCTAACATCACCTTAAACCCGAGCACCCACACCCCTGAAACAAGTGTGGACTTCGGTCCCCAATGGCTATGGAAAGAACCAGAGTGTAGAACCTGGATCACACCACGACGAGGTGGCGCGTGGCTAGATGATTGTGACAATAAGTGAGCTTGGTCCCAGGACCGCTGATTACGTAGAGGATGGTCACCCGTCGGCCGTGACGGTGCGATGTCAGAACTGAAGTGCCTCCACATCTTACTGATGAGACCCCTGGTGCTCATGGGTCTCATCCCGCAGGCCTCAAACGAGCTGTGGAGGTTAAGACCGGCCCCCGAGGAGAGGAAGGATTGACTCCATCCCTCCAGGATCGTGGTGGTGGTGGTGAACGGAGGAACCGTGGCAAAGCGGGTCACGGGAGGAGGGATCACCATTGGTCACCGGGGTCAAATCGAGAGGCCATACTTTAGGCAGGATACTTGAAGTCATCCCTGACCAGGGCTCATTGCCCGAGTCATACATCGATTCGGGGCACGGTACGACCCAATCGGTCCTTTTTGACCCGATATGACTTTATGGGGTGTATCCAACAATCTGTCCCTGGGGACTCCCGCACTTTTGCATATGCCAAAATAAGGAATGGGTGGCTCAACTATCTTGGCATCTTTGTTATAGAGGATCACGTCCTCTATAACCTGACCCACATCGAAGGGAATGTCCTGAAGGATGGCGAAATTAAGCAAAGCTCGCTTCGCTACCACACCACAAACACAGCCCAGAAGAGCCGGTGGAGGTGATGGGGCGGTGCCAAACCTGGATAAAGAGGTTTTCGCCTGGAAATCTCAGAGCATGTCCTCACCGCTGGCTTCCACTCCCTTCCCATCGGGTCAATACCCGATGATCTAGTAGCTCTGCCCAGATAGAGGCTATCAAACGCCTGAAGCAACCACTGGCCTAAATTGTAGAACTATCATGATTTCTCACACATAGACCCAAACCCTGAATGACCTCAACTCTTTATTCAAGTGTGGGAGGCTAGATCACAAATCTTTACAACATGGCACTGGTGGTGGTCAAGACAATGCTCAAGCACCCTGTTCAAGATGGTTTTGCGAAAAAAATCCTTGGGTGGTGAAACCCCTTCTCCTTAATGAAAGACCTATTTTTAGAGATGAGGTCGAACCTCTCGGCCACACTCTCATTTACAAATTTTTCTGATGATAGAACTCGTGCGGCCTTCATCGTCCGAATCTCTCGGTCATCTTTGGAGCCACCACATGGCAAATGATAGCAAGAGGATGAGGTGATGACCATGGTGTGCTGCCCCACTGGTCATAAACCCCACAACTGTGTAGGGCAGCGAGACCAAGTGGCTCCAATTGTTCCACCCGGCCTTCATCAAGAATTACCAAGCACCTAGTGCACGAGGGAGTGAAGGCTAGGTACTTGACAATGGATGGGCACAATCCTAGACACGCCTAAGGGCTTGGCCTTATACTAAACGAGACCCAAAATTCAAGAGCAAACAAATGTCCTCAACTGGATCGGGATTCTGAACCTTCTAGACCCGAACGGAATCCGGCTAGTGGGCACCCAACCAGTTCATTATGGAGAATAGAGGTTTAGGGTGGCTCTGCAGTCAGGTAATGGCTCAGGACCGGCAGTGGGGCGCCGCAAATGGGTGGTTGGAGCTCAAACAATGGAGAGTTTCAGAGCTCAGCTCAGGGTTCGCGTGGAGGAAGCAGAACGAATAAGTCGGGTTCATAAACAGGCACGCCAGCAACGCTCGGGCTCAACGAGCGACGCTCGTGCCCAACGCCGCAACGTGCCCCGAGGGCTTATCGCCAACCGCCGCTATGTTGAGACCAACGTCATGACGTGACAGAGAGTCAATAAATCCAACGTTGCGACGTTGAGTTCCCACGTCACGACGTTACAGAGAGTATTGCCAACTAACGTCACAACATTGAGGCCAACGTCGCGACGTGACAGAGAGGTGTCCAAAATAGGGGTAGCCAACGTCGCGATGTTGAAATCGACATCGCGACGTGAACGAGGCTTGATTTTTCATGACTAAATTTAACGCTGCAAGATTGAGAAACCACGCCACGCAACGCTACGGAGAAGGTCAAATCTGAATCTTCTTTTTGTGAATTTTCAATGCCCAGAAACCCAACGACATTCAATCTCTTCAGACTTCCGAAATGGGCGCCCTGAAAGCATCTCCTCATTTCTATTGCCTCTCTAAGGTCTTGAAAACAAACAATCAAAATAAACTCGATTACGGAAAGCTTTAATCACAAAAACCGTGGAAAGACCAGTGACAAAGAAAGTTGTGACTACTTGGCGAAAAGAGTGCAAAGCTTGAGTTGCCTCCCAAGAAGTGCGCTGTATTTAATGCGAGTTAGCTCAATTCTGGTCCTGAATGTTCCCTGGTTCTCGGACAACCAAACTCCCAAAGGCACATTTCGTGCACGCTTTAGCGGAATGGTTTCGCTTATTCATGGATTCTACCAAAGTATGGCTTCCCAACCGCAGTGTTAACTTTGAATGTTCCTTTCTCGTGGCATAATTCTCCGTCTCTATGGAAAGATTCAGGTCACCGTGAATGACATCCCGACTAACTAAATTTTAATTTCAAAGAAAGAGTTTGTCGGGAATTGGAATAAGAGGACCTTTGATTCACTTCAAACTCTTTCCTTTTTTATGATATGTTTGTCATGTCGCTTTCGCCTTTTTCCTTATATATTCAGCATTTCCTCGTATCACCATTGCAGAATTCATCGACCACTAAGTTGTAGCATCCGCTTCTCTCCGAATTAATTTTATCGGCCCATGATCTTCTGAAGATCCACTGCCCAAAGAGGCTCGGGAGGTTCAATCTCTACTCGCAGTGGCATGCTTTCCATAAAACTATTTGGAATGGTGACATACTAAAGGTGTTTTAATGTTTGGCCCCATGCCCGTGAGTGCATCCCCTAATCTTGTTCGACCTGGCTTCCTCGTAGTTGTTGATCGCTTTCTAGAATGGACTATGATCTCTCAATTCGAGCACCTCATTTTGCCCATTTGTCAGGGATGGTGGGGTTAGTGATGCGGTGGACGTGACTCCATACTTTGCAAGACCTTGTCAACCATCTTTATTGAAGAAATTAGTACTCCATCCGTGACTGCTTGCGGGAGGCTCAATTGTGTAAATATGTGGTCGCTGATGAACTGCCACACACTAGCCACAGCCAAGAAAGTGCCGTATTGCTTCTACCCATTTAGAGACTTTAATCTACCACAAGTAAGATGTCATGACTAATGATGTATGAAATGGGCCTATGAAATCCATCCCCACAACCAATAGTTCAACTTCCGTATCGGCGCCTATGGGTGGGTTCATCCTTTCTGATATGTTCCCCATTCTTTCGCATTTGTTATGGATAACAACTAGTGGGCATCCTTGAATGCTTGTGCCAAGAGAAACCACCTTCAGAGTACCTTATCATTGCTCGCCTCCTAAATGCCCCTACATGGTAAAGTGTAAGCGTTGGTTTAGAATACTCAATTCATTTCATCTTCTCGGTACACATAGCCTTATTATTTCGTGAGCACAAGGTCAGATAGGATAGGTTCCTCCAAAAGAGTGGTGTTTAAATAAGCAAGAACCGCTTTCTCTGCTGGTAGCTAAACTCGAGGACTACCTTTGGCCACTAAATAATCACATAGTCGGCAACCATGGAACTCACTTTATCTCTTCGATAGCTCGTAGCCGCTTCATCCGGGAAATCATCATTCATGGACCTCATCTCTCGCTTCTTCTAACCGTGTGAGATGTGATGGTCTACAAACTAGATTATCTGCTCCCTTCTTTTGTCTTTAATCTCCAAGTCACCTTGCAACAAAAGTAATTCCAATCAGATATCCTTGCTTTTGCACCCTTTAGTCATTAGGTACTTTATGGCCGAGTGGTTCATGTGCACTATTACCTTATTTCCAATCAAATAGGGTCAAATTGCCAAAGGCAAAGACCACGTCAACACCTTCGCAGGCGGCGATAGTTCAATCACCGGGGCATCATTCAAGGTCCGACTAGCATAGTAGATAACCTGAAATATTCTTTCGCTTTTCTGCCCCAGCACTACTCCAATCGCATAGTCACTTACGTCGTACATTAGCTCAAATGGAAGGTCCCAATCTGGTTCTACTACAATAAGAGCCGATACCAATTTATCTTTCAAGATTGAAAATGCTCGCACACACTACTCATCAAACTCGAATGGTATCCTCTCGACCAAGAAATTGCACGACGGCTTCGGTAATCCACGAAAAGTCTTTATAAACCGCTCAGGAACCCTCGGTGTGGCCTAAAAAGATTCTTATGCCTTTCATTGATGAGGGTGGAGGTAATTTCTCTATTGCTTCAATTTTTGCTTTGTCTACCTCTATTCCTTTTGCAGAAATCCGATGCCCAAGTACAATGCCCTATTCTACCATAAAATGGCACTTCTCCCAATTAAGTACAAGATTAGTTTCCTCGCATCTAATCAAGATCGATCTCAAATTTTCCAGGCAATTGTCAAAGGAGTTCCCAAGATTAAAACTATCCATGAACACCTCACTGTCTTTTCAACCATATCGGAGAATATGGCCATCATATAGTGACCGGAATGCGGCGTGGTGCATTGCATAAATGGCGTATCTTCTTACCACGCGCAATGTACTATATGGGCATGAAATGGTCATCTTCCTTGGATTCTGTGGGTTATAGCAATCTGATTGTAGCTGGAATACCCATCTAAAAAGCAATAGTATTCGTGTCCGACTAGTCTATCCAACATCTGATCCAGAAACGATAATGGAAAATGGTCTTTTCGAGTAGCTTTATTCAGTTTTCGGTAGTCAATATAAATTCTCTAGCCTGTGACTGTTCTAGAAGGCAGTAATGTATTATTCTCTGTTCTTATGACGGTTGTTCCTCATTTTTATATGACCTGTAACTGACTTACCCACAAACGTCATAGGATAATAACCCCAGATCTAGCCACTTTAGTACCTCCTATGACTTCACTTCACAATGATCCTGGTCTCCTCCAGGTTTCCATTGGAAGGTCACACCATCTTCTAAAGAAATCTGATGCACATACCATAGAAGGCGAATCCCTTTACACGCCCAGAGACCATCCAAACATTCTTTGATCCTGAGTACCTCACTACTTATCTTCCTCTATCATTTCAGTGGACGTCAAATAATCACCGGTAAGGTGGAGGCATTTCCAAGATAAAGCATACTTTAAATTGCTAGGTAGTGTTTTTTGCCCATCTGTAATGTTTCAACAGATATCACCCGGCGTTTTAGTATTTTCACAGATTTGGCCATAGCTTTCCTTCTATTAGGTTCAAATGAATCCATCCATTTTACATACTCCTCGGCCTCTTCTCCCAAATTTTTTGAATCACTCTACACCAGGCTAGCCTCTAAAGGATCAGTGAGACCACTTTGGTTAGACATTATAGCCTCCACGGTCTCTACTATGAAGCACGTATCATTCTCGGTAGGGTGTCTCACAACTTCGAACACATTAAACTTAACTTCATCTTCCCTGAGACTTCACACTTTCCTCTATATAACAATCATTGCCCTTCAGCTTGGTAAGAAAGGGCCTACCTAACATTATGGTATTTATTTATCTCTTCCATATCTAATACGAATGAAATCCACTGGAAGCATGAATTTTGTCGACCTTTACTAGAACGCCTCTCTATCACCCTCTCAATGCTTTTTGTTGATCATCAATGACCGAGTGTGGATCGTGGTCGACGAGCTTCATCTAATCCCAAGCGTCTAAATATGGATAAGGGCATGAGATTGATACTAGCTCCCAAGTCACACAAAGCTCTCTCAAAGGTGGCGTTCCCGATGGTGCAGGGGATAGTGAAACTACCTTGGTCTTTTAGCTTTTACAGCTTCTCCAGGATGGTACTGATATCTTTTCTAAAGTGAGATTAACCGTCTTGAAACTAACATTTCTTTCTCGGCTAAGATGTCCTTCATAAATTTGACAAAACTTGGTATTTGTTCTAGTGCATCAAAGAAACTGAATGTCGATGCGCTTCTTGAACACTTCAAATCCCGTGAACCGGCTTATCTAGTTTATTCTTCTTTAGGCACTGATAATAAATCAGCTATGGCTGCGATCCTCTTTGCCTGGCTTTCTTCTCCCCTAAATTTTTTCTCTCGGGGTCAGTTCCTTCATCTTTATCATTCCGACTGGTCCTGATGACTTCAATTTCTACCTCCCCTATCACCGGGGGTTGCCCCTGTATTGCTAATTCTCTACCACTTTCTCTGACCGCTTTTACATGTCTATTCTCTCTTCTCGCTCTGCCCACTTCTCGAGTTGTTTGTATGAACCCGACTTACCTTTCACAATAGATTAATATTCGCCCATCTCATAGACTTCTAAATTTCAACTGTATAATGGATTGTTCCAATCAGGTTGGTGTTGCATATTTTACTTTGTCTCATTCAAACATAAGATGAGGTAAAGCATTTATAAGGGTCTGCTCCAAGTCCACCTTTTTCTTGAGGTGTCTACCACTCAGGATGGTGGCATGTTGTTCGATTCGTTCCTCCATCCATAACCATTGTTCCAACACTCGATTATCAAGGCCACCCTCAGCCTTGACTTGATTCTCGCAGTTGTCAAGCCCCATACTGACCTTGTTGTTGCGGACTGATTCTGGATTAAAACCCCGACATACCGGCACGCCATTTTTGTCGTCCTTAACCGACATTCTCAGATACGTGTCGTCCTCCACATAATTCACATAACCCACTGGCTGAATTGACTGGCATCAGACTTTGTTGCCTAGTAAGTCATGAAGGTGCCGGGCTTATTATGAGTTACTAGATTCGCCGAGAACCCCGCTATCCGCGGGCGCTCCACTTCGCCTCACTAGTGTAATCTTATCTCTGTGCCACCGATTGGTATTAAAGAGCTGAAAGATCCTCCGTGATTTCATATGCCGGGTTCGTGGTCTTCTACAGCGTGACCTTTCCGCTCAGGCATCGATCATCAGCTTTCTAATGATTCTCACACCATTGAGGTGGAGCATGGACTTGCATCCATCTCGTCACCTGCATGGGAACTTCCTCAACAATTCATGAATCATCCATGCTTCGCTAAGCCTCTCCTCTAGCTTGTTTGAATGTATTGACCTCTTGCACTAACCGGTGCAATTTTCCCAAAGGAAGAACCCTTTGTCGAAACTCTCATGACTTAGGTCATTCCATGAAGTAATAGAATCCGATGGCTGACTTGTCAACCAATGCTTAGCTCTATAACCTACTGAGAGTGGGAACAATCTTGGGGCCTGAAAATTCAATAACATTATACTCTGACTGTGGTCATTACTTCGCGTTGAAGTTTGGCCGCGTATTCTTTAATTCCTTTATTTGGCAAACTTATGGAATGTGATGTTCTAAGCATCTTGTGAACATCATCAAATAAAATTGTTTGCCTAAATAGGTGGTCTTCGGATAGTCGTCTGAATAATAAGTGAACAAGGGCAAGTGTTTTTTTCTTTTCATGTTGGTGTTATATTTTTTTGTTCATGTTGGATTTGAAAAAGGGCAAGTGCAAAGTGGATTGGACCCTTAGGTTTTTAAATGATCTGGAATTGTGTGCTTGCTTGGTATGGGTGACTTATTTCTTAGTCACCCCATCAGGCTACACAGCTATTTCTCATGAATCGATCACACACACACTTTGGTCTCCCCTAGACATACCTTGTTCCCAATCTCGTCTTTGAATTCAACTAACCTTTAGGGATTCTAGAAATAATCGGGCGTAATGGACACCCAAACAAAAGAGGATTTTAATTTGAGCCCCAACTCAAAAAATAAATAAATCAATTGCCCTCCCCCCCCCCCCCAAACTTTGAATTAAACATTGTCCTCAATGTGAAACAAAAGCAAGAATGGATAATGAGTACTCCCTGGAGTAGTTGATCAAGTCTTCGAAGTTGTTCACGATTATATTTTCGAGGGTAAAGATAGAGGATTAGACTTTTAGTTCCAAATGGTATGAGGCTTGGAAAATAGGAAGCATATATGGAATGAAATGAGGGAGAATGTTGAAACTGATTTCCTTGTTCATTCTGCCTTTTTTTTTTTTTTTTTGAACCCAAGATACTATAGACTTCCACTCCTTTCAAGATTCTCCACCTCCATAGCCAATCCTTGAACCCAAAACCTAAAACAACATCAAGAAACATAAGATCAAGCAAAGAACATTTTATTAAAAAAACTTAGAAGTAATTCAAAAAAGGAAAGAAATATTTTTTTTTTTTTGAAACTTTGCCAAGCTCCTACTAGGCTGCCCTTTTTTGAGTCCAGCTAGACTCCTACCAACTACTTAATATACGGGTAATTCTAGCCTCCATCCTTTTCTTAAGTAGGTATTACAATTGTGCCTTTAATCACACTGGAGCACATAATCTTCCAAGATCATTATTTTTTTTTATTTTCTATTTTTTCATTTTTTTCATACGATTCCTCTCACCTGCTGTCTAAGTGAATGATACCATACACCCCTGAAGCATAGTTTATTCTCGTCACTCATGCATTGGAACTCAGAGTCATCTTGGACAGTCTTTACAACTCACTGTTCTTTTCATGTGATTCTCCCTTGAGAAGTTGGCCTTATCTTTCCTTCACAATTAAGGCTTCAAAATTTGTGCATCATTCCACTCGCTTGAACCTTCTCAAGTTCTTTCATTATCCTTTTGAGGTGATTTCTTCTCATTATATCTCAAGTTTTCTTCTTCTATATCTCACCCCAAGAGTAGACTGAACTCTCATGTTGTCCTTTCAGGACACTGGTATTTATTCTCTTGTTCTTCATATATCAGTTAATAGTTCTTATATATTCATACTCACTCCTTCTTTAGGTTGTTTTCCTGAATCCTATTGAGCACAAGAAGGCTTTGGAGCCATCTCTTCTTTCTGCCTAAAATGGCAAAGTGGGTGCTGAATTTCAACATTAGCCCTACAATTCCATGAATCTAACTTGAGAAGTCAGGCATTCCGTGATGAACTCTTTCTTCAATTCAGCCATGGTTGCCTCTAACTTTGGCTTTTTATTCCTGAGAGGTTGATTCTATCTCATTTTGATCAAGAACCTAGGCAAACTCCAACTTGAGAGTGGTCCAGTATTTCAGCCATTGATCTTGAAAATTCAGGTTGTGCCATGGTAGATTTAGCTTGAGCTCTTTAATTCATCCATAGCTTCTTCTGAAGCTGATCTTTGGATTCTGTGGAGGTGCGAATGTATATAGCTTCTAGGTCTCCATGAGGTGCTTGAGTGGTGGCCCATCCAAAATTATGATTGTTTAAGTGGTATCTATATTACATGCTAATCCATTGATGCATATGGTTGCTACACTTGACTTCACACAATTGAGTTGTCACTCTTCTTGACGCTTCATCAAACAATTCGTCGCATTCTTAGTTACACTAAGAGCCAATGCATTTGTCAATCCTGGATGATAGGGATCCATTGTGATTTAAACTGGGTTATCTTTGCCCTTATGTAATCTATTTAGGTTCTCTCTCGGCTCAAGATCTGCAAGAATCCAGCTTTGTCTTCGACTGGTTTCAGATAACAGTGTACCAACCTCCTGAAACACACAAACAAGTAACAATAGACACCAAGTCACAAGAATTAATGTAAAATGAATAAAATTAAATAAAATAAAAAATTAATAAAAAAAATAAAAAATAAAGATTGATCCAAAGTAATATCTAAGTGCTTTGTTGTCAATAACAACACAAAAACTTCCTGCAACACGCCAAAACTTGATGTCAAGTTACATGTAAAATGTGTGTATGCCTATGTGCTATACAACGCCGTCATAATATAGTAAATTTGGGAAAATGATATTCATCCTGTGAGAAGTAAGATCACCAAATTGGTCTTATAATATTATCCGAACTTAAACTCAATTTTTATTAATAAAAAGAAAACTAATCCTATATTATTTTCTTAAATCAATTAATTATGAGTAAACTAGGGTTTTGGCTTCTTCACTCGGCCATTAATTCGATGAATTTTAACCTAAATATATTATTCATTTAGTATTAATTCTGGATTACACGACGTTGATCGTGTTTACAAGAGTATTCTCTCGAGACATTTCGTCATCCCGCTAGTAGGTGTATTGCATCTCCGCCTCAACCCTGGACTTCGGACTCCGAAACGCTTAAATGTTTAAACCCTTAATGCCACAATTTGGAACCGGATATCTTTGTCTGCCGACACCATGTTGCTCTATTCGAGTATCCCGGGCCCAACACTTCGATACAAAACACGCAAATGTCGGGCCAAACACTCACTACAAATAAAATATGTAGATAGAGTGCCAGATAAACAATCCATATAATGAATGAAATAATTAACTATTAATCCATGAAAGCACAAGGGTTTACAACAAAACCTAGAAATAAATCTAGAACATCTCAAGTAAAAAAAGATCAAAAAGAGAGAAACAAAGAAAGAGGATTTGAGAACAAACAATTATGAGGAAAAGTGTCATCTCATTTTCTTCAATCTCCTTCTTCTTCGGCTTTTCCCTTCAAGATGCGGCCTCAGGTGTTTTCACCCTAAGAGAGGGCTTCTCCTCAAAAAGCTCCAAAATCGGTCCCCAATCCTCCCTTTTCGATTCATCTAAGCCTGGAAGCTTTAAAACCGCCATGGGCCTCGCGCCGCCGCAACCACCCAAAGCAAAACCCAAATGTCGTGACGCCGCGCAGCAACGCAACGCCGATGCTCTGTTTCGAACGCCGAGACGTTTGGTCTCACCTCGTGACGTTGCCGCAGCCCCCCGCTACCCAACTCGTAAGGCCATAATCTTTGTCATCCGAACTCCGATTTGGTGTCTTGGTACCAAGTGGAAATATCTTTAAAGCTTTATAATCTGGATATGGTCAGGAAAAAACACTTTAGAAATTATTATAAATATTTGAAATTCCTACAAAATTCTCCAACTGGTCACTCTTTGAGCTTTCTTCTCTTCTCAATCGCCAAGAGTCATAACTTCACTGTCTTGAGGTCCAAATGGAGTATCAAGGCCCTCAAGTTTATGCAGTTCCTGATTCATCCACATATCAATATTGTAGCAATTAAGATCATTGGTGAGCTGGAAAATATCAAAACACGATAGCTGCTACTGCATGTGCTATCGCTTGATTTTGGGCTTTATCTCTTTGTTTTTGCCCCATATTGGCTCATGGATTTACCTAATCACAAAATTGAACATTTAGAGCATTAGGATCACTTATTCATATAATAAAACACTAAAAATATAAGTAAACATAGAGATAAAATGAGTATAAAGTATAATTTTTATCATGATGCATAAAACATCGTTTAGAACGCGATGGCGGACATTATGAGTTCCTCAGAATGCCGCTTGGTTTGACAAATGTCTTAAACGGATTTCTACCGACCTAATGAATCGTGCGGTTTTTCAATCGATGTGGATCAGTTTGTAGGTGTCTATAGACAACATACTTGTGTATTCAAAGGACCTATAGAAAGATCATGATACACGCCTTCGCAGTGTTAAAGACTTCTTGAGAAAAGAGCACAAAGCTTAAATTGAGCAAGTGTGAGAGTTTTGCTGAATGAAGTAATCCTCTTGGGCACATTGTATCGGAAGAAGGAACCCATGGATCCAAAGAAAATAGAAGTGGTTGTTGGAATGGAAGCCACTAAGAAATGTTGCTACAAAAGTGCATAGTTTCCCCGGTTTGGTAGGTTACGCGTAAGATTCGTTAAGGGGTTTTCATAATCATGTTCTCAAGTGAAGATTGCTCTAGAAAATGTAAAGTATGAATGGAGTGAAAATAAAAGAAGTTTTGATAAGTTGAAAGATTCTTAACCGAGGGCTCCTGCTCTTACTCAACCGACTCATGGTAAAGAATATGTGATCTTCATTAGTGCATCACTAAATGGACTTGGATGTGTCCTAATGCGAGAGGGTAAGTGGTAATATATGCTTCAAGACAGTTGAAGCTGCATGAAAAGAACTACCCCACGCATGATTTGGAATTAGCCGCAATTGTATTTGTGTTGAAAATTTGGAGACATTATTTATATTGTGAAAAATGTTTCATCTACACTAATCATAAGAGTCTTAAGTATTTGCCCTCACAACAAGAGCTTAACTCGAGACAACACAGATGGATGGAGTTGATAAAAGACTATGATTGCGTGATTGACTATCACCCGAGAAAGGCCAATTTAGTGGCCGACGCTTTGAGTAGAAAGATGGTGCAAACTCTTGGCGTTGAATGCGCGAGTGTGGGTTAATAGTGATGGTACAGTAGTGGAAGAATTGATAGCGAGACCGATTTTGTTGAATAAAGTGCTAGAGGCACAAAAGAAAGATGAGAAAATTGCTGCCATAATAAGTCAAATTGGAGATGGTAAAGAAACCGAGTTTGAGGTAAAAGAATATGGAATTTTGTATTTTAAAGATTGGGTTTGTGTACACGATGATAATGATTTGAGAAAGCGGCGTGTGGAAGAGCACATAATGGATCATGCTGCTTTGTCATCATTAGCCTGAGATATGTATCAAGATTGAAAATGTCGTTAAGGTGGTCGGAATGAAGAGAGATGTATCGAGTTTGTGACCAAGTGTTTGGTGTGTCAAAGTAAAGGCTGAGCAACATCGAGTTCCTTCGGGATTATTGCGGCTAATAGGAGGCTCAGTGGAAATGGGACCCAGAGATCACCATGGATTTTGTGGATTTAGGTTACCTGTTGACTGGGGGAAGCATGAGGCTCGGTTTGGGTCGTAGTGGCCCGATTGACAAAGTCAGCTCACTTCTACTAGTGAGCCCAGGCTATTCGGCTTGATAAGCTGAGCGGCGTATATGAGGAAATAGTTCGGTTACATAGGATTCTAATATCCATTATTTCATATACGAGATCGGGGTTTGCCGATTTTGGGGGAAAATTCGCGAGAGGCTATAGACTTTCCGATTGAATTTGTTATAGCGTTCCACCCGCAGGTGGATGGACAATCAGAGAGAGTGATCCAGATTTTGGAAGATATGTTAAGGAGTTGTGTGATCGACTATGAGGGTAGTTGGGATTGACACATTCCTTTAGTTGAATTTGTGTACAACAACAGTTTCCAATCGAGTATTGGAATGGCACCTTATGAGGCTTTATATGGAAGAAAATGTAGAACTGGATTGTGTTGGACGAAGTGTAAGTGAAAAGAAAGTGAGTTGGCTGACTTGATCCCTGAGGGGCGAAGAAAAAGTGAAATGATTAGAGAAGAATTGAGAGGTGTACCCTTGGAGTAGACGAGAAATCATATCTTGAAGCATGAAAAGAAGAATGTCGATATGAGATCGAGCGAAAAAGTGTTTTTGAAAGTATCGCCTTGGAAGAAGGTGATGAGATTTACTTGGGAAAAGGGCAAAGTTGAGCCCCTAAGGTTTATTAGGCCTTATGAAGTAATCAAAGCGGGCTCGGAGTGGCATACGGTGCGCCACCTCCGGACTTGGAGAAGATCCATAATGTATTTCATGTGTCCATGCTATGGAGGTACCGTTTAGACCTGTCACATGTAGTCTCTTCGGAGACAATTGAGTTGAAACTGGATTTGACCTATGAGGAAGAGCCAGTAGATATTTTGGCTCGTGAAGTGAAAGAACTGCGGAACAAGAAGATTTCGTTAGTCAAAGTGTTGTGGAGAAACCACAAAATCGAAGAAGCCACTTGGGAAAGTGAAGAAAGCGTCATGACGATATGCTCATATTTGTTTAACTAAGGTAAATTTCGAGGACGAAATTTTATTAAGTGGGGGGAGGAGTTGTAGCAAAAAATACCTAAAATTTTTATAATAAAAATTATTATATATTCCGGGGTATAAATTGAGCCATCTTGGGTATTTTCCGGGAATTGTTAAATGTATATTGATTAAATGATTATATGGCTAAAAGGCAAATGCAAATATTATATCTTTAATGAATTGATTGAAGACAGGGAAATTAACCGAGTGTAAAGGGCAAAAGTGGAAAGAATTTGTAAAATAAGGACCTAATGGTCTGTATATAAATGAGTTTGTGGAATTACAAGTGTGGAATGTGAAAATTAAAGTGCAATTAGAGAGATTTATGGGCTATATAGCAATTAGAGAAAAACTTAAGTCAAAAGAATGCATTTTTTTTTTTATGACCAAACAAGGCCTTATGAAAAATAAGTGACTTAAGACCTAAAAAATGAGAAAATGAGAATAGGTGTGGAAGGCCAAACATATTTGCTTACACTTAAATAGGATAGGGACCAAAATGTGGTCTTTGGGAGCTCATTCTTGAGCAATCCCGTTTTTGAGAAAAGGAGAGGAGAAAAGGGGGAGAAGAGGCTAGAGCTTGGGAAATATCAAGTTCTAGGTGGGGTTTCTTCCCACTTCTTACTTCTTTGTGATCAAGCAACTTAGAAGTGGAGATTTGAAGAGGCTAAGGTAGAAAACAGGAAGCCCACTAGCTTCATCTTTTGTGATTTTGATTTTTGGGGAAAAGCCACAGCAGAAAAGGGGTTTCTGGTATTCTGACACTTTTGAGGTGTTTTTGGGTGGATTCCATGGTGGGTTTTGATGTAGGATGAATTTGGGGAGGTATATTGAAGAAAAATGGGTGAGAAATGCCAAAATCCAACATATTTTGGGCTCAAAACCCGTGAGTGGTACCGGTACCAAAAAGTGGTACCGATACCCATTATACGGAAGACAAGTGGTATCGGTACCAATCAAAGTGATGCAGGTACCGTGCGATGAGGGGGTAGTCAGGTACCGGTCAGAGTGGTCTGGTGCTGCTTTGCTTCCTACAACCCTATTTTTTCATATTTGTGCACCCACGATAGTCCATATTCGTACGATTGTTAGGGACCCCTAAGAAATGATGAATGGGGTTGAATAAGAATGAAACTAAGCGAAGCGTCACAGTACCTTCTTGCTTCTCGGCGAAGCCGACTTTGCGCAGTAATATTTGTTTAGCAAGATTATTTGTTTAACCACTAAGAGTGGAGACTTTGCATTTGACTAAGTACGGGTGAAGACGACAACCTGACTTAGGACTGACATCGAAAGAGAAAAAGGATCGATAATTTGGTTTGTTCACTGAATCTCTATCCTTACTTCAATTGTATTGATAGTTTACTATGTAAAAGTGAAATGATTGTATGGAATATGCATACATCAATTGAAAGGAAATATGAAATCATATAATGTTTTGAAATGAGAAATTGTGATGAATTGTTAAATATTTGCTTGTGTGCATTTATTTGAATTGCAAATGATATTGTCATATTATGAAATAACAAATTGAAGTGAATTATTAATGACCCGCCAGCGGGATGCGCAATGGAGCATGCATCGCTATTGATGTATGACATTTATTAAATGACTCATAGCGGGATGCGCAATCGGCATCCATCATGATGATGAGGCAAGAAATTGCTAAATGTGTAAGCACATTCAGAGATGAAAAGCAGAACAAAATTCTGAGATCCATCGTGAAAATGAATTGAATAGTCAAGGTGACATAACAAAATTGACGAGTGAAAATGAGATTGTAAACCAAATACATCTTTATGAGTATGTATCTTTATGAGTATGTGCTTAAATCTCATGAATTGAATTGTGAAGGAATTGTTGCATTGAAAAATGCATGTTTGTAAATGAAAGTATGTACAAATGTATAAGCACATGTATTATTTATGCATTAACCATTGAAATAGAATGACAAGCATGTTGTAGTAGATAGAAAGCTATGGGAACACCACTAAGCATGAAAATGCTTAGCATGTGGATTTTTTTTTAACTATCTCTTGTGGTATAGAGTGATCAAAGAAGAAGAAGGCGAGAAACGAAGGCGCAAAGGCATGAAATCGTGTGGTGTATAAGTATATATACTGACATGAGCATACATTGCCTTGCATGCTGAACATTGATATTTTTGTAATCAATAGTTAAACTCAGAAATATTGTTTTGTACTTTTTGAAGGGGCATGGAATGCCTTAATGTAAATGTGTTTGTATAAATATAAATTTTTATGGGCCTACCATTTGAAAATGCTTCCACGTAAATGAGAACTCTAAAATGAAATGACGTAAATAAAAACGTTTTGATAAGATAAAAAAAAGCGATTGAGTGGCAAGACTCCGGTTCGGATACGCCATTAAGGTGGCGGTTGGTCGTGACATTTTTGAAAAAGAAAATTTAATAAACGGTAAATAAAAAGAATTAAACGAGCATCCCGGATCTGGTTCGGACTAGCCAATCTGGTCGGACCGAAGAAGGGGTGTTACAAACTCCCATTAGACTGGCTACGCCACATATAGCCCAAGTGATATTAGATCTCATCCCCAGACTCATTACTCATCAGTTATGCACTTGGAGACATTCTTCATGGCATTTTCACTTTGGCTAGAGATTCCTGAGTAATGATCTTAACAAGAGGCCATAAGTATACTCTCCCTCAATTAGGAGTGTCGAATCCTTTGTTGGCTAATCAATTACCTTCTAATTCCTCAAGCTGTACCTAATCATCACCCTATGAGCGACCTATGGTAGCCAACAAGGAATGGAGTCAAAGTACATAATCAACATTTAAGATATCCTTCAGCACCTCAAGTTTAAGGATACTTGCACCATTTCAATGACAAGACTATCATCTACACTCAATAGATAATCCATATGGTTGTCTCATGGAAGGTCTCCGATGAACTTAGTTATTCTTAGCAAGCATCCACATGTTAACTCTAATCAACTCATGATCACAGTTTATAAGATCCACTACTTGATCCAATCAAGGAGTATGACATGTGCTAGTCTGTTCAGATTAACAATGTCTAGTCTCGTTAATCCTATGACTAGGGATAATTTAGATACTAACACAATTGCACATGATAAGAATCTTATTATCATGATCTCATCACGATTTTCTTCATGCTATGTTATGCATCACGGACTTCATTAATTTGATTAAAGATCTATATCAATTCAATGTATGAATATCAAATTAATGAATAATATGTAATGCGTACAAAAAGTGCTAACGACGATTGCCTTTAGAGCACTTCAATAAACAATCATGTACGCTATGTAATGTACTAGACCTGACGTATCATATGCTTCGAGAGTCATGAGCATGTACTAGTTGGACCTAGGTAAGGGTCATTGGGTGGTTGTTAATAATATCCTCAAATACTTGAGAAGGACTATGGATGTATTCTTGATTAATGGAGATAGGGTCTTATGGTAAGATGCCAACTAATAATTTGATAGAGATGACTCCAAATCTTAATCAAACGAAATGTTCACATTAAATGGTGGCACGGTCAATTGGAAGAGTTTGAAACAAGAGATTACTGTGGATTTTATAACTGAACATAGTACATCGTTGCTTCCAATGGCAACTTAGGAAGCAGTTTGGACAAGGTAATTCATTTGTGAATTAGGAGTGGTCCCTAGCATTGTTGATCCAATACTGTATTATTGGGATGACAATGATGCCAAACAGGCGATCGGGTGAGTCTTCTTTGCTGCAACAATTTGATTTAGAAATCAGAGCTGAGGGAAGTGACAATGCGATGGGCGATCACTTGTCAAGAATGGAAAAACCTACAAGAGGAAGAGACGAAATAGAAGAAGAATTTGCACGATGAAGCGGCTTTTTTGGTGTTGGTCCCGATACCCCGATTGTGTTGATATTGTTAATTATTTAACATGGAATCATGTCACGAATTTATTCTGGCGAGAAAGAAAGCTAGGCGATATCATAGTATATATATGGGATGACCGACTGCTATTTAGAAGAGGGGTAGATATAATTAGAAGATGAGCAAGGTGGAATTATTGAAAAATGTCATGCATCACCATATGGAGGGCATTTTACAGGAGACAGAACAATGTAGAAAATTCTCGATCGGAACTGTTGGCCCTTTATATTCGAATTATGAATGGGTTAAACATTATGATAAATGTCAGAGAATGGGAAATATAAACAAAAGGAATGAAATGCCTCTGCAAGGGATCCTGGTGGTGCAATTTTTTGATGTATGGGGGATAGATTTTATGGAACCTTTCCCACCCTAATTTGGAAATCAATACATTCTCCTAGCTATGGACTATGTATCCAAATGGGTTGAAGAGTATAGCTGCCAGGAATGATGCCAACATTGTAGTGAGGGTTTATTGATATCTTGGCTGGAGTTGGAGCGCCAAGGATAATCAGCGATGATGAAGGGAAGCCATTTTCAAACAAGGCTACATTTGAAAACTCATGGCAGAATATGGAATCAAACATGTTATAGGATTAGCTTATCACTTCAATCAAATGGACCAGCGAAAGATCAATAAGGAGATAAAAAACATATCGGAAAAGACAGTAAGCACTAAGCGGGGAAAGGAAATGATTAAGTAAAAAATTTAGATGATGCATTGTGGAAAACTAGGGACTACCCATATAAATCTCATGGAATGTCCCCATATAGGTTAGTATTTGAAAAACCTTGCTATCTCCTCTTGAGCTTGAATATAAAGCTATGTGGGCCATCAAGAAATTGAAATATGATTTCAAAGCTGCTAAAGAGAAGAGACTACTACAAATGAATGAATTGGAAGAGCTGAGAAATGAAGCCTACGATAATGCCAGAATCTACAAAGATAAGACTAAAAACTGGCATGATCAGAATATTATGAGGAAAGAGTTTAGAGTAAGAGAGCTTGTTCTACTGTACAATTCCAGGCTAAAACTTTTTCCAGGAAAACTATAGTCAAGGTGGAGTGGTCTATACACAGTGGTTGCAATTACCTCTTTTGGAACAGTGACATTGAAAACCAATTATGGAGATGAATTCAAAGTAAATGGTCAGAGGGTGAAAATGACCTAGGAGGAAGGCCAAATGAAGAACAATCCTAGATTTGAAGAGATCAATAGAATTGATGAAATGAGAACACATTGCAGTAATGTCTAGCTAAAGTCATAAAAATGAGCAGCTACTTGGGAGGCAACCTAATCAATTTTCCTTTTCCTTTAGTGTGATTTTGTTCAATTCAGTGTGTTTCGAATAGTTTAGAAGTATAGTAGTTTTGTTAGAATTTATTTGCAACTTATTTAATTACAATATGCTGAATGTCAGGATAATGAAGCTACAAGGATATATGAAGGTCATTTTTGAAGCATCTCCAACCAAATTAAGTTATGCAGAGTTGAATACAAAGGGGAGTCTACTTCCATTACCTATTCTATGAAAATGATGCATATACTAAGTTTGGTGGAGTGTAATTTATCTGAGTTAGAAATTACATAGTAGCCTTGTTGTATAGTTATGTGATAATTTACGCATCGTTGAGCATATGTTGGTGGTAGATTGAAAATCGAGTATTCATTCGTGTAGATTGAGATTGATATATCGATAGACTTATATTCACGAGCATGAATTGAAATTGTAGAAATAAAATGGGGAAAATAAGTAAAAATTTTCTGCTTGAAAGAAGAAAACTCCTTCTCAATGTAGCGACATCGACAGAAATGTCGCGACACTGGTTCTAAAAGTTTCTCCAATGTCGCGACATTATCCCAATGTCACAACATCAAAATTATAAAATAGCAACATCAAGATTAAAATTCTAGCAATGTCGCGACATCAAAACTTAATGTTGTGACATTAAGGCAGTGTCGCGACATTGCTAGAATGTTAATCTTGATGTCACTCCTTTATAATTGTGATGTCGTGACATTGGGACAATGTCGTGACATTGAGACAATGTCGCGACATTGGGGAAACTTTTAGAACTGGTGTCGCGACATTTATGTCGATGTCGCTACATTAAGGCAGTGTCGCGACATTGAAATTCCAATGTTGCGACATCAATTTAAGTTAATCAGAAAGCAAACACAATGTCGAGACATTGTGTCTCCAATGTCACGACATCAAGTCAATGTCGTGACATCACAACTTCAATGTCTTGACATTGCACTGAGTCACTTAGAACATAACTCCAATGTCACGACATCACAACTCCTATGTCGCGACATCACAGTTAGGGCAACCCACCTATAAAAGGATACACTTCGTGGAGATTTTCAAGTCATATCAAATCTCTCAAGCTTTCTAGCCCTAGCCTTCTCAAAATCTCCCTGAAACCAAAATGTCGAACCCTAGCTCTTCAACCAATGACGAAGTGATAGAAAATGTGGTAGAAGAGGTTCTGAGAGAAAGGGCAGAGGAAGGGAACCAAGAAACTACCCTCGAGGTAGTTCTTGAGAAGATAGAGGTTGTGGTTGAAGGAGGAGAAGCCAAGGCCTTCTACTCTAACAAAGGAGAAGAGGTTTTCAGGAAGCATCTCGCAAAGAAGGGCTATGTTGAAGAGAGAGGCTTCAAACAACTTGTCTCGCCCTTCAAAGAGGAAGTGGAACGAAGAGGTTCGGAAACATTGAGCTAGCATATGGAACGAGAAGGAGAACCTTTAGTCATAAGAGGAATTTTATGCCAACTTGGGTGAGAGCGAAAGACACGTGTGCTATGTCGAGAGGAGATGGTCCCTTTGGAAAGGGCCATCTCCCGACTCTTGAGGGCTCGAACAAGTTGGGAGTCTGCGAAGAGTACGGCGACTCGAAACCCATGCTTCAAAGAGATAGCCCGAGAGTTGTGAGTGGTTTAGGCGATGTGAAAAGGACCCGATACCATCATAGCGTCTACGATAGCTGGGGTGACCTCCAGCGGGAGCCCGACGGGTATGGTTCTACCTCATCAGTCGATATTCGGCCTAAAGCATGTCTCCCAACTATGAGACGAGATCACGTCATTACTGGCCAGCGCTATGCTAGTCAAGGGCTTTGAACTTGATTTGGGGAAGATTATTGAAGAGTCCATTCTGGACTATGCGAGAACAACTTCTCAGGCAACGTCCCCCACCTCGCCTTGATCACTCTTTTGTGTATCAAGGGGGGACTAATAATAGCAAAAGAGGAAGAGAAGAGCTTGAAGGCCTCTCCTCTCACTCTCACTGGAGTCCTCAAAACTCTAGCAAAGGATGAAGAGGTAGAGAGAATTAGAAAGAGAAAAAGAACAGAGGAACATCCTAGGGAAATAGTCCTTACAATAGAGGTGACGAGAGTTGAGAATGAAAGGGAATTTTTGAGACACACGGAACGGCCGAGGCTCTTCCCAAATACTACGAGAAGAGATAGCACATCTCCTGGGTAAGAACTAAAAATAGGGGTGCGGCTGGAAGTAGAAGAAAGCGAGTGACTGACTCAAGGGAAGAGTTGAGATAGAGAGATGAAAATTAGGCTACAGAAAACAAAACAAGAGAAAAAAACTTAACATCACTCATCCAACAAAGAGATGAGGAGTGGAATTAAGAGTTAGCATAGAGAGATAGAACGTTGAGGGCTGAGTTGAAAGAAAGGGGAAAGGGGCTTTTTGTGCTAATCGATTTGAAGAGGGGATGTGAGAGCTTATCAAGCTTATGGAGATCGGGAAAAGAAGTAGGCAGGAACTTTGCTTCCAAAGGTAGAAGCGCTAGATACCTCTACAAAGACACTAGAGGGAGGTCAGAGCTACCATCAGAAAGAGGGATGAAGGCTAGAGTCACCATGAGACTACCAGGAGAAACTGTGGATGAGAAGCGATGATACGGTGAACCAGAATATGATAAAAATGTATCAAGCCCAAGGTGAATTTGAAGGAGATCTGAACTCCATTGGAAAGAGGAAAAATGAGTTAATAAGGCAGCAAACTCTGACACAAGAGTGGTATCTCTTCAATAAAGGAGAGCTAACCTGAGTAGTAAACCAAATCCTTCCCAATCTGAATTCACTCCCTCTCAAACCGACTATAAGTATGAACTAGGTGAATCTCGAGCCCTCAAAATCCCAGCACAAAGGAGAAAAATGAGCTATATCCTTCTTTATCTCTCTCTACCTTCCCTACTACTATTATTGCTCTATCTTTGTAATTACATTCTCTTTAAATAAGAAAGCGATTTACGAATTTGGTGTGTGAAATCCTTGTATTAACTTTTTATTTTTTCTTTAATGTCTGAGATCTATAATAAATATGATGTTTGTGGTTTGTTATTGAATAATTGAGATTTCAGTTGCACTGAATACATAACTGCCGAGATGAAAAGATAACAAGATAAAACTCTGAAATGCAAATGGGCTAAATAATTGAAACAAATTTTTTTAATTATGATGTCAAGGATAGCTAAGCTAAAATTTTCAGATTCTAAAAAAATTGAAATTGAGAGCAAGTTTAATAAGGCTATTAATTCTAATTTGATTGAACAGTACAGTTCAAAAAATGACTAAACTAATACATTGGTCATAAGTACCTTAAAAGCGGCCATTTTGGGTTAGAACACTTTATTGAGATTTCTTTGTCGATAAATTTCAAGGTCCTAAAACTTGATGCATTATTAGTCAAGGAGAAATCCTAGGCATTACAACTAACTAGAAATGATTTAGGTCATCCTTGGTCAATTTAGGACTTTCAAAAGCCTACCCTTTGATATGCTATATGCATATACCTTAGTACCTATTTTGAGCCTAATGTCAGTTTCATCATTAGAGCCATGAGGAATAACCTTAAACCTTCCTTAAGTCTCATCTTACAGTAAAGAACCCCAAATTTACCCAAAACTACATATCAGTGTAGCAAAAATGATCAAGAGGATAAGTTTGGGGAAGTACAAATTTGAATTGAAATGAAGGATGTGAAAGGAAAACAATTAAGAATAGTGGTACTAAAGGAGGTGCATAACAAAGAAATTGAGAAGCTGAAAAAGAATGACAGTTTTAAGGAAGAGTGGGTTTTGCCTTGTAGCCTACTGACTTTGAGCAATTAAGTCCTTAGGGTGTTCTACACCTAGCATCCTAATGCCAACTGGTATGAGAGTTGTTAACCCAAAGCTTATTAAGGGGTAGTAGAAAGCTTAAAAAGGTAAAACATTGCACCATTCCAAACTGATGAGTCCAAAAACTCATTAGATTTTTAATCCATTTTTCTGAGTTGATAATGAGAATAATGTTGAATTGTTGGCGAAAGCCCCGATAGTGAATCAAATCCCAATTTCTTGGGAAAATCTAATGAAGTAAATTTTAGCCAAAAATTATAAAAATTAGCTGCGACGAAATTGAAGTCATAGCTGGAATTTAAGTATGATAAAGGAAGTGCAGTTTCCAGCAATTTTAAGTCAAGACATCAACAAATTTGGCTTTAAAGAAGAAATGAAGAGTGAACAAATTGAAGTGAAGTGACTGAAGAAGGAAGTTGAGACAAAAAAATAGCTTAGTCGAGATTAAAAAGCTGATCAAATGAAGGGTTTCATGTCAGCGACATCATTGCGATGTCAGGCAAGATAAATGACGTCTTGATGCCACCGTGAGGTCGCGGCAGGCTGTCTACAAAGCCACAAGAACATGCTTCTCAAGTAAACCCAGAAATCATGACTAATTTTTTGAAGAAAGGACTTGATGTCGCGACCTTGGCGGTAATGAAGAATAACACGAAGTTATGGCGAAACTCGAATCAGGCGACCCGAGAATTAATGAAAGCGGACATGATAATGCGACATCGCCAGTCGCGACATAATTGAAAGCGCAACGTGAACATGGAGATTAGTGACGAATAGAAGTCGCAACAAAGATTTTCAAAGGAGGCGAACATAAGTCGCGGCGATTAGAAGAGATAGCGATGTCAACAGCGAGATCGAGAGGAAGATGTCGTGGCGTCATTCAATGGTCGCGACATCAGGCGCAGGTATCATGGTGTGACGTCCATTGGTGGTCGCGACATCAGGTATGGAAATGGAGGGTGCGACATCATTTTAAGCGGTCGCGACATCGGATCAAAGATTCAGCGGCGACAAGTCGAGGACCAAATAAAAGCCCGCGACATCAAAGAGCTCATAAGCATAACATTGAAGTCGCGACGTGGTGTCAGCGCGACCTCAAAGAGCTCACAAATCTGAAGATGAAGTCGCGACGTCATTCAGTGGTCGCGACATCAGTTATAAGGAAAGAAGGTCGCGGCGTCATTAGATCGCGACATCGGATCGAGGGTGTTAAAGGCAGAGTGGCGACCCGAATAAAACACGCTCGGATGAGCGAGGAAGCGAAGTCGCGACGCATTATGATTGAAGTCGCAACCTCGAGATTACAATGCGAGAAGGTGAAGTCGCGACGTAGGATTGAAGTCGCGACATCAAAACAGCTCATAAGTAGAACAGTGAAGTCGCGACGTGAAAGAGAGGTCGCGACATCAGAGTCGGGTCAGACACCTGGAAATGTCGCGACATGAACAAGCGGAAATGGGCCGATTATTTTGAAACCCACAAGGAAGTGCATGAGAAGTTGGGGCTGACTGGAACTATAAATAGCGGTACTACGGAAGGAAACGACTCTTGGCGGCTGAAACGAGAAATTACACAGGTAGCCTAAGGCTCGATGTATTTTAATTTCTGTTTCTTTTTTCTTTTTCATTTTGCCGTTATTTTAGATTAGATTGTTAGATTTTATTTCATTTGAATTTCTGGATCTGGATGTTAGTTATTGAAGTTGAAGCTGAATGCAGAATGTTATTTTCTTCAAATTACTGCCTGGTTCGTTTGAAGTTGTTGACTTGCTCACACTTTGTTTCTCTTTTTCATTATGTAAGTGTGAGTGATGGATCAAAACATCAACACAAATTTATAGCGTTATTACCATAGGACTATTGTCTGAATCCCCGACTAATAATGCCATGAAACTTTATTTGTTACTATTTCTTTACAATTTTATTGATTAAGAAGGTTCGCCAGAATAGATAGATTTCTTTACGGTTTTGATCCATGATTACGCAAGTGTACGGGTCGAGCCAGTAATAAAGTGGATTTATGTCGGATATCGATCCCACAGAGATCTCAGAATTCTCCAATCAACTACCACGACTACTCAAGCTCTATACTATTTGAATTTGTGATTTCCATTTGATATATATCCACATTAACTGAAGTAATGAAAAATAAGGATATGTAAACTAGGACAAATTGAAATAATTCATAGTAAAATGAAATTTTTTTAAGAGTGGTCTGATCGGGTTAAGCTTTTAGGGAACATTGAAAATACGGTATTGTGAAACATCAATTCCTGCGGAGACTACCTATGTAGCTTCATAGACTGATTTAGAATCAGATCCAAGGAAGAAGATTGTCCATTATGGATCTCTCCCTTAATGACATATTTCATCATCTAATCTTCCACTGTTTCTTCGACGGGATTAGATAACTACTTTAATACGAGTTGCCTTGTGCGGGTATTTTTCTTTTCAATACTTCACATACGAACATGGGCTGTAAACCTTAGTTCACTGGAGCATAGGCAAAGCATGGGTTTACACTATCTTTGGTTTCTCATCCTCAAAGTGGAACAATTCGTCCTTTCCTTGATTAGATCTTTGCTAACGGGTTGAACTTACTTGTTCGGAATTGGGGCGGAGCTCTCTTGCTCATTTTAGCCCGATAAGTCATTCAACTCATTCTCGATTTACCAGTGAGAAGAAGATTTATCGATTAAATTCCACAAAGCCCATTAGATCCCCAATATTAGGTTCGCATACCCTTGAGAAATCATTCAATACTCTCAGGAATGCCTTCTCGTGTCACTCAGAGGGCCCCTGGAAATCAGAGCATGAAACAATCCTAATGCAGTATAGGACCTTGTATTTGGATCGATGCAACAATAAACAAAACCGACAATGATTCAAGGCGAGTTCGGTGGGCTACGATAAATTTTTGCATAAAGATAGAAATTCTAACCGCAGGTAATTTCAGCGGAAAGTATGGGTTTTTTCTAGAATTACTTCATTACACTAGCAGTAGCTCTACGATCAAAAGAACTCTTTGCCAATTAGAAACTAGAAGTTCAAATTCAAAATTTGTTTGGACTTCCAAAAGCGAACCAGACAGTAATTTGAAAGAAATAACATTCTACATTCGGCTTGACCCAATGACTAACTCTACCAGGTCCGTAAATTAAAAAAAAAAAACAATCTACTCTAATCTAATCTAAAATAACGACAAAACAAAGAAAAGAAGCAGAGAAAATTAAAATGAGCCTTGGCTACCCGGACTTCTTTACGAGCCGCGAATTTGCTCACTGCAATAGCGTTTGCTTATTTATAGGGGTTTGGAAGTTGGGCCACCCAACCGATGCACTATTTGTGGATTTCAAAATATCTTGGCCCATTTGTTTGTTCGTAGCCGCGAACCCCGATTTGACTGTGTTCGCGACCTTGACTATGTCGCGACCTCGAGGTGTCAGCGACTTCAACGATACGCTTATGAAATTTGTTTTGATGTCGCGACTAATCATGCGTCGTGACCGTTTTCTATTGATCGTAGCGAAGCTTTTATCACAGTCGCAACTTACCTTTAACATCTCTTGGATCACGATGTATACGGTGTGATCGTGACCTTCATTTCTTGTACTTGATGTTGCGACCACTGAATGACGTCGCGACTTCACCTTTCTGCATTGTGAGTTCTTTTGATGTCGTGGAAGCTTTTCTTTTGTCATGACTTTTCTTCAGCATCTCTTGGATATGATGTCGCGACAGCTAAATGATGTCGCGACCTCCATTCTTTGTAGCGTTGTAGCGACTGCGGGGCGTCGCGACCTCCTTTTTCTTACAGGCGTGTTTGCGACTGCGGGGGCGTCGCGACCTCCTTTCTTTGCAACTGATGTTGCGACCACTGAAGGACGTCGCGACCACTAAATAATGTCGCGACATCTTCTGATTCAATGTTTAATGTCTCTATCTGTTCTAACTGTCGTGACTTCCATGTTCAATCTCTTTGAAAATCTTTTGTCGCAACTTCTATTCAGTGTCACTACCTCCATGTCTTGCTAAGTTTCATTTACATCGCGACCTCGAAGTGGTGTCGCGACATCATGTCTAACTTCATCGGTAATTCTTGGTCATCGATTTGGGTTTACGTTTGCGACCTCCTTTATTTGATTCCCTTGTCAAGGTCGCGACCTCAAAGTCACTCTTTCAAAATTAGTTGCGACTTCCTTTACTTGAGAAGGTTGTTCTTGTGGCTTTGTAGTCAGCTCCTTGTTGCAACCTCATGGTGGTATCATGACTTTATTTATCTCCGTTTGGTGTCGCGACTTCGCAATGATGTCGCGACATGAACTTCTTCATTTATTTGCTTCTTTATTCTCTACGAGTCATATTTTGTCTCCGCTCCCTTGGTCACGACTTCATTTATTTCACTCTTGGTTTCTTCTTCAAAGCGAAATTTGTTGGGATTAGGTGACTTAGGAATTCTTTGAAAGGCGCACTTCTGTCGCGACTTAAGTTCCAGTTTTGGCTTCAATGCTGCTGAAGGCTGATTTCTTATGATTTTTGCTTAAATTTGATTTTCTGCTGTATTTTCTTGCAAATTGGAATTTGATTCAATTATCAGTTTTCTGCAGACAATTCATCATTATTCTCATTATAAACTCAGAAAAATGGATTAAAAATCTAATGAGTTTTTGGACTCATCAGTCCAAACAAATTTTGGAGTTCGAACGTCTAGTTTCGGATTTACAGTAGTTCTTTTGATCAAGGAGCTACCGTTAGTGTAATGAAGTGGTGAAGCCGACCAGTGGAATTTACTCTGTTGTTAGAATTTATCTTTCCTGCATAAATTTATCAGAGACTACTGAACTTCATGTTTGAATTTCTTACTTTGGTTTGTTTATTTTTGTATCACGATCGAATGTCGGTGTCATGCACATCAAATACGGATTATTTCATGCTCACGATTTCAAGAGGCCCTCCCGAGGTGACGAGAGAAGGCATTCTGAGAGTATTGAACAATTTCTCGAGGAATATCACGAACTTTAATATTGGGGATCTAATGAGCTTTGTAATTTTAATCGATAAATCTTCTTCTCACTTGAAGCGAGAATGAGTTGAATGACTTATCGGTTAAAATGAAGCGAGAGGATTCGCCTCGATTGACAGTAAGTTCAATCCGGAGTGTTAGCGAAGAAGGATCTAATCAAGGAAAGAATGAAGCGTTCAATTTTGAGGATGAAACCGGTATAGTGTAAACCCATGCTTGCTTTATGTCTTGGAGCTAAGGTTTTACAGTCCATGTTGGAGTATGAAGTATTGAAAAGAAAATACCCGAGCAAGAGGCAACTCAATTAAAAGTAGTTATCTAATCCTCGTCTTCGAAGAAAGCGAGGAAGATTAAGATGATGAAATGTGTCGTTAAGGAGAGATCGAATGACATCACCATCTTCCTTAGACCCGGATTCTAAATCTATGAGGTTCATGGAAAGCGAGATTCTGAGTTATCTGCCCGAGGAATTGATGTTTCGCGTAGCGATATTTTCAATGCCCTTTAAAAGCTATAGCGATTAATTAGATTCTTTAATTTTTTTATTTCTTTTATTTTCAACATTCTTTGTTTTGTTCTTCGTTTACATATCTTTATTCTTTCATTATTTTAAAGGTTGCTATGGATATATCAATTGCAAATCATAGTCCCGAATAATTATGGAAGCTTGGTAGTCGGGGTAGTTGATTGAGAATTCTTGAGATCTACGTGGGATCGATATCACGGACTTAAATCCACTTTATTACTTGCGACACGTACACTTGCGGAATCATGGATCAAAACCCGGAAAAGAAATTCCATTTATTCTTAAGGAAACCGTTTTTAATCATTATAATTGCAAAGAAATATAAACAAGTTTCCGCCTTGGCATTATTCTTGAGGATTAGACAATAGTCCTTGGGTAATAACGCTATAAAATTTGTGTTTATCTTTGTTATCCTCACACCATAGTGAGAGAACGTTTAACAAGTTTTTGCGTCGTTAACGCAGGGGATCGAAAGAATTAGTGGATCAATATTAGTGAGAAGAAGGAAATGTACTAATTTTGGACATTTTGAAAAGAACTAAATAAAGCTTTCAAGCGGTGACTATTAGCGTCTTGAAAATTTTTATAACCATGTTGAAAATGTTTGTTGCGTTTGACTAATCCTCTTAATAGTATGCTTTTATTTAAAGGGAAAACCTTTAATGCTATAAAACATGAGATCTGGCGGTGTGAAACCAACGAATTGGAGAAACGCTCGGGAGCTTAAGAGAACAAAGAAGCGAAGAAGCGACTATGGCGAGGAAGAGAGACATGACGAAGCAGGATGAACAAAGGACAGCGTGAAGACCCCCATTATTGACACAATGGGAGTTCACGGAGGCCTATTATTGAAGAGTGATACCGCGATGAGGGCCGGCCCTACGGTGGATGCAAACAATTTTTGAACTAAAGCCGACCTTAATTACAATGGTTCGGCTTGACATCGGTTCTTGGTCATCTTATAGAAGACCCAAATGAGCACACGGGAAGATTTCTCGGGATGGCTATCTGATGAAAATTGAGAGAGCGTTGTAAAGGACTTGAGGAGAGGTGATAAAACCATCTCTTCCCATTTTTCTTTGAGAGACATAGCAGCCACATGGTATGAATCATTACCATATGGTTCTGTTGATACTTAGGAAGAAGTTGGTAGCTTTTTCATAGACGAGATTCTTTCCCCCATCTCTCACTTCGGAGAACGAAGGAGATAGTGTATTCCTGACAAGGGAAGATGAGGCACGTATGTCACTTGGGAAAGATTCAAGATTCTTTGAAGATGCAATGCATGGAATAGACTTGAAGAGACCCAGATGGATATAGTTAATATCACGCTCTGAATGATACATCCAAGGGTATTATCGATGCTATCTTGGGCATTCAAGCGAAAAAGATCTTGAATAAGCGAGAGATACGATAGAGGACACGGCAAAATGCAATATATGAAAGCTCCGTACGAGTTTTCAAGAGGTATTAGCAGAGGAAAAGGGGTCATAGAGCTGAGCAAGATGACTGCCATGGAGGCTAAGTTGGATGCTATAATGCATAGGATGGACAAACAAGAGAGGAAGATGCACATTGCTCATGAAATAGGAGCGGTGGAAGAGAATGATGAGAAGAAGTGATGATGTGTGCCAACGAAGAGAAGATTCTTATAGTCTTGAGAGGTTAAGTATGTGAGCGAGCAAAGAAGTTATCATTTCAAGCCAAATCCTAACCTGCCCACACACATTACAATCCAGCAATGAGGAACCATGAGAATTTCTCATATGGTGGAGGGGCCATGGCCCCGAGGCGGGGACGAGCATCTCGAGCAAGGATGTCGGCGGCCGCGAGGTTCGGCGACGGCAAAGGGAGGTGAGGGGAGAAGTAAGATACCAGGGTGGAGAACCCGACCATTTGAGGATCAATCTTATGGGTTCATAGGGGATAACAGGGGCTATTACAATTCCATGAGCAAACTATCGACTTGGAAACTTTCAAGTCGTACCGAATGTTTCGAGGAAGAATGCTAGTGCTTCGAAAATCTAGAGGGAACACAAGTAGAGCGATTGGCCCTGAATATTTCCAAATCGGAACAAGGGAACATTCCACAGTGACACCCAAGAGAGCAAGGCTGTAAGCGATTGATTGAGAAGTGGGAAGGATTTGACGTGATGGAAAGGCGGATAGAAAGAAGGAGTACGGGGCGGAGAAAGAAGGGGCGGAAAAGGAAAGAAGAGGAAGAACAGCTGATTGAGCGGATGAAAGGAAGAAATGACCAGAAAAGAAAGAATGAGTACCGGCTTATGCTCTGCGGTGCCATGTTCCCGAGAGACTTAGTCTCCGAAAAAGAAGAGCCGGAGTTTTTCTAAATTCTTGGATCTTTTCAAGAAAATAGAAATAAATATCCCATTGCGAGGTGATCGAGTCAAAAGTGCCTATTTATGCAAAATTTAAAAGGAGTCTTGACGAAAAAGAAAGATAGCGAGGAGGAATTATAGTTAACTTAGGCTGCTTGCATCTGGGTGCCATTATGCTTGAAGCTCGGCAAAGATGAAAAGACCACAGCGATTTCACTATTCCACATTCTACTTATAAGGAAATGTGAGTTCAGAAAGCTTTATGTGACTACGGAGCAAGTATAAAATTTGATGCCTTTTTATCCTTTGGGTTATGCGGGGGACAGTTTGGGGGAACTAACCTGACGGCAATTACTTTTCTGAGATGGTTGATAGATCGATGGCACAACCGGGCATTCTAGAAGATGTACTGTCAAGGTTGGGAAATTCATTTTTCCGGTGGATTTTGTTATCATGCGGATGGAGGAAGATCCTCGAGTTCCTACATTGTTGGGAAGACCTTTCTTAGCAACGGGAGTTTGCCTTGATTTATTTGTCTGAAGGTGAGCGACACTTAGAGTTGGGAATGAAACGAGTGCATTTTAATATTAATAGAGGAGTCTGGAACATCCGAAAATGTAGAGGGAAGCGATGGCTACCTTGGATTTGTAGAGGCTTAATGGCACTTCTCAGCTGTAAGTGAATTCGATTGTATCATTCAAAACTCCTATCATTAAAGAGTGAGGGTCAATTTTAGAGTACTTTGAGAGCTTTGATTGTACTGAGATTCTGCACCTTGAAATTTGTTTAATAATAAGCTTGATCCTCGAGTATAAATGAACCAGTCAAAGATGAAGTGGCTTGACCAGACCACAATGAGCTCATAGAGCGGGAAACTAGTGCGAGAAGGGTTAACATTGTTGAAGGAGTTGCCCGGTCATTTGAGAATATGAGTTTTAGAGACGGAAAGATAAAACCGGTTATCCTCTCAGTACGTGGCCCGAAGGCGAAGAAGCAGTTCTTGTAGTAATTTTGGAAAAATACAAGGAAGCGATTGCCCGATTTGAAATTAAAGAATCTAAAAAGAATTATCGGGTGTCCCTGTTGTAGCTGCCTGAAAATATTAATGGCGGAAGATAATGCAAAGCCACGGTGAGCATCGAGGAAATTTGAACCAGTCATGAAGAAGTTGTCGAAAAGATTACGAAATGGTTAAATCACGATTTGCATTTGGATTCAGCGCCAATGAAATGAAATAATGAACTTATTCCTCTGAGCGTGACGGGATGGAGGTTTGTATCATTTACGAGAAAATTGAATACGCAGCCGAGAAAGGATCATTTTCCCCTACCTTTCATCAGTCGAATCTTTGGATAGGTTGGCGAGGACACCCTCGTTTTTTGTTTTCTTGATGGATACTGCGGATATAACCAGTAGCTATTGCACACGAGAAGATCGGAGAAAACCACTTTTACATGCCATTTGGTATTGGCACTAGAAGAATGCCATTTGGGTACGTGTAATCTTTCACAGTACCTTCAGTGCGCAGTGTCTATATTTTCGATCTAGCGAGAAAGTTATGGAGATCTTCATGGTTGATTTTACAATGTATTGATCCGATTTTGAGCAATGCACCGCATAGCTTTGGGGACGGTACTTCCCAAGGTGCAAAGGCAAAATCTAGCTGAATTGGGAGAAAAAATGCCATTTTAATAGTTCTGAAAGGGATTGTCTTGGGAACATGGTTTTACGCGTGAGGCTTGAAGTAGACCAAGCAAAGGTTTCAATTATAAGAGACCTAATGCCACCCTGCAGTCAAGGAATCGGAAGTTTCTTAGGACATGTAGTTTTATAGAAGATTTATGTCAATTTCTCAAGAAATTGCTAGACCACTATGCGAGATTCTTTGGGAGAAAGATAGTAAGTTTTATTTTGATGAATCGCCGGGAAGCATTTGAAGAAATCAAATCGGACTAGTTGAAGCTCCGTCATGGCAAAACAGTTAGAGCAGAGAATTTGAGATCATATGTGATGCAGTGATTTGCAATAGAAGCTGTATTGGAAGCGAAGATGAAAAAGTGTTCAAGGCCATCTACTATGCTAAGGAAACCTTTAATGAAGCCTGAGAAAAGTACTCTACTGCGAAAAGGAGATGCGGCAATAGTGTTTGCATGAAAATTCAGAAGCCCTTATATTTTGGGGTCCCATGTTGTTATACACAACGATCATGCGACAATTAAATATTTAATGGCAAGAAGGAAGCAAAGCGAATTGATCGAGTGCAAAATGTGTGTGTTGTGATTTGATTTAGAAATTAAAAGACAAGAAGGCGTGACAATGTGATGGTGATCACTTGTCAAGACTAGAAGGAACCCAGCGTACAAGAAAAGAAGAGAATAGCGAGGAAAAATTTTCCGAGGATGAGGGAGTTATTTATTTGTCACTCCAATCACCACTGGTATCGCGTGTGTGATTTCTTGGCTTGTGGAATTATGCCGCCATAATTCGACTACCGGCAAAGAAAAAAAGTTAAGGGTGATAAGCAGTACTACATGCGGGATGATCCATATTTGTTTAAAGAGGAGTTGATATGATTATAAGAAGGTGTGTACGAGAAAGTGACAGCTTGGTACCTTGCAAGAGTGTCATGCATCACTTATGGAGGACACTTTGCGGGAGATAAACGATATGAATTCTCGTGCGAGATTTCTTGGCTGATTGCAAGGACTATTTTGAATGAGTAAAGTTGTGTGATCGATGCCAAGAATGGGAAATATCGGCCAAAGGCATGAGATGCCCCCTGAGGTATCCACGGTGGTGCGATTTGTTTGATGTATGGGGAATGGATTTTATGAGGCCTTTTCGATTTCATTTGGAAATATATACGTACTCTGGCGTAGTTATGTATCAAAATGGGTAAGCGTGGCTTGTCCACAGAATGATGCCCAATCACCGGTTGTGGGGTTTTTGAAAAATATTCTTAGCGATTTGGGACACCCATAGCTATAATTGGTGATGGAGGAAGCCATTTTTTGCAAATAAGGTGTTTGGCGAAATGAGCTCATGAGGCGAGATATGGTATCAAACACATTATGAGCTTGGCTTATCATCCTGAAATAAATGGAGCAAAGGCTGAGGAATTTCCACGGAGAAATAAAGAAAGTGCAGAAGGCCTGTGAGTTCTAGCGGGAAAGATTGGTCTTTGAAGCTTGATGATGCATTATAGGCATACGGGATTTGCTTTTAAAGCTCCGTTGGAATGTCCCCCATATAGACTTATCTTTGGAGAAACCATGTCACCTCCCTCTCTTATTTGCCGGAATACAAAGCCATGCTGGGCCATGTTGGTGAACCGTTCAAAATTGCAAAGGAAGAGAGAGACTTCTTCAACTAAATGAAATTTGGAAAGGCGAAGCGAGAAGCCTAGTAAAGCGATGCTAGAATATACGAGGACGAAGACAAAGAAATGGCATGATCAAAGTTACGAGGAAAGAGTTCGAGAGCGAGGATCGGGTCTTCTTTGTTTAACTCAGTTAAGATTATTTCGAGGAAGCTAAAATCAAAATGGAGTGGACCATATCTACGGTGGTGTCAAGTACTATCTTTGGAGCAGTAACACTCAGGACTCATGCTGGGGAAGAATTCAAAGTTAATGAATGAGGCGAAATACTATCTCGGCGGGGGAGAAATCGGTGGTGAATTTGAGAGAAAGCTTAAAGCGACTAGTCAATTAGGACTCAAAGCGGAGGCGGCATGGGAATGACCTATATAGATTTTTAGTTTCTTTATATAGACTTCGAATTTTTTTATTATTATGCGTTTTTGAATTTTTTTTAGTTCTAGTCATGATTTGTTAGAAATTGCTAGGTTAGTATTAGATTAATTTAATCCTTTTTGGAATTGTTACAATATGCAGATGAAGAATCAAATGGCTCAGTCGAGTAGGAACAAACTCCCAGGGACTACTCCGGCACTTCACGAGACGAGCAGCTCGAAAAGGGGAATGCTGCTCACTGCATAGAATTCTGTGAAATTAGAATAGAATACATTTTGAAATTCTTTGTGTAGAATGATTAAATGGATGCTAGATGTGCAAAATTAATAAGGGAGTGGCATCGATCATATGTCAAATTTTAGGCCCAGTCACCGAGACTAAGTCGCGACGAGGAAGTGATGTAGCGGCAGAAGAGATTGAGATCGCGACTTGAGTCGATGCGGGAAAGGGAAGGGAGCAAAGGGCCGCGGGTCGGTGACCCGGTTGTCTTGCGACATAAATTGAGGTCGCGACCAGAGAACATTCAATTACTTATGAGCAATTCCTTCAAAAGAGTGGTGAGGGTCGCGACAACTCAACTATGTCATAAAATTCCTGATGTCGCAGCCTTATGATAAATTGTCCTCCCACAGTTTACTTATGTCGCGACAAACAATAATAAGTCGCGACATAAGAAAATATGCAATTTAGGCGATTTTTAATTTACTTTTAAATTTAATGACTGACACACAAATGCGGCTGAAACAAAGTCGCGGCAAGCACGAATAAATGAGTAATAAAGAATTACAATAATAATTGAATTGCAAGCTGTTGAAACTCCTCCACTTACCATCTCTCCTTAGCAATACAAACCCTTCATCTTCAGATATTCTCGGTTCTCAACTGCAAACCTTAAATCCGAACTCTCTTCCTAAAAACCTTCCGATTTCTCTAATGGCCGAACCTTCAACCCTCATCCCAAATCTGAGCGAAATCATGGAGGAGTATACTCGTAATCGAAGGAAGTTCATCCGAACCTCCGGGAAGGGAGAATGACTGCTTGCAAACTTAAGTTCAAATCCGCCATAAAGCAACAGAGAAAAAGGGAAAAGAAAAGCAAAGAAGAAGGGGAGAGGAAGACGAGTTCACTCGTACAGCTTTCTCCGTCGAGAGTGCAATTAAGGTCGGAAAAGGGGTTTGTGTGGAGAAAGAGGCTTCAGCCAACTCATCTCCTTCGAATTACGAGCAAATAGGTTTGGGGGAGAATTTCAAACATCAAAGTCTAGATATGTTAGTCAGTTCGAGAATTTTACTTCCACTGGGTTGAGAAGGAGAACTCTGTTTATGTCAGAGGAGTTTAGGTGCCTTAAGGAGCGAAGACTATTAATGAAATGTATGGAATGGAAGGGCAGAAAAATGGATCAAAATTCAAGAAGTTGATGAACAACCCTAACCGTGAGAAGATTAAGCAGAAAATCGGTTTACTCAGAAAGGGCAAGGAAGAAAGGAAAAGGAGAGAAAAAGACCCTGAGCAGAGGAGATTTGGCATAAGAGGCAAAAGTGTGGTTTTACTTCGTAGCCTCTGTTATGGTCCCTACCAAGCATGTCTCCGCACAAAGAAGAGAATGTAGCCAACTCTTCCTATGCCATATATTGAAGGCATAAGATCGATGTCGAACAGCTATTGAAAATTCACAACGAGGTACCATGAAGGGGAATAAAGATTTGATCCCTCATCCAAATACTCTCATCACAAGGTTATGCTTAGGGTCAGGAAAGGAACGGAAGAAGAAGAAGAATGCCCTGTATCGTCACCACTACCCGACAGGCGAGCAAAGGCCTGTGGAATCAAAGGAAAAAAGGGGGTATAATAAAAGCAAATTCGAGAGAAGAAGATGATAATACAAGGCAGGAAGATGACACACTTCTGGTTGCAGAGCAGGAAGAAGAAGATTCAGAAGCGCATCTAGAAGAGAATACCTTCATATTTGCCGGGGAAGGACAGAACAAGGTTAAGGTCCTATAGATTTTTCAACCCACCGCCACTTCTCCTCCCCTATAAGGAACAGTGATTTCAGAGAACCTGGTGAAAGCTCTAGGGGAGCCCAGGAGAATAATCAAATAATGGAGATGCTCAGCTCCATTCAAAAGAAAATGGAAGAAAGGGAGGAGCAATGGAACCTCCAGCAAAAATTCAGAGAAGAGGTGTATGAAAAAGAATTGAGGAGAAGGGATCAACAATGGGAAGAAGAGATGAGCAGAAGAGAAGAGATGTATGAATCAGAACTGAAAAGAAAGGATCAACAATGGGAAGAAGAAATGAGCAGAAGGGAAGAGCAGATGAAAAAGATCCTGGAGCATCAAGAGAAAAAATTTAAGAAGGAAATGGAGGAAAGAGATCAAGATCTACTGAAGAAGTTAAAGCTAAGCCATGAATCATTCTACAACAATCGGCGATCGTGATTCTCAACCCTAAACTCAGTGAAAGGGATTCAGATCAAGAAGCCAAGACTAAGAGCAGATCAAGGGATTCAAATTCCCATACATGTCAATGCTCAAGGATTTCGAGAAAATGATTGGCGACGATCAAGAGCTTGATGATAAAGATGCCTTCGTAAGAAAAGTCCTGGGCTTGAAAATTTGGATTTGATCAACAACAGTCTTTCCAAATTTTTAGAAGTCATGATTGAAATGGAACGCACAACGAACACACTAGGCACGAGACAGGATGATCTAAATAAAAAGGTTGATCTCACAAATGAATTAATCCTCAAGAACAGACAGAAAGGGAGAATGATGTTACAAGTTAAGAGAATGGAAATGAAATTCCCAAAATTCTCTCCTAATTTGGCTACTCTTGATCTGGATCCCCTCAACATCTTTGCTCCTCCACCAAAAAGAAAAAGATGATCCTCCCATTGATTTAACCTTATCTTCCCCTCTTCCTGATTGTTGTTCTCAACTATTGCATAACAGCATGAATAAAACAAGAAATTTTGTGAAAAAGGAAATGTTTGCTTCGCTTATGCTTAGATTTTGTATTTTTTCTTGTTATTTTTTTGCTTGATTTGTTAGAAAATAACATTAGGATTTAGTTCAAGAATGAAATGTTGAAATATCATAACTGAATCTAGTTGAAGTAGTTTGACTAGAGATAAACTTGAACACAAATAATTGAACATGAATAAAGAAATCGAATTAGGAATATTTATCGCTCTATTTAAATTCAAGCTTAGTTGCAAAATTGGAAAATTGGTTATCATGATGGAACAAAAAATACTGTTAAAATAATGTGGGCAGATAAAGAATAAGTACAAGTCTTGAAGAAATAATACACATGGGTCAACAAAACTTATGAAACTTTTGACAGGAATTAGGAATATCTTCTGGGAATTCAGGATTTAAAGTCCACAGTCATAGAACTTGTTTGATTATTGATCGAGGCGAAACTTAGGTGAAAACAACCAATGTGTAAATGACGTAGGCCACCCGCAGCCTGAGCCTTTTGCTTCACCTCAAAATATGCTTACATATTCTCTAGTTCCCGATTGAGTTTCAACAAGCCTGATTTCTTCAATAAATAGCAATTGAAAACTGAAATTCCCTTCCTTGTAATAAACCTGCAGTAAAGAACCCAAATTATCTAGTTTCTAGTTCATAAAAGTTTAGTATAAAGGAAGAAACAAGTTTGGGGGAATAATATTTCCAAATTTTGACAAGAAGAGGTTGAAGAAGTGAAGAAACAGAAGCTAGTGAAATAAGGAATAAGTTTTGTCTTGTGGCCTATTTCCCTTAAACAATTAAGCTCGTAGGGGTGTTTTAACACCCAGGCACCAATGCCAACTGGTACGTGGAGTTACAATGCAAAGTTCTCTAAGAGTAATAGAAAGCCTAAGAAGACAAAACATTGCACTATTCCAAATCTTAGAAAATAAAAGCAAAGGAGTTAAAGAATAAAGGAATTCGCCTGAATAGTACTTATGGAAGTTGGTAACCATAAAAGAATTCAAAAAGAGGAATCAAAGCAGATCAGAGAATCGGGAAAAGGAACAAAGAAGAAAAAAGGAAGAAAGTCGAGTAACAATGTAGAGACAAGATGGAACTGGTAATTTACAACCCAAATTTTTCCATTATCTACCCAATTACCTAAGCCCAACATTACAAGCCCCGAAAGACCTCATTGATTTTGAAGGAATTTACCTACATTAGCTGAGATCAATATGAAAAACAAGCATATGACTTGATAACAAATTAAAAACTCCCCGTAAGATTAACTAAATTCAACATGAAGATGAAAGGGATTGATGACTCAGACACACACACAAAACAAGACTTGTTAAATCGTTTAAATACATTAGTTTATCAAGAAATTTTGTAATAAGTACACTATGTCTCGTTTCCGCATCAAAACCGAAATTTGAAATAATAATGTAGATTCTTAATTCCAGACGTATGGGTGGAATGAGAAAGAATGTGAAATAAACTGTAAAAAATGTCAAAATTTTCTAGTTTATTTGTCGGCGTGACAAACAATTTCTTCTTTCTTCGCTTTGGGAAAAGCAAAATTTTAAGCCTGGGGAATTTGATGAGTCCAAAACTCATTAGATTTTTAATCCATTTTTCTCAGTTTATAATGAGAATAATGTTGAATTGTTAGTTAAACTGATAATTGAATCAAATCCACCTTATAAGTTAGTAATTAAATTTTAGCAAAATTATAAGAAATCACCGCAAAGATAATTGAAGTTTAACTAGAATTTAAGTCATGACAGATGCGCTTCAAAGAATTTAAGTCACGCATCAACAAATTCGTTTAAAGAAGAAAACTCGAAGAGGAACAAGTGAAGTCGTGGACTAAGAAGGAAGCTGAGACAAAAAATGACTTGTTCGAGATTAAAAGAAGGGGGCTAAATGGGGTGAATATGTCGCGACATCATCATGATGTCGCTGGCCACCAAAAGGAGATAAATGACAACGTGGATACCACCATGAGGTCGCGACAAGGAGCCGCCTACAGCCACAAGAACATGCTTCTCGGCAAAAGAAGTCGCGAACTTATTTCCGTAAAGAAAGGACTTGATGTCGCTGACCTTGACAAAGAATGAAGAATAACACCAAGGTCGCAAATAAACTCCAAATCGCATTTACCAAGAATTCAATGAAGAAGTAGAGATGATGTCGCGATACATCACTGAGGTCGCATGCACTGAAAGCTTAGCAAGAGACATGGAGGTCGTGGATATCAGATAGGTCAGAACAAAGATTTTCAAAGAGATCGAATCTGTAGGTCGGGATGCTTAGAAGAGATAGAGACGCCAACACCGAATCGGCATAGCGACGCTATTCAGCCGTCACGGAGCATCAACAGAAGGTATCATGGTCATGACGTTATTCGGGCTGGTCGCTACATCATCCTCGTGAAAAGAATGGAGGTCACGACATCATTTAGCTGGCCGCGACATCGTGATCCAAGATCGCCACGGCTGTCACGCATCAAATAAAAAGATTCCGGCTACATCAAAAGAGCTCATAAGATACACAGTCGCGACGTATGATTGAAGCCCACCTCAAAAGAGCTCACAAATATGTGAAGATGAAGTCGCCACATCATTCAGTTGGTCGCGTATATCGCCATAAGGGAGAAAGAAGGTCATACGCTGGTCCGGCCGTCGCGATATCGCATCCGCGTTAGCGCAAGTCGCGACAAGATAAAAGCTTCGCTACAGATAAATGCGTAAAACGGTCGCTGACACGTATGATCGCTTCGCGACCTCAAAAGAGATTACAATGCGTAGCGTGAACACACGCATGATCAAGCCGCGACATCAAAATAAATTTCTCATAAGAGACAAAGAAGTCAGCGATGTGAAAGAGAGGTCGCGATATCAAGTCAAGGTCGCGACACAGAAATTGAGTCGCGACATGAACAAACAAATGGGCCAATTATTTTGAAACCCACAAGGAAGTGCATCAAGAACAACCTCGTAACCCTATAAATAAGCAAACAAGCGCATAGTATGAAAGCAAATTTCGCGCTAACGAAGTCCGTAGTCTAAGGCCCAGGTATTTTAATTTTCTCGCTTTTCTTTGTTTTTCCGTTATTTTAGATTAGATTAGAGTAGATTTATTTCATTTGAATTTCGAACTGGATGTTAGTTATCAAGTCACGAATGCGTAATGTTATTTCTTTCAAATTATCGTTCGTTTGAAGTCTAAACAAATTTTGGAGTTTGAAACGCTCAGCTCTGGATGCATGTGAGTTCTTTTGATCGAGCTACCGTTAGTGTAATGAAGTAATCAGAAACCCAACTTCCATCAATTTACTCCGTTTGCTAGAATTTATCTTTCCGCGTAAATTTATCGTAGACTAACAACTTCATGTTTGGAATTCCGTCACGGCTTTGTTTATTTTTGCATCCGACATCCAAATATCGTTGTCCTATAAATTGTAATATGATCGCTTTTGATGCCTCGATTTCCAAGAGGCCCTCTGAGTGACACAGAGAAGGCATTCCTGAGAGTATTGAACAATTTCTCAAGGGTATGCGAACCTAATATCGGGATCTAATGAGCTTTATGAATTTTAATCGATAAATCTTCTTCTCACTTGAAACCGAGAATGAGTTGAATGACTTATCAGTTAAAATGAGCAGAGAGTTCGCCTGATTATAACAAAGAAGTTCAATCCCGTGTTGGGGCAAGGATCTAACTAAGGAAAGAATGAACTGCTCCAATTTTGAGGATGAGAAATCAAAGATAGTGTAAACCCATGCTTAGCCTATGTCTTAGAGCTAAGGTTTATGTACCCATGCTTCGGGTATGAAGTATTGAAAAAGAAAAATACTCAACAAGGCAACCAGATTAAAAGTAGTTATCTAATCCTCTGTCTTCGAAAGAAACAGGGAAGATTAGATGATGAAATGTCGTTAAGGAGATCCACATGACATTACCATCTTCCTGGACGGATTCTAAAATACGAGGTTCATGGCAAAGCTACAAAGAGCTATCCCAGAATTGATGTTTACAATAAAGCAGATTTTCAATGCTCCTTTAAAGCTTTAACCGATTAGTCCGATTTCTTTTAATTTTATTTCTTTCTATTTTCGTGATTATTTCATTTTTTGTTCTTAGCTTCATATCTTTATTCTTTCATTATTTTAAAGGTTGCTATGGATATACTAATCTGCAAATCATAGTCCAAATAGTATAGAGCTCGAGAAGCCGTGTAGTTGATCGAGAATTCGAGATCTCCTGTGGGATCAATATATGGACTTAAATCCACTTTATTACTTGTTCGACCAAGCATAATTCTGCAGAATCATGGATCAAAACCAAAAAGAAATCTGCAGCTTATTCTAAGGAAACCGTTTTTTTAATCAATATAATTGGTAAAGAAATATAACAAATGTTTCATACATTATCGCTCGGGGGATTGCATAATACCCTGGGTAATAACGCTATAAATTTGTGTTTATGTTTTGATCCATCACTCACACTTACATAGTGAGAGAGAACGTTTAACACAAACCTAAAACAAAATAATAGAAAAGAGCTTCGGAGCAAATCGAAAAATAACAAGGAAAAAGAAAGTCACAGGAGAAATGCAAAAATGCACCAAACCAAGTTTCAGGAAGTTGGAAAGTTAGTTTAGCGTAAAACAGGATGAGCAAAGAAGGCATGTTTAGGAAAATGTATGCGCTCAGGTAAACTTAAACCTTAAATGTCCGCCATTCACCTAAGAACCCTAGCGCCATACATTACAAGCCCAAAATACCTATTTGATTACGAGGGTTGTGTTATGCTTACATTAGTGGAGAATAATATGACCAACAAGCCTCTGGGACCTAAACTACTCTGAAAGAATACTAATCTACATAGTAACCCTCATAAGGCTACTTAATATGCAAATTAGTCATAAAGGGAAGACCAACACACACTAACAGAGTCAAGAACTATATATGTTTATTAACTAAGAATTACATGTCAGACAATGATCTAAATTGGAAAAATTTGTGGATTCGAAACGGTTCTTTAATTAGATTGATGCTCATGCATGAATGACTACCGAGGCCACCATCGAAATAAGCCAGATGATGATTTAATTGAAAATGTCCTAAAAAATTATTTTATTGTTCGGGAGACAACAAATAGCCTTTTCTTTGCTTGAGAACAAACAAAACTTTAAGTTTGGGGGAGTTTGATGAGTCTACAACTCATCTATTTTTAAGCCCATTTTTCAAGAATATTTCACGCTTAAAAGTCCAATTTAATGAAAGATAATGGAATTTTTACCCAGATTATTGTTTTGCAAAAATTTGAAGAAAAGAAGCATAAAATCAGCAAAAACAAAAAAAAGGAAGCAAAGGCAGTAATGTTGCGACACTAGAAGAACAATGTCGTGACATCATATGGAGAGTGTCATACCAATTACTATAATGTCGCGACATCACCACGACATAGGTTGCGACATAACTTAAGACTGCAACACCACAACTCCAATGTCGCGACATCATCACAGCAATGACATCAGCCACAACATTGACAGAGGGCCTCAGAACATCAAGATTCAATGTCGTGACAACACAGCAATGTCGCAACATCAACTTAAATACTTAGAACATCAAGATGCAATGTTGCGACATCGGATCAACAATGCGGACATTAGCCAAGGCGCTGGCTGTGGAAGTTAACTCGATCAACACGACATCGCCATCAATGTCGCGACATCACCCGAAAGGATCGAACCGTGGATGCAATGTCGCTAAATTTCACTTACATTAGATAAAGCCCTCAACGCCAAGACATCATGCTAAGAATATCGATACAATAAATAATCTTAGCGCTAAATGTCACGACATTAGACCCAAGCATCCAAGTTGAAACATTGGGGAGCCAATGTCACAGCATTAACTCAATGTCGCGACATCAACTGAAGTGAGTAGAGCTGAAAAGAGCAATGTTACAACATCAACTCAGTGTCACAACATCAACTCAATGTCACAACACCAGAAAAGCAATGTTGGAACATCAGAGTTGATCTATAATACTGCATTTTGATGTCACGACATCATCACAATATTGACTAATCACTGAAAATTTAGAATTTCCCAGCAGACTTTCAAATGTCGCGACATCAGATTCAATCCATGACATTGAGAACTTCGATGTCATGACATCACCACGACATCAGCAGCTAGGGTAGAATTTCTGGGCTTTTCGAAGTGCATGATTTTTGTCTCATTTTTAAGGCCCAAGACATGAGCCTATAAATAGAAACTCTTGGGGAGTAGTGCGGGCCACCGACCGCTCATCATCAAGTTTTTGAGCTTTTTGGAAGAGCTGAAGTCTCATTGTATATCTTTTTCTTTTTCTTATATTTTTAGTTTGTTTTTTGATTTAGTTTTCTTACTTTAGATTATAGTAGTGATCTAAACTGGGATTCAGAGCTAGATGAATGTAATTCAAGCTTCGATTTATGTCTGAACTTTAATGGAATTTGGGAATTTTTCTGGAATTTTTTTTCTCAGTTTTGATTACAATTTCAATGCATTTGTTTGATTAACTAGTCATTGACATTTGTGATCCAGATTTGAAAGACTAAGCTCTTTCTAGGAAGAATTGGTTGTTGGGATTATTGATTATAATATTTTAATGTTGTTTTGGGTATGAAAAATGAAGTGATTTAATTGGTATTACTCCTACATTGAGCTGTTTTGAATATCAGTGTTTAGTACCCATAAAGAGCTGTATCATTGCTCTGATTTCTAGGAATCCCTCTGAGTGACACAGAGATGAACTACCTGAGAGCAAAGTGCAGTCACTTAGGGGTAAATTACATTAATATTATTTGAACTAATGCACTTTTTGGATCACTATGGTACATCACTAGTGAGGATCTAACCTCTGACTTCAATGTTCCCTCCTGGAAGATAGCAGGAGTGTGTTCTCGAGGAATAAGATCCACCTACTGATCTAGTAGTTTAATTCTGAGAGGTTTCACCTCAATTGAGAGGAATAATCTCTAACCTTAGCATAAGATTCTAATCAAGGGAGAGGGAATTCTCGTCTAAATTACTTACCGAGGTACTAATTATTTTGGAGAGGGCTTGCATTATCCTGTCTATAAGGGCAAGCAATTTCCAGTCCTAAGAGATGATTGTGAAGTACTGAGAAGGATAAACAGTTAGATCTTAAAGAGGATCAATTCCTACAAGTAGCTTTCTTGTAATCTAATATCTGTAGATAGAAGGAGTAATCGGAGAGTGAAATGTGTGTTGTTAGGAGAAATCCATTACTACACTACATTGCTCTTGGACAATTCCAATGTTCATGTCCTATACTTTATATTTTATTTGGAAACTTGCAAAGTGATGGTCACAACACTATTTTCTTTCCCAGTGTTATTTTAGTCTAGTGAACTCTTTGATCATGTATTTTAGAATTTTTTATACCTTTGAATCATTCTACCTTAGAAAGTTAATTCTATCCTGGAACATGGAGGTTCAAATAGTGATTATCCTGAGTAGTAAGGGTAGTTAATCTTTAAATTTTCGTATCAATCCTCGTGGAAATGATATCTGGACTTAAAAATCCCCTTTATTACTTGTATGACTTGTGCACTTGCAGTGATTTAGACCAAAACTAATTTTAATTGAAAATTGTTACTTACACAGTAGAGAAGAGATTATATATATTGAGTTCACACTGCTGCAAAACAAATGGGATTGAATAATCATAGAAGTGTTTAGAACTGGCTGCTTTTTGGTCTATGTTAAAAATAGTCAATCAGTCATCCACATATAATACTAGAAATACGATTGCACTCCCACTAACCTTCTTGTTCACGCAAGCTTCATCCACATTTTGTGAGAAACTAAACTCTTTGATTGTCTCATCAAATCGGATATACCAACTCCTAGACGCTTGCTTCAATCCATAAATGGATCTTTGAAGTTTGCATACTTTATTGCCATTTCTAGGTGTGAAGACCTCCGATTGTGTCATACACACATCCTTACTTAGGTTTCCTTTGCTGAAAGCCATCTTCACGTCCATTTGCCATATATCATAATCGTAATGAATTACAATGGCAAGGAGCATCCCTTTTGGATTTAAGCATAACAGATTAACAACCTCGCCATAGTCAATTCCTTGTCTTTGACGATAACCCTTTGATATAAGCTTAGCCTTATAGGTAATCACATTACCTTCCATGCCAGTCTTCTTCTTGAAGATCCACTTGCACCCTATGGGTTTTATCCCTTCGGGTGGTTCAACCAATGTCCATAATTGGTTTGTATACATGGAATCCATCTCTAACTTCATGGAATCAAGCCATTTGTCAGACTCTAAATTGTTCAGAGATTCATCGTAAGCAGTAGTCTCATTAACCTCTGTGAGCAATACGTCCTACTATCAATTCATGAAAAATCCATATTTCTTTGGAATATTACGTATCATACTTGTGCTACGATGTGCTTGTGTCTTTGTAACGCCCTAAAAATATCCTAACAGTTTCAGAACATGTTTAGGGGTATAAAATAAAGTAAATGAAATTTTTCCGGAATTTAAATCCTAAGAACAAAAAAAATATATATAACCCGGAAAATTTATAGGAAGCCAAATAAATTTGGTAAAAATGTCAAATGGGACCCATAATGTGCAATGAAGAATGAATCAGTTAAAAATGTAAATAATGAAATGAAATTGAATGAAAGTGTGAAATGAAGTGTTAAAATGGAAAAATTGAGAAAATGGGATTTAGTGGAAAGCCAAACAGTATCTTGTGAATAGTTATATACAAAGACTATATTTCGCCTCGAGACATTCCTCTCATTAAGGCATTTTTGTTTTTGAGAAAAAGGGAGAGTGCTAGGGTTTTTTAATGTGGAGATTTGTGAATTTCTCCATGAAAATCAAAGGCTAAAGTGATAAAAAAACAAGGAGGAACCTTGGTATTGAAGTTTGAAAGAGATTTGAGGTAAGACTCAAACCCTAAACCTCTTTTTATTTAGGTTGAGTTGGGAAAAACCCCAAATGTGGATAAAAAGAGTTTTGTTTTGGTTGTAAATGAGTTTTGGGGTTGTGTTGGGTTGAGTTTTGAAGAGTATTGTTGGATAGTATTGGTTTGGATTTGTTTTGAGGAATGGTTGTAAAAAGGAGAATGTTGGGTTTTCAAAGGAAATGTTGTCAAAATTTTGTCAAAACCCTTGTTCTTGTTTTAGTTATAGGTTAAGTTATAATCATCCAAATGTAGTGATTCCAATTGGTAAAGAACCATAAGAGATAGGGCTACAAATTTATGGAAGGTACCAGGAGAAAAGTGTAGCTCAAAGGCTCCCGAATATGGGCTTAAAGGTGAGTTCTGTAATTTCACGTATTCTCTGGTTGTGTTGTTATGGTAGCCACATAGTTGAGTTTCACTATCCAAACTGAGCTGCTCAAAATCTGGGTAAATAGGACTCTAGGGGGAATAAGTTACTTGAAAGAAGTTTTATGCAAATTGTTACCCTAAAGTGCCTAGAAATTTGTCAGTGAGCCATGTAAGAATACTTCCACTGCTTGAAAATCGAGTAGTTTGGATGTAAAATGCAATAACTTGAGTTTTGGTGATCCAAATTGGATGATTTCAATTGGAGAAGAAACCTTAGAACCATAGCTTCAAATGAGTAGAAGGAACCATTACCAATTTATGGAGTTAAGACCCTTGAAATGGAGAATAACAAAGAAGTAACCGAGCGAGTCGGGCATACTCACCGCCAGCATTAAATACCGTGAATCCCGAGTTTGGGTGATCCAAATGAGATGATTCTAATTCTAATAAAAAAATGTGACTACAGAGCCATAATTATCTTGAAGGAAGCATGAAAAATATGGTTCATGTAACTCTTTAAAAGCTCAAGTGAAGGAGTATCGTATACTCAACCCCTAACCGAAAAACTCCTAGAATAATCGATCAATATGTGATCACATTGTATTTGAATAGGGACTGATGAGGAGGAAAACCCGCATTGAAGTCGAGATTCGAAGATTGAATCAAAGCGACGATTTTTGGTTTGTTAACCCTAACTCTCTCTATTTATAAAATATTTGAATAATTACAAAATGATTTGAATTTTGGAAATGATTGAAGAGAAAGTGCATATTGATTTGTGTTTGAAATGATTTGTTTTAAGTGATTTGAGACAATTTCTTGTGAAACGAATTTGCATAAGAAATTGCATGAATGTGAAAATGTTCTATTTGCATACAAATGTATATATATACTATTGTAAATTGTATTGAATGATTTTAATGCCCTTAAAAGAATGTTAACCGTTAGAATTCGAGTTAAGGATAAATTGGTATGCCAATAAGAGTCGAACAAACGTACTATTATGGCATACCGATCCATAGCCCACGGATAAGATCAATAGTGTGTACACCAAATCGAGTACATATTTATAAAACCGTATTACATTGCCTGCAGCTCAAATAGACTGCGTTTGATTCGTTATCCCGTGCACCAAAGCATAGGTTAAATTCGATAAGGGCTAAAATGAAAATGATAATGAGAATGAAAAGTGCATGATTTATTATCTCGAATGATTTGTCGCATATGAAAATGCACACCTGAGATGACCAAATGAATCTGTAAATTGATTAAATGGAAATACATTTTATGTATGCTGTATTGTAATCGCATTATCATTTAAGAAATTACGAAAGCATTGTCTTATGAAATTGCATGATTTGATTTAAACTGAAATAAAGAGGGAATCATATAGAACCACTAAGCATGAAAATGCTTAGCGCGTAGTTTTTTATCTATGCGTAGGTACCGAGTGAACAAGAACGAAGGACAAGATTAAGGAGTGCAGAGTCATCAAGAAAGCTGCGGAGTAAAAGTGTATATTCCGTCATATGCATCCATCCTACTTTTGAACAATTGATGTTTTGTGATCAAAAGAGTTAAACTCAAACGTATTTTATATTATTTTTTGAATAGGCATGGAATGTCTTCATTGTAAAATGCATTTTGTTAAATGTAAATTTTTATGGCCTATGGAATTTGAAATCGTCAAGACATATTTGAAAGTGTTTATACGAAATAAATGTTGGCCTAAATGGCTATTTTATTTTATGTTTTGGTAAAATGAACTTGGCTAGCAAACTTGACTTGTCAATCCGCCTAATCGTCACGGAATGTGGTTTTACACTTAGCAGTATCGTAGCCCAGCTTAGGGGCGTTTCGAAAAAGAAAAAAAGGCCCTAAACGATTTTAAAAGGATTTGAAAAGGGTATTCATATACACGTATTTGCATATAAAGGGATGACATGACTTAACGCGATCTGTTTGATCTTAATAGACAAACACGAGTGGTATAAGTCCCCTGGTGGCCTAGGGAAGCACCAAGGGAGTAGTGTATAAAGATCAGTCTCATCAAACACTTAGAGTATGAATTTTTGGGATATTTGATTGAGTTATCCTTAAGGAGTTCATGTGATATCGGGATGGATTGGCTATTCCACACCAAGTGGTAGCATCGAATGAAGAGAGTGACTCAAGGATACCAGTAAGTAGGAAGTGATTTTATCTACGAGAGGTCAAACCCCTCTAATGTAATATCCTCCACTATCGCAACAATGGTTCGAAGGTGAAGCCTACTAGATATGTGATAGATACAAAAAGGGAAAGTCTATCATTAGACATCCCTGCCAATTTCCAGATTATCCTGACGCATTGGAGGAGCCTGTCGGATCGCTTCCATAGAGAGAGATTGAGTTCGCAATCGACGTTGTTCAGGGTGCCACCGCATCCATTACACCGTATAGAATGGCTCCACTGGAGTTAAAAGAATCGCTTCCAGTCGCAAGAATTGCCAGAGAAAGGATTATTCGTCTGAGCAGACACCACTGAGCTCCAATGCGCTTTGTTAAGAAGAAAGATGGCACGCTCATGTGTGTTGATTATAGGCAACCGAAAAGATGATGCTGAAGAACAAGCATCCATTACTCAGGGGATTGATGACTTGTTCGACCAATTAAAAGGCAAGTGTCTTTTCGAAGATCGACTTGCGATCCGTATCATCAATTAAGGATTAAGGATATGGATGTGCATAAGACGTGTTCGTAATACGGTATGTACATTGCGAGTTCCTCAGATGCCGCTTAGGTTGACAAATGCACCACGTTTCAGGACTTAATGAATCATGTTTTATGATCAGATGTAGACTGGGCTTTGGTCGGTGTTTATAGACTACATCCTCGTGGTGGTATTCAAAGGATCGAAAATCATGATACGCACCTTTCGGTAGTGCGAAACCTTGAGGAAAGGAACAAGAGGCGAAAAATTGAGCAAATGTGAATTTTGGTTGAGAGAAGTGTCCTTTCTTTGAAACCTTGTATTACAAGAGGAATTCGAGTGGATCCAAGTAAGATAGAGGTGATTATTGAATGGAAGCCACCGAGAAATGTCATGGAAGTGCGAGTTTCTGTGATCGCAGGTGTTACGTAAGTTTTGTTAAGGGGTTTTCTTTATGATCAGGGCCTCACGACGTGATTGTTCTTATAAGAATGAAATTTGAATGGAGTGAAAAGTGCCAAGCCATCTTGGAAAAGTTGAAAGCATTTTTGTACTGTATACTGTTCTTACTTCGCTCAACTCTATGGTAAGGAATATGGGGGATTTTTAGTGATGCTTCACTAAATGGATCTGGATGTGTCCTATGCAAGAGGGTAGTGATAAAGATATTTGCAAGCTGAAGCCTCATGAAAGAATTACCCTACTCATGATTTGGAATTAGTAGCTATTGTATTTTACTGAAAATATGGAGACATTATCTCAGGATGGGAAAAGTGTTTCATCTACAATTAATCAAAAGAGTCTTATATTCGCCTCTCGCAAAGAGAGCTTAACGGAGACAACGTGAGATGGATGGAATTGATCAAGGATTATGATTGTGTGATTGACTATCATCCCGGAAGGCTAATGTAGCAGCGCATGCTCGAGGTAAAGTCAAGACAAATGCCAGAGCATCGAATGCAAAGATTTGTCACCATTAGACCTACTGCAATAGTAGCGCACTAGTAGCAAACCGATTTCCTGCTGAATCGAGTACTAAGGCACAAAAAGAATGATGAGAAAATTTCACTAGTGAGTCGATTGAGAGGGAAAAGAACCAGTTTTAAGTAAAGGAAGATGGATCCTCAGACATAAAGATCTGCTTGTGTACCAAAGGATAAGGTATCAAGAAAGCCATTATGTACGAGGCACACAAAGGATTTTGCTATGCACCTGTGTAGTACAAAGATGTATCAAGATTTAAAGGTTTCGCATCGTGGTCCGAATGAAAAGATGTATCAATTTGTGACCGCGTATGGTGTGTCAAAAGCCGGCGCAGAGCACCAAGTTCCTTCTCGGATTATCAGAGCCCTATTAGAATACCGAGTGGAAATGAGACCGAATCACTATAGATTTTGTGGTTCGCTACCATTGACAAAGAAGAAATCATGACTCGTCAGTTGTAGACCGAATGACTAAGTCGCCACTTCCTGGTCATGAGAACCGACTATTCACTGGATGTCGGCAGAGCTATACATGGGCTTAAATAGTTCGCTACATTAGATTCCAATATCCATCATTTTAGATAGAGATCCAAGGTTCACCTTGAGATTTTGGGGAAAATATCAAGAGGCTTTGGGCACTCGACTGAATTTCAGCACAGCATTCCACCCGCAGATGGATGAACAATCAGAAATAGTGGATCCGCGTGTTGAAGATATGGCCGAAGTCAGGTGATCGATCAGAATATTCAAAAATACCCTAGAATTTTTATAATAATTTTATTATATATTCTGGGTATGAATTGAGTCAAACTTGGGTTTTTCCGGGAAAATTGATAAATTGACAAATTGTGAAATGTAAATTTAGTTAACCCGGAAATTGTGGCACTAGAACAAGGATAAAATTGTAATTTCCATAAGGAATAAAAAATCATAAAGGAGTAGAGATGGGCCATAATAGAAATAAAACAAGTTGATTTGCAAATTAAAAGGGTGAAGGACTTAATTGCACATGGAGAATTATGGGAGTATAAAAGGAGGTGGAAACAAACAAAAATTCATTTTTCTCATTTTCGCTAGGGAAAAAATCGCACGAGAGAAGAAGGAGAAAACAAGAGGAAGAAGAGGAAGAAGAAGGAGAAGGAGAGGAAGACCAAAACCAAGTATGTTTTGTCTTGAAAGCATGGGTATTTTGAATTCCTAAGGTTTTGGTTTGGAGGATATTGATCTTCATCTAGGTTTTGTGGAAGATCACCCAAAACCTCAGATTTGCTTCGAAGGTTTATGGCTAAAACTCCCACTGGTGTAAAATAAACATGGAATCATCATATTTATATGGTTTTTAGAAGATTGGTGGATCTGCTAAGTTCCATAAAAGTTCTGATTTCACCAGGTTTATGGTATGAGGTTCCAAATCACCAATTAAAGCATATGGAGTTGTTTTGATGATTTCCATGTCGATTTTTGAGGTGTTAAGGAATGGGGAAATTGTATAAAGAGAATTGCTACAAAAGTGGGCAAAAGAAGCAATTCGGCACTTGTAGTGTACCAAGTATTGTGTACAAGGTTGTACTCTATGACAGCCCACCAGAGGCCGGGTCTCCGCACGGTGACAGTCCAACCCGCACCCAGACATGCCAACATGCAACCCGCACCACAGTCCAAGGTGTACCGGCACAAAGCTCCAAATTGCCAGATTGTGTAGTTTTTACGTATTTGAGCCTAAATTCATATTAATCATATTATAGGAACCTTATTAAATGATTAAGAGGTTCAAATAAGATTGGAACTCATGGAAACATACAGACTACGCTCCGTGAAGCTTCGCTTCGCCTCGACGATATTCGTTTAGTATGATTATTTGCTTAACCACTAAGAGTGAAGAAATTGTATTTGACTAGGTGCGGGTGAGGACGACAACCTAACCTAGGATTGATATCGAGAAAGAAACGGAATCGATAATTGGTTTGTTCACTGACCCTCTATCTCCATTTCAAGTGTTCTGGTAGTATACCAAATAGATTTGAAATTTTATTTCGAAAGTGCATATGGATTTGAAAATGTGATTATGATCGGTTATGAATGCTATTTGTGAAATATATATATATATATATATATATATATATATATATATATATATTGATTTGAATTATTGTTATTCGAAATGTTTGTCAAATATATGCATGTGTGTGAATATTTGAACTATAAGTGAAGTGCATAAAAGTAAGTTGATTCGAAATGTATTATTGAATAACCAACATGACGGGATTCACCAACTGAATTCGTCATGAGGGTAACCAAATTAAAGAATGTGAAACCACATTGTCATTAATGACAACCGTGACAAAGATTCACTAACCGAACTGGCCGTGAATGTCGACTTATGTACCATATGAAACGGTAATTGTTAATTGGAAACCACATTGCTACTGAATGACATACATGACAAGATTCACCAACTGAATCTATCGTGAATGTCGAATTCTATAGTCATATGTGAAATGGTAATATTGAGTGTGAAACCACATTGCTATCGACGAGGCCAGGATGTATTCACCAACTAACTGTCGTGATGTCAATTTATAGCCATATGTGAAATTACAAACCGAAAAGCGAAACAACGGTATTGAAAAGTGTATTTGTATAAGTATCTTTTACATTACACAGACATTATAAAGGCATTATTTTGATAAATGCATGATATATATACTGAACTGAAATGGAATAGAATCGCATGTAAACTACCAAGCATGAAAAAATGCTTAGCGATTGTTTTATCAATGCGCAGTGCATCGAGTGATAGTAGGCAAATGAAGCAAGTCCTGGTGATCGAGGAGCTCGAGTCATAGAGAAAGAATTGCGAGTATGCTCCACATATGCATTCACTCATTTCTTTCGAACATTGATATTTTCAGGAAACAATTTGAACTCTGAACTTCTATTTGTAAAATGCATTTTGTTAAATCTAAATGTTATGAGTCTTGAAATTAAATGTATATGGGCTTGCCCAAATGAAATGTTTCGCTAATTGCAAGGTCAAAATAGAATAACATAAACAAAATGTTTCGAGGAGATAATTGAAAATTCCCGAGTAAACTGCCCGGCCATCCGCCTAACCGCCCCGGTGCCGGAATTTTTTTTTTTTTTTTTTTTTTTTTTTTTTTTTTTTTTTTTTTTTTTTTTTTTTTTTTTTTTTTTTTTTTTTTTTTTTTTTAGAGGATTCGTGTCGACACTTTTGAAACCAAAATTTAATAAAACAATAACTAAAGGGATTTGATTAATGGCTTCGACCGGGCGCCCTGCTTTCGCCCCACCGGGCCAATGGCTCTGAGCCAAAGCTCGGTGCTACATCGACTACGAGGGTATCGACAGATACATCCCTCTAGTTGAATTCAGGTATAAATAACAGTTTCCAATCGATATTGGAATAGCGCCTATGAGGCTTTAAAATGGAAGAAATGTGTGTAACACCGCTGTTAGCACTGATAAAAGAAGTGATCGTCCTGACTTGATATAGGAGACTGAAGAAAAAGTGAAAATGATTAGAGAAAGATTGAAAGTGGCCACCAATAGACAGAAATCATATGCCTACATGAAAAGAAAAGATATTCAATATGAGGTTGGTGAAAAAGTGTTTTTGAAAGTATCGCCTTGGAAGAAGGTGATGAGATTTGGGAAAAAGGGCAGCCGAGCCTCAGATACCGGGCCCTGGCGGATCAAAAGTGGGTCCAGTTGGCATACCATTCGCACTACCTTCGAATTGAAAAATATCCATAATGTGTTTCATGTCCATGCTTACTTGAGGTACCGACAACACCATTACATGTGACTTCGAGACAATTGAGTTGAGACCCGATTTGACCTATGAGGAAGAGCCAGTAGAGATCTTAGCTCGAGAAGTGAAAGAATTGTAGAACAAGCGAATCCCACTAGTCAAAGTGTTGTGCATAAACCACAAGACCAAGGAAGCCACGTGGGAAAGCGAAGAAGTTATGCAGCATCAATATCCTAACCCGTTCACGAAGGTAATTTCGAGGACTAAATTCTCTCATAAGGGGAGGAGAGTCAGAATGCTCTAAAAATACTCCTACGTCAGAACATGTTAGTATAAAATAAAGTAAATGAAATTTTTCCTAATTTAAATCCTAAGAAACGAAAAAAATATACAACCCAAAAAAATTTATGTTAGTCAAATAAATTTGGTAAAAATGTCAAATGCGGACCTAAGGGTCATAAATGAAGAATGTAATTGCCAAAATGTAAATAATGTGAAATGAAATTGAAATGAAAGTGAAATGAAGTGTTAAAATGGAAAAAAAAAATTGAGAAAATGGGATTTAGTGTGAAAGCCAAACAGGGCCTTGTGAATAAGAGACATAAAGATCTACATTTCGCCTTTGAGAAACATTCTCTCATTAAGGCATTTTTTGTTTTTGAGAAAAGGGAGAGTGCTAGGTTTTAATGTGGAGATTTGTGAATTTCTCCATGAAAATCAGTTACAAGTGGATAAAAACAAGGAGGAAACTTTATATTGAAGTTTGAAAGAGATTTGAGGTAAGACTCCAACCCTAAACCCTTTATTCGCTTGAGTTGGGGAAACCCCAAATGTGGATAAAAAGAGTTTTGTTTTGGCTAGAAATGAGTTTAAATATGCTGAATGAGTTTAAAGAGTAATGTTGATAAAGTACTGGTTTGACTGCTGAGAATGATGGGGGTGAGAATATTTAGTGGAATGCCACTAAAATTTTGATCAACTCTGATCTTTGTTTTGGATGATAGGTTGAAATATATACAAATAAAGAGGGATTTAATTATGTACTGATCCATAGAGACAGAATGCAATCTTACAGGAATGGATCCCAGATGTGCAAACTACACACCTAATTTATTTAGTAAGATTTAATATCTCATATCTTTAATATTATCACACAAAATATTTCACCTAAACTGAAATTGATAATCGTAAACTAATAATAGATCTAGGTGTTACATTTATGAAAAGAGGAACTGTTTATCCTAAAGGCCCGCAAAGGTCAAATGGAGCTATGTGTAAGAACAATCTAATTCTGCTTTGAAAATTAGAGTAGATTGGATGTAAAATGCAATAACTTGAGTTTTGGTGATCCAAATTGGATGATTTCAATTGGAGAAGAACTTGTAATCAGTTTAAATGAGTAAATGAAGCCATAACCAATTTATGGAGCTATGACCGAAACTGAGAATAACAAGAGGGTAACCGAGTGTTGGCATACCGAGGTAATGACCCCCGTTTTATCAATGCGCAGTATCGAAAGTGATATGTGATTGAGAGCATCAAGCGTCGAGGAGCCTTTGAGTCAATTCAGGAAAGTCCATGGAGTATGCTCCGTCACATGTATCCTCACCCTTTTTTAGCATGACATTGTTTTGTAAACAAAAGGATTTTAACTCCAAAATTATTTTTGTTTCTATATCTGAATATGATTTTGGATATTATGTTGTAAACGGCATAAAATGTCATTTTTGGTTAAATGCATATTTTGTAAAGGAATTGCATTTAATTTGTAAATGTTTATGAAATCACTTCCGCAAAGATTTGAGAACGAAAACGCTTATATTAATGAAATGTATTTGATAAATGGCTTCGGCCGGGTGTCCCTGGGTTTCGGTTCGAATCCTCCAACCGGGTTGGACTGGGCTTGGGGGTTGCTACAATTCTGCTCACAGTGGACCTGAGGGTCATGGACATGTCAAAGTTCAACATCATCCTTAGGATGGACTAGTTGACGGCATACCGAGTCATCATCAATTATGAGCGTAGGAGGTTTACCGCCTACACGCAGGCGGTACTCGTGTTACGTTTCCATATGGCATGGACAGTTGATGGGTTGGATAGCTATCCTTACCCTAGAGGATGAGGTGAGATCGGACTTGGGTTTGCCTTAAGTTGTGTACAAGTAAGAGGATGTTTTTTCGGATGAGCTACCGAGATTACCTCCGCAAAGGGATGTGGACTTATGTATTGAGTTACACCCTGGCATGTTGCCCATCTCTATGACTCCACATAGGATGGCATCAATTGAGTTGTAGGAACTCAAGGTTCAGATACAGGAGCTACTGGACAAGGGATTCATCAGACGGAGCACTTCACCATGGGGGAGCTCTGATTTTGTTTGCCAAGAAGAAGGACACGACCCTTCGACTGTGCATTGACTACCGACAGTTGAATAGGGTTACGATCAAGAATCGGTACCCATTACTGAGGATTGATGACTTATTCGATCAGTTGAAAGGAGCGAGAGTCTACTCCAAGATACACCTTCACACGGGTTACCATCAATTGAGGGTTAGGGAGGTAGATATCCCTAAGACAGCATTCTGGACGAGGTATGGGCACTTTGAGTTCATGGTGATGCCTCGATCGACGGTAATGCACCAAAGAAAGATGGACTCCTGCGCATAGGGTATTCCAACCCTATTCGGATGGGTTTGTCGGTTCTCAGGAGATATTTTGATCTACTCCCGCCCGAGGAGGAGCATTAGGATCATTTATGGTCGTCTACATCTTCGAGAGATCATCGCCAGGACGCCAAGTTCGGGCAGAAGTGCGACTTTGGTCATCGAGGTGAGATTCTCGCATGTGGTGTCACTGGGGAGTGTCAAATGGACCCCGAGGAAGGCTTCCAGGCTGCAGGAGCCGAGAGACCAAGTCTATCTTCGAAAGATGCAGCTTTCTTAGATCTAAAGGTACATAGAGGTTCAAGGATTTCTCTTGACTAGCATCACCTATGACGAGATTAACTCGAAAGGAGGTCATGTTCAAGTGGAATGACCTGTGCGAGAAGGCATTCCAGGAGTTGAAGATGAGGCTTACTTTAGCCCCTATTCTGATAGTCCCGAAAAGGGGATAGAGGCGCACGGTGTATTGTAATGCCTCGGGCGCGGATCAGATGCGCTGGCGGGCCCCGAGAGGTAGCTTATGGTTCTCGCGTAGTTGAAGAATCATGAGCAGAATTACCTCACACAGACATGGAGTCAAGCACCATAGTCCTTGCCTCCTGAAGATTTGCGCCACTACTTATATGGAAAGCTTGAGGAAAGTCACACCGATGCGATATCAATCCCTTCGAGATACTCCGAGGAGTGTGGACACAGCTTGTATTACGGCTGGCACCTACCACCAGTTTATCACGCGGTCCATGAGGTGTCTCCACGCTCCATGCTTGAAGCATACCCGCATCCAAATTTCGCGTGCTGGATCGGGAGAAATTATCGTTGATAATCGGCGAGACCTTCAAGGAGTGGGACTAATGATACCCTGGATAGCCGGATCGTTTTGGCGACGCAAGATCGCGGCGCTAGTGAAAGTGTCGTGGGCAACACCGGCGGTTCGGGAGGAGTGCACCTGGGAAACGCAAGGACACGATGAGCCACTATCAGACATGCATGTGTTTGTGTGTGCTAGTGTGTGTGAATTTCGAGGAGAAATTCTTTTAAGGGGGGAAGAATGGAAAACCCGGGAAAATTAGACATTTTCAAAACTGGCAAAATGATAATAATAATAATAAATTACCATAATGGTTCAGGGAAGCCTAGAATGAGGTATCTTGACGACTAAACGGACAGACCGCAATTGGTCACGAAATCTAGTGACCTAGAAAATTTTCGTCAAATTCTGAGACAATTGGAATTTTTTACGAGTTTCTGAGTGGTTAGTTGCCAATGACTCAAGGGACAAGATTTTTACGAGAATCTCGGGAGTCGGGAAATAACTAGAGTTAAGTTCATTTAAAATGAATTGAACTGAAAAGAAATAAATTGTTTCGGGACAGAAATGAACCCGAAGTGGGCCCTGCATCCAACTTCAACTTAAAAAGGGGAAAAGAGAAGAAAAAACACATTTTCTCCCATTTTAGCAGTGGGCGTGAGTTAGAGAGAGAAATGAGAGAAACTCCTCCTTCTCTCTACGATCTACAAAGATCAGGTGGTTGAAATCTGTCGAGCCAAGATATAGCCCATCTACACCTGAGGCTACGCTGCAGTACCGGCTAACACGCACTCATTAAAGATTTCGTGTTTGGAGAATAAAAGTTAGAGATAGAAACTTTGACTTCTCTCTAAGATCTACAGCTTGGGTGAACAAGTTCCCGCGCCGGGCCAAAAAACTTAAAGCCTGAGTACTCGGCGAGGGCTATCCATTGGATACCTAAACCCCGAGTTTCGCCTGCTCATGCAGGAGGGTTCGGTGGAGTTGAAAGCTTTGTCCAGAAGTGTTCGCGATTCCTCGAGTCGCCAAGCCATGCTTCAAAAGGTAGGGAACCTTCCTACTCGAGTTTATTTTCCACCTAGGAGTCGTTTGGTCTTGGTTGAGCCTTAGGGGCTGTTTGGATGGCGTTTAGAGAACAAGAAAAAAGCATTTTTCTGGGTTCGCGTATGTCACTGTTCATGTGAAGGTTCCAACTTTGGACGACCATAACTTTTTCATCCGAACTCTGATTCGTGAGTTCTTAGACTCTATGGAAATACCTTTGAGTCTAGAATCCATCCATATATAACTTAATACAATTTGGACTCATATTATGTCCAAAAATGACGAAAAACAGTAGGCCCCTGCTGATGCGCTTAAGTCATTGTTCATATGAGGCCTCTAACTTTGGACGACCATAACTTTCTCGTCCGAACTCTGATTTGTGTGTTCTTAGACTCTATGGAAAGCCTTTTGAGTCTAGAATCCATCAATTTGGACTCATATTATGTTTGTAAATTATGAAAAATAGTCGACCCCTGCTGGTGCGTGTAAGTCACTGTTCATATGAAGCCTCCAACTTTAGACGGCCATAACTTTCTTGTCCGAACCCCGATTCGTGTTATTGGACTCTACAGAAAGCCCCTTAAGTATCAAATCTAGCCATATTCCTGTTAATGGAATTTAGTGCCCACATAGTTTCTGAAAAATTTAATTGTGGTACCATGCAGCAAATTTCTGGTCAGGATGACGCGTGGTCTAATACATTGAAATTGGTGTATGTTGGTTGGTGATTATATGCATGTTGATATAATTATTCATGAGGCTTGGGGAAATGCAAGAGTTTGTGTATGATTGTGGCCATTGCATGAAAGCTTGTAGGCTACTTGTGACTTGATAAGTCAAGCACCAGCCTGTGAGGTTAAATTATGTCGTTACTCGAGTGGTACGACTTATGATGTCAATGTATGCGTGTATTGATATGTCGTATGAATTGTATGAATTACTTGAATTTATGTTTTCATTGATATAACTTTCCAATTGTCGCATTTGAGTACATGTACATATAAGACTTATATATATGTATATGGTGATAGGCAATGGCATATTGTACTGCATTTATGCTAAGTACATCGATGAAATGGGTGTGAGTGCACGGGAAAACTGTGCATTGTGTTCGTGTCGATGTTGGTTTCAGTCTAGGACAAAGTTATAAAAGGTCGCATTTAATGATCAAGGTTTCCTTAACATGTTTTTAATAGTTAGCGATCTTAATATGTCCAACAAATTATATATCTAAGGTCACCACAATAAATTACCTACATGTCCACTATTATATATCGAAGGGTTGTCCTCATAATAAATTATCGGAGTATGTCCACTATTATATATCGGAGGGTGGACATGTCCACTATTATATATCGGAGGGTTGTCCACAAATAAAACAAATATCTTTGTTTTGAAGATTGTTTTTCATACATGGCATATTGCATGTTGAGAGAAGTTGGTGAGGACTTGGTACAGGACTTGAGGAGTGGCATCTCATCCATGCTGCGTAGATTCCATTCTAGGATTGACATAATTGTGGATCGAATGTGTCAGGGTATGACCATTGCATGTGCAATTTAGGTGGGGAGTAGCCCTTTTAGGATTTCACTCTACTGGCATTGCCTACCCAACAGAGGACCTCCTTCTCTGTGCACAAGATGTGCATGACGCCTACTGTGAGGTCGATAATGAGAGTCTGATTGTGTGGCTTTGATTTATATTTTGTAAAAAACATGTATTAAAAATTTTAATTTGATATACAGATAAGAGTGTGTACATTTAAACTCTATGAACTATGGTCCTATAGTCATGTGCTTATGTGTTGAGTATGGGCAAACGGACCCTACCGGGCCATTTTATCGTATGTGGACCCGATGTGGTCGTTGTATAATACCTGGGACAAAGCTGTAATTGCACAGGTTGTATTTTGGGTAGAGCCCCCACAAAGGGACTCGCTTGATTTTCGTTAAACTCGGTCCCGGAAAAGTGGACTAATGGTGTGGGTGGTCAGGTTACCCGACATCTACGATTCCTTTCCGCAAGTTGACAGTCACAATCTTAATTCTTAGGATTCGGGGGCATCACAAAGACAAGTCAACAAGTAATAAAGTGGATTTTAAGTCCAAATATCGTGCCCATCGGGTTCAATAGGAAATTAAACATTAAGTACTCAAACTACTCAAGGATATCACTATTTGAACTCAGATTTCTATTTTGTAAACTGATAGTAAACAGAGTAATTGTATTAACTGTTGAAATATGATTAACTAGTTGTTAACAATTAGTAGTTTCTTTGATTTGAGTAAACAATGGAAATGAATTGACAATGTGACCATTCGTTTGCATCTTGTTCATAAAAACAAATCAGTGATTCGCGTGTGCTTATGTGTAGCCCGTAGGGTATTCTAAATCAACAATATTTATAACTTAACACTGTACTGGCGAGCATGAAGCCACTAATAGTACAAAATGGGTTACAGATCGCCCATGTATGGGTTTTCTTCGTGTAAATGGCTAATGCTAAAGTTACACTGGTGATTAGAATTTGATCTGGTTGTTTAGAGTTTGTAGTTGAAATCGGGAATCATGATAAATAACATAGAAAAGAATCTCTAAGCATTAGTGATCACTGGGTTCTTATAAACGAGGGGTTCTCTAGGTCTTTTCCTCGCATTGGGGAAAGTAACCTATAGTTACCTCCCAGATCGGATTTTGATTTAGCTATAAAGCCTGACCCTCAATAACTATCCTTTGAAAATGACATTCAATGTCCATTAATGTTCTTTCGCCGCTAAAACCTATCTCCTCAATCACCTTCCCAATGGCCTGCTATAAATGATAACTAACCAACATCACAAGATCTAGCAATAAGCATCCAAAGGAGCCGTAAAAGCTACTTCATACTAACCATTCAAGGTAAATCAAGGATCAAACCTAAAGTTGAAAGAGAGAACATCAATGAAAGAGAATACCATGGAAAACATGAGAGCCCTTAAGGCCACCACAGGTTCCCTTACCTAGTGCCCTCATCAAGGAACAGGAGTTTAGCCACCATCCTCCGAGAAGCCGTCATCCCCTATAGGTGCCAATGTTGAGAAAGTGAAGGAAAATGAAAGAAAACCCAAAGAGAAAAACACGAGGCTTTTCTCAAAAGCTTGGTTCCAATTTCAATGAATGAATCATTACAAAGTCTTGTCTCTGGATATATGCGATACTACAAATATAATTGACAGGTCGAAAGTGAGTGTGCAAAATTAGGTGGGAAACGCAAACCTCGCGGCGCAAGTATACGCCACAAGCACGGAGTAGTTGGTTAGCCATGTCGCCCTCAAAGGTGTTGACTAATGATTTAATGACTCTCATAATATTTGATCTGAATCCTGCAGCGACTCTCACTAAGTTAATAGAATTAACAAAAAACTTGAAATTGCGGTATTAGTCTATATCAATGATGGGAAACCTAGGTTTTATCATCTCTACCAACTGATAGATGTCAATTCAATTAAGGACTTATTGAAGTATTCATATGAGTTATGTTGGCGGGTTGATCTTTCCTACAAGATATTCTTTTTCGATATATATTTTCCTATCTCGCTAGTGGGATGTATTGCATCTCTACCTCAACCCCCCACTTAAACGCCTAAATGCAAACCTCAGTGTGCTACACTCTGCGCTCCTGAATATCTCTATTCTTCGACTACCCAAGTGTCGCAACCATGTCCCTATAAGTTATCTTCTCGATCTCAAACTCCAAGCTTTGTGCATGTCACCAATAATGTGACAATAACATGTAATTAAACCTAATTAAAGCAAACGTGATGAACTCATTTTAATATTCAAATAAGCCAAAATCGAAAATCAATCCATCAACTGCGGGTTAGGATGGCAAAACCCTAGAGAAAAGAATTAGTTCATCATATTATTCTATTACGTATCAAGAATTCAACTGCGAAGTGTGTCAAGAAAGAACTACAGAAAACTCCGTCTTCACGATCTTTCCCGAACCCGTCTATATTGATTCTCCTCCCTGCTCCTCCTTCTTCTTCTCAATCCCATCCCCTTTGCTTCAAAATCTTCCTCTTATAATACCTAGACATCTGTGCCCATCAATGCCAAAACAAGGCTCTCATGAGTTCCCTGCCTCCGGAAAGTGGGACCCGCCTCCGCAGCGACGACGGTTGCTTCGTTGCATGCGTAGCCAAGGCCCTTCAACTCAAATATACTAGCGCTCGTCGCGCGAAGGGGTCTCAGAATCTGAAGGGCCGTCATACAACCCAAATGTTCTTTCGCGCCGCCTTGTCATTTCGCTTCTATTCTCGCTTTTTCCGTCTTTAATGCCTTTGATTCCAACATCACCATATTCATATAACAACAGACTTGAGGATTTAGCGTGATAATAATGAAAAAGACTGAACTATATCTAGCTACAAAGAACACCGAGAATTCAACTGAATACGTGATGATTCATCCTAACAATAATTAACAAAATATCAAAAGATAATCACTATTATATGTGGACAAATTTCAAATAGATAAAAAGAGTACAAAGAAAAGTCAACAAAGAGCAAGCAAATCAGATATTAAATTGCAGGGTCATAAAATTGCATTTCGTAAATTTTTGTGGTTGCTTGTTTCATTGCTTCGCTTTAATTTTTTATATAGCTCGCTTAAACTTGAATTTCACATCGAAATGGTTTTCTAACTCGGAACTGCTCAGAAAATCATAAAATTTTCACATAAAATATGATCAAGATTACGCCTAGGTCCTTAACATGCCAACTGATTCAATTAGGCTGATTACTACCAAAAGTGCTAAACCTATGAGTGTTAAGGGTATGAAACAACACTATTTGGGTAGTAATCAATCAATCACGGGTCAACTCGAACTGTCTAAGGGTAAATTAGCACAAATTTCCTCGACTTAAACCTTAAAAAACACCATACATTCTACAATCTAGACTAATTGCTCCAAAACCAAGAGATAACATGTGTCTAAAGTGTTACTTAGACATGACCTTTAAGACTGGATGACTTAAACCAACATAATTCAACCACCCTTAGAATTATCAACCCTTCCTATGTATTGCACAATACAAGCTTTTCTTCTAAATAATTAGTTTTATCACTTCATTAACTAATACACATTTCATTGGATACAAACAGATATAATTATTAAAAATAAGACAAGCTCTTAAAGTATTATTTCATGTACCAGGGTCACTATTCTAGCCTCAGAACACACCTCAAATTGGCCATTAGATGGCATCCTCGGATATCAAAGCTGGAACATATCCTCGTGGTTTGCTCCTATGGGAATTAAGAGGTCGGCTAAAAAATCAACATTCAACTAATTATTTCAATTCGTGACTTCAACACAACAACCTCGCATTGGGTTTCCTTAAACGTATCAATCTACATCATCAATCCTTCCGTATGATTTAGCCTACTATCACCTGGATATACATAACAATGATGCTTGATCGTCAGTCCATTAAAAGTTTATGCAACTGCAAAACAGCAAAGTAATGTTAAATCAAAACAGAATATATTTACTTCACTACAAATTCAAATAGTGAATGTAGCTTGATTTTCAATGATCACTCCACAAGAGCTCAGCTCAAATAAACTATTCTAAAAGAAAATGAAAACTTACTGAAAAGAAAAATAAAAATAAGAAGGAAAACTATTTACAAAAACTTCTTCTAATCCTGGTTTCATTTTATTCTTTGCCTTTCCTCGCTTTGCTTCCTCTCAAGGCCCCATTCTTTCTCTATTTATAGTCCAATCATTGTCAATAAATTCAAGGCAGGTTTTGTGTATTTCAATGTAGGCCCATTGGATGATTTGTTGCAACAAAAGTTGCAATTGTCGCGACATTGTTGCTTCTCATTGTGTCTTCAACATTGTCATGAGATTGTCATTACACTGCTGCTTGACTTTCTTTTAGGATGGTTGTCATGACAAAATTTCAAATGTCGCAACATCATTCTGCCTCTTTCTCAAGAACTCTTCACTTTTATTGTCATGACAAAATTAGAAATATCACAACAATTTTTTCCTGTAATCTGCCTTAAGTTATGTTGCGACAAGATTTGAGATGTCGCAACAATGTTTCCTTTATGTCTGGTTCCTTCTGCTATCGCGACATTGAAGGAAAATGTCGCGACATTTTCTACTCTCTCTATGCGTTAGTCAATTTAGGCTTCTTTTGCTGATATTTTTGCTTCTTGTTATGTTAATTCCTACAAAACAATAATTTGGTGAAGATTCCATGATTTTTCATTAAAATAAACATTTAAGCCTCAATTATACATGCAAAAATGGACTTAAAGTTATATAAGTTCTAAACTCATCAACGATGTAAAATCTGTATGTCACGATGTGAGCTGGGTTTCGAGTTCGATAGATCTGATAAAAATCCCAACTTTAGGAGTTTTAATCTCATCCAAACTGTTTCTTCTTCACAACAATCATGTTTGATCATCTCATAACTAGATTACATGAAGAAGAACACTGCATCAAGCCTTTTCAAAACAAAAATCTCATTTTTGAACCTTTGAAGAACATGGGTACCAAAAACTGAAAACTCTCAATAAAGAACCTATTTTGATGCACAATAATGTGCTATGATACCACTGTAGGGTTTTGAGGGTGGCATCTCATGCCAAAGTAGAGGTAAAAAAAAAATCTCAATAAAAACCCTCTAAAGGATCCCTTAGGGCATCAAATCCGGTTCCAAACCAAGGAGGAGGGTGCAAGATTACCTTGTGTCGGTTTCAAAAACCGATCTACTGGTCAGGTTAGTGAAGACTAAAGCAATCCACGTCCTTGATTTTCCTTTAACAATATCCACAAGAAGAGTGGAGCCGACAACCTCCAAGGCCACAGTCTTAGAAAAAGTCTCGGTGCTAGCCAAGTCTTAATCCAAAGAGGAAAGCCAAAACCAAATCTCAACAAGAGGAGTTCTTGAAGAACACCCTCTCTAACTCTCTTGAACACTTTCAAGAGAGCAATGAGCAAAAATGGCTTGATGTTTAGGGTTTTTCATAAAGGTCCTTTTATAGGAAAACCCTAGCTCATGAAATGTCTAAAGTGCCCCTCCCTTTAAGAGATGATAGGATACACACATCCCTATGCATTATGGCGTGTTCCCTCATGGGCCTTAAGCCCATGAACAAGCCCAAGCTTGCACACTCTCTTAGTGAGGGCCTTCATACCTAGAATTCCACTAATCCCATGACATTCCATTCTCGAGATTAATCACCCTCATATTTGGATCAAGTGATAAGAAGATGTGTGCCACAAGAAGAATATGATGAGATCATGGCTCCTAACAAGAGAAAAATTGGTTCTAAACCTGGCACACCTCCTTGACCGCCTTTGAACCCGAGAAAGTTCATTACTCGAGCGGCGAAAAAAAAAAACTACAATACTCTCATTATGCAACCAATTATGCTCGATAGGGGGTTCCCAAGGAACAACCTCAGCTTTAATTTCTTCCTCTGTAGTAGAAGACATTGGAAGAAGCTATGCGAGCATCCTAATCTTGGAGTAGCTCCCGTATTGCGTGAATTTCATGGCAATCTCCATGATAAGATTGGCTCTATTGTATTTGTTCAGGGAGTCTGGGTACCATTTGATAGCTTGATTATCAATAGATTTTTTAAGCTCCAAGATGAAGATAACAAGGAGTATTGAGCACTTTATAGAGATCGTAATTATGATCTCATTCTAAAGAAGTTGATAGAGGGAAAGTTGACAAGGAAAAAGAGTGTTTCGAATGAAGTTCAATCAGTTCTAAGGACTAGAATCACTGAGACTTCCTCAGTATGTTGATTATTTAAATCTTGTTGGGACTCTTGAAGAGCTCACAAGAACAATAAAATATTTGTAAAAAAAATTTGAGATGAAAGATCTCAGGAACAAAATTTTGTCTTGGCTTACATATCAAGCATTTTCCTACTAGAGTTTCGGTTCACCAATCAACATATACTAAGAAAATGTTAAAGAGCTATTATATGGATGAAACACACCCTTTAAGTTTTCCAATAGTTGTTTGTTCACTTGACATGAAAAATGACTCATTTCATCCTTGTGAAAAGGCTGAAGAATTACTTGGTCCTAAAGTACCATATCATAGTACCATTGGTGCACTGATGTATCTTTCTAACTGTACTCGCACAAATATTGCTTTTCTTGTCAATTTATTAGCCAGGTATAGTTCCGCTCTAACCAGAAGACATTGGAATGGTATCAAGCATATATTGTGTTATCTTCGCGAAACTACTGATATCGACTTGTTTTATTCAAAGGAATCAAAAGCTTGGATATGCGATGTAGGATACCTTTCAAATCCACATAAATGCATATCTCAAACGGGATGTGTGTTGAATTGAAATGGAACTTCTATTTCATGGAGATTTGTTAAGCAAACAATAGTGGCCACATCATCCAATCATTTAGGGGTTCTAGTAATTCATGAAGCAAGTCGTGAATGTATGTGACTAAGATCGATGATTCAGCATATTCGAGAATCATGTGGACTCTCCTTTATTAAAGACAGCTAAAAAATTATTTGAAGATAATGTTACATGTATTGCACAAATCAAAGGGGGGTTATATCAAAGGAGATATATATGAACACATTTCTCCAAAGTTTTTTTTATACACATGAACTCCAAAAGAGTGGCGAAATTGATATTCAAAAAATACGCTCAAGTAATAATCTAGTAGATTTATTCACAAATTCATTGCCAACCTCGAAATTCAAAAAGCTAATATACAAGATTGGAATGCTCTAATTGAAGGACAATGAAATGAGGGGGAGTATGTTTATGACATCATATTAGTGTACTGTATTATTTTCCCCTTTATCTAGGTTTTGTGCCATTAGGTTTTACTAGCAAGGTTTTTAAACGAGGCAATCCTAATAGACTAAGAGCAATCGACTACATCATAAGAATTTTGTTGTAAAACCTAAAAAATTCAATTTTTCTGAGAAAAGGTAAAACGGTAATTTCGTTGAAAATCCAGAAATTTTCTAGATCTTGGATGATGAAACAGACTTCACCATTGGAATAGTCTCGCAAAATCTAGCCACCTTGTCGAATTTCGTCAGATTTCGAGATAGTTTGAATTTCACGTTTTTCGAGGCACCGAGAGTAACGAGTGACACTTTGCACTCGTTTGGAGGGCTCACATTAGGCCACATGTCAAATGGAGAGAAAGTCAAACACAAGTCTAAGTGGGACCCATGTGTACATGTGTCACCACTTGATAGGAAGGAAATCCAAAGTTATGGATAAGAGGATAAGGAAATCCAAGGGAGCCAATAGAAGAGTGACATGTGGCAAGATGAGGCCTCCCACTTGACTTTGGACCAAAAAATTCAATTTTTCTGAGAAAAGGTAAAACGGTAAATTCGGTTGAAAATCAGGAAATTTTCTAGATCTTGGATGACGAAACAGACTTCACCATTGGAATAGTCTCGCGAAATCTAGCCACCTTGTGGAATTTCGTCGGATTTCGAGATAGTTTGAATTTCACTTTTTTCGAGGCACCGAGAGTAAAGCGTGACACTTTGCACTCGTTTGGAGGGCTCACATTGGGCCACAGGTCAAATGGAGAGAAAGTCAAACACAAGTCTAAGTGGGACCCATGTGTATATGTGTCACCACTTGATAGGAAGGAAATTCAAAGTTATGGATAAGAGGATAAGGAAATCCAAGGGAGCCAATAGAAGAGTGACATGTGGCAAGATGAGGCCTCCCACTTGACTTTGGACCAAAAAATTCGGTGGAGAAGGAAATTGGAAGAATAAAAAGGGGGAAAAAGAAAGAGAAAAGAGAGAGAGGAAGAAGGTAGAGAGCGAAGCTCCACCTTCTTTTCTAGTTTCCACGATCGATCTGCCGGGGTTTTCGTCAAGAAAGAGGAAGTTCATCCTCGCGATGCTATTCTTCGAGTAGAGACCGGAATCGGGGAGTTTTGACAAACTCTAAGAGGTAGGGGTTTTTCTCCTACTTGGTTTAATTCTCATCTAAAAGCCATTCAAATGGTTGGAATGGTTGGGGCTGGAATGGCTGAGCATTTCAATCCCAAAGATTTGGAACTGAAAGCTGGACTTTAGGACTATCTTCGGACAGTCCTGAGGCTAATTTTCGAGGTTGTCTTTGAATAGTCTGGAGTTGAATTTTTTGAGACTATTTTCAGATAGTTCGGACTGAATTTATGATCGCTTCTCGCGCTTAAGATCGAAATTTCGGGACCGTTATGGGCAAATTCCGGTTGATTTTCGCACCCATGTTGGTCCATGCATTGTCAAGTGTTATTGCAAATGATTAACACGATTTGTTGTGTGAAAATGATGTTGTTAATGATGTCAATTGATGTGTTAACATGGATTACTTGAATGATATGAAATTATATTGTAGAAAAATATAATTGTTCATGAATCATGAAAGTTGTATATATGAATTGGCATGATTGCATTCATATGCACGGTAGCATTGTGTTGAGTTGGGTGTGGATGCATGGTGGTGGTTAATTCACCATTCTTGGTGAATGTGTGGTGAGCTCGGAAATAGGACAACGTCCAAGATCGAGACTCACGGTTGTATAAAACAGAAATTAATAATTGATCACGTGTGTTGGGTGTAGCAAGTTAGGGTAGATCTCCCCCCTCTCAGGGTGAAAGACCCAAATTTATATGCTGTTAGACATGATCATCGGCGATGAAAGCCCGTAAAAATGTTAGAAGACATACGACGATCCTGCGGTGAGACCCTGAAAAATGACGTAGCCTAAATAAATAAACACAAGGAATTTGATGATATTCAAATGAGTATTGGAGGTCGATCCAGTGAATTAAGTCATTGGGTGAAACACCAATGACTGGTTTTTCACACTTAGCGTTGCAAGTGTGAGAGAGTCGATCGGGACTCGGGTTGTGGGCATGAGGGGTCACATCTCATGCATGACATAAGATCATTTCATGTAAGAATTGCATTTGCATGGAATGTTAATGGATGTTTAGGTGTCATTGCATGCGCATTTAGGTGGAGAGTAACCATTGTAGGAAAATTCAACTACTGGGCATTGCTCATCCCGTCGTGGGAAAATAATTACAGATACTAGAGGTACACAGGGGGACGAAGCTCATCTGAGACCTTAGTGGTGAGGAAAAGGCCATATTTGGCCTTGTTTTTGTATTATGTAAATTCTAGATGGAAAACCCTATTTCTGTAATTGTTATTAAAGAACATAGAGTTGTAATTAAACTCGTTTTGTATGATAAATACATTTTGGAAAGTTTTCTGGTTTTCCTAGGTATTTGTAATAAAAAGGATAATTTATGTTGAGTTTTAGGGTGTTTTGGAATGGAAAGGAAAAAGTGGAAAACTGGAGGTGTAGGAGAACCAAAGGGCTACTGCCCATTTTGAGTCCTCTGTCACAACAGGGTCCCTTTGACCTTGTGTCTCGATAGGGGCTTCCATGTCACAACAGGGCTTGTCGGCCAAGCGCACGACCTGGCCCGAACGAGCGTGGACAAGCCCTCGCACGCGCGACCGAACGCTTGGCGCGACAAAGACAACATGGTTGAATTCGCACGCTGAGCAGCACAGCGCGGCGCCACAAGAACAGAGACTCCTAATCCCAAGGTCGTGACAGAACTTTCATGTCGCGACAGGGTTTGGGGTCGACTCAGCGGATTCCGGGTCGCGACAGGTTTTCCGTCGCGACAGTCCTTGGTTATAGGTCGTAGCACTCGCTTCGATCCGACTCGATGGGCTAGTCCGAACCGGATCAGGGATGCTCATTTAATTATTTTTATTTACCTTTTTATTTATTTGTTTGTTTTTTTTTTGTAAAATGTCACAATTCGAATCCTCACTCTAACCTAAATGGTGATCCGAACTAGAGCCCTGGCTTACTCCCGACTGCTTATTTATCTCGGTCAAAACATTTTATTTATGTCATTTCATTTTAGTGTTTTCAATTACGCAAAAGCATTTCAAATGGTAGGCTCATAAACATTTACATTTATACAAACACATTTACATTAAGGCATTCTATGGCCCTTTAAAAAGGAGTATAAAACAATGTTTCTGGATTTAACTCGTTTAATTACAAAATATCAATGTTCAAGAATGTGGTGTATGCTCATGTCGGGGTATATACTTATACACTGCACGCTTTCTCTATGACTCTGCGCTTCTTGTTCTTGGCTTTCTTCCCTGTTCACTGATACCTGCGCATAGTTAAAACTACACGCTAAGCATTTTCATGCTTAGTGGTTCTATATATTTCTCTATCTAACACAACATGCTTTTATCCAATCATGCATGTTACTCTATTTCAATGGTCAATGCATAAACAATACATATTCTTATACATTTGTACATACTTTCATTTACAAACATGCATTTTCAATGCAACAATTCCTTCACAATTCAATTCATGAGATTTAAGCATATACTCATAAAGATGTATTTGGTTTGCAATCTCATTTTCACTCATCAAGGTTTGTTATGTCACCTTGACTATTTAATTTATCTTCACGACTGATTCCGCTTGGTGAATCCCGTCTTATGTATCATTCGGTAATGTGCTTACCCATTTAGAAATTTCGGTTCACCATCATGACGGATGTCGATTTGTGCATCCCGCCATGAGGATCATTTAATAAATGTCATACATCATCATGACGGATGTCGATTGGTGCATCCCGCCAAGTGAGACATTTAGCAATATAATTCTTCCATCATGGTGGATGCCGATTGGTGCATCCCGCCAAGTGGGTCATTAATAATTCACTTTGATTCGTTATGTCACAATATGATAATATCATTTGCAATTCAAATAAATGCATACAAGAAAATATTTGACAATTCATCCCAATTTCTCTATTTCAAAATATTATACGATTTCAAATTTTCTTTCAATTGACGTATGCATATTCCATACAATCATTTCACATTTACATAGTAAACTATCAATACACTTGAAGTAAGGATAGAGGTTCAGTGAACAAACCAAATCATCGATCCCTTGTCTCTTTCGATACCAGTCCTAAGTCAGGTTGTCGTCTTCACCTGTACCTAGTCAAATACATATTCTCCACTCTTAGTAGTTAAACAAATAATCATGCTAAACGATTCTCTTCGTCTAGGCGGCGAGGTACAGTATGTTTTTCACTTAGTTTCATTCTTATTTAACCCCTATTAGTCATTTATTAGGGTCCCTAAACAATCGGTGTATGAATATGGGACTTAACAATGCAAAGTATGCAAAAATAGGGTTATTGGAAGCATCGGTACCGATACCACTTGGACCGATACCTATATCAGTCCTCTTCTATCAATGGGTACCGGTACCACTTTGAGTGGTACCAGTACCACTTCTCTCTTCAGATAATGGGTACCGTACTAACTTTGCATCTGATTCACTAGCGGTTTCGCCCCGTGAATGGCATATTTGGCCTTCCCATTTTTCAATAAACCTCCCCAAATCCTTCCTACATCAAAACCCATCATGGAATCCAACCAAAACAACTCCAAAAGTGGTTTAGAATCAGTAAAAACCTCTTTTTCCCAAGTTGGGGCTTTACCCCAAAATCAAAATCATAAAAGGTGAAGTTAGGGTTTTGTTTTCTTACCTCAAATCTCTTCAAATCTTCTTTTGTAGGTTGCTTGATCTCTTAGAAGCAAGAAATGGGAAAGAATCAAACCAAAACTTGATCTTCTCCCAAGCCCTAGCTCTCTCTCCCTTTTCTCCTCTCTTTCTATCCTAAAACGGGATTGCTCCAAATGAGCACCCTTAGACCACTTTTGGTCTTTAAATCCCCTTTAAGTGTAAGGCCATGTTTGGCCTACACACTTATTCTCATTTCTCATTTTTCTCATTTTTTGTCTTAAGCCACTTATTCCTCATAAGGCCTTGTTTGGACACAAAAAAATGCTTTCTTTTGACTTAAGTTTCTCCCAAAATGCTTTATAGCCCATATACTTCCTCTATTTGCACTACAACTCTCATTAATCACATTTAGACATTTATTCTTTATGACTTATGACCCTTAGGTCTTCTTTTTCTCAAATTCCAAAATTGTCCTTTTTCACTTGGGTTAATTTCCGGGTTCAATCAATTATCATTTAGCATATAATACTTAATCATATGCTCACATATTCATTTCACATTTAACATTTTCATTTAATCATTTATCAGTTCTTGGAAAATACCCAAGTTGGCTCAATTTATACCTGGAATATATAATAATTTTTATTATAAAAATTCTAGGGTATTTTTGGGGCGTTACATGTCGCAATCGTGGACGACGTCGCGATAGGATGTGGTCAAGGCCGAGAGACCTTGTGTCGCGACACATAAATTGTGTCGTGACAAAGTGGCGCTACGGGCGCGCACCAGCGTGCGCGGCAGATGAGTTATGTCGTGATAGAGAATTCTCTGTTGCTACAAACTTCTTAAAGTTTCCTGTCGCGACAGAGAACTCTCTATCGCGACAAAGATCGTTCAGCCTTGTGTTGTGACAGGGATTTTGTGTCGCGACAAAGCTTGGGGCTGGGGCTATCGAGGCGCGCAACGATAGATCGTTGATGAGTGCCCAAAACACTCATATTATACTTGCGTCGGTCTTTCATTTTTACATTTATTCTATAGTAATTTCATGTTTTTTACTGTGCTCCCGATGGTGTCTTGTTTGGTTACAGTACAATCGAGCAAAAAAGAGTACCGCCGGAAGCGGCACATTTTTGGAGCAACGGACCAAGGCAAGAAAGGGTTGTCACGCCGCACGTTCCCACGCCGCGACGTCCCTATCGCCGCGACGCCCCACGTCAGCGCGACGCCCCCATCGCCGCGAGCCGTGCCTTCACGCCGCGCGACCGCCTCATCGCCGCGACGCCCAACGCCACGACGCCTTCCGGGTCAATAATGCGTAAGTCATGGAAAAACCCGCTGACGCCGCTCAACGCCGCGATCGCCTCAACGCCGCGACGCCGCACGAGATCCGCCCCTCATCATTAAAGCAAAATAGGGCCTGTAAATCGGGAGATCGAGGCGCGGCGTAACAAAGGCACCTAATTCCGCAGCGTAAAGGACAATGCACTCGAGGAAGTGCCCTGATTTGTAAGATCGATTCTTATTTTCTGATATTAGAATTATGTTTTTATTAATCGAACATTTTGATCTTTTCTACTCAAAAGATGTTCTAGATTTATTTCTTAGGTTATATTGGTCCCCTATCATATGTTGATGGATTAAAGTTTGATCTTTTATATTATTCAGCTTGTTTATCAATTTGTTACATCTCGCTTATTTCAGAAGGTTCAATTATATGATAATGTCTCGCCAACATTAGCATAATCACACTAGAGATCCGAGAGATTCGAGAGAGTGAGGCTTTCGCAGGATCTGGCAGAGCGTACTCTTCGCCTGGAATCGGTAAATAGAGATATTCGATCCCAAGGTGGCACTGGGGTTAGAACGCTTACATCTCGAACACCGAATTGAGATAGAGATATACTCTCAAATCTATTCACGATAAAGCGGATATACCTCGAGAGAGGATATCTCGTAAGTAAGATCGCCTCGCCATTGACAAATTATAAATACATTGAATAATAATATTTTAAGAAATAATCCATTAAAAGTGACAGGGGGAGATATAACCCTAGCCTTCAATACCAATAATTCATTAGAATCTAAACTCGCGACTTTCATACATTCACCTTCTTTCCTAAAAATCATCTTTTCGTATATTATCTAAAAAGCCGAACTCAGAGTCAATACACTCCGTCCCTCGTGATCGATATCCGTACCACGAGTACACTATATTACTTCAGCGACGCTAGCGCACTTGCGCACATAGGCGTACATTTTATACACCGCGCTGGGCCTCGCTGCTTTTGGCGCCAAGGTCAGGGATAGGTTTAGATTGATATAGAGAATTACGCAAATAGATATTACTCTGAAATTTTCTTTACTTTTGTTTTGTTCTATCTTTACAAGTGCTGGTAATTTGGTTTTGTTAGTTCGTGTGTTATTGCAAAGCAGGTTTCGCGAAGTACATGCGACACGAGATCAAAACTAACCAACACTTGTTTGATCCCGGTCGTAAAGGCTTCGCATGTGACAAGGCCGAATGAACGGAATGACAGAAATCCAATAGTCATGGAAAACATCAAGAACAAGATCTTGGCATTGAATCAGATCAACTACGTAGAGGCCGAAATAAATCACGGAAGGAATCAAGACCCGTGCCATTTATACAACCGCATGATCCTTCATGCTATTAGATGAGTTCAGACACACCAACCGTTGTTCAGATAGCCTATCGACGGCCACCTTATTCAAGCAAACAATTTCGACTGAAGTCACTACAAGATGCATAAGCTTTAGAATATCTTATTCCATGGATCACTCCATGAGAAACCCCAAACATGCATTTGACTAATTTCAAAGTTTGCGATACTATCAAATACAACGGAGTTACTGAAGAAGCTCTAAGGTTACTACATTCACTTCTCACTCGGGGATAGAGCCAAACATTGGCTAACCAGTCAGCCACCAGATTCCATTACTACATGGAATGATTTAGTGCAAAAATTTCTGACTAAGTTCTTCCACCTTTCGAAAATTGCACAACTAGAGATCAATACCTTGACAATCGGAGGAGAACTCCTCGCAGGCATGGGATGATTACGACCATGCCATGAAAGTATCACACCACCGCCTCGATCAGATGACGCAAGTCCACATCTTCTATAATGGTCTCGAGAAATGGCACCAGAACAATGATTGATAAGCCACCGAGGAGCACCGATGAAGAAAACTACGTACTGCTTATGAAATCTAAGATGGTCGCGACTAACACTAATCGGCCTAGAGAGAAGGCTGCACCGAACACGCGGGTGGCGTATAATGAGGTCCTCAACAACCGTGAATCATGTGGCACACCGACCAAACAGCTAAATAGACAAAGAAGGAACCGCAACGCAATCCAAAACCAACCTACGGAGTTATGTGGGAATTCTAGCGGACTGCACAACAACACGGAATGTCGGGCCAGAAACCCTACAAGAGAGCAAGCCCAAGACGTGTCCAGTTTAATCGAATCAATCACAACGCTAGCGGACCGTATCGGGAAACAAAGTATCGACCAGAATCGTGGGCCAAGTGGCATGTGAATAATCGAACTGTAATAGTCGAACAATCAAGGATAAGGGTGGTGGAATAATCAGAACAATATGCCATCGAATCGAAATAGTGAACCAACCTTCCGAGAAAAAGTCGATTTAGGAACAAGCTTCGCACGCATTTTAACTTCCCACTCGCTTCTTTATGAATGAGATGAAGGCCAACATGCACAGTTGGGGCAACCCAGCTTGAATAACTGGCAAAGACAATGAGAAGTTTGAGGCACAAATGGGCCAAAATGGCAAATTTATCGACAGAAGACAACCGGTTCTTTACCAAGCAATTCGAGGTAAAACCCAAGAAGAGATGGAATGAGCAGTTAAAGGCCATGGTGAGAAGAGGGAAAGAATTGAAATACCGTTACAACCCCTGGGCCGTAGAACGCTTAGAGATCAGAAGGTCAATCACCCGGCGCAAAAGATGATCGAGAAGAACGTTTGGCCAGGAGAAATAGCCATCGAGAACTCTGATCAAGCAGCGCATACCGCCCTTACCCACAGCGCTCTCAAGAAGCATAAACTGGATAAGCAATTCACGAAATTCATGGATGTGTTCAAAAAGCTGCATATCAATATCCCATTTGCTGATGCCCTAGAGCAGATGCCCAGTTATGTAAAATTCATGAAAGACATCTTATCCCATAAGAGACGATTAGTCGATTTAAACAAGGAACTTAATCGAGAATGCAAGTGGCCATCCTTCTCGAGGAAGTCATTACGTATTTAAGGACCCGTGCATTTCACTATCCTCGCATTGGAAATGCTATTTTGAAAGAAAGCACTATGTGATTCGTGGGTGCCGCATTAATCTTATGCCCTTATCCATTTTCAAGCGTCTTTGGGATTAGAGAAGCCCGCCTCGACTATAGTCACTTCAAATTTTTGCGTATGTGATCTTGAAGCATCCGAGAGGGATAATAAGATGTCTTAGTGGAAGGTCGAGCCAAATTTATCTTTCCAAGAGATTTCATTGTTTTGGATATGGAGGAAGATAAAGAAATACCAATAATCTGGGGAAGACCTTACTTCTTGCAACCAAGTGTGCAAATGATCATGTACAAAGGAGAATTGAAACCGAGAGTACAAGAAGAGGAAGTAAAGTTCAACGTGCTCACGCAAAGGAGACACCCAGCCAGAAAGTGATACTTGTTCATGACCGAAATGGTTGAGGCTATAGTGTCTAGCCAAAGTGGTCTCACTGACCCTTTGGAGACTAGCCCAGTGGAGAATGAGCCGGAGAACCTGAGCGAAGAGGCAGAAGAATATGTCAAATGGATGGACTCTTTCGGACACAATAGACGGAAATACTAACTTCCGCGAAGGAGTTAAAACGCTCTGGTCCCACGATCGAGCAACCACCCAAAATGGAACAAAACCTCTACCTAGCCATTTGAAGTATACTACCTTGGGGTAGAATCCACACTAATTCAGTGATCATCAAAGATCTTTGACCTGTACTAGAGGAAGAGAAGCATCGAGGGTCCTCCGAGATCACAAACATGCACTGATGGTCTCTAATGATCTCGCAGGGATCTGGCCCTTCTATGTGCATGCATCGTATTTTTACTAGAAGAGGGACATGTAATTCCTCTGAAGCAGAGAAGGTTAAATCCGACAATGAAGGAGGTCGTCCAGAAGAAGTGCTAAAATGGCTAGACACTGGGTGATTTATCCCATTTCGCATGTTGCATGGGTAAACCCAGCTCGTAGTGCCGGCTAGGAGGTACAATCGCCATCGTGGATCGAAACAACATTTTATCGCCGTCGCGTATCGCACAAAGCGGAGGATTTGTATTGATTATCTGGTTTCGAACAAAGGCCACTTAAAAAGATCACTTTCCTTGCCGCTTTTAGATCGATGCCCAACTGATCAAGAAAGTTATGAATATTATCGCTTGTATGGATATTCCTGCTACAAATCAAATTGCTATAGGCTCCCGAAGATCGGAGAAGACAACATTCACTTGTCCTTATGGTACATTCGCATTCGCCGATGCCCTTGGATCAAGTAGTAATGAACCGGTACTTTTCAACATATGCCAGATGGCCATATTCTCGCATGGTGGAAAGACAATTGAAATCTTCATGACGATTTCCTCAAGAATGGAAATTCATTTGACAATTGTTAGAAAACTTGAGAGTCAGAATCGGCAAGATGTGAAGAGACCAACTTAGTAATTAACTGGAAAAGTGCCATTTCATGGTACAAGAGGGTATCACCTCTGACACGGATCTCAAAGAAGAGGGATAGAGGTAGATAGGGCGAAGATTGAAGCAATCGAAAAGTTACCTCCACCCTCGTCGGTAAAAGGGATTTGAAGTTTTCTAGGCCATGCTGGATTTTACAAGCGGTTCATCAAAGATTTTTCACAGATTGCAAAACCGTTGTCTAACCTACTGGTCCAAGGGATCCCATTTGAATTTGATTCGCAATGTTTGCGCGGCATTCTCGCTGTTGAAGGATGTTGGTTTCCAGCTCCTCTAATAATGCGGGCACCAGATTGGTCTTTCCGCTTGAACTCATGTGTACGCCAAATGACTACGATTGGGGCGCTTCGCGTAAACGGTGAGAAAATCTTTCAGGTAATCTATTATGCTAGTAGAACCTTGAATGATGCTCAGCTGAATTATGCCACTACAGAGAAAGAGCTGTTGGCCATTGTGTTTGTTGTTGATAAGTTCAGGCCATATTTGATTGGCAACAAAGTCGTGGTGCAATAATCGATCGCCTCGCCATTAAGTACTTGATGACCAAGAAAGATGCAAACCCCTCGACACCCGGTGGGTCCTCTCAGCACAAGTAAGAATTCGATGTGGAAATTAAAGACAAGAAAGGTACTGAAAACCTAGTGGCATACCATCTTTCACGACTGGAAGGGGCCAGAGATGATGTCCCATTGAATGATCACCTGCACGAGAAACTCCTAGCTATTGAGGAAAAGAGGGCGCCCATGGTTCGCGACATGTGAATTATTCGTAAACAAAGAGTCCCTCCTAATTTAATCACGGCGTAAAAGAGGTTTTTCGCACACCTTAAACACTACTATTGGGAGGAGCCAATTCTTTACAGACACTGCGCTGATCAGGTGATAAGGAGATGTGTGCCCGAAGATGAAATGCACAGCATTCTGAACCATTGTCACACTCTACCGTGTGGTGGACATTTTGGTGGCCAGAGAACAGCAATTTAAGGTGTCAATATGGCTTTTATCGGCCTTCGCTTAAAGATGCTCACTGACTGCTTTCCACTTGTGACAAATGTCAACGAATGTGAACATCTCAGAAAGGACGGCCACCCATGCATCCCATTTTGGAGGTAGAATTGTTTGATTTATGGGGATAGGATTCATGGGACCATTTCCTCGCATCATACAAAGAACTTGTACATCTTGTCGCGTAGACTATGCGTCTCGGGCTGGTAGAAGCGACTTACACGCACCAATGATGCCAAGGTCAGGGGCTCAATTCCCAAGCAGCAATATATTCTCACGTTTTGGAACTCCTCGAGCCTTGATCACAGATAATGGTACCCATTTATGCAATAAGGTAATTGATAAGGTTTTGCAAAAGTATGGGGTACGTCATCGTACATCACTTGCATACCACCCACAGTCAAACAGACAGAGGTATCAAATCGAGAAATCAAATACATTCTCGAGAAGACAGTTAACGGCTCCAAGAAGGATTGGTCTAAAAAGATGGACGATGCACTGCACTGCATGCCATTTAAAACTCCTCAGGTATGTCACCGTAATCGCATGGTAAAGCCGGTCATCTTCCGTGTTGAATCGCATCGCCTATCGGGCCACCGGATAAAACATGGATAGTACATCGGGTCAAGCAGAAACGATCGCTCCAACTCAATGAACTGATGAATTCGTAAACGGCTTATGAAAACGCCCGCATTTATAAGGAAAAGACTTAAAGCCCGCACGACAAACACATCACCGTAAAGGAGTTCACAACCAACAAATAGTTCTTCTTATCTCTCAATTCCCGCCTAAAGCTTTTTCCAGTGGAAATTAAAGCCCTTGATGGTCCCGCCTTTCTACAAGAATTCAAGGTCTCACACCTGCAAGGTGGTTACACATCCCCGGTAGAAAGGCACATTTATTGGGCCACCACCCAACGACAGTCAGATATGAAGGCGAAGCCTGTGAGACAAAGGTAAAACACTCTTTTGACAAAGTGTTATATTACATGTAGCCGTGACATCATATGAGCTCAGGTTCCGAGCATCTTATACCCGGTCGGCCGAAAGAACTACATTAAACATACATTTCGAGGCAACCCATACTTTAAACTTTTCTTTTTTCTTAGTTCCACTTCTATTGTTTATTTTCAGCAATATGTATTTCTACTTTCTCCGTAATCAGGTTTCTACTTGTTTGTTTAATTTCGTAACCCGCGAATGCAAATTTAGTGGGAAGATTCGCTCAAGAGGTGCATTACAAGTCCATAAAGTCACAAGTACGAGCTGAGAGGGGTTTTCCCCGAACAAGAGATCACGTGCCTAAATTTATCACCGATTCATAGATCCTCCCGCCACGTCGCGACGTGGTTTCTACGCCGCGCGACACAATCAATTGTCGCCGTTAATGCCGCGACGCGGACCTCCCATCGCCGCGACGACAAATTCAGTATCTTCTATCACGCCGCTGACGCTGGATTTTTACCGCAACGCCATTTTCTATGTTCTCCGCCACGTCGCGACGCGGATTTCACGCCGCGACGCCATTTTTACATAAACTCGCCACGCCGGATGTGGATTCCAACGCCGCGACAACGCGGATTAAATCCATTCTTTCAAATACGCCGCGACGCTGTTCAATCGCCGCTGACGTCGCTTGGGCTGAAGGTTTTCGTCACGCCGCGACGCGGACTCCGCGACGTCGCGAAAAGGTCGCTCGGTTTAAGGCCAAAAATTGTTCATTTTCGCCTCAATCTTTGGGTATCACCTCTCCACCCGAAACCCCTAGCACCCTCGCCGCACCATCCGGCGGCCATACCTTGCCTGAGCTCCCTTTCGCCTCGCCTGAGACTCTCCACCTTCACCGACCACCAGCGTACCTCTTTAAGTCACCCTCTTCAGCCTGTTCAGGTCATAGTGGCATTACCACCACTCCGTGTACGACTCTAGCTCGTACAAAGAGTCTATGGTTCCATTGTTTTTTTTTTTTTTTTTTTTTTTTTTTTTTTTGTAGTCTGCAGGTCTCTGTAGGTACTCATTTCGGTCATCTAGGTTACCTTGTGGTCTCGAGTCCCATTTAGATTTTGAGTCAGTCAGTAGTTATTTAGTTCGACTTTTTTTTTTGTAATGCACATTAGGTGTTCAAGCTTTGTTCAGGTCAAGAGGATCTTTAGGTTAGTTTCCTTTGCCTACACCCCACGCCGATGTCCGCAAGAGGCAAAAATTGCCCTGGCTGCGAAGCCCGACCGCGAGGACCCGACCCACTATCGATGCCCTCGCGGCCAGGGGCCATAGTGTCGCCATAATCTGGCTTGGGCACCATCACTCATCACAGAAGAGGTCGCACGGCGATTTCACTACCATGCGGTGACGTGGCTCTGCGCACTCATCCAAAGAAATGATGGCATGCGAACGATTTATCACGCGAGTGAGTGTCATATTTATTTACTTGGCGACTCGCGGTTCATCAATAGTTATTGGCAACATTAGAAGATCGGAGTCACTGACGACTTCAGAACTGATCTATTCGAGATTATATCGCGATCATCAATGCGTCTGGTGAGCGGAAAATCAATAAAGTATGGTTGCGGTCGGTTCAATCGATTGACATCCGGCGAATCGTATAATCACTTCACGTCGCCTCATTCCGACGACCGAACGCGGTGTGAAGTGATCGCCTCAAATGTCACTAACTATGCCATCTTACGTGCAGGCTACCCTTCTCGGCTGTCAAGTGTGTTATCGAGGATGCCATCCTCCATAACTGGATGCAAAGATGAACCCGGGACAATTTTCCCGATCTTTGGCTTCTCAGGCAACGTCGGTGCCCTCGACGCACACCGACACTTGACTTCACCCAATCAAAGCCATAGTCACTGCCGACACACTGGTGTCCGCAAGCCGAGGTGGCCTACGATTCGGTCATGAGCCCTGACGAGGATCAGCCGCGAGCATCGGCCCGTTGGATCCCGGGCGATCCTCAGGAGACATCACGTCCCCGTCCCGTACACTTCCACCACTCAATCTCTTGAAGAAATTACAAAGGGGCAGCCCCTCCAAACCCTTCCCTGCACTCTGAGGACCCTGGGCTTTCCTCATCGAGCGCTTGACGCATTCCGGGATGAGACCCAGGAGCACCGTCTTCGTCACACAGACACGGAGGCCCTCCGTGCGCATACATGCTGCACGCAGATCGGGCCAACCAGCCACCATTTTCAAGAACAAAGACATAGCCCCGTGTGCTCAGATCACCCAAATTGGCTTTCATCAGCCTCCACCACCACCACCGCAGTGATCACCAGGAGTCCCTTCACCTCACTATTTATTTCACTGCAATCGCTATTTTATTTAAAGTGGGTGCGATCGTGTTTTATTTTGTTTAGTTATATTTTGTTTTTATAGTGCTTTATTTTGTTCAGTTATAGTTGTGTTTCTATTTAGTTCATGTCTAGTCCAGCCTTTATCTCGAGCCATGTGTAGCCTGCTTCATGCTGGTGTTAGTCAATCTTTATATGTGTATTAATTGCGTACTGCGGTGCTATGTTAAAATCGAGGATCACTTGGATCGACCACGATTAACATGAATGTTCAAATGCATACAATGTTTTGATGCTCTAGAATTAGCCAATAGATGGAAAGGGTTAGTGGAACTAATCCTCAGTAGTCAAGACACCCGCTCAAGAACCCTATCACAAATTACACACTAATGACCTTCGTAGCATGCATAAAGGCCAGAATTCAACCAATAGTTCACTAACCTCGGAGACTAACCATTTAAGTGATGGTTACCTAATAAAAGAGGATTGCCATCGAGCCCCAAACAAAAGAGAAAATACAAAACAATAGAAAGTAAAAGAAAAGACAAATGACAAAAATAGGTATCTCGTGATAAGAATAAGCTTAGATCATCCAATCTAATCCCGTACGCCTCAAGGGCCCGCTAAAGCCTAATGCCCCGAGCCAACGGGCCGGAGTCATCGATTTCACCGCCGCTACATGTGTGGGCCGTAAGATGGATCATTCACGCAAACCTAGCCCCGAGTTTGGTTGAGTGTTCTGGTGAAGCTCAAGGGGAATTTAATGCCCTGCGCTCCTTAACCAATCGGGCGGAGTCACCAATGGATCCCCGCTATAGAACACTCCTGGGCCAAAACTGCACTAGGTTTTCTTACATTTATTTTAAGTACGTAGGAAGTTTTTAGGTATTTGGTCGTAAATAAATCGGGGCGCGTCTTATCCTTTTCTAGTTAGCTTCTTCCAAATAGGTGAGTTTGTTTAAGTTCGGGGGGTGCCTAACCTAGACATACTAGAGGTCATTCACAGGCACATAGGGGCTTTGGGAAAGTATTGAGCACCATGGATTTGATGTCTAGTCACTTCTACCTATTTCAACTGAGTTTCTCTTCAAAGTCGAACACTTCTGTATGCAAGCAGTTGGTGAGCTCTGGCCCAATCGATCCTACTTTTCAGCATGTGCAACAATAAATTTTAGTGTTAGTTGTTAGTGTGCCTGATATGTGTCCTGGTCTAGAGTTCATTCTTGCTTAGACAAGCAAGAAACTAAGTGGGTGTGGATGAGTGCCCAAAACACTCATTATACTGCCGATCTTTCATTTTTTACATTTATTCTATAGTACTTCATAGTTTCGCGCCGTGCTCGACGGTGTCTTATTTGGTTACGTGTACAATCGAGCAAAAAGAGCAAATTTGAAGCATTTTTCGGAGCAATGGGGACCAAGGCAAGAAAGTGGCTGCCACTGCCGCGAACGCCTTCACTTCGCGACGCCCCCACGCCGCGACGCCCAACGCGCCACGACGGCCGGGTCAATAATGCGTGTCAACGCGGAAAACGTGCCGCGACGCCTCAACGCCGCTAAGTCTCAACGCCGCGACGCTGCAACGCCGAGACGCCGCACGATCCGGGTCATCATTAAAAGCAAAATAAGGCTCAAAATCTGGGAGATCGAGGCGTACGAACAAAGGCACCGAATTTAGCAGAGGACACAGACTTCGAGAAGTGCCCGATTTGTACTGGCTTATTTTCTGATATTAGAATTATGTTTTTGACATCAACATTCTCGATCTTTTCACTCGCATGTTCTAGATTTATTTCAGGTTATATTGAACCCTGTCATATGTCGATGGATTAAAGTTTGATCTTTTTATATTATTCAGCTTGTTTATCAATTCATATATCCGCTTCTATTTCAGAGTTCAATTATATGATAATGCCTGGCCAACATTAGCATAATTACACTAGAGATCCGAGATTCGAGAGATGAGGTTTCCAGTGGATTCGTAGCAACCTTCGCCTGAATCGTAAATAGAGAGATATTCTGATCCTCGAAGGTGGCATTCTGGGGTTAGAATCGCTACATCTCGAATACGTAATTGAGATAGAGATATACTCAAATCTATTCACTAGATAGGCGGATATACCGAGATATCTCGTAAGTAAGATCACCGCTATCGACAAATTGTAAATACATTGAATAATACATTTAAGAAATAATCCATTAAAATGATGGGAGATAGAACTCAGCCTTCAATACCACAATTCATTAGAATTCAAACTCTCACTGACTTTCATACATATCTATCTTCTTTCCTAAAAATCATCTTTTCGTGATATTATCTAAAAGCAAAGCCGAACCTTTGTAGTCAATACACCTCGTCTCGTGGATCGATATCTCGCACACGAGTACACTATATTACTGGGGCGACGCTGGGTACCCTGGCGCACAGGCATTTTATACACGCCGCTGCCCGTCAATTGCTCTCGACGCATGACCGCAAGCACGACAAGCGCGACCTCAAGCACGACACATGCAACCACGTGCAGAACATGCGCAACCGTGCGCATGACACGCACGTCTATATGCAAAGCACGCGCGACAGCGTGCATAGCTTACGCACAGCTGTTCACGCGACAGACTCGACATAGTGCATTGTGTTGTACACTATTTGAGTTATTGTTCATGGGTACTGTTCACGAACACTATTCATAGGCACTGTTAAAAAAATAAATAAATAAATAAAAAGGACCCTCGAGAATTAGGGCGTCACAATTGTACTATTTTTCCTTCATTAGGTTTTATCCCATTGGATTTTACTAGCAAGATTTTAATGAGGAATATTCTGTATGACTATTATTCAAGGGGAAATGTTGTAAATGGTGCAGTGAATGACCATCACATTTAAGGAAGTTGAAACCTTTGATTGAAAGGTTCATGAACTTCCATTTACTCATCTTAAAGATTAGTAATGGAAGCCTTCTAAAAATAGCCTACAAAAGGCCCTCCTCACCTTTTGTGATATCATCCCAGATAAAAGTATCTCCCATTCTCGTTATCCCACTCCGTCTCTCTCTCTCTATCTCTCTATCTCTTTCACTTCCCAATCCTCTCTCTCATTTCTTCTCTCTTTAGGTATATACATCAAAGAGAATATTATAATCCTCTTTAGCTTTACGTTTTATATATAATATATTTCATATATATATATATATATATATATATATATATATATATATACACAAATCCGTAATCTAAACCCTTTCAAGTGTGATATATATATATATATATATATATATATATATATATATATATATATATACAAATCATAATCTAAACTACAAATGTGAAGGGATGCCTTTGCTCAAGCACATATAGTATTTTTTATATACTATTTTTTTTGGTTGTATATATGAAATTATATTCATGTTTATAGACTATTGGGAGAGAGGTAAATGGAAAATTCTTGGATTGGATAGTGGGTTCTGCATGTCTATTTTAAAGAATACAAACCATTTGTTAAAGAAAAATTAAAAGCTTAAGGAAGAGAACAAGTCTCAAATAGATGATATTGAAAAGCTAAAAACTTAAGATGACGTGTTGAATTATATTGGTCATGAGATGGTAGTCTTTTATAGTTATTCCTTAATGTTATAATTTTAATATGATTTATGAGCCAATACTATGTATTTTAATCATTCAGAAAATGTCAAAGAAAATGTCCCAAGCTATACCACAACCCAAAGGCCTATAAAACATAAGACTCCATCGCACTAATCTCATTTGGTATGATGTCATTTTTAGAATTTATGGTATATCGATAACAGATTTACTACTTAATTTAAACCAATAGCTTTTATTTTCCAATACATGTAGAATACAAATATTGGATGTCATTGTAAGTTATATGGATTTCCGCATCGTAGTATATTTTTTGGTGGTGTGATTGTCGTTGATCCCTTGACCACTATCCACAATTCTATCTTAGGAGCAAGCGCGTAACTATAAGATGGTTTTAATGCAAATCATAGAAAGTACTGCAATATTGTTCAATTCGGATGGCCATCATGAGACAATTAGAGAAATTGGGATAAGTGTATTTGTTGTATGACCTAGACCATTTTTAGAGATTGTTTAAATATTCTTTTTTTATGAGGTAAATTACTCTTATTTTATATTTTAATTCCTATTCAATTTAGAAAAAAAATTCAATATAGAATTGGCTATTGGCTTTAATTGCAATCTTTATCATAAGCCTCATAAATATATATTTGTTTAATTTTATTTATGATTTTTTGATAGAATAATTTTATTCATTTACACTAATGGAAAAATGCTAAGGAGATAGAAGATCCATAAAGGAATAAATGAACCCGTCTAAATTTGGGTTCTGAAACCGTATAGATTAAAATGAACATTTTGTGGTGAAAATGATAATTATTGTATTTTATTAAATTTTAAAGATGTTACTTCCATCGAAGATTCTTGCATTTTCAATTAGTTAAGTCTCATTCAAGTCACTTGAAAGTGTTACATATTAATTTATATGGAAGTGTTTTTATTAGTTTTTAGATATATTAATTGAATGATTAATGAATAGAACTTCTTTATTCTTGATTTATTCAACGTAGTATGATGATAAAAACGACGATTAGGTTCTATTGTGTAGTCATTCAATAATAAATTTTTTATTATTCATATTTCCTAACAAACTTAATTATTTAGTAATAGCAACGACTTAGTTCTGCTGCTAAGTCAATCATTAAAAAGATTTTATAATTTGTTGGTAAGAGCAACAAATTGAATCCATTGGATACTATCACTTAATACTTTTTATTAGCGACAAAAATTGTCCATGACTCTCGTGGACACACCTTTCTCTACTACCAAGCATCAAAAGTATCCGTCGATAAATGTTTATCTTGGTGGCGTTTGTCCATCGAAAAAGTCAATTTTCTTGTAGTGATGAGATTTCTCTATCCCAAATTAAATCAATATTACTCGGTAACAATGAACACCCAACGATTCTAGATTCTTGACTAATCAGCTCGATGGAGGTCTGAAGAGATGCTCATATCAGCTCAGCTCTGCTTACCTATCAATATCTCCTACTTATCTTGGACAAATCAACATTATCACAATCTTATCTCCATTATTTTCAAAATTATATCTTTTTTATCTCAACTTCAGAGGAGGTTTAATTGGAGAGGCGTGAGACAATGGTGTCCTAACTAATGACGACTCTTTTGGCTTCAGAAAGTCATAACACAATGGTGTTATGGGTAATAACACCTAATCACTAGTGTCGAACATCTCTTATGATACCGCATGTGACACTTCCTGAAAATCATGCTCTAGTAATGAATCTGAACTTTGTGACATTGATTTTGCCTAAAGGAACGCCAACACAACTATCCTAACACTTGATTTTGGGGTAAGGGTTTCATGCATATTGAAATTATGAGGGTTAATTCAATCATATTTAAATATCCTGCTTTTGTAATGAATGCTATAACTATTAGCTCGAACATGATGATAAGTGGCTAAGAAACCATAGAAGTGGGAAGGAAAAATATATATATATATATAGTATTAGATAATAATGTCAATATGGTAAATATACAACAATGACCCTCATTCTAACTTTCTCTTCATTATTCATATACTCTCTTCCTGTGCCAAATCCATATGGGTGTGGTGTAGATTAATACTCAAAATGTTTTGTGTGGAAGTCTTCTACTTAAAATACATTTTTAAGAGAATAACTTATAAAATATTTCTTTAGAAAACATTACAAATGATTCCCTAGTGTGTGTGTGTATATATATATATATATATATATATATATATATATATATATATATATATATATAGAGTATATATATATATATATATATATATATATATAATGTTTTCTAAATTTTACTAAATACCATATATTTTTAAAGAAACACTTTTAAAGCTAGAAACATTCCTAAAAATCATTGCCAAAGTTCTTAGTTTATGAATTTTCTATACTCATCTCATTTTTTAAATTAAAAAAGCTAAATTATTTGTAAAATATTTTAGTGTATTCAAATAAATATAACTTATAAATAAAGCATGGATTTGCTTAAATATTTTTATTTATTTTAATGAGAAATAAAAATTTTATTTTCATTTTCATTTTTTTTTTATATATTAATAGAACGTGATGGAACAAATCCAAATATATTCAACCTGACCAAATCTAACTCTGTCTCTAACTTGTTAGATTCCTTCTAAACTTGTCCCAATAATAACAACGCACCCGGAAGTAGCTAGGATCCCAAAAACAACCCATCCATCATCGTTAGTGCTTCATTGGATAGATAGAGAATTGGACCTACATTAATGTAAATGTAAAAAAAAAAAAAGAATAGTCAATCTTTCAAGTATTCAATTAGAGATCCAACAATATAATTTTGTAAAGAACATGACCTCTAAACTAAGCATTTTAAAAGTCTTTAACACAGCCTCAAAGTAGGCAGTTCACAGTATTTTAATCATGTGCAATATAGAACTTCTTCCACCTCTGTCTCCCACTCTGAAATATCACAACTTGGATTTGTAACATGTTATGGATGCGCACACTGTTCAGCCCTGTTTTCTACATCACACCACAAGCAGCTATTTTGCACAAAATAAAAATAAAATAAACTAAAACTATAAAGATTCCTTTTGATACAGCCTGACACCATATTCCAGGTACATATGAAAAACAAAATCTTTTTTTTTTTCATTTCTTGTATGTTTCAACTCATAAAATAAAAATGCTAGATTAATTTATCGTAATTAAAAATTTTAAATAATACTTGAAATTTTGAAATAAGGAGAATTGACTTTTACATGCCCAATGCTGTATCCCTTTCTATGAGCAGAAGTTTGACTGAGAATGCATTTATATACTCAAAGAGACAGGGTTCAAAAGAGGTTAACCCACCTTTAACTTGCGTAGTCATATTTTATTATGCCATACAACCCATCTCACATATCAATATTATTCAACATAAATAATTTAGTTCGAAATAATTGTGGATTAAGTTTTCGCAATAATATTATCATTATTATTATTATTATTATTACGTTACCTTTCACATCCTATTACATCCTATAATTTTTTTAAAACCATTTTCTTTAACTTCAAAATTTCAAGAATCATTTTCCTTAATTTCTAAAAAATTTATTTTCCCTTAATTTCAAAATGTCAAAATTTATTTATAAAAAAATCAAAACTTCATTCCTAAAAAAATTCAAAATTTATTTTTTTTATATTTCAAACAAATTTTAGAATTCAAGACTTCAAACTTGGCTTTCCTTAAATTTCCCAATTTTTTTTCGAAGTCTAAAATTTAAATTTCTTTTTTCAAGATTTCCCTTTTAACCTTTTTTTTTAAATTACAAAAGCACAATTAATTCCAATAAAATGGAACCTTGTAGATTTAACTTCTATGCTAAATAAATGGGTTTTAGTGGGGGTTCAATATCTCATGTGTCATTTTAATATTATGATTTGACGCTTGATTTATGACTCGATTTTCTAATTTAATTATAAATGTTTTTACATTTGTTATCGCATTAATATTGTCTTCTATTGATAACGCTTTCGATTCATCGTCAAGATACATACTCTTTCCTCATTTGACTTTGCTTATTTATTTATTTATATGTATTGTCATTGTTGTTTCTTATTGGTATTCATTGCTCGATTACTCAATTGTATTCGTCTTAACTTGATTATTAGATACCCAACCAAGTCAAGGAGTCATACTTTTTCATAGACTCAATTTTCACAGACATGCTTTTCCAAAATCAAGGAGTTATTTTCTTAGAGTTTAGTTTATTATTTTGTATCCCTTTTAAAAATAAAAATAAAATAAATGATGACTCCAAACCCTTTTTAAATTGGTTTTTAAAATTTACGAAACGAGTCTCGTTTTTTAATAGGAAACGTATCATAGCCAAAATGCGGTGAACACCCCACCTTTAGCATCTCTATTCTTATTTTATTATGTGATACAACCCATCTCACACGTTAATATTATTCAACATAAATAATTTAGTTGATAATATTCATGGAATAGATAGATGTTTACTCATATTAATATTATTCAACATAAATAATTTAATTGAAGATATTTATGGAAAAGATAGATTTTTAAAGATATAAAAAAAATTATAATTTCAATATATAGCACCACGAGATGAGCAAGATATTCCTAATTTTATATATGTTGGAGTTGGGTTTGATTATCACAACTTAAAACGAGGAAATTGATTAATAAGAAAAGCAATGAAGATTCTTAGGCATCACAGAAGGTAACTTGAACAAAACTTTTTTTTTTTTTTCACCAATATACATACTGCAAAATAGATCAATATACCTAACAAAAATAGTATTTTATACTTAAAAATCGATTTACCATTAAATAATGCATACAAAACCCCTTTTGAGCAAAAATCTAGAGTCTATTTGGTTACAGTTTTCAAAAACTCTTTTTTTGTTCTTAAAAATAAAGAAAACACAAAGAACACGTTTTGTTTTCATTTTTTATTTTGATAAACATGGAGAACACACAAAACACTAAATTCAAATAATAATAAGAAAATTTAGAGAACGCTATTTTGGTGTTTTCTGTGTTTTTAAAAATTGTTCTCATGAACAATTTTCAAAAACACTAACGAAAGAGGACCCTTATAGTTTTTAAAATATGATCATTTCAACATTATTTTCAAATTTACAACAAAACCATGCTTCTTGTCGTAGAAAATGAATTAAGCTTCAAACAACAGTGTTAGAAGGCAAATGCATGCGGCAACAGCCTGTGTAGATCATACATAATAAGCTAAACATAGCTCAATGTTGGGCAGAAGTTTGTGCATTGTGATAAAGGCTTGTTCATGGAAAGGCATATCTCCAAATTGAGAAGAACATGGATTAAGCTGTTGGACCCCATTAGAAATTTTCAAATTGGTGGTCAAAAAAAAAATTGAAATGATGGACAAAGACATTCATGAACAGAAGAATGATACAAGCTAGACAAAGAACATATCCTCTCCTTTTTGAGATTCAATGTATCCATCAATGCATAATTCTTATTATAATCATATTTTATTTATCCTAAGATGGAATGATAAAAGCTAAGTTTCCCCACATTTTTTTTTGTATTTTAAACTACTAATACAATACTTCACGTTGTCACATGCATCAACTTACTGCAAATTAATCATTCACTTAGATCCCATCAACAAAGCCAAATGCAATTATTACAGAAGCTCCTAGAAAGAAGCAAATGAATGAATGAATGAAACAATTTTCTTATAATACATGCAGTTGGCTTTGATTTGAGTTTGTCTGGTGACCCACAAAAAAAAAAAAGTTGATCAAATGTCATAAGACAAGAGTCATTATTAGTAGGAGAAGATGCTCAAGTATTTAAATGTTTTCTGTTAGAAAGAGGTTAGAATAAGTCCAAAGTGGTTCATAGAATCTGATACTCCAACTTGGTTATGTAGTTAATCTTTATAATCTCCCCTTTTTGTTTTATGCATAAAGCCACATAAAAACACAAAGAAATTTCAATAATAAGATAGAGTAGGACAAACCCATTTCTCTAATCAGAAGGTTATTAAAGAAAAAATCCAAATCATTTTGTATGATTTGGATATTAATTGTATATTTGTAGAGATTAATACGTAGTAAATACTGAAGCCAATGTGGAGGAAATTTCTACTTCTGCCTTCGGCATTTGAACCGAAAGTAAAAGCAGGTAAGATTGGGATGGTACTTGGTTTAGGTCTGGAAATAGCACGCGCTGTTGTTCTTTCTTTCTTTTGTTTTTTTGTTTTTTTTCTTTTTGATAAATTTAGAAAATGTTATCATAGTAAGATAAGAATTAACTTCATATATATATATATATGAAAATGAAAATTAGTATGATGCATAGTTGGTTTTTTTTTAATTGTTATGATTATTTTTTATTATTATCATGAATGTCTGGTTCAATTTATACGCATCTCGGGTAATCCCATGAGACTCTAAAGGTGTTGAGAATGTGAGTGAACCATGGAATATTAAGGGTGGCTTTGCCAATCCACTGTAATTGTTAACAACATTTGGGTGGCAATGTCAATCCACAAGAAATCAAATGAACACTTGGGTGGCAATGTCAATCCTCGAAATTATAATCAGTTGGGTGGTTGTGCCAATTCACATAAATGTAAATAAGCAGTTTGGGAGGCTGGACCTATCCACATAATAAAAGCAGCATATGGATGGCTATGCCAACCTTCGGGAAATGAAAGTGTAGATGGATGGCTAAACCAATCTGTAGATAATAAGATAGTAAGATAATAATGACGCCCGATATAACATGGTAAAACCCTTAGAATGAGAGAAACTTCTATGAGGCAAATCCTAGAAAATAATCCACTATGAGATCAAACTGACACAAGATGTCACACAACCAGGATATGCTCACAATCCTCTCAATACTCTCTTTGTGGAGTACTATGTTTTTTGCCATTCTCCTCAGTGCTTGATAACACCTATCCTTTCAACTCTATGTGATTGAAATAATGATCTCTGAAACTCTTTCTAATCTACTAGAATTACTTTGATTATGTTCCTCGAAGCCAATGGTTGAAATGGAAACCAATTTCATTGGCTGGAACAAAGGCTAATTCTCATTCATACAAAGGAGTTCGACAACGTGGTGTCAAGGTGGAGAAAATTTCTCCTCATGAAATAGTTGTTGTTACAGCAGCATTTATGGGGCTGGACCCCACAAATCTCCCCCTCTAGACCCATGCAACAAACAAATGAAGGTGGAAGTCTTCACCATTTAGGTAAGAGCTCATTCCTCGTTCTGATACATCGTGTCGCTTTTTGCGGATGACCTTCGCTGCAATATATCGCAGTATTCTCGCCGCAGGGATCTTTCTTATTTGGAACAGTTGTTCTTTAAAGGCCTTCATGATCCAATGATATCTCACATCTATGTGTTTCGTCCTTGCATGATACATAGTGTTCTTGCTTAAGTCTATCGCACTTTGACTATCGCAATGTACTATATAGTCTCTTTGTTTTAAATCCAATTCTTGAAGAAACCGCTTCATCCATAGCATCTCTTTTCCAGCTTTAGTAGCTACAATATATTTTGCTTCTATAGTAGATAGTGAAACACACTTTTGTAACTTTGATTTCCATGATATACGCTACAAGAATTTGACAGTTTACCTACTGATACAATTTTATAGGTAAAAATAAGGGTTTATCGACAAATTACCTACCAAATTGGCAAGAATTAATTTTCAATAGTTTACCTAGCTATAGATTACCTACTAATATTTACCTATAAAACTATTCAATCGGTAAATACGGTGCCAATTTTTTATGGGAGATATTAGTGACAACTTGCCTACAATTTATCAACTACTATTTACCTACAAAACTATCTAGTTCGTAAATACAACAACAATTTTTTGCGAAAGATATTAGCGACAACAAACCTACAAAACTATTCAGTATGTAAAAATATTTATTCTTACTTATCATTGATTTACCTATTGTTGTAGTTTGTATGTAAATAGGCATATTAATTTTATATATATATATATATATAGAGTATATATATATATATATATATATATATATATATATATATATATATATATATATATATAGGTTAATATATAAATGAGGTTCACTTTTTTCTATTTTTCTATTTTGGCTTCTCAACTTTATTTTTGTTTAATCAAAGTTTAAACACATGATTGAAAAAAATAAAATTGGATATCAAAATAGAAAAAATAAAAAAGTCTAGTTTCTTGATTGAACAAAAATAAAATTGAGAAGCCAAAATAAAAAAAAGTTTAGGCACTTAATTGAACAAAAATAAAATTGAGACACCAAAATAGAAAAAAATAAAAAGTTAAGACAAAATTTATGTAATTAACCCCTATAAATATATATAAATCAATCATAACATTTTTTTTAAAATAATTCATGATACTTCATCTTCAAAACTACTTTACGTTTTGAGGATGAAGAAAGCCTAAACTTAAAACATCCTCAAAACCTCCCAATCTCTCCTTCTACCCTGATTTTCCCCTCTACTCCCTCTCAATTACCCTTCTTTTTCCTTTCAAGTCTTTTCCCTTTCCATTCTTCCACCTCAATTTCTACTAATTTCCAAACCCTAATTCTTGATTCACTCCCCTCGTCGTTTTCTTTGTTGTTTCGATTGTTACAGAGGAGTGACTGCTCATTTGAGCTCAATTTCTCTACGGACCCTTCGAATCTAGGAGGTGAAGTTTTGAGCCTGAGTCTTCTTGCCCTTTCGGGTTTTGGAGTTTTAGGTATTTGGCTTTCTGGTTGTGTTTGTTTCGATTCTTGGGTCTGGTTCTAGTTTTTTTTTTTTTTTGCTGAATTTTGATCCTTGATTGCTGAGTTTAGTAAAGTTCTGGTTATTGGATTTTTCTATGGTAGCTTCACTGACTTAGGGGATCGAAATAGTTGTAAGAGCAATTGAGAGTGGGTTTTTAGTAGTTATGTATCTTCATATGATATTTGTTTTATAGTGAGTGTAAAATAAGTAAAACTTGATTCTCTTTGCTAGGCTAGTGGCTGTAGTTTCACAAAGAATGTTGTACTTTCTAGCTCTGAAATGATTATTTGCGTGGGGATTTTCGAATTTGAGAAGCAAAGGAACAACAAGAACAAGTTAGGTGGATTCTCTATGTCTAGTATGTTGTTTTAGGTATCATCTTGCTTTTGTTTGATCTTTTCTTTCATCTCCCACATATGCATGGTTGAAAGTTTTTTAATTAATTTGACCGGTGTGCATACATCAGAGGTGGATCGGTATGCTTCTAATGTTTGTTCTTTCTTTCTTTTCTTTTGGGTTCTGGTCATCTGGCGGAGATTCTTGGTGATCCTAGAGAATGTATAAAGTCGATACCATTTACATAGTAGAGCTTTAGGCAGCCACATGTTGCATTTAAGTTAGAATTTTAGTTGATGGAGTATGTTATAATGTTGGGTGTTACTGCAACATGTTGGTTTAGTGGATAACTTTTCCATTTCAAACCCTTGAAAATTTGCTTCATTTTTTTCATCTCCATGATCTTCGAGCTTTTATTTTATTTTATTAGAATTTTTGTGTTTAATCAAAAGATGCTCTTGAAGCATCCCATCGTTAGGGTGTGACTGACTTAAATCTCTAATGGTGGGAGTTGGAAAGACAGGAAAATTAAGATGGAATTTTAGGAATTGGGCATGAATGATTGGGTTTGAATATTATATTACAATTCTATAGCTATCCAATTTAAATTGATTGAATTTTGAGTTTCATATTGTAGCGTGCCGCCATACCATTAAATCAGAGGCCGGGCAGAACGGGAGTGGCCTAAACTCTTCTCCTTTAGTCATTTCGAATAATCGGATATAATTACTTTTCTAAACACATTTCAAATACTGATGAAAATATATATATACGTAAATACCATTTTTAATATAAAAGGGTCCAATCATTTGATCCACAAACTCTTTTCATTCGATGGCATTCATGCCCACTTGGTCCATTTCCCAATTTTATACAATGCAACATTATTAGCCGTTTTCAATAACCAAATATTTACAAAACAAAATCAGAGTTCAATTTTCATAATAGTGTTTGTACAAAATGAGTCGAATAATTTCATGTATGCATGTGACGGAGCTTTACTTATCCTCCATGTGACACATTGATGACTTTGATTCCTTTATGGTCTCGTCCGATACATGTTCTCGGTACTGCGATGATAAAAATAACGCGCTAAGCATTTTAATGCTTAGTGGTTCTATATATTTCTCTCTTCCATTTCAGTTTAATACAAATCATGCAATTTTTCCAAACAAGGCTTTTTAACCTTTTTGAATAATCAATGCAATACAATACATATATTCATTTCATATACATTCATTTAGAGTTTATTGATGTTCCAAATGTACACTTTCATATACAATAAATCATTCAAAACACAAATCATGCATTTCACGATTTTCTTATCATTTCAATCGCGTAAGCGAATTTAACCTATGCTTTCGATGCACGGGTATAACGGATCTGTTACGGTCCAGGCTATAGGCCGGTATAAAAACATTTTGTTTTATAACACAGTACGGTCTCGCTGGGCTACTAACATTTTGTTTTAGAACACTACCAATACTGTCCTGCTGGGCTACGGATCGGAGTGACACATCATTACGTTGGTTCGCAGTACTGCTAATTTGACCCTTATTGGTATATCAATCTATCCTCAACTAGAATTTAACGATTAACATTCTATTAAGGGGGTTCAAATCATTCATAGTAAAATACAATATAGTATGTACATTTATACAAACAAGTCATTTTCAATACTCATGCTATTTTTCATATGCAAATCATTTAACAATCAATTGCCTCAAATCAATTAAAACAAATCAATATGTTTTTTCTTATAAATAATTTTAGCAATTCAAATCATTTTTTAATCATTCAAAGTACTTTTCGAATTAAGAAAGTGGGAACAAACCAAAAAGATTGTCATCCTTCAATTCATGTCCTCGAAATTTCGACCTCAACTCGGGTTTTTCTCCTCGTTAGCCCCTAATCCATCACAAATGACAATCATATATTAGTTGGGTATTCTAAGGTTTCCATTTAGGTCTTATTTCTACCTGAATCCCTTCCGGTACATTGTTCCTTTCATTTTTCCTCATTTCCTCATCCTTAGACTTTCTTATCATTCTTTTTAGCCATCAATATGCCTCATTTGTGAATTTTAAAGTTGATAGGTCGAGAATTTGGATACCTATTCGGAGATTTGTTCTCTAAGTCTAGTTTGCCCAAAAATTTGAATTACCTCGATTCAAATGAGTGATAGTCAAGTTATAGCCTAAATACCAAAACTGCTCCAAACACCAAAGCGTATCGAAGCGAGAAGCGAATTGACCAAAACATAACATGCTGATGGTACTACGAGTTCAATGGGAATTACAAATTTGGATACACTTATTTTAGTAGATTTGTTTTCCTAGAAGTTTGTTTTACCTAGAAATTTGAATCACTCAATTCGGATGAGTAATGGCCAAGTTATAGCCTAAATACCGAAACTGCTCCAAACACCAAAACTGCATCAGGCGGGCAAAATTGGCCCGCAGGCCTCACTTTGATGAATTTGGGGTCAATGGAGATCAGGTGAATACACTTATTTTACTAATATTTGTTCTCCTAGAAGTCTAGTTTACCGAGAAATTTGAATCACTCAATTCGGATGAGTGATGGCTAAGTTATGACAAAAAAAAAAAAACATGGGTTTTGGGAAAATTTTGACAGCATCTCTTAAAAATGACATTTCCTTCCTCTGAAATTCTTTGTTTGAGGACCACAACCAATAAAACAACCAAAAACAACTTAGAGCAACCAATAAAAACACTTTTATTCAAATTTGTGGTTTTCCCTAACCCAAACACAAGAAAATAGGGGGTTAAGGTTTGGTTTACTTACCTCAAATCTCTTTCAATCTTCTTCTTTCTCTTTTTGATCACCTAAATCCTTGATCCTATGAAGGAAAATCACCAAGTTCCTCTGTTCTTCCTCAACCGTAGTGTGTCCTAGCTCTCCTCTCCCCTTTGCCTAAAATGTGGGTTATGGCGTTCAATAAAAATTGGTCTTGTTCGTCACAATGGCCAAGTGTTGGCTACACACTAATTTATCATTTCTTTTTTTTTTTTTCATTTTAAAGCTTCATTTCACTTTCGTTTCATCATTTATATTTTGGCACCCATTACCATTTGTGACCCTTAGGTCCTCATTTGACATTTTTACCAAATTTATTTGGGTCCTATAAAATTTCCAGGTTTTTATCATTTTTTCGTTTTTAGCCATTTAAACTCCAAAAAAATTTAATTTAATTTATTTTACACCCTTAACATGTTATAAAACTATTAGGGTATTTTCAAGGTATTACAACTCTCCCCTCCTTAAAAGAATTTCGTCCTTGAAATTACCTTTATTGAACAGTTGAGGTATTGTTGCTGTATAACTTCTTCGCTTTCCCCGTGGCTTCCTCGGTTGTGGTTTCTACAACACTTTTACCCGGTGAATTCCTTTTTACTCTTTAGCTACGAGCCAAGATCTCCCTTTGGCTCCCTTTCATCACGATCAAATCCGGTCTAAGTTCAATCGTCTCTAAATAGACTACATGCGATGGGTCTGACCTGTACCTCCTCAACATTGACACATGGAAAACATTATGAATATTTTCCAACTCTAGAGATAAAGCTAATTTGTACGCCACTGAACCCACTTTCTCTATCACCTCATATGGCTCAATGAATCTAGGGCTCAACTTGCCCTTTTTCCCAAATCTCATTGCCTTCTTCCAAGGCGATACTTTCAAAAACACTTTTTTTCCGATCTCATATCTAATATCCTTTCTTCTCATGTCAGTGTAGGATTTTTTGTCTATACGTGTGACGCACCTCAGTTCTGACCCAGGCCAGTTGTTGGAATCGACAATAAGAAAGCGTAGCGAGAAATAAAAATGTTAGCGGGCGCATCAAGATCAAGCGGTTTGATGAAACTAAGCAATGAATCAAATCCAGGACCTTACTATAGACCGGAGATCCTTTTCAACTAGTGCGGATTTGGCAGATCACACACTGCGTTGAAACCTGAGAAGCGAGAAGCGATCCGGCAGAGCGAGGCGATGCGATTGTGCAGCCCTCTAAAGGTATCCACACGAACGGCTAATGGATGAGATGGATGGGCTAGCATCTTATGATAGGTCTTTGTCCCACAAAACCAAAGACACCTTAGTGTCTTCCAAAAAGAATTCTCTCTAAAAAATGCCCACTTCAAAAGAACCACATTCTTTTAGATGATATTATATTTATATCAAGAAGCCTCCCAAACCCTTTTATTAAAGCAATTTAAACCAAATTCCATTAACTATTAATGGGCTTGGGCTCCAGGCAGGATTAATCATCAAATTGAAGAAGGCCTTTCTAACTTCCCATTATAGCTCGTTCTTATGTGTGACACTATGGGTTCGCTCCCGATGTTGGCGGGCACGTCGTATTCTAAGCCCACAAGTTATAATTGGTCTCTGGCAAGACATATAACTACCCAAAATCAAGTGAATTCGATGTTTCAACCTGTAGTATATTCAGTCATTTGTCTACGATGTCTCGGTTAAGCACAAAGCATGGATGAAGTCATCTTTATACAACAGCCGTTCTTGATTCCTCAAGTGGCGATTAAATAAATGATATTATTAACTCCTATCAATCTCCTCGAGCACGACATGCATTTCTCAGTCTTACTTATCAAGGGCCAATAGACATCTCACTTTCAGTTAAAGTGGGACAAATTCCTTCACTATCACTCACATTCCTTACATGATTTCTGCGTATGACATGCTTTGTGTTACCATCTGACAAGAGCGTCATTGAGCTCGTCGAGACACGAAGTTCCTCGTGAATCCATGGTGAATTCAGATCGAAGGACTCAAATACCACTCACGCAATGAGGTGTGATAACATAATCCATGTAGTATTTCTCATAGTAGTCAGTCGATAACATGAACTTAACATGCATTTATGTTACGAGTAACATCTTATGTTCATGACCCGACAAAATGTGGTCTTCTCTCATAAACATAATAGTCTTACTTCATTATTATTCCTGATAACGATCGATATGGACTATTTAGAATAGTGTTCTAATGCCTTAAGGTTTTTCTTATCAAAGTCACGTATTTGATGACATAAAGCGAACTGACTATTGAGGATCTTATTTTGTTGGTTAAACCACAATTTAATTAACAAGATAAAAATGATAATGCCTCATGTATATATGATTAGGTACCCACGATAGGTATCTTGGAATCAGCAATATTTATATCCTACTCACTGCGTAGTATTCTTTACTTGATATAGCGCTCCCAAGAGATTCGAACACAAGGATGGGTTTTCTTCGTACAAATGATTTGCAGTTATTCAAAAATGGTGAATTTCAATTTGGATTTTTAAGGTTTGACTAAAAACAGGGGAGTTGATGGTTTGTAGACTGAAAATAAAAGAAGAAAAAAATGTAAAATAGAACCCCTTTAGAACAATGGACCTTGGTTTAGATTTTAAGGCAACGACATGTCCTCGAGTATTTTTCCTCGCGTTGGGGAGGATGACATATAGTCATTTCGAACCGGATCTTCATTAGCTTTAAAAACTAAACCACATGATTTTCCCTTTGAAACATAGCATTTAAATGGGCATTAATGTCCTAACGATTGAAAACACATCTCAAAAACACTACTCTACGATAACTAGCGAGGCAGCTAAGCGGGCCTCGATGGATCTAGGTAAGAAAGTATCGTGAACAGCTTGCCAAATACACATTAAAGAGAGCATGCTTAAGAGATTTTAACCTAAGTGAGGAAGACGAGGAACATAAGCAACCATAAATCGTGCGTTAAACGGGAGACGTGAGTTACCTCCACACCCAATATGACCCTCCTCTTCCAGGAGGAAGAGGTCTAACCGAACATCCTTTGAGTTGTCATCCTCGAGAGTGTTTGTAGCCAGAGAAAAAATGGAAAAGAAGGAAGAAAATGAAAGAAAGGAGAAAGACGGAAGCGCCGCCGTCCTGTGTGCCGTGAGGTGAAGTGAGTTACGGCCTAGGCGGGGGCGATATATGCTCCGAGTCAGGGAAATTACAAAGAAACCAAGGCGGAAGTTATTACAAGGGTTAAAATAGAGGCTTAAAAATTGTAACAAAAAGTTGGCGTCAAAAGCGAGGAGCAATTCTTTGGAGGAACGATTAATAGCAGGGATGCCTGATAAGCGTGTAAAGCACTCTGCGGTGCTCCGATTTTTCTTCACATTTTGCTCTTCTTTCCTTTTGATCTTTAGTTGCAATGAGTTTATTTCGGTGTCGGTGCTTGGATGTTCGACAATTTTGGCATAATTAGCTCATGGCGCAAAATTTGCCATAAAATGCCATCGGTAAAATAGCAGGGACCTTAATATGCAAATCGAGTTAATTAAGAATGATTAGTACACAAAAAGCTTTTCAGAAACCTATAATAAATAGGGCTGAAATACGAACTTTTTTGGGCCTTAATCAACTCTCATTATATAATGACAATCATATGTACGCTGGGCTGGAAGCATGTCACTAACGAGAGCGGAACCGTCCGGGACACGGTCCTCTTTGAATCGATTCCATTTTCTTTTGTCGGTAAACACATTTCCAATGCTCATTTTATGAGATATTTATCTTTATGAAAATATATTTGTTTATACTAATTCAACTTAAAGGGGGCCTTCGATTTGTTTTTAACACATTTTCCATTAAATGTAACGTCTTTATTAGTAATAAAATTACTCAAGGCCTGTTAGCCCATGGACATGGTATTTTGACTATTTATGAAATTTATTATTATGAGTGATTTGCATGTTTATTATATAATGTCCTTGAATAATATTATTAATTATTCTAAATGTCCCTAATCGGTTATTGTTATGGGAATAACAATGAATTAAAGATAGTATAAAGTTTGATTGATATTCATGGGATGAATATGTGTATGAATACAAATCAAATTTATATCCTATTTGTTGAGAACAAATATTGGACAGACCCCGTCTTGAGATTAATACATGGATCAAAGTCATAAGTTAATCTCTAATAGTTGTGTCATTAAATCCTTTTGACACGAGATCATTGCTAGTTCTCAACACCAGAATATTGTGTTTTGATATAATCAAACATTGTCTTTAATCGGATGACTATAAGGTTATACTTGAACATAATAAAATTATGTAGTGAGATATGAGCGATTAAGATGGAATTTGTCCTCTTATTATAAGAGATATCTGCGGGTCCCCTCGACAATTGGGAGGCGAGAAATGCATGGTCGTACTCAAATGAATTGATGGAGATCATTGTCATTTGTTTAGTCGATTCTAATTGGGTTTCGGTAATCAAGATAGAGCGATATAAGGACTGTCCATACCTTATATTCTGTGGAGTATCATGAGACAAAAGGATTATGTCATTAGCTATATTAAGGTTGTCTCGGATCATGAGCTTTTCATTTAACTTGGGTAGTCATAATGTCTTGCTAGAGGCCACTTATGACTTGTAGAATCAAAATGTGATTTAGGCCTACTGCCAATGTTAATTGAACCTAGAGGGTCGTACATTAAGAACGAATAATAACGGTTGTGGTCTTTTACTCTAAGAACTACCAAAACAGAGAGAAAGAAAAGAAAAACCCTAATTTCATTTTGAAGGCAGGCGAACTAGCGTTCCATAAAGATCGTTCGGTATTTGTTCGGTGTGTGGATACTTGTAGAGGGTGGTAAACTTCGAAAGGTAGCACCTTTGAAGATCAGAATAAACCAAGGCGTAGACTTTGGAAACGACGAATACGATCTACAGGGTAGTTTAGTTTATCCTTTCCTTCGGTTTTTATGGCATGTGATCATGGTGGGTTAAGGGATAAAAATTTTTAAATTCCGCTGCATTTATGTTCCAATCATATTGGATATTCTGCCCGTAACCCAACAATTACATGCCTATTTGGTCCATTTACCACCTTTAAACATTACGACATTATAAGTCGTTCTCAATACCAAAATATTTACAAAACAAAATCAGAGTTTGTATAAAAAGTGTCAAATATATTTCATGAATGCATGGTCGAAGCTTTACTTCAACTCCGTGAGGCCTTAACGTTGACTCTGAATCGTTGCGGTCTTTTCATTCGTACTTGTTCACTCAATACCTACGCGATGATAAAACAACGCACTAAGCATTTTCATGCCTAGTGGTTCTATACATTTATCTCTTCATTTCAGTTTAAGTAAATCATGCATTTTTCTAAATCAATGCCTTTGTATAATTTTTTCAATGACCAATGCGGTACAATACATATATGTATATTTTCATTTCGTATACATTCAAATTACAATTCATTGGTCATTTCAATCATGCAGTTTCATATGCAATAAATCATTCTAACACAAATCATGCATTTCACAATTTTCTTTTCATTTTGCCCTTAAGGGAATTTAACATATGCTTTCAGTGCACAGGATAACGAATCACCGAAACGGTCCCGCTAGGCTGCAAGTCGGTATAAAAAAAAGTTTTATAACAGTGCGATCCGTTGAACGCTAACTGGTTATTAAAATCATTTAAGTGAACACTCTGGAGTATTGTCCCGCTGGGCTAAGGATCTGAGTGACACATTATTATGTTCGGCGTAGTACTGCTCATTTGACCCTTATTGGTATACCAATTTATCCTTAACTCGAATTTAATGGTTAACATTATATTAAAGGCGCTCAAATCATTCATAGCAATTTACTATAGTGTATATACATTTATATCCAAATATTTGGTTTCCAATACTCATGCAATTTTTCTAAACCATGCTTTTGATATACATTTATATCCAAATACTTGATTTTCAATACTCATGCAATTTTTCATGTGCAATTCATTTCACAATCAGTTGTATCAAATCAATCTAAAACAAATCAATACGCAATTTATCTCAATTCATTTCAATAAATCCACTTATTTCATAATCCTTCAAACATTTTAGAAATAGAGAGAGAGAAGTGGAGAACAAACAAATTCATTTATGGCTCAAATGGAGCACACATGCATATTCATAGAAAACCTTTTAGATTTAGTTTGTCGAAGCAAACCTGAAAACCCAAAACAAAGAAAGAGTGTGAAGAACAAACCCAAAAAGGTTGTGGCTCTTCGTTGAACGCTTCCTCAACCTAATCCATCATAAATATGTCACAATCAAAGAACAACCCAAGAAGAAAAAAAAAAATCAGTTGTGCATTCTAGAATTTTTAGTTAGGGTTGATGTCTACCCAATACACCTTCACTTGAAAATTTTTATGGGACACATGAGCCATTTTTTGCACATGCTTCCTTCAATAAAATGATATCTCTATGAGTTTATTTTCAGTAAGAATTGGAATCATTTCATTTGGATCACCCAAACTCAAGTTACGTCATTTTAATGCCAAACTGGTAGGTATGCCCAACTCACTCGGTTACCTACTGTTATTCTCGATTTCAGGGGTCTTAAATCCATAAATTGGTAATATTTCCTTCACTAATTTGAAGCTATGGTTATAAGGTTTCTTCTCCAATTGGAATCATCCAATGGGGATCACCAAAACTCAAGTTATTGCATTTTACATCGAGACTACTCTAATTTTCAAAACATAATCAGATTGTTCTTGCACATAGCTCCACTTTGACGGATTTCTAGGCACTTTGGGGTTACAAATTGCATACACTTAATTAAATTATTTTCCTAGAATTTTAGCTTACCCAAAATTTTGAATCACTCAATTTGGATTGGTGAAACTCAACTTACGACCAAAACACCACAACTACACCCAAAACAGAGCATACCCATCAGCTACCCAAAACTCACCTTTAAGCCCATATTCAGGAGCCTTAGAGCTACAATTTTCTCCTAGTACCTTCTATACATTTGTATCTCTATATCCTATGGTTCTTTACCAACTGGAATCACTCAATTTGGATTATTATAACTTAACTTATAGCTAAAACAAAATAGGGGTTTTGAAAAATGTTGATAGCAACTCCTTTGAAACTTCATCATTTCCTTTATACAAAAATTCATCAAAACCAATCCAAACCAATCAAAACAATGCAAAACAACCTAAAACGGAACTAAAATCATCCAAGAACACTTTACAATCCAAGAACACTTTACAATCCAAGAACACTTTACCTGAAACGGGTTTTCTCGAGCGAACCTGAGAAAATAGGGGTTTTAGTTGGGTTTCATGCCTTAATCTCTTAAAGCCTCTTCTTTCTTCTTCTTGAACCAAGCAGTCTCTACAAGATGTAGAAAACACCGAGATTGCCTTCTCCTTCTCCTCTCTACCTGAGTGTCTCTCTTCCTCCGCAATGCAGCTTGAGAAACCTCTTCATTTACAAGACCAATTTTTGTCTTTTCTCTTTACAAGATTAAGACCTTGTTTGGCCTTCACTTTCAATTAAGTTTTTTTTCCCATTTTTGCTATCTAGTCCTTCATTTCTCTTTCATTTACACTTCAACTTAACCCATTATTCCACTTTTCCATATTGACTTCTTTATTTATGACCTTTGGGTCCTGAATTGGTAAATTTCTAATTTACCCTTATTTCTTGAATTAATTTTTTTTAATCAATTTAAACGTCGGAAAAATACAATTTAATTTATTTTATACTCTAAACATGTTATCAAACTATTAGGGTATTTTTAGGGCATTACAATCTGTGGCCACTTTCAATCTTTCTCTAATCATTTTCACTTTTTCCTCGGTTTCTTGAATCAAATCGGGGCCAATTATCTTCTTCTCGCTTAACTCGATTCAACACAATGGTGTTCTGCATTTTCTTCCGTAGAGAGCCTCATAAGGCGTCATTCCAATACTTGACTGGAAGCTATTGTTGTACACAAATTCAACTAGAGGAATATGTCTATCCCAACTACCCTCATAGTCGATCACACATCTTCTCAACATATCTTCCAACACTTGGATCACTCTTTCCGATTGTCCAACCGTTTGCAAGTGGAACGCTATGCTGAAATTTAGTCAAGTGCCCAAAGCCTCTTGCAACTTTCCCCAAAATCTCGAGGTAAACCTCGGATCACTATCTGAAATGATTGATATTAAAATCTCATGTAACCGAACTATTTTCCTTATGTAAAGATGCATCCAGTTGTCAAGTGAATATTCAGGTTCTCGTTAATAAGTGAGGCGACTTTGTGTCGATGCTGCCACGACCCAAAGCTACAGTCATGCTTTCTTCGAGTCAACGCCCGACCACAAATCCGTGCCTGATTGGTCCCATTTCCGCTCAGTATTTTAATAAGTGCAATAATCGAAAGACGATGTTACGCCTTCACTTTTGGACACACCATACACTTGGTCACAATTTCCGATACATCTCTTTTCATTCCGGACCACCAGTATGAAGTCTTTAAATCCTTATACATTTTTGTGCTACTGGGATGCATAGAAAAAGATCCAATGTGTGCCTCTTTAAGTATGAATTTCTTCAATTCATCATCATTGGGTACACAAACCCGATCTCTATAGTACAAGAATCCATCCACTTTTGTTGTAAACTCAGTTTCTTTCCCCACTCTATTCTGATTTACAATTGCGTAATTTTCTCATCATTCTTTTGTGCCTCTAGCACTCGATTTAACAAATCCGGTTTTGCTATCAATTTTGCCACTATTGCACCGTCATCTGATAATGACAAATGAGTATTCAACGCTTGAAGCGTTTGTGCGACTCTCGGGCATACGGTAATACATTGGCCTTCAGGAGATGATGTCGATCACACAATCATAATCCTGGATCAATTTCATCCATCTACGTTTTCTCAAGTTAAGCTCTCTTTGCGAGGGCAAATACTTAAGACTTTTGTGATCGGTGTAAATGAAACACTTTTCTCCATAAAGATAGTGTCTCCATATTTTCAATGCGAACACAATGGCGGCCAATTCAAAATCATGCATAGGTTAGTTCTTTTCATGTGGCTTCAACTGCCTTGAAGCATAAGCTACCACTTTACCCTCTTGCATAAGGACATCCAAGTTCATTTAATGAAGCATCACTAAAAATCACGTATTCTTTACCGTAGGTTAGCCGAGCGTTGTCCCATCTGCTAAGAATGCTTTCAACTTTTCAAAACTAGCTTGACACTTTCACTCCACTCAAATCTCATTTTGAGCACCCACTATTGTGGTCGCAATCATCGAAAACCCCTTAACAAACATTCTGTAGTAACCTACCAATCCTAGGAAACTATGCACTTCCGTGACATTTCTCGATGGTTTCCATTCAATAATCACCTCTATCTTCTTTGGATCCACTCGAATTCCTTCTTCTGATATAATGTGTCCAAGAAAGGACACTTCTCTCAACCAAAATTCACATTTCCTCAATTTTGCATATAATAGTTCATTTCTTAAGGTTTTTAGCACTACTCGAAGGTGTGTATCACATGACCTCGTATCCAACTGGTATATGATGCTGCAACACCAGAACACCATGACAAACTAATTCCATACGGCTCGAAACACGATTCATTAAGTCCATGAAAGTCGTCGGTGCATTTGTCAACCCAAACGGAATTACAAGGAACTCATAATGTCCATATCGCGTTCTAAATACTGTCGTATTGATTCGTGCCACGGTAGGGCGATCCGGAATCAACAAAATTTGTTCCGAGTGTTCCTCCCGATCGCCGTAGTCAAGATACTGCAAAGATAGTTGTCTAGTAGTCGAACACGGGGATGGGTTTTCATCCCACGAATGATTCGCATTTATGTTTGAAAATGGTGAGACTTTTGTTTGGATTTTTGGATTTGGTTAACAACAGGGGAGGTTGATTGTTCACTGGATAACTGAAATGGTTTAAATGAAAGTGTGAAATGGTAACCTTGAAGGCTCGTCACTAAATGATAAAATGGGGTTATTAAGGTGTCCTTCAAGCGTTTCTCAAGATTAGTAATAAAATGAATATATAATAAAGCCAAACCTGATCTTTGTTTAGCTATGAAACCTAACCCTAGAACTAATTCTATTTGAGTCCAATCAAATACTCAAGATTCAATGTCCCAAATGGGCTTGAAACCCAGCATTTAACCTCATTTCAATGGCTCAGAATGACATCTATAAAGGATATCACAGTATCTACCATTAAGAATGCATCAACCCTAAAGCATGACAAGTATTGACCAAAGGAAAGACATTAAATGGAATTAAACCCTAGTTTGGAAAGTTTGGAACCATAAATGCAAGACTGTGATCATTAAAAGCATGAGGACACCGCTAAACCAGCAACAACCACAGCAACCCTCCTCTTCAAGGCTTTGAGGCTTAGCCAAGCATCCCTTGAGTTGTCATCCTCAAGGGGTGTGTTTGGCAGCCGAGAAAATGAGAGAAAGAGGAGAGAGAAGAGAGCAAAATAAACCTAAAAAACTAAAGCTGCGGGAAAGCTTGCATAAAGTGGTTAGGTTACAGTGCTGTAGGGGAGCTTATATAGCCAACCCCACGCGTGAAATGGCAAAATGCCTAAAATATGAGATTTACAATAGGGACAAATGGTACTAATCAAAACGTGGTCGCTTGGAATCAAAAACACAGGCAAACATTCGTTATGCAGAGAATTTCATATACTATGATATTAAATTTTCGCTATGATAGCGAAATTTCGCTTATCATAGCTGAAACAAGGCATACAAATTCAAATTTTCAAGAGGTGCATTGCATTTCGCTTAGCATATTAAATTTTCGCTAGCTTAGCTTGGGGGTTTTCAGCATAGCGAAATTTCATTAGGATTGCGGTACTACATGGTTAGAAATTTTCAAGAATCCAAATTTTCGTGAATGCATAAGCTTAAAATTTGCATTCCACTATTCCTCCAGTTGTCAGCTCCCGCATTGCTTCTTTACATCTCATTTCGCTTCTCTTCAATTCTTCAATTCAACTTGACATTTCATCGCCCGCCTGGTGAAATCACTAAGGATTCTCACATTCAGCACCAATACGAGGCCAAGCTTGCCGACTGAAGTTTCCAAGACCTGCAAAACTACCCAAAACAATCTCGAAACCAAATCAGTAGCACTAAGTGGACATGCACATGGCAATTGGCTCAATTCATATGATTAGTGCGCAAAAGGACTCAAAACCTATCTTGAATAAGGCTCAAGATAGCACTTTTTGGGCACTAATCACACCCCCAACCCACACGTGCTGTTAGTCCCTGGAAGAATGCTAAAACAATAAAGGTATGCATGATGTGCTTTACAAAAGCGTATGTACGCATAGTTTTAATTTTAATATGAACCATTTACACCCTGAACCGAAAAACCGACATGAAAGAATTAAAACCATAAGAAAAAAGTTTTAGTGGCAACATCGCTCCAAGTAAGTCAACCCGAACTTCCACCAAAATCTAATTGTTCCTAAGGTAACCAAACTGAGCCAATAAATTTGCAAAGTTATTCCTCCCCCCAACCTAGCTAACGCCATGGCCTAAAATGTCACGCCAACCTAAATAGGACCAGCTACACTCTTATTTATTCCTTAATTGCAATGTAGGGTGCAATGCTAAAAACTCGACTTCACCAAAGTCCGTGTAACGGGGGTCCACCGATGACTCCCAACCAATTAAGGTTTAGGGCATCAAGCCAAAAGGATTAACTGACCACAAACTCTACAGGCTTCACCCCGAACTCGAACGACTTCGGTAATTGCTAATCACAACCACTAAACTCTACCCATTTCACCCATGTAGCTTAACACTAAGTCGATGACTCCCAACCAATTAAGGTTTAGGCATCAAGCCAAAGGCTTTCGCATAAAAATTTCACCGTGTTCGGGTTTCAAGGCAAAGTGTCACGACTTTTATTTTTCTTTTCTTCTTTTCTTTTCTTTTGCTTTTTCTTTTTTTCATTTGGAAGACTACATTGGTCTTCATACATGGGTAACACAAACCTATTATGGGTCGTCAACAGATCTAAGGCCTACGGTAAAGGAAAGAGGTATATAGCTTCAACCTATCGGGTATTAACTGTGGTGCGTGTGTGAATTAGCTAAAGGGGGAATGTTCAAGGTTGAATACGCTGGAACTTCAATTGACCAAAAACCTAATTCATGCATGGAATTGTTCTATCATTAAGGTAGCATACAGGGCTTCAATTCTTCAACTCAAGGCAAGAGTAAAAACACAAAATGTAGGCACAAAAGCAACTCTGACTGACCCATCATGGGAATGAAAAAGCTAGAGTATGGTTCGCATTCTCAAACATCGTGGTGTGGTTGCGTTTATCCTCGTTGGTTAATGCTACTGCAGTTGTTAACACAAAGCAAAGTTAAATTCCAAACTCTGACTGCTACCAAAAATTTTAAACAAAAAGAATTTTACTCAAAACTAAGCAATGAAATTAGTGGCTCCTGAGACAAAGCAGGAGCCACCCTTAAATGTGTGGACTGAGGAACTCAAGGAGGGTCCATGAGAATTTCCTCCCCGACGCCACAGATAACATGTATTTCACCCTTCCGTCCATTGACTTTGATCACCTTTTTATCATTTAGGTTGAGTAAGTCCACCGAACCATTGGGGTGCGCCTGCTAAACTATGAATGGACCCGTCCATCGCGACTTGAGCTTGCCCTAAATGATGGAGCTTGAATCATACAGAGGACTTGTCCCCCCTCATTGAAATTCCCAAGGCTATCATTTGATCATGCCATTTTTTCGATCTTTCCTTGCAATCTTCGAATTCAAGTAGCATCATTTCTCGTATTTCTTCCAACTCGCTGAGGTCAAGGAATCTTGACCACTCTACTTGGGGATCCAAGTTCACCCTTCGACGCTTTCACCATGCTTTATATTAGATCTCCACTGAAGGTGACATACCATAATGTAATTAACCGATATGGGACATTCCAAGGATCAAGCTCTCAAAGTCGTTTCAGCCCACAAAGGAATCAAGCAGCCATGGACCCGCTTCTTTATGTTGTCGTTTCACCACCTTCATTAGAATGGTCTTAATCTCCCCTTGCTAGCAAAGTTCTACTGACCACTTGTTTGAGGATGGTAAGGTGGCCACTCAGAACAGCCACCCATTTAGCCATGAGGTTTTCAAAAGGTTTGTTACATAAATGTGAACCTCCATCACTAATAATGGCTTTTGGTACCCCGAACCTAGAAAAGATGTTTGCTTTCAAGAATTTAAGCACCACCCTATGGTCATTGGTTTTGCAGGGGATTGCTTCAACCCACTCGGGACATTATTAGTCCACTCCCACCAATATGTAAGTACGACCATAAGATGCTGTGAAGGTCCCATGAAATCGATGCCCCAAACATCGAATATCTCGACCACTAAAATTGGGTTCAAGGGCATCATATGATGGCGAGACAATTTTCCGAGTCTTTGGCATCTATCACATACATGGCACATTTGGTATGCTTCTTTAAACAAAGAAGGCCGCAGAAACCGGGGATCAAGCAAAGACCTTCATCAAGGTCTTCTGAAGCCAGCGACTCGGGATTCGTGCTACTGCAGGTGATGCTGAATCAACAAAATTTATATTCCTAAGTTCCTCCCATCGTCAGAGTTTGCTACCGCAAGATAGCGGCCCAGTATCGAACACTTGAGATGGGTTTTCATCCCACTAATGATTCAGATTAGTGTTTGAAAATCGTGAGGTTTAGTCACTCGATTTTTGTTAAAAATGTGGAGGTCAAGTTTGCTCACCGGTTAATCAGAATGGCTTAAATGAAAGTGTGAAACTGAGAACTCCAAGCCGGCCATCACTGATAACATGTGTATTACATTGTCCAAGTTATTTCTCGCATTGGGCAATTGACATATAGTCAAAGCTAAAACCTGATCTTTGTTTCTTAGCTATAAACCAACCCTAAAACCAATTTATTGAAGTCAACCCAAGTACTAAGCATTCAAAGTCCCATTCGGGCTTTGAAACCCTAGCATTTAACCTCATTCCCATGGCTCAGAATGACATCTTAGTACAATGTCAAGCAGCATCTACCATTAAGAATGCACTGAACCCTAAAGCATGGCAAGTATTGACCAAAGGAATACATTGTTCGGCATTAAACCCTATTTGGAAAGTCAAACCATAAATGCGCACTCGTGAATAATCAAAGCATGAGGACAACCTGCAGCAGCCCCAAAACCAAGCTAGCAACCTCCTCTTCTTCATATTATGAGGCTTAGTCAAGCATCCCTTGAGCTGTCATCTCATGGGTGGTTCAAAACTGAGAAAAATGAGGAGAAAGATGAGAGAGAAGAGATCAAAATGAGACCTAAAATGGAAGTCATGAAAAATTTTATAAAATGAAAAGTCGCTAGTGGTTACAAAGTTGGGCGCATGAGATAAATAACCCTTAAAGTGGTGGAAAATAAAAATGCCTAAAATATGAAATTACATAAGGGACAAATGGTAATATATCAAACGTGGTCAAGCCAGCATCAAGAATCTAAAACATAATGAGATTTCGCTTATGCAGAAATTTTGCTAGCATGTAGAAAATTTCGCTTATGTTAAATAAATTCTCGCTAGCCTAGCTTAAATTAATATAAGAGATAGCGAAATTGAGAAATTTCGCTTAGGAATGCTGAATTAAGAGCCTAGCGAAATTTCGCTAGCTCTCCAATGAATTTCAGTGAGATAGCTAAATTGGGTATTTTCGCTAGGAAATGTTGAATCTCCGCCAGATACAAATTTCATAGCCTAGCTGTAAATTTTATGATAGCGGTGGTTTCGCTAGATTGCGAATTTTTCTTATCATTGCGAAATTTTCGCAATTCAGCTTAAATTTTCGCAACCATAGCGAAAATCCCTGCTTTGCCCTGTTTTGCTACTGCATCCTCCTTCAACCTTCTTTCTTCACATCCACTTCACATCTTCATCTGATGGGTTGAAAACACCGTGGATCCTCAAAGATTCGGCAAATATCTTGACATCAAACTTGAACTAATCAATGAAGGCACAAAGCCTCGTGAAATTACCAAAACAAACTCGAAATGGGATTAGTGAAAACTATGGACCTGCAACATCAATTGGCTTAATTCGATATGATTAGTGCGCAAAGCACTCAAAACCCATTGTGAATGTGGCTCAGCGCTGGGCACTCAATCACACCCCCAACCGACATGTCATAAATTCCTTAGCAATGCTAAAAATAATAATGTGATGGCGTCGTGCTTTTACAAAAAGTGTATGTGGTTCAAAAAGCGTATGTACAGGTGTTTTTACCTTTAGCATGAATAATTCTACACCCTGTGATGAAACCGGCCGTATTTTAAAAAGAACAAACCATATAAGAACAAGTTTTAGGGCAACATTGGTTCCAAGGAGGTCAACCTGAATTTCCACCAAAATCTAATTGTTCCTAATATAACCAGCTTGAGCCAATAAAATGCAAAGCTATTCCCTCCCCCCAACCTAGCTACTGCCATGGCCTTAAACCTGACCAACCTAAATAGGGCTAGCGACGCTCTTATTTCTTCCTTGATTACAGTGTGGTGCAATGCTAAACCTGATTTCACCCAAAGTCCGTAACTGGGTCCACCGATGACTCCCAACCAATTAAGGTTTAGTGGCATCAAGCCAAAAGGATCACTTGACCACAAACTCGCAGTTTCACCGACTTTGAATGACTTCGAATTAAGCACCTACAACACGCAACTTCACCCATCCACCCGTGTAGCGAACACACAAAGTCGATGACTCCCAACCAATTAAGGCTTGGGGAATTCCAAGCTTTAAAGTGCTTTCGCTATATACCCCTCGAACCGTGTTCTGCTTCAAGGCAAAGCGTCACTTCGCTTTTATTTTTCTTTTTCTTCTTTTTCTTTTTTTCTTTTTTTTCTTTTTCTTTCCGGGAAGACTTCATTGGTCTTCATATGGGTAACAAACCTATTATGGGTCACAACAAATTTAATGCCTAAGCCAAGTAGTGAAGTGGTATATAGCTTCTCAACCTATCGGGTACAACCTCGGAGTGCAAAGTAGGTGTAACCAATAAAGGGGGAAAGTTCGAGTTTGAACATGCCAAATTTCAATCGACCAAAAAACTAAACTACATGGACTTGCCTCTAACATTAAGGTAATATCTGTATTTCACTTTCCAAATTAAAGGTAAGAGAATATACACAAATGGATACACAAAATGAATTGCAAAAGTGTAGTAAATGTAAATAGTGCTATAAAGCTTTTGATATAACCAAATGGCTAATACATGCTTGATATAGCTAAACATAACAAAAGTGTCACTGCCTACTATTGGCTAATACATGAATCCTATACAAAATGAGTAGCAACATAAAGCTCGAAACCTCCACAAAAACATGATAAGACACTCCTAACTCGATTTTTCCTTCCAAATCTAAAGTATGCATACGTCATAGGTAGGAAGTTAGAGATAGGAGTGTGACCACCTCAATCTCGCGCGGCGGTGTGGATCCAGGTCGCCGCTGCGGGCCAAGACGTCGGCGAGAGCCGGCCATTGCCATCAGGCTCATCTCGACGGGCAGAACATGCTGAGACCGAGGTGACTCATGATCCGCAGTGAGCATGGTATGACAATGCTCTAAAGTGGTCTCTGCCGAGTCAACTTCCCCGGTCCATCTATGCCCGTGTAGTGGCTGCACAACATCCATAATACCCGCTAGCTCCCTCAAGTGACATGAACATGCCTGAGAATGCCGCGCCGAGCAATGGCGCTGTGTGTCACCTAAGCCTGGGTCAGTAGGAGGTGGGAGGAGGAAATGGGGAGACATATCTCGGCACCGGGCTCCTCTCCACCCCACCCGTAGAGCAGGATCATCTCTCCTCCGGGAGTCCTCCCGCCTCCTCATCCGTACCTCCTCCCGGTCCTCACTGGCCGGGAGGAGAAAGGAAATCCAGATCACCATGGCTCGCTCCACGGTCAAGACCCGAGGACACCAATCCTCCTCTCTATACTCCGGCTCCTCCCAAATCCTAACGCCTATGACCCGACTCAATAGTCGCAGATCAACAAAGGTAGACTCACCGAGCCAGCCTCTCATGGTGGACCTTATCTTCAAATGCAAGCAGGCGGCCATAACCAACTAACTCGTAGGGACCGAACTGCATCCTCGTAGATCCCAGACAGAGCCTCGAGTATGGCTCCCTACGCCAACGAAGGTAACGGGAATAGGTTGGTCCGGAGCAGGTGATCAACGAGAAGCATCTGAGGCGGGAGCTGCCTCCTAAAGAGTACTGGTCCAAATTGATATTTGTCTCGAGCGAGACAAATGGACCATCTCCCCTCCTCGTAGCCTACCGAGGCCAATCCCGATAACCTTCCCGGGACCGCTCGCTTCCGTATAGCCTAATAAGGTACCGAACTGGGCCGCCTCTTGAAAGTACCTTGCCGATCATCAATAGCAAATCGAGCTCCAGCTGACTCAAGGCCTCCCCGGAAGTCAGGAGTGGTAGAACTAAGCACCAATTCGGGGATAGTAGAACTGGCCACACGCCATGAACGGCATGCAGGAGTACTGTAAGAAACCTCATTGAGTCTCGAACCGGGTCGGGCGACACTGCATCGTCAATATGACTCCCCATGAAAATCTTCTCGGGAGGGATTCTACATTCCCAGGAATAGGGGTCCCGAAGAATAATGGCCGCCTGATCCTCGAGTGTGTGATAACCCACGATGAGCTCTCCTCTCGTCGCCGGCAAGGCTACAACTCTGCCTGGGATGATTAAGACTCCGACCGATGTACGGGCCCGCTGAGGGCCTGCCCCTCCCGGATCGTCTCGAGGTATCAGGACGGGGGGCCCGGTCTCATCCTAGTCCGACACCTCCGAACCCCCGAGGCTCCTAACCACAACTCTGGCCACCGCAGTCGCTTCAACTCGCAAGTAAACCGAGAATGGACACCTACGCCTCGCAGTTGTCTCCCACCCTCCATCTCCCCGAGTGCTGAATCTCACCCCGGGTCTCGAGGCGGGACCCACCCCGTAATGCACTACATCCACGCCGAAGCCGATACAGGCAGTAAGGTGGCTCACTTACGGGGAAGCAGCGCAGCAGCACACACACGGTGTCGGGACCAAGGCTCTACTGACCACACCAACCACCCGCCAGTGTGAGCCAGAGGCGTGGCAAGGCTGTGGAAAACAGCTGGCTAACCCAGTGGAACGAGCCAAGACTGCAAGGGCACACAAGGCATGTGGTGACCGCAGCAGGTGTGCAACCAGTGGCTCCAGCGCCGACGCAGTGGCACGGAAAGGTGGAGGTTCAGTGGACTACAGACACGGTCCCAAGCAAGAAGGTCGAGCAGGCGCGGATCCGCAGCGGGAGTATACGCTAGACTCCGTACCTGCACGGTGCGCAGTGAGACAAATGGCACTCACAGAGGGACACTGCCGCCGCTACGGCCATGGCAAATGGGGGGGAAGGCTGAACTCAGAATCAAAATGAGACCTCCCTCCCTTTAAATAAAGCCTCGAGGAAGACGAAGAGACTCGGGGGCCGGGGCCACTTACAACAAAAGTCGAACTCCATCTCAAGTAAAAATAAAATTTGAATTAGGCGTATAAAATAAGATAATAAAAATTACTAAATATTATTTTTATCAAAAACCTAAAAATAAAATTAATTTGTGCTACTTAAAAGGAAAACATAAAAACAGAAGTTACTAAAAGGAAAGTTACTAAAATAGTAACTATCAAAATCACCAATTTAAAACAAAAAGCAAAAAAAATTTTGAGCTGCAATTTGGTTTCAGCGGACACCAAACCAGCCCAAAGTCACTGATTTACTCATGGAGGTCATGAGAGAACTTAACTCCCTAAGAAGGGCCTCGTGCTAATGCCTCGATGTTTGATTCCTCATTGCTTGATTTCTTCTCACTGGTGATTTTGGGTCGAGCAATTGCTCACAGTGGACGACCGATGGCAACCCTAAACAACTATTTCATCTTCGCTAGCCAATTCTGCAATTCTATATTGGCTTCCCGCACATGAATTAACCTGAGCGTGACTTCATTTCTTCCTTCCTCATCACCTCCACCGGTTTGTGCTTCGCGGGCTCAAGTGAAAATGTTGAGCTCCAATGTCATGTTACAAATGTGAGTTGCATGACTCCATTTCAAGAATTGATAATTGTATCAGCAAAGGCCAAAAATGGTCTTCCCTGTGGATAATCGGCATTACGATCGGGGTCCACTTGCACTCGTCTCTCAGATCAAGCACTACAAAGTCTACTGGGTAGTAGAATTTGTCTACCTTCACCAACACATCCTCAACTATTCCCTTAGGAATCTTCACTGATCTATCAGCTAATGACAAAGTGATGTTGGTAGGTTTGAGCTCCCCTAAACCTAACTGCTTATATACTGAGTACATGGCAAAGAAGCCTACACCGCCCCAAATCGAGCAATGCCTGGCCTATGCAAGTCCCTCCGTTGACTGAAATTGTGGGGGATCCTCGGATCTCAGATTCGACTGGGTCTGCTTCGGATTATGGCACCGACTTGCCTGCTAGGGAAGGCTTTCTTCTCAATGCCCAATCCCTTTTGATCAGACATGTAGATCTTCAAAACTTTCAGATAGCAAGTGACTCGTTTCGATGATGTCCAAAAGTGGGCATAGTCGACCTTCACCCGCCTTTAGGACTTCCAGATGCCTCCGCCCGCCGATGCCTCTTCTTACTTCTTAAAGGCTCGGGAAATGGAGGTGGCATGCAAGGCTTCATCAGTCCTCACTGATGATCACCCTTCTCTCGTGCTCGCCTTCCTTTCTCACAGATGTTCTTCCTCAAAGAGCTATGGGCACTGGGTTGCTCTATTTTCTCTTCCACTCCTCGGAGTGATTATGGATTTCACTTCATCCATTCCCGACCAAGCCGGATGAACCTACCTCTGCGTACCCTTTCGATTTGTAATGCTCGGGGAAGGGAACCTCTCCCCGTACCTCCGTATCGTGACCTGTGGATCGAATACTACGTTGTCTATTTTCGATTAAGATTGCTCGAGCCCATCTATTCTTTTATTCAATGTACTTTCTACAAAGGTCAACTTTCAGGCCAATTGTACATTGATCCCTGCTTCCTCCATAAATTTCCTACCACCTTGCTCAAATTCAAGATGGGCTTGTTCAATCGGGAGAAGAGTGATGGTGGTGGTCAGGATAGATAGAGGGAACCAACCGTTGTTTGGCACCGGGGCACATATAGGCGTGAGGATTGGGTTTCAGAGAGGTTAGGGTGATTTTTCCAATTGAATCGTAGGTATTACCATATGGGGCATTGGGTTGTGGCTTGTATTGACTCATGAAGATTTGGTGGTATTCTCGACATCAAATCCTTCACTCGAAGGGGCAACTGATGATGTTCTCCCGATTAACGTAGTTGACAACTGATGAATGGGTCAGCTCGTGCGTTGTTTTCGCCACGCCTCGTACTTCATGGAGCCTCTTTCCTTCTAGCTCCTCCACCTTCCTAGCTAGGGTTAAGATTTTTGCTTTCATTTCCATGTCCTCTGAAAGTGCAAAAATTCCTCCCCTTGGGTGTGCTGAGGGCCTCATTTTCTCCACCTCTCTTGGGTTTGGCTCATCCCAACCCTTGGAAGTTTTAGCCACATAACTCAAGAAATCCATAGCTTCATCCGGATTTGCATCAAAATCACCTCCACACATGGTTTCTAAAGAATTGCCTACGGCAGGGACATACCATTACGTAAATGATCTACCAACATCCAAGTGTCAAAACCATGATGTGGACAAGCACCGGGAGGTTCCAAGAATCTCCCAAAGACGGGTAGAATTTCTCGCCACATAGGCCGAGTAAGTGTAGATCCGCTTCTTCAAACTGTTGGTCTTAGTTACACTGAAGAATTTCTTCAAAAATTCAGTTTGAAGATCTACTTCACTTCGAATCGTTTCGCCTCAAGTGAATTGAGCCACATTTGGCTTTGTCCTTGAGGGTCAACTGAATGCCTCACCGAGCAACTCCATGCCTGCTATACCCTCCTTAAAGTTATGCATACTTCCTCAAATCCCGTATGTGAATAACATGGGGTTTCACTCTCCACACCATGAAACGTGGGAAGCAAGGGCACTAGTAGGGTCTCACCGCTACATCCCCGCCAGAGGTATGACGCAGAAGGAGCACTCTCACTCTAAGAGGGTGTATGTGTTCCTCATCGACCAGATGTCGTTGGATTCATAGGGGTGCTTGTTGACTTTGTTGTTCCTCGTAGAGGATCCATTCGTCACTGTGGCACACCGATTTCACAAATTATTCACTGTGCACTCACTCTCAGCTCACCTGATATCCTCTCTATCCCTGGAAGCGCAGCCGCATAAACACCTCGTTACACAAAATGAGTACAACAAAGAACACAAACAAAGTTGCAAAGAAGTCAGCAGTTAAGTTAAAACAAAACTCGACCGCAAGAAATAAAAACAAGGCAAAGAATCGGCTATGAAGAAAACTTGTAGTTCCTGCACAATAAATTCAAAAAGGATTGAAAGGTCACCAACACTTGTAATTTGGATTACAAGTACACTTCAACTCATCATACGTAGTTTGGCACCATCCCAAGCAGCGTTTACTTGGACTGCGCCACTGCAGGTGATGCGAATCAACAAAATTCTATATCTTGTTCCTCCTACCGCCGTAGTCAAGCTACTACGTATAAAGGGTCTGTGGTCAATATCGGGGATGGGTTTTCATCCCACGAATGATTTGCATTAGTGCTTGAAAATCAGAGCTTAGTTTGGATTTTCTGATTTTTGTTAAAACAGGGAGGTTGGTTGTCACTGGTTAAACTGTAATGGCTTAAATGGAGTGTGAAATGGCAACTCAAGGCTCGGGTCACTAGCTCGATAACACGGGGTATTGCGTTGTCCTCAGTTATTTCTCGCATTAGTAGCACCGACATATAGTCAAAGCCAAAAACCTGATCTTGTTTAGCTATAAAACCTAACCCTTAAAAACCACTCCTATTTAAGTCAACCCAAGTACTAAGCATTCAAAGTCCCATTCGGCCAAAACCCTAGCATTTAACCTCATTCCCATGGCTCGTAAATGACATCTAAGAATGTCACAGCATCTACCATTGGGCACGTAATCAACCCTAAAGCATGGCAAGTATTGACCAAAGGAAAGACATTAAATGGCATTAAACCCTAGTTTGGAAAGTTTGGAACCATAAATGCAAGATCAGAATAATCAAAGCATGAGGACAACCCAAAGAAATTTCCAAAACCGTTAGCAACCCTCTTCATATTATGAGGCTTAGCCAGCATCCCTCGAGCTGTCATCCCCAAGGGTGTGTTCAGCCAGAAAATGAGAGAAAGAGGAGAGAGAAGAGAGCAAAAAATGAGACCTAAAATGAAAGTCATGGAAAAACTTTATAAAATGAAAAGTCATTAGGTTACAAAGTCAGGGGGGCTTATATACAACCCCAAAGTGAAAATAAAAAAATGCCTAAAATATGAAATTACATAAGGGACAAATGGTAATATATCAAAACATGGTCGTCAGCATCAAGAATTCCAAAACACAGGGCCGAGATTTTCGTTAGCATAGCGAAAATTTCGCTATGCTATAAATTATTGAAGAGATTTAAATGGAGAAATTCCTCACAGAATAGTGAATTTTGTTGGAGCCTAGCTTGGGTACCGCTAGCCTAGCGAAATTTGTGTGAGATAGCGAAATTGGGTATTTTTGCTAGGAACAGTGAATTTCGCTAGATAAATAAATTTCGCTAGCCTAGCGAAATTTTCACATAGCGAAATTTCATTAGTGATTGCTAAATTTTCATTTATGATTGCTAAATTTTCGCTTATGATTAAATTTTCGCAACCATAACTAAAATCTGGCTTGCCCCGTTTTGCTACTCGCATCCTCCTTCAACCTTCTTCACATCCACTTCACATTTCTTCATCTGATGGTTGAAAACACTGAATCAAGATTCTAAGAAATATCTTGACATCAAACTTGAACTAATTACGAGGCACGCAAAAGCCTCGTGAAATTACCAAAACAAACTCGAAATGGGATTATGAAACTAAGTGGACCCGCACACATCAATCAAGACTGGATATGATTAGTGCGCAAAAAGCACTCAAACCCATCGTGAATGTGGCCCAAAATAGCGCTGGGCACCAATCGCTGACCACCACAGCACTGCGTGGCAAAGGCTCCTCGACCATTGCTCTCTTCCTACACACACTTCCCGATTATCCGATCTCAAGACACATTTAAAACAAGAAGGGCTCTTCCCAATAGAATGGATCTTCGCAAAGAAATATTTCCGTCTGCTTCTTTCCAATCATACGATTTCCTATTGCGAGAAATTGGCAATGTGAGCATACCAGAGATTCTTTCCAAATGCATTAGTGATTCTTCAGAAATTCATCATTGATGGGTGGGCTATGATGTCATGGGTCATCGTTATCCTTTTGAAAGATGTCTCGCTACAAACATTCTTACCCCTTTCTTGCCTTTTTAATTCAGAAGTTAAATTTCGCGTAAGAACCCATCTGATAAGTCTCATGGCATTTTGCTTAGTCAAGATATTTCCAGTTTTAATGATCTCGTAAAAAATGATTATATCGCACTAAACTCGGGCATGCTCGAAATTGCCTAATGCGTGCACCACCCAACAATTCCTTCTCCAGAAGGGTATAGTTCCTTTGTGCCTATCCAAGGTTTTGCTCACATAGTAGACTACATGACGTTTCCATCTTCCTTTGGCCAAGTACTCGCTCCAATAGCAAGATCGCTTGCATCACATCACTCAAAAGGCAACCGCCACTGTGTGCTCAGATCATCGTGCAAGGGTCAAATGGGACTTCACTCTTCAAAGCCTTCTCGCATTCTTTTTCCCACAAATTTAGCATCTTTTCTAGAGCTCAGAGGGGTTTAGCAATCTTCTCGTGAGAAGTCTTAATGAATCTTCTATAGAAGCCTCGCATGACCAAGGAATTACCTAATCGTTTTTAGCATTTGCTGGGAGATGGCAGCTTGGAAATAGTTCACTTTTGCTTACAACTTCATTCCCCCATTGAAATAATGTGCCCCAAGATAATCTTTTGGCTACTAAATAAAATGGCACTTCTCCCGCTTGAGCACCGTGTTCTTCTCATGCACCTCTGGCAGATGGCCTCAAGATTAGCCTTCGACATTCTTCAAAATCACCTCCATATACGCTGATATCATCCATGTATATTTCCATTACGCGCTCCACCATATCGCTAAACATACTAAGCATACATCTCCTAAAAGGGCTGGGCGCTGCAAAGACCAAAAGGCATCCCCTCTTCAGGCATATGTGCCAAATGGACAAGAAAGGTGGTCTTTTCCCGATCCTCCGTGCAATTTATCCGAAAGTACCTGAATACCCATCCAAAAAGCAATAAAATGGGTGTCTAGAGACTCTCTCAAGGAGCTTATCGATGAATGGCAACGGGAAGTGATATTTTCTTGTTACTTCATTGAGCCTCCTATAATCTATGCACACCCTCCAACCGGTAGTAAGTCGGGTAGACAATTCTTCACCCTTTTCATTTTTTACAGTTGTCACTCCTGACTTCTTGGGCACCACCTGGTCAGGCTTCTACCTAAGTGCTATCAAAATTGCAATGATAACCCATTGAGCAATTTCGTGTGACTCCACGCGAACTAATTTCCGCAAGTGGGATTCAACCTCCTCTCGTGGCCGCCAACTCAGACTCTTCTTCTAAATAAATGACGGGGTGCAGATTGTCAGTTTATGCCTTTTAAATCTAAATTTTCACCCCAATGCCCGCTTGTTCCTTTTGAGGAGGTGTAGCAGGTTATGCTCTTGTGAAGTGGTCAATGTTGATGAAACTGGCTAAACCGGACATTGCCTATTTTCTTCTAGGAATGCATACTTTAACTCAACTCGAGGGGTTTGAGCTCTTAACTGAGGTTCCCTGTCTGGCTACCGCCGGCCAGAGGATTTCTATTTTTCTCCCTCCAAGACTCTCACACTAAGCTCATGCATCGAGGTTCTTGTCGCTTTCTTTGATTAGTGCCCAAAAGTGCTATTTTGAACCCTATTTATTTGTAGGCCTTGGAGTGCTTTTCAGATACCAATCATTCTAATTAACCTAATTTTACACATTAAGGTCCCTACTATTTTAATGATCACATTTTTGCGGGCAAATTTTGCGCTTTAAGGCCAATTATGCCGAAATTCTCGAACATCCACGAAGAATTCAAGTCAAACTCGTGATTGCGCATCAATGACCGTATGAAAGAAGATAAAAAGTGAAGAAAAATGGAGATTATGAGATTTCACCTCAAGAAGATCAGTTCCCACTTCGCATTTCATGAGCACTGCTCCTCGCAGCCTCTGCTCTCCCGCATTTCACGCATTGTCATGGCTACAATTTTTGGTTTTTCTCCTCCTTTCTACCCTTGTTTTAATCACTTATATTTGGATTGTATGGTATTTCACTTGGTTTGTAAGGCTACATAAGCCATTTTTCAGATATTAATCGTAAGGGGACTATTTCGCCGAAATAAAGCTGTGGTTCCAGCTTCTCCCTTTTTTCCTTTCTCTCATTTTCCCTTTCTGGCTACCAAACACTCCTCTGAGGATGACAACTCAGATGATGGTTGAAGAGGGCCTCTTCCTCCTTTGAAGGAGGGCTACCGGCTAGGTTTGGAGGTAACGCACCTGGCCCTCTCGCTTTTAACGCACGCATTTTTGGTTGTTTAAGTTCCCGCTTCTCACTTAGTTAAAATCTCTTAAGCATGCTCTCTTTAATGTGTATTTGGCAAGTTGGGTTCAATGGATACTTACCAGATCCATCGAGGCTCGCTAGTTGTCTCCTGCTAGTTATCGTGGGATTAGGTTTTTGAGATGTGTTTTCACTGTTAGGAACATTTATTCCCATTTAAATGCTATTTTTCAAAAGGGAAAATCATAGGGTTTAGTTTTTAAAAGCTAAATGAAGATCCGGTTCGGGAAATGACTATATGTCATGCTCCCCAACGCGAGGAAAAAGACCCGAGGACATGTTAGTTGCCCTAAAAACCCTAACCCAGTGGCCTGAGACTTCAAGGAGTTCTTTTCTTATTTTTCTTCATTTTATTTTCGTTTGCAACCCACTAACCTAATCGCTTTTATCACCACCTTAAAATCCAAATTTAATTCACCATTTTCGACTTCACCAAATCATTTGTACCTAAGAAAACCCATCCCCGTGTTCGACCCTAGAGCCGCTGACATCAAAGAGCTCGACTACCAAAGAGGAGGAAATTCTGGGGATATAAATATTTTTGATTCCGGATCACCCAACCGTGGCACGAATCAAATGGCGCCGTTGCCAGGGATGGTGCCTAAGTGCGAATGATGACTTGTTGAACACTCAGGATCCCCATCACAAGTTTTGGTGAATTTCTTTATATTTCATTGTCATTTTTATTTTATTTTCATTTTATATAAAAAAAAATTTCAAGTAGATCGGTTGTGTTGCCATATTTATACTGCAGGGTTTGAATTGTGACCAATGGAAGAGGGAAAGCAATACAGTGAGTATTCAGCTGAGAGTAAATTTCTAGGGCATATATGACAAATGAGGGACTATAGGAACCTTGCATGGCAAAAATCAAGAACCTGGGAGGAGAAATCCAAACCCACCTAGATCCATGAGGGACTACGTAGATCAAGGGATGAGTGCACCTCCTACATGGTGCCTCCACAGTATACCTCAACTCCTCAGCCACCAACCACCACAATTAATTTCTCCAATTGAGCAAGCAATTCTAGACCTTACCAAACTAGTGGGTGATGCTGTGGGAGAACAAAAGAAATTTAATGCCCACCGAGTCAAAACTATACCGTGAGAACCCCCGAACAAACATTAGATGGCTTCAAAGTGAATCGTCGCAATTTGACACCACAATGTTCAATTTCAAAGTCCATTCGTCTGCACGATCAAATGGGTGTTAAAATCCAAAGATGAGCGGATCAAACAATTTGGCTGCTGTGCTCAACCATGAAATTAGAGGAATCGAAAGTGGAATTAAAGAAGCTCCTCCCGAGGAACTCCGCAGGATGCCCTGCCACCAGGTATAAGATATGGGCCATGGTTAAGAAGAAATTTCTTCCCTTGGTTGAGCGAGGAAAGTAATGGAAAGGAAGCAGGGAAGAGTCCCAAAACCCACTACCCAAGCCAATTAATAGCTCCATCACATCTTTCACCCAAGAATTCCCGCCAACAAAGAACCCAACACTCTGAGAAAACTCCAACCCACAAGACTCCATCCCAAACCCATGCAGTCCATCAAGGCTAGTAACATCAGCTAATGGCCACCGCAGAGCCTTTTCTACTACATCAAAGACACAAGCAATCGCCTATATCGTATGGCACAAGGTTGTCTTGTGTTTGCTCGATTCGGCACCTAATCCTTCCTAAGATTTCGAGCTCCGCTCAGCTTCAAGCAGCCTCCAAAGGCCTAAGGAGGGCTCGTATACAGCCTCCAATTTTTGTTTTCACTTTTTCAGCTTGCTTTATTTTATCGATGCAGTGTTGATTTCATTAATTTTTCTTCTTAGGTTTTCGCTAATTTTTAGTTAATCCTTGTTTTTAGATTAATTTTTACTTTTCTGCAATTTTTCCTAATTTTTCTTGCATTAATTTTTGCAGTTTTTCGTGAAATTTTGAAGCTTGGATTGAAAATCGTAACTGAGCAAAGAAGAATTTTCTTGTCAAGTTTAGATGGCACTTCGCAATCCTAGCCGAAATGTGAAGGCCTCGCACAACGAAAATTAATTTTCATGAGCTAGCCAATCTCTCGCTAGCCTAGCGAAATCTACGAGATAGCTTAGTTCGAGAATTGAATGCAAATTCTCACAATTTTACAATTTTCACAGCCCAGCGAAATGGCATGCAACAAAGAGACACTAAAGGACCCCGATCCTCCGTGCACTTATCCGAAAACCCTAACACCATCCAAAAGCAATTAAGAACTGTGAGACCCTCTCAAGGGAGCTTTATCGATGAATGGCAACGGAAGTGATATTTCTTTGTTACTCATCGAAGCCTCCTATAATTGAGGTAATAATCTCCAACCCGCAGTAAGCTCCGTACAATTCTTCACCCTTTTCATTTTTTTACAGCTTGTCATTCCCGACTTCAACACCTGTATCAGCCATTCAAGTGCTATCAAAAATAGTAAATGATACCCCATTACAATTTAATTTGAACGTGAACGCTTCCCGTGCGGGGACTCAATCCTCCTCTCGTGGTCGCCAACGTACTCTTCTTCTAAATAAATGTGACGGGTGCATTGCTGTTTATGCCTTTAAATCAGAAATTTTCCTGAATTCAATGCCTTCGCTTGTTCCTTTGAGGTGCAAGCAGGTTATGCTCTGTGAAGTGGTCAACGATGATGAAATCACAACCGACATTGCCCATTTTCTTCCGGTGAATGCATACTTTAACTCAACCGGGAGTGGGCTCGGCTTCAATCAGCTGGTGTTCCTTCGTTCAGCCACTAGTCGCCAGAGGTAGGATTTCTATTTTTCTCCTTCGCACCCTACACTAGCTCATGCATCGAGGTTCTGCTGCTCTCCAAGGCACTGTGATAACTCGGGTTAACACATCTTGCACTTGCTGCTCATTAGCATGTTCTTCAAGAATTGCATCTATACAGACTCTTCAGCCGCCCTCCTTGGAGTACATATGCCTTTTAACAAAATGAAAGATATTGAGTTCTAAGGTCATATTCTAAAATGTGTGAGTTGTATAACCCATTCATAGCTTTATTACGGGCATTCGGCTTAGCCAAGAATGGCCTTCCCAATATAATGGGTACATGATTGGCTCCCACTGCAACCTAGCCTCATGTCAAGTACAACAAAATCCACCGGATAGTTGTGAATCCATTCCACTCAGACAAAACATCTCAACGGCCCCTTCGTATTTTAATAGACCTACTTCCGGGCTTAGTGACAAGGTGATGGAAGTGGGTTTCGCTTCCCAAAACCAAGCCGCTTCAGACATGGAATATAGCAAAAGGTCTACACTAGCTCCCCAAGTCTAATTGTGGCTTTCACACTTCAATGCCCCAATATTAACTGAGATCGTTGGACATCCCGGGTCTTTATATTTTACCGGAGTCTTCGTGACTCAATGATGCGACTCACTGCTCGCTTAAAGGTCTTTGTTTACATCGAGGTCTCTTACCATACATAAGTCCTTCCAAGAACTTTGCATAGGTGGGGGACTGTCTGATCATGTCAAGAGAGGAATGTTAATCCTCACTCTGCCGTAAAACCTCCAACAACTGCATTGCTAACTGAATTTTTCTTTTCGTGAGAGCCTCGTGGAACGGAGGGGGTACACTCGGTCTTCACCTCTTCCCTCACGATCGCTTCCTCCGTGGATCAGCCATCGTGGGAGTCGATTGGCTAGAACCGGACCGCTTGGTCTCAGCTTACTAATTTCTCAAAGTCACCACGCCTTGACTTTATAAATTTTTACACTGGGATCATCGGTTTGGTTTCATTTCATGCACTCCCTTCCATTCAGAGTGCCTAGGAAAGAGATTTCCCTTTTAGAACCTTGTACCTGTCAGACAAACTCAAAATCTCGTAGTATACCGCCCATTTTCCCGTTGAGTGAGCTCTCGATCGCTCAATTTTTCGAGATTAGTACGGACATTCAACACCTTCGTTTCTTCCACAAACGTTTACCACTCTTGCTTAAATTCAGATCAGCCGCTTAACAGAGAAGGTGGAGGCATCCGCCGTTGTGGTTGAAGTGGAGCCAAACCGTCGCCGCTCTCCCGTAGGATATATGCAGGGGTTTGGCTTCCATGACAGTTTGGATGATTTCTCCAATTAGGTTATAAGTAAGGCTATACGGAGCATTCAGGTGGCTTATTTTGATCTCAGACACGGGCATGCTCTCGACAAGACCCCAAGAGACTATTTGTCCGACAATCAAAACAAGATGGTTAAGATGGTGTAACCTGCTTATCGCTTGCATTTCGCACGCTTCTCATTTCTAAATTCTCCAACCTTCAAGTCAACGTGGTCGCTTTACTTTCATCTCCGTGTCTCTGAAGTGCATAAATGCCCCCCTCCGTGGTTCAAGGCCCGACCTTCTGGCCTCCTTGATCGGCTCTCATCCCATGCTCAGAGGTTTCTGCCATATAGTTCAAAAAGTCCAAGGTCTCTGACTCGGGTGTTTGCTCAAAAGTCTCTCCACACATGGTTTCTAAAAGTTGCTTCATGGCCGAGACATACCATCATAAAATGATCATCAGCATCCATGTATCAAAACCATGGTGTGGGCATGCATTGATGTCCCAGTGAAATCTTCCCAACACCGATAAACTTCTCATTGTCATAGCCGAGCAGTGTAGATCTGTCTCTTCAAACTGCTGGTTCGTGATTGGGCAGCCCAAAAAGTGCTATATTTTGAGCCCAAATCGAGATAGTTTTGAGTACTTTTAAAAGACTAATCATACCAATTAAGCCACCAGGTGTTCAGGTCCACTTAGTATCACTTATGCCATTATGAAAAATATTTTGGTTATTTTGCGTGTTTGCATGCCTCGTCACTAAGTTCGAGTTCGACATCGATATGGTCGAACCATGAAGATTGAAACTATTTTCAGCCATCAAAAATATCAAGATTCAAGGAAGAAATGAAGGCAAAGTGATGAAAAAGGGATGCAGTAGAAGAAGTTTGGTGCAAAGGAAGTTAAAACAGAACCTAAAAGAAATTTCGCGATGACATGGTAATTTTCACTGGACATAAAATTTCAAGAATTATAGCGAAAATTTCAAGTAATCCTAGCGAATTGGAAATTTCGCTAAGCTACGAAATTCTCGCTATCTGAATAACCACGTGCCTAGCTTCTAAATTAATCAATTTCGCTATCTCTCATATTTTCTGCTAGGGCTAGCGAATTCACTGTGAGATAGCCGAAATTTCAATTTCTCTATCTCTCAGACCTTCGGTTAAAGAAGGAATTCTCACAGCTAGCGAAATTGCCATCCTAGCGAAATTCTCCCGCATAGCGAAATTCCCGCCTCGTTAATGCATATTGAATCTTAAACGACTACTGCCATGGTGTATTACCACTCGTCTGTAGGGATGAGCCAATATTTTGTGCTTTCAGATTTTCACACTTTGGGTGGCCTATATAAGCCCCCATGATTTTGTAACCCTAAGAAACTTTAAGCAATTTTGGCATTTCAATACAAGTCCCGCAGCTTTCATTTTAGGGTTTTCTTTTCTCTCTTCTCTCTCCTCTTTCTTTCATTTTCAGTCGCAAACACTCCCTGGTGATGACAACTTGCTGGGCGTCGCTGCTTCTCATACCTTTGAAGAGGAAGGTTGCCAGCTTGGTCAGTTGTCACAGTTGTCCTCATGTTTTAAAATGCTACAGTAATCGTATTTATGGCTCCCAAATTTCTTCCAACTAGGGCTTAAAGCCATTTAATGTCATTACTGTCAATACTTGCCATGCTTTTAGTGGTACAAGGTATACTTACTGCAGATGCAGACTGCAGATTTTTGGGATGGTCTTACGAGCCACTAAATGAGGCTGAAAGTGTTGTGGTTTTAAACCGAAAGGGGCCGTGGAATGCATGCTACTCCGTGTTGACTCAAATAGGAGTGGTTCTAGGTTAGGCCTTTATATTAAACAAATATCCTGCTATGGCTCGACTATGTCGCTTGGGCTGCAATGCGAGGATATAACTGAGGACACTGTTGCTAACCCCATGTTATCAAGCTAGTGACCTAAACCTTCAAGGTTACCATTTCACACTTTATTTTAAGCCATTACAGTTAGCCAGTAAACAAACAACCCCTACTGTTTTGAAACAAATCCAAAAATCCAAACAAAAAGGGCTCACTATTTTCATACACTGATGCGAATCCCTGGGGATGCAAAACCCATCCCCGTGTTCGACCCTAGACCGCTATGTCAGCAAAGAGCTTCACACGGAAGAGGAGGAACATAGAAAACAAATTTTGTTGATTCCGTCACCCTACCGTGGCACGACCAAACGGGCACTGATGTCGGATGGTGCCAAACTACGCTTGATAAGTTGAAGTGTACTTCAGAATCAACATTGCTGTAAGTATAAAGTGACCTTTTTAACCCTTTTTGAATACGAATCGCAAGTTTTCACTACTTTGCTATCGCACTGCTTTTGTTTTTGCAGACACAATGGGCTTATTTTAATCCAACACATCTTTTTTGCAAGTTTGTTTCAGGTTCTCATTGTCTTTATTTTGTAAAATTGTGTGTTTACGCAAAGACCGGGACAACAGGGATATCAGTAGATTCAAAGAGTGAGTGCACCAATTGAACAAGGTCGTGAAATCATGTGCACAAAGGGACCAAATGGACTTTCACCTGAGGAATGAAGAAAGTCAACAAACACCTCCCATGAACTCCAAAGAAATTAGCGATCCATGAGGGATCACATACACCCTCCTAGAGTTAAGGCCCCTTCCGCATCATACCTCCGCTGAAGACAAGAAGAGCCGAGGCCCTACTATGCCTTACTCCCCACATAATCGCAGTATGGAAAATGAAAACCCATACACTCATATTAGGGATTTTGAGGAAGTTTGCATTACCTTTAAGGAAGGTATGATGGACATGGATTTGCTGAAGTTAAAGGCATTTCCACTGACCCTCAAGGACAAGGCCAAGATATGGCTTAATCCCATCGAGCCCAGAACTATTAGAACTTCAATGAGCCGCAGCGTAATCTTAAAGAAATTCTTCGTCTACAAGACCAACAATTTGAAGAGACAAATTTACACCTTTGCACCAAGATGGTGAGAGGTTCTACCAAAGGCTGAGATTTATGAAACTATCGCATGCCTTCCACACCATGGGTTTGACACGGATGCTTATAAATCACTTATATGGTATGTCTCCACACGGCATTTATCGAGACCATGTGGAGATTTTCCCGAGTACATCCCGATGAAGCCATGGATTTTTCAACTGATTTAATAAACTTCAAGGGTCAGATGAGCCAAACCCGAGAGAAATGGAAAAAATGAGGCCCTCAACCAACCCTAGGGGGGGAATGTATGCACTGTCAGAGGACATGGGAAATGAAAGCTAAGATTTCAACCTTAAGCCAGAAGGTGGAGGAGCTTAGAAGGCAAACGACTCCATGAAGTGTGCAAGGATCGAAAATCCCGCATTTCTCAGCCAATCCATGCACCACCCCCGCCCATCGCCCCACCCGTAAGAACAAGATCCTATGGCCCTTCAAGAAGGATTGATGTCGAATATGCAAATGTCGAGGTCAATACAAGCTACCACAACCTATCGCTCCATATGGGAATACCTACAATTCCAATTGAGGAATCACCCTAACTCTCCCGGAAACCCAATCCCCATTTACGTGCCCCCGTGTGCCAAACCATAGCTTCTTGGTTCCACTCTTCAACTCACAACCACCACCATCCTCCCCCGGAACAAGCCATACAACGTGAGGCGGTGGTAGGCAACTTTGTGGAAGAGCAAAAGGGGATCAATGTACAACTAGCACAAAGGATTGATACTGTAGAGAGCACACTTAACAAGAGAATAAATGGGCTTGAGATCAATCTAACCAGAAAATTCACAACCCAGATTCAATCACAAAGATCAAGAATTGGTTTGAGTAGGCAGAGAGAGAAAGGTTTCCTTCCCAAACACCGCAAATCCGAAAGGAGTCCACGAGGTAGGTTCCATCCAAAGAAATCAAGAATGGACGAGGTGAAGGCATAATCACTTGGAGGAGTGGAAAAGAGGTTGATCACCCATGCCTGCTCTGCTCGAGGAACTTAAAAAGGAGAAGAATTAGAGCCATAACACATTTTCCTGAAGGAGGACTCAATGAAGCACTGCATGCCACCTCCATTTCCACAGGCACTAAGAAGTAAGAAGAAGGCATCCCAAATGAGTGCATCCTAGAAGTCCTAAGCAGAAGGTGAACATACCCTCGGGACATCATCAAACAAGTCCCCGCCTATGCAAAGTTTTCATGACCTTTGTACAATCAAGAAGTGGGCTTGCATTGAGAAAAAGGCATTTTTAACCGAACAAGTCGCTATAATCCAAAGTTAGCAACCCGCCAAATACAAGATCCGTGATCCCCTACACCGCTATGGGTGGGACTTGTATAGACAAATCACCGCTGACTAGAGTCAGCTGCGGAACCTAATACGTACTCGTACAGTTAGCTAGGGTTTAGAGAGCTAAACCTACCAACATCACTCTATCATCGGGTCGATCGATTGCGAAGATCCCTAAGGATAGTTGAGGATGTGTCGTCAGGTAGACAAATCTCTACTACCCAAGATTTTGTAGTGCTCGACACCGAGCCAATAGAGAATTGGCCAAATCATGCCAATTATCTGAAGACCATTTTGCCACCGCCAATGCAATCATCACTGGCTCTAAATGTGAGCTCATGCAACTTACTTTGCAACATGAAGACGGAGCCGAAGATATTTCACTTGAACAAGCACAAGCCGGTGGAAGATGAAAATCAGCGACTGATGAAGTTTCGCCAACTGGTCGACGCAGGAAGCCGAATGTCCAAGAATCGGGCTGTGAATAGCCAAACTAATGTGAAGCAAACAGGGTATTGCCATCGCATTCAACACGCAGGCAATTGCTCAATCTCGTGAATCAACTACGGAAAGAAAAGCAACCACGGGCATTGAACATCAAGGTCGTTGTACAACCACCGCGGTCGAGGAGATCCCTCCTCCTCGAATTCACCATGAGTAATTTCCAGACATCGATCGGTTCGTGTTCTCAAAAACCGAATCATAGCTTCAATAAATTTTATTTTATTTTTAATTTGGTCAATTTCAATAATAATTTTGGCTATTTTTAGTAAGTTTCCTAATTTAGTATCTTTCTATTTTAAGAGAATTTTGTCTTAAATTTTATATTATCTTATATGAAATTTTATTAGACATATTTTATATAATAATTTTAATTTGTATTTTTAGTATTATTTAATTTTCATTTTAATGTTGAAAATATGAATTATGTGAAGTCAGTTCAAATTCGCTATAATAGCTTAAAATGACTTACGTCTTTCCTGAGCTTTATTTAAACCAGGGGAGGGCCAAAAGTCTTCATTCCAAACTTTCCTCCTCCCACCTCGAGCTAAAGAGTCCGAGCCCTCTCTGACACGCTGAGCGCCACGCCGAGCCCCGGGGTTTGGCACCGCACCAGCCTCGACACGGAGCCCTTCCCCGTGCCGCTACCTCCCCGTGCCGAGCCCCACCAGCCACTGCACCGCAGGCCGGTCCCCCGTCTGCAGAGGCCGAGCCCGCCCGCCGCACAACCACTTCAACGGCGCCAGCACCGAGCCCGCGCACGGCCGCCGCCCTTAGTCACCGCCGGCCAGCACTTCATTCATCAAAGAAGGAGCCTCCGTTCACCCGCATCGCCGATCCAGCTTCAGGTCCCCACCGCCTCGCGGCTCGTTCAAGAAGGAGCCCGTTCCATTTTCGTCGAGAGCCCCAGCCCCAAAGGTCTTTCTTCGTGACCATCAATGGGCGGAAAGACTCGCAGGTGGGTCCCGCCGCACCCGGTCGTTCAAGACTCCTGAGCCTAGGAGGAGCAGGCCCTGGCCCAGCCCGGCTGCACTCGCACTAGCCTCCAAATCCTCAGCAACCCCGAGGAGCCTCATGGTTCAAGAGGTACCAGACTGGACGAACCCTGTGTCCCACCAAGACTAATCACAGATCCAGAGGGCCCAAATTTCCAAGAGGGGTCCAGATTTCTCAGACCTGGAGAGTCCCTATCCTCTAGGCCACAAACTGGCCGCCGCTACATCACCAAGAGAGGCGAATTCTTCGCCTCGCTTATCGCCACTCGAGGATTAGGAGGCTCTATTCGTCAGCACCCGATCCCGGGGAATGCTCCAAGCCACTCGAGAGACTCCATGAGTCATATTTACGACATCCTGGCTACTGATGGCGATCCCAGATTCAGTGACTCGATGCGACCGACTGAGCACTACTCCCTCGCTCGCCATTTACGACGCGAGGCAACTCTACTATTCCCTGGGTGGTTCTACGCTTACCATCTCGATGACCTCCGGAGCACCTAGTCCGCCGAGCTCCAGCTCACTATCGACGATCACCAGGAGGCTCGAAAGCAACATATCACCAAGGCCAGCCCGTTAGGATAATCGCAGCCACCTCGGGAGGTTATAGACTGGCCTCCCAATCCGACACACTGTGGAGATGGTCCGCGCCTAGCTCGAGACACCACCGCCGGACCCGTACCATTCCGAGGCGCCCCGCCACATACTTTATTGATCATCCGTCGTGACCTCACCATTCCCACTCAGCACCACGTGACACTGCAGGCCATCCTCGAGGCTCAGACGGATCTCGAGGGATTCTGTCTGCCCTCTAAGCTGGTCATGACAGCCCTACTGCACTTCGAAGATAAGGTCCACCGCAAGGGCCTGGCTCAGCAGAGCTCCACCACGGATGCCACGACTTCGAGCCAGTCCCGGAGCACTCGCTTTCCGGGAGGAGCCTCGGATAGAGAGGAGGATTAGATGCCCTCTGGTCCTGTCGATGGAGCGAGCGATGGTGATGCCGATATCTTTTCTCCTCCAGCAGCAGGACTAGGAGGAGGTGCCAGACGAGGAGCCAGAGCACGCCCAGAGGAGAGATAGTCATACTCCTGAGCCTGAGGTGCAGAGGAGTCCAGTTCCGGATATGTCTCCTCCATCTCCTCCTCCACCTACTTCAGCTGCAGCCCCTGCTGATACTCCAGGCCCATCTTATACAAAGACAAAGATTCGCCGAGTATGTTCATGTCGGCATTCGTGGAGCTAGCAGGAGCATGGATGCCGTATGCTCATCGCCAATACCCGTGCAAAGACAGATCTGAGGTTGGCTAGAGCCGAGGCCACTTCTGGGGGTCGGTTGTCATGCCATGCTCCACAGATCATGAGTCACCTCTAGCTCTCCGTACGACCACTCATGAGCCGGGAGCAAGACCAAAGAACAGCCAGCCTCTTTACATGTCATTGCTGCCAGCCAAAGAAGGCTGATCCACCACCACCACGAGATTTGAGGTGGTCGCACCGGGGTCTCTAACTTTCAATCCCCATTATATGCTCCATGCTCACCGGGAGGAAAAGGGGAGGTGTGGAGTGTCTTCTGCTATGTTTTCAGATAAGCCAAAGATTAATGTTCATCACTAATTTTGTGTAGATCTACGAGTAGCCATAAGAAAGGATACTTTGTATGTTTAGTCATATGCATGTACTAGCTATTTTGGCTATCAAAAGCTATACAAGATATATACAAGATACACTTTGCATATCACTTTTCAGGCCTCCACTGTATCCATTTCGCTTTCACCTGACAATTGAATTGCTTAATCGACAATTGAATTGCTTTTAATCGACGATTGAATTGCCTTTAATCGAAAAATGAAACTCTTGTATGTTACCCATGTTAGACCAATTCCATGCATGAGTTAGTTTTAATAATGAACACAATAGCCAACTCGAACATTTCCTTAAGCTAATTCACACACTGCACACCGTATTTGCCCTAATAGCCGTGAAATTATGTACTTCCTTTCACTTTGCAAAGCCTACTTTAGGCATGTTGGACGACCCATAATAGGTTTGTGTTACTCCATATTTGAAGACCAATGTAGTCTTCCAAAAGGAAAAAGAAAAAAGTAAAAAGAAAAAGAAAAGAAGAAAAAGAAAGAAAATAAAGTCGTGACGCTTTCGCTTCAAACCCAAGCACGGTCCGAGGGGTATATGGCGAAGTTTTGAAGCCCGATGCCCTAAACCTTAAGTGGGTTGGGAGTCATCGACTAGTGTTCGCTACATGGGTGGGATAGGTGAGTTTAGCGTGGTTGTAGTGCTTGATTCGTCATTCGTTCTGGGTGAAGCCCGTAGCTCAGGGTCAAGGGATCCTTTGGCCGATGCCCTTAAACCTCTTAATTTGCCGGGAGTCATCGGTGGACCTGCCAATCTTAATTTTTGGTGAAGTCGAAGTTTTAAGCATTGCACCCTAATGAAGTCAAATAAAGAAAGAAGAGTGTAGCTTTTCCTATTTAGGGTCAAGCTCAACGCTAAGGCCACGGGATTAGCTTATATTGGGAGAATAATTTTGCACTTATCAGTTTGACCGTTACATTAGGAACCATTAGATTTCAAAGTGGGAAATTCAGGTTGGAATTCTTTGAACTGATGTTGACCTGGGGTACCTGTCTTTTATGGTTTTTGCTCTCTCATGTCGGTTTTCAAACTTGGTATCAATTGTTCATTTTAAAGGTAATGCTTATTTGTACATACCCATTTTGAACCATATAAACTTTTTGAGAAAACACAGCATTCATGTCCTTATTGTTTTTAGTATTGCTATGTAATTAGCAACGTGTCGGTTAGTGTGATTAAGGCCCAAAAGGTTATTTTGAGCCCTATTCGAGATAGGTTTTGAGTACTTTTCATGTGACTAATCATATCACTTACTTCAATTGAGTGTGGTTCTGTGTCCACTTAGTATCACTTAAAAGCATTGCGAGGTTATTTTTGGTTATTTTGCGTTTTGCATGCCTTGGCCACTAAGTTCGAGTTCGATATCGAGATATGTGTCAACCATGAAGATTGAAACTATTTTCAAATTAATGTACATCAAGTATTCAAGGAAGAAATGAAGGTGCGGATGAAAAAGTGATTTTATATTAATTTTAAAAGTAAAGAAGCAAAACAGTAACCCAAGAGTTCTCATGATTGCGAAAATTTCACTGGATTGCGAAAATTCGCAACCATAGCTTAAAATTTATCCTAAATAAATTGAAATTTTCGCCAAAGGCGAAATTTCGCTATCTAAGCGAAATTCACTGTGCTCAGAGAAATTCAACCCAATTTCGCTATCTCTCATATTTTTTCGTTAGGCTAGCGAATTATCAGAGATAGCTTAAATTCTCAATTTCGCTATCTCGTACTTGAGGCAGCGCAATTTCGCTAGGCTAGCGAAATTTTCGCTATCCTAGCGAAATTCTCCTGCATAGCGAAATTCCTGCCCCTGTTAATTTTGTGTATTTGTTCCTAAACGACTCCGGTTTGGTGTATTACCACCTTGTCCCTTGTATGAGCCAATATTTAGGCTTTCTTGTATTTTCACACTTTTGGGGTGGCCTAAGCCCCCAAGGATTTTGTAACCCTAAGAAACTTTAAGCAATTTTGGCATTTCAATACAAGTCCCGCAGCTTTCATTTTAGGGTTTGCTTTTCTCTCTTCTCTCTCCTCTTTCTTTCATTTTCTAGGCTGCCAAACACTCCCCTTGAGGATGACAACTCAAGGGATGCTTGGCTAAGCCTCATAGCCTTGAAGAGGAAGGTCAAGTAGCTTGGTTTCGGGGGGGTCACGTGTGTCATTCTCATGTTTTAAATGCTACAGTATCGTATTTATGGCTCCCAGCCTTTCCAAACTAAGGGCTTGTTGAAAGCCATTTAATGTCATTACTTATCAATACTATGCTTTTAGGGCACAAGGCATACTATTGGTAGATGCACTGCTATTCTTTAGATGGTCTTTTACTTGAGCCACCAAAACGAGGTCGAGTGTTGTGGTTTTAAACTAGTGCGGGTCAGGAATGCATGTTGAGTCAGAGCTGATTAAATAGAGTGGTTCTGTGTGGTTAGGTTTTATAGTTAAACAAATATCTCAAGGCGGCTTGACTATAGGTTGCTAGTTATACGCAGGATATAACCCGAGACACTTGTTATCCCCATGTTATCAAGCTAGTGATCTAAACTCATGTTACCATTTCACACTTTATTTTAAGCCATTACAGTTAGCCAGTAAACAAACAACCCCTACTGTTTTGAAACAAATCCAAAAATCCAAACAAAAAGGGCTCACTATTTTCATACACTGATGCGAATCATTCCTAGGATGAAAACCCATCCCCGTATTCGACCCTGGGGATAGCCAGCCTACAAGTCAGCAAAGAGCTCGACTACTAAAGTAGGAGGAACACAGAAACAAATTTTCATGATTCCGCCACCCCACCGGTACTAATCACTTGGTTGTATTGAAGAACTTCTTCAAAACTCGGGCTGAAGTTCCTACTAATTCCGATCACCCTCGCCTCAATGAATTGAGCCAAATTAGCCTTATCTTTCAAAGGTCAGGAAATGTTACTGAAAGCAAATCCATGCCTGCACTCCTTCCTTAAAGTCATACACTTCTTCACCCTGATATGAGTATATGATTCTCATTCTCCATTCCATGGAATGTGGGAAGTGGGGGCACCAAATAAGTGTCTTACTTCACCACATCATCGCAGTGGTATGATTTGCAGAAGGTGCACCACCTTGGGGAAGGTGTATGTGGTCCCTTATCGACCATGTCATTGGATTCATAGGGCTGCTTGTTGACTCGTTGTTCCTCAAGTGATCCATTTTCAATTATGCACACTACTTCACAACTTTGATCACTTGGTATATAAACCCTTTGCGCCCACCCTCGAACCTCTATCCTGTTGATGGCAAACAATTGTTACGCCAAAATGAGACACAAGAAAGAACACCAACAAAGCCGCTAAAAAGTGGTCGTTGTTACTTAAAAACAAAACCGACCGTAAGAAACAAAACAAAGTGGGCAAGAATTGCTAGAAAACTTGCGCTCAAAACAAATGAAATTCAAAAAGGATTGTGCAGTCACCAACACTTGTAAAGTGGATTACAAGTACATATCAACTCATCAACCGTAGTTTGGCACCATCCCCAAGTGAACGGCGCCATTTGGATTCGTGCTACTGCAGAGGTGATCCTAATCAACAAAATTTGTTTCCTATAGTCTCTCCTCCTATCGTCGTAGTCAAGCTACTCGCAAAGATAGCGGTCTAGGCCGAACACTGGGATGGAAGTTTTCATCCCACGAATGATTTATTTATGCTTGAAAATGGCAGACTTTGCTTTGATTTTTGGATTCGTTAACAAATGTGGAGGCGATTGTTCACCTGGATAACCTAAAATGGTTTAAATGAAAGTGTGAAATGGTAACTCCAAGGCTTCGTCAGCTTACAAAATGGGGCATAAGGTGTCCTCGAGTTATTTCCTCAGACAGTGGGAAAATGACATATAGTCAAAGCCAAAACCGATCTTTGTTTAGCTATGAAACCTAAACTTAGAACCACTTATTTGAGTCCAACTAAATACTAAGTATTCAATGTCCCAATCGCTTTGAAAACCCTAGCATTTAACCTCATTTCAATGGCCTGAATGACATCTGTTGATATCAAGGCATCTACCATTAAGAATGCACCGAACCCTAAAGCATGACAAGTATTGACCAAATGAAAGACATTAAATGGCATTAAACCCTGGGCTTGGAAAGTTCAGAACCATAACGCAAAGACTGTATCATTAAAAGATGAGGACACTGCCAAACCACCAACAACCAAGCTAGCAACCCTCCTCTTTAAGGCTTTGAGGCTTAGCCAAGTATCCCTTGAGTTGTCATCCTCAAGGGGTGTGTTTGGCAGCCGAGAAAATGAGAGAAAGAGGAGAGAGAAGAGAGCAAATAAAACCTAAAACTAAAGTCAAAGGGGAAAGCTTATTAAAGTGGAAGTTAGGGTTACAAAGTTGCAGGGAGCTTATATAGCCAACCCTAATGTGTGAAATGGCAAAAATGCCTAAAATATGAGATTACAATAGGGACAAATGGTATCAATCAAAACGTGGTCGTTTGGAATCAAAAAACATCAAAACACGTATGTACCATTTTCAAGATGTAGCAGAAATTTCGCAAGATAAGGAATTTTCGCTATGATAGCGAAATTTCTCTATCATAAAAAAAAACAAGGCATAGCGAAATTCAAATTTCCGCTTATGCACAAGTAATTCCCGCTAGTATATGAAATTTCGCTAAGTTGAATAAAATTCCAGTATACAAAATTCGTGATCTAATTATTCCTCCAAGGTTGCCTCCCCGCATTGCTTCTCTACACTTCATTTCGCCTTCAATTCTTCAATTCAACTTGACATTTCATCACTCCCGCCTGGTGAAATCACCAAGGATTCTCACATTCAAGACCCTTTCAATACGAGGCCGCTTTCTGCCGACCGGGTCTGGGTTGCCACCTCGCAAACTACCCAAAACAATCTCAAACCAAATCGCAGAGCACTAAGTGGACATGCACATGGAAATTGGCTCAATTCATATGATTAGTGCGCAAAAAGCACTCAAAACCTATCTTGAATAGGGCTCAAAATAGCACTTTTTGGGCACTAATCACATATGCACATCTACATCCTTAATCCTCAATTGATGATACCCAGATCATAGGTCAATCTTCGAAAAGACACTTTCACCTTTCTATCGGGTCAACGTCATCAATTTAGGTAACACGTATACTTTGTTCTTCACTGCCATCTTGTCTACCGTCATAATCAACACACAACCGAAGTGTACCATCTTTCTTCTTAACAAAGAGCATTGGCGCTCCCCATGGATATACACTCGGACGAATAAATCCTTTCTCTAACAACTCTTTCATCTGAAGGTTCAATTCTTTTAACTCCACTGGAGCCATTCTATATGGTGTAATGGATGCCTGGAGCAAAATCCGAACAACGTCAATATCAAACTCCAATCTCTCTCTCCTCGTGTGGAGGTAATCCCAAAGAATTCCTCCGAAAACACATCCCGATAATCACAAACTATAGGGATATCCGAGCAACCAAGTCTCTTTTCGTGATCTATCACATACACCAAGAAGTTCACACCCTTTCGAACCATCATTCTAGCAGTAGTGGCGGATATCACATTAAAGAGGTGGTTTGACCTTTTGCCAATAAAAGTCACTTCCTCACTCTTGGGTGTCCTTAAGCTCACTCGCTTCATTCTACAATCAACTACCACTTGGTGTTGGGACAACCAATCCATCCCCAATATCACATAAAACCCTCTAAATGACAACTCGATCAAATCTCCCATAAACTCATACTCTCGTATTCTAATGGGGCAATCTCTATAAACTCTATTCACAATGACACTATGCCCAAGTGGATTTGTCACCAAATGTCATACTCGATTTACTCTTCAATAAACTACCCAAACTCGAAATGGTATTACAAATATAAATGTGGGTTGAACCTAGATCTATCAATGCATGTACAATAGTTTCAAAGATGTAGAAATTACCAACTATCACATCCTGCATCTTCTCATCCACGCCTTCATCAGATATGCCTCGGCTTGAGCACCCAGCATCCCGCTCACCCATAGTCCGTGGCCTTGTCTCAAAGTGAACCCTAAGTGATGCAACACTCTCGCTGTCCCTTTGGCTGCTTCTATACCGCTAAAACTCCGTACCCCCAGCTTCGCCGTGAACTAATGAGCTCTAAGACAATCTTTCACTCTTGTGCTCATCGGATCCACATACCAAACAAGCACCTTATTAATCTCCCCAACACTCTCCTTTATGTTTCCTCCCACAATGTGCATATATGAGCTGGGCCTTCAAGAACCTCCTAGTGCACTAGCAGCGACAAGGTGATTAAGGCCCAAAAGTGCTGCTATTTTGAACCCTATTTATTATGTGTTTTATGCTTTTGTATACTAATCATTCTAATTAACCCGATTTACACATTGTTGTCCCTACTATTCTAATGGACGATTTTGTGGCAAATTTTGCAAGCTATGAGCTAATCATGCCAACATTGTCGAAGTCGATCCAAACATAAAGAATTCGAAATAAACTTTAACATCATAGACGTAGACCAAGAGGAAAGAAGAGCAGTAAAATAGAAGAAAATGAAGGTGAGAAATGCCGGAACAAGAGGCCAATGGAATAGTGTTGAAATTTCGCTACGTCGACTCTCACTATCATACGGCGAAATATCGCGGCATACGAAAATTTCAATTTTCTATGATCGACTTTCGCTATGATAGAGAAATTTCGCTATCATAGCGGATTTTCGCTATCATAGCGGATTTTCGCTAACATAGCGAAAATCACTATGCATAGAAAATTTGTCTGCTCTTGTTTTTTATCCAAACGTAATTCGCTTTGTTTTCCTTTCTACCCTCTTGTAATAGCTTTGCTTCCGCTTGTTTTGCAATTTCCCCTCGTCTTGAGCCAGATATAAGCTAGAGCCAAGGTCGAACAATCAATCACTTCATAATAAATTTCGAGAAGCCACTCTCTCCCGCTTTCTCTCGTTTCATTTTCTTTCCTTTTCCATTTTCCGGGCAACCAAACACCCTCCGAGGATGACAACTCGATATGCATTGCCAAAAACCCTTCCCTCCTCAAGTGGAAGGTTGCCAGTGTGATCTGGGGCCACTCGAGGTCCCCCCCGTTTTCACGTTAGTATTTCACCGCCGCTTCGTGTTCTCCTTTTACATGGGGTTTAGATCCCTTCGACCATGTTGAATGGTCGCACTTGCAAACTTTAAGGCTCTATTCGATGCTTATTACTAGATCTTGTGATTTTCTTTACCGCTACCATTTATTACCCATTGTAATGAATCAAGAACATTTGAAGCGACTCGAACATAAATGGCGATGAATGCCATTTTCCCTTTGTTTTTCGTGTCACGATTATGGGTATTTGTGCTCCTGCATCTCACCTTAGGTTAAAATCTCTTAAGCATGCTCTCCCTAATGTGTATTTGGAAAGCTTCTTGGGTTCAATGGATACTTTCACTAGATCCACTGATGCCCAGTTAGTTGTCTCCTATTAGTTATTGTAGGGTCTTTTGTTTTTTGAGATGTGTTTTCCTTTGCTAGGGACATTTATGCCTAATCAAATGCCATGTAAGATAAATTATTTTGGGTTAGGTTTAAAGCCCAATGGTCGGTTCGGAGGTGACTATATGTCATCCTCGACCATGAGAAAGGACTAAAAACCCTCGATTCTTTGTAGAATCCCAAGCCCAGTATCCTGATACTTCAAGAAGACCTATTTTATTATTTTTCTTATTTCACTTCAGTTTATTTTAAGTTTCACCATCAAAACCCCCACTGTTTTTACAAAACCTTAAAATCCAAACCACATTCACCATTTTTTACTTCACTTAAATCATTTGTGAAAAGCTCATCACATGTTAGGCTAGGCGCTTCTCTTTACGGTAGTTTTACTACGACCCGATGCAGGAGGAACTTAGGATATAAATTTTGTTGATTGGGATCACCTATTTGTGGCCGAATCAAATGGCGGATTAGGGATGGTGCCTAAGTGCATTTGATGGTGTGGAACGCGTGATCTTCATCACAAGTCTTGGTGAATGCTTTTATATTTCAGCATCATTTTCTTATAGTTTCATTTAAAAAAAAAAAGTTCTTTGCGAGTTGTTTTGTGTTGTCTTGTGTTGCCTGTTTTTGCTGCAGGATTACATGTTCCAGTGGGCTTGAACTAGAATCAAATGGAACACCTGGGGAGAGCAGTATAGTGGTACCACTGTGGAGAGAAACCACAGAGCTTACATGTCCATGAGGTATAGAAACCCAGTGGATGAAGTTCACCCATATGGTAGTGCTGAGCCATAGTTAGGGAATCACACCAATTCATGGGAACGAAGACCTCCACAATATGCTCCTCCTAAACCTGCATTTTATGCATTCAGCTCCTCGATCACCTCAGCCTTTAATCAATCCCTCCATTTGAACCTTCATTTCAGACTGCCGGATAAAGTGACTGTTTGTGGCGAGAGAATAAGAGTTAATGCCCATTCGAATCAAAGAATTGTCACTATGGAAGACGATTTGAACAGAAATTAGATGGGTTGAAAAATGATTTTGACTCATTAGGACAACACCTGCCAGATTCCATTGAAGACCTAATTCGATCAGCGTGATATCCACTAGAGGAGGTGCCAAAGTGACACCATAGCGGAGAGCGGTGTCGACCGCCTTGATCCTTTGGGGGGCTTATAGAGTTTTGTGGTTAATAGAAGGATTATGCAGATCCTTAGATATGTGTGATGTTATTTTCCAAGGAGGCAAGAAAATCTTCCCTTTATAACCTTGAGGAGGGTCAGTGGAAAGAAATGATGGAAGAGCCCCAGGCTTGTTTGAAACCATTTCCCCCTGAAATTGAACCCCCTTTGCCCTTTGCCCAGGCACGAAAGCCCACGCCGATAGCCCCTATCCCCTTGACGAATCCTATATCTGCCCTCACATCACAATCCCAACCCAAAACCCTGAAGCACCAGCCACAAAGGCCACCCCATCCTTTGCCTATTACCACAAAACTTTAGGAAGTTAGCTGGCCCTTTGTACAAAAATTTTGACACTACATCAAAAACTTTGGTAGTTGCCTACATTGTATCGCACAGTGATTGGTTCGGGTGCTGGTTCGAGTTTGGAGCACCCGAACCTCGGCATTTCTAAGCTCCACTTTTTGTTTTAATTTTTCTTGTTTTATTTTATTTTATTTTGCTTTCTTTAATTTTTCTTGTTAGATTTTCTCTAATTTTTAAGTTAATCTTTGTTCTAGCATGTTTTTCACTTTTTGCAATTTTTCTTAATTTTTCTTATGTTAAATTTTGCGGTTGAGTGAGAATTTTGGGCGAATGAAGATCAGCAAAGCTGGCAATTTTCGCTATGGCATAGCGAAATTTTCTCAGATATAGCGAAAATTTCACAGTCATAGCGAAAATGAATTTTCGCTATCATAGCGAAATTTCGCTATGGTATGAGCCCGCTATAGTAGCGAAAATATGTCTGATCCCACTAACGAGACAAAATATTACTTATTAACTAAGGTAAAAAAAAAAGTTTGTTTTATTTTTATTTTATTTTTATAAAAAATAAAAAATAAAAAATTTAAAAAAAAAACAAATTTTTATTTTATTATATATATATATATATATATATATATATATATATATATATATATATATATATATAGAACTTTATCTCAAAAAATAAAAAATAAATGAGTTTTATAAGAAGAAAAAGTTTTATGTGTTTTTTATTATTATTTTATTATTATTTTTATTTAATTTTCAAAAAAATCAAAAATTTTTCGGCTATTAGACATAAGCGAGAAATATCGCGCTGTCAATTTTCGCTCTGTATGTGAAATTTCGTATAGCGTGAAGTACTCATTTATCTTGCATGATTTTCTTGTTTGTTTTTCGCTCCTTAGCTTTTCATGAACTACATTTTGGCGTTTTGGTACCGTTGGAAATATTAGAGTGTAGAATCCAAATATATTCATAAATAATATTTTTTGAAATTATTATGAAAGGTGTAATTTTAAATGCTCCAAGCGGTCACTTTTTTCCTCTCTTTTCTTCTCCTAACTTGTTTGTTTGAAGCCCAAGCGGAGTGAATAAGGTGTCGATGGAAAGCACGATATCCTATCCAACAAAGATCACATATCATCAAAGGAGGTAACACTTCCTCCCTAAATCTCAATCAAGCCTTATTTGGATATTGAGATGTTTGGGTTCAGGAGGATTAGAAGGAAGTGGCTTTTGTATTATGTTTTTATTACTATTTTGAGTAAGCCATTTTGTGATGTTCAGTGGCTTCTTTGGGTTCACTCCTATAAAAGTGATATACTATACAACTTACTTTTTCAAATTTTGGACCCATTTTGCAACCAAAAATTTGTGTGTTTTGCCTAGCTCATAATTTGAAAAATTGAAACTTTGTCCAATTCTATTAATTTTAGATTGGTTCCATGCCTAATTGAGTGGATGATTAGTTAAATTCTAGCTGATTTCGACCTTTTTCTTCCACCTTTAGCTAACCACACACTTATTTCATCGGGTTTCTTAATAACACGAAAAGCGCCTAGCCTCCTAAGCGCACGACAACCTACCCTAGTTTAAATTTGATCACCTTTAATAGGTTAAGGACCCTGTGGAAAAGAGGCAATGCGTCTTGAGAAAAAAAAAAAAAGAAAAAGAAAAAGAATAAATTGCAGCGCTTTGCCTTGAAACAGAGCACCCAGTCAGGGGTATATAGTGAAAGCAACTAAAGCAGGTGCCCTAAGCCTTCCTTTGGTTGGGATCGAGCTTGTCGCTACACGGGTGGATGGATGAAGTTTAGCAAGTTATGGGGTCTTTGGAGGCTGAAATCATTCAGTCAGGTGAAACCTGAAGAGTTAGTGGTCGAAAGATCCTCATGACTTGGTGCCCTAAGCCTTAATTGGTTGGGGGTCATCAGGTAGATCCCCAGTTACATGGACTTTTTGGTGAGGTGATCCTCGGCCATTGCACCTACCAACACAAAAAAGTTGTGGAATAGAGTGGGATGCGATCTATTGGTTTGGTTGCATCTTGAGTTGTACAGGTAGCTAGTTTGGGGAGAGCGCGGTTTGTGAGTTTATTGTTGAGAGGCGATCAAATAATACTTAGATTTTTGGTGGAAGTTTCTGGTTGATTCACTGAAGGAAGCTCTTTTGATACTCAATTTTGTATGGCATTCATTCTCTCATGATAGTTATTGGACACGGCTTTGATGATTCTTACTTAGGGTTATGCATTACTCATTCACAACCTTTTTGAAATATAATTTTTGTGAACATTATTTTGTTATCGTTGTATGCTTTTTCTTTCTTTTTTTTCTTTCATTGCTAAGGGACTAGCAATGTGTAGGTTGGGGGATGTGATTAGTGCCTAAAAAGTGATATTTTGAACCCTATTTATTATAGGTTTTGAGTGTTTTTTGTATACTAATCATTCTAATTAACCCGATTTACACATTAAGGTCCTACTATCTCTGATAGCATTTGGCAGGCTGCTGCAGTTTTGAGCTAATCATGCCAACATTGTTGAGTCGATCAAACATGAAGAATTCGAGTCAAACTTAACATCATAGATCGAGACAAGAGGAAAGAAGCGAAAATATAAGAAAAATGAAGCGGGGAAATGGAGCAGTAGCCAATGGGCAATCTTTTGGAAATTTACGCCTCATTTGGAATTTTAAGCTATCATAGCGAAAATGCGTGCATAAGCGAAAATTTCAATTTTATTTATGGTGAATTTCCTTATGATAGCGAATTTGGCTATCATGGCAATTTTACGCTATGATAAGCGAAAATCCTTTGTGCATAACAAAATTTATCTGCTCTACATTTTTTATCCAAGCGACTCAGTTTTGGTTTTTCTCCTTTCTACCCTTGTAATAGCTTTTGTTTCGTTTGTTTGGTAATTTCCCTTGCTCTGAGCCGTATATAGCTAGAGTCAAGGTTTGTAACAATCAATCACTTCATAATAAATTTTTGGAGAAGCTTTCAACTCTCCCGTTTTCTCTGTTTCATTTTCTTTCCCTTTCTTTTCCATTTTAAGGCGGCGAGCACCTAGGGATTACAACTCGGAGGATGGTTCAGCAAAACCCTTCCCTCCTTGAAGTGGAAGGCTGTTGGGTGTATGATCTAGGCTCTTGGAGGTCCCTATTTTCACGCGGTACTCACTTCTTTGCCAGTCTTGTGTTCTCCCTTTTACATTGGTTTAGATCCTTAAATTCATGTTGAGATAGTCGATTACTTGGTAAACTTTTAGTGCTCATTTTGATGCTTATTACTAGATCTTGTGATGTTCATTAGTTACCATTTATTACCCATTGTAATGTATAGGAGACTGTTTGGCGACTAGTATAATGCTGGTGAATGCCATTTTCCACTTGTTTTAAATTATTGTACGATTATGGGTATTTGTGCTCCTGCATCTCGCATGAGTTAAAATCTCTTAAACATGCTCTCCACAATGTATTTGCAGAATGAAGCTTTGTGAGTTAGTGGACCTTTCACTAGATCATGATGCTAGGTGAGTTGTCTCCTATTAGTTATTGTAGGGTAGTGTTTTTTAGATGTGTTTTCACTGCTAGGGACATTTATGCCTAATCAAATGCCATCTTTCAAAAGGATAATTATTTTGGGTTAGGTTTTAAAGCTAAATGAAGATCCGGTTCGAGATGACTATATGTCATCCTCCAAAGCGAGGCTTGAAAACCCTCGATTCTTTGTGAATCCCAAGCCTAGTATCTTGATACTTCAAGGAGACCCTATTTATTACATTTTCTTATTTCATGATTATTTGATTTGCCATCAAAACCCCCATTTTACAAAACCTTAGGTAAACCAAATTCTGCATTTTATATTAAATCATTTATCTGAAGAAAACCCATCCACATTGTTGGGCCACTGAAGCCCGATTTATCTTTGCGTGCTTTACTCTTGAGTGGGAGAAAACAGGATATAAATTTTGTTGATTCTGGATCACCTAACATGGCTGATGTGGTCTTGCGACAATAGTCTTACTACCCATAACAACTTGAGGCGGTCTTTGGTGTAAGTTGATTAGAACCTCGTAGTCCTCTGAATTTCTTACTTTGGTGTTGATAAGAACTTAACTGTCCAGGGTTTTTCTTACCCTATCTTCTTTCTTTTCTTTCATACTCTTCTTTCTTTACTCTTTCAACATTTAGAGCACATGTCACAATTTTAGAAAAGTCATCATGGTGAAATCCTACGACATGGGCCCGAATATGGTCATTGAGGCCATCTTCAAACTTGTGGCGTTTCTCTTCCTCCGTCAGTAGCATCTCGGGAGAATACTTGCTTAGCTGGGTGAATTCTCTCTAATACTCAGTCATGCTTATCTGTCTTTATTTCAAATTATGAAATTCTCGTCTCATATTACTTAGTCATCTGACACCTGCGACACGAATTCTCAGGAAGAACTCCCACATGTAACACTCGTTGGTGCGGTCTAGTCACAGAGAGCCACCAGCACATTAAACTAATCTGTGAAGTGAGGTCACACACTCTAAATTATCCTCTGGTGTGCAATGCATTTATCGCAGCATTCTTTCAGTTATTTCGAGCCAATTTTCCGCCATGAAAGGCTCATCGTCTTTCTTCCCAAGGAAATCCATGGGTCGATATTTTGCCATTCTCTCTATGGCTAACCGCTGAGGAACAACTATAGCTGGTTGTGCCTCTCTTTGCAGTGCTTGAGCTATCTGCTAGAGGATATCCATAGCACTTCCTGCTGCTTAACCTTGCTCACGAATCGATGGAGCATGGGATGCTTGCCCACCTTCCACACTAGCAGGGCTATTTGGGCGACTTCTCGAGTCACCTTTGATCCTATGGGGTCCTGAACCATCCATGCTTACCTATTAAGACCGATAAGATCCACATTAGAGTCACGTCATCCTTTATATGCAAATTCAATGCATGTCATAAACAATTTCAAAAATCATTTTGTAAAATCGCCTAAACCTAGGCTCTTATACCACTAAAAATGTGACGGCCCGTGCCACCGTACCCGACCCGACCGTAAAGGCCGAATGATAGGCCGAAAGCGTGATTTGTAAAATGTGTACACCTATGTGCGCAAGTGCACACGTCGTATCAAGTAATATAGTGTACCTAGGTACGGATATCGATCCACGGGGAGAAGTGCTTTGATTACTGAAATTGGCCTTATAATAATATCTGGACTTAAACTCTTAATGGATATCTAACTAATGTAAGGGATTAAAACTAAAGCTAAATTAACTTGTGAAATTACTCTGCTATGGAGACTAGGGATTTGTCTCCCCCTGCCACTTTTGATGGATTATTACCTAGAGGAATTACTACTCAATCCATCAGTAACTCATCGATGACGGGGTGATCATGCCTACAAGATACCCTCTCTTGAGGTGTATCCACCTATCTCCTGATGAGGATTGGGTGCATCTACGCCCCCAGGCCAAATACTCTGCAAGAAGCGCTAAATATTGAAGACCCTAATTGCCACGCTCGGAATCGGGATATCTACATTTATCTACTGCTTAAATTCGCTCTGTGGATCCTGACATGAGTCATATCTCGATCTGGATACATGAGATCATGTGATGTTGGCTAACATTACCATGTATATAAACCACATATGTGAAACGATTGATGCAAATCATAAATATTTGAATGTAAATTTAAACGCCCGAAAATCCGTTGATTATGATGAGTTCAACAAAACCTAGAAATATATCTAGAACATATTGGGCGAATATACGCATCATTCTATAAATCATCGATGCGTTTATGAGAAAATAATTATCTGAAAACAACATCTTTTTCAATGATTCGAGTTATTTCTTTACTTTCTTTTTCGCGCTCAATCATACTTTGTCGTTGCCTAAATTGGAGTCTCTTTTGCTTTTTAACAGTTAAGGCGAAATCGCGATGATGTCGCGACGTTGAGACATCGCGACTTTGTGTCGCTCGTTGACTTTTTCTTTTGTTGACCAGACGTCACGACGTTGCAACGTCACGATCGCTGGAACGTCGCGACGTTGCTACCAGTTTTCTTCTCCTTCTTCTTTTCAACCCCAAAATGATTCTAAAAACCACCTACTTCACCTGTAATTCACATAAGATCCAAAAATAAGATATCGAGTATAATCGTTTATTTTAAATGTCTCATCGAACTAAAAAGCGTAGAGCGAGGCTGATTGACATAACGTCTTTGCCACTCATCACCCCAAACTTAGCTTCTTACTTGTCCCGAAAAGAAAGCGACTCTAGTAACACACAACAACCTAGCATACTATAACTCAGCGCCATGATTGTGATGCACATATTTGCCAAGGAAGGATCAAAATGGAACCATCTTTGAAATCTTGCCCTTTTATTCAAATTTCCAGATAATCCATAAAGGTTGTTCGACTTTCGAGAAAAAATTGTTTGAACAGTTCGGTTGACAAGTATTTCAAACCTCCTAAGTTTCCAGCCAAAGCCCCTTTCCCGAAAAACCTATGGCAAATTTTGATATGTGATCTACAGCATATAACTTAGTTCCAGCACCCTGAACTGAATTCAACTCACATTTGGAAGAATCTAACTACGGAAGGATAAAACGCACCCACTTTTTATTCAACAATCCTACTGCGATGAAAGAAAACCGGGTGCCAGTAACAGTTTATGTTGAGTATTCACATGCGAAGGGGTCGTTGGTGACTCCCCATTAGTTGGTTAAGGGCACTGGGCATTCAGTTCCCCTCGAACTTCACCCTAAACACTCAACTAAACCTAAGGGCCCTAAGTTACGGGAAACTTTCATCCTCTGTCCCATAGAGGCGAGGTAGAAGTCGTGGCTCCCTTAGTGGCCACTCAGGGCATTAGGCTTTGAAAAGCCCCTCCCGGTTGTGAGATTAGTTAAAGCTCCTTATTCTATTCATACTTTTTCTTCTCTCTTTGCTTTTTTTTTTTTTTAGCTGGGGCTCGAAGGCAATCCTCTTTTTCTAGGGTGTCCCATCACTTTTGTGGTTAGAAACCCCCAAGGTTTGTTGAACCTTAGTAAGCCGGGTTCGATCCTAGGCATACCCTAGAGATCATCTGTGTGTGGGTGCAATAGGCTAGTTGAGAATTGGTATCTTGAACACCATGGAGGTGATTCACTCGTCTCCTACCTATCACGGCCCAGAATTCAGGGCATCCTGGCAGCCTACGAGGATCTTTGCGGATTTATACTTTGTTTTTCCAACAAGATTTTTGGACACGATCGAAAGATATCCTTGAATAACAGGCATGGCATCACGCACACACTACCTAAAACAATCTTAAAATAGAAACAAACTAAAATCGGGGCCCCAGTAAAGAGAAACAGGAAAATAACCTACGAATAGACAAATCACAAATGACGCTAAGATAAACACCAAACAAACCCTAAACAGGACACATATAACTAAGTATAGGAATTGACATATTATAATAGAAAAACTTAAAAATAACCTAGAACACACTAAAACATAAAACGCAAAAATAACCCAAAAATAGAGCAAACGACACAAACAAACCCGATCACCCACACCCCCCAAACAAGTGCGGACAGTGCCCTCGATGTTAATGAAAGAGCGAGTGGTATAGGAAACTTCACTGATGATCGGCGAATCCGCCCGGCTGGCGGTGGAGGTGGCGAGGTGGAAGAAGCGAGGAGGCGCGAGCTAGTCTGAATGGGTGCTGATTGCGAGATGGTCTCTGGTTATTTATAATGGCTTTTATCTTGGCCTGGAGGCCTCCACATCCTGGCTGATGAGGACCCAGTGCTCCTAGGTCTCATCTCGATGAGCCTCGAAAGCGGCGGTGAGGTCTAGCATCACAGTTCGCTAAGGTACGGAGAAGGGTACTCGGATCACTCCCTGGGGGCGGCTGTGTTAATTGAAATTTGGGTGTGAAGTTGTGGTGGTAGGGGATGGGTGGAGGACTGTCTAGCGTTACCACAGGGGTGGTGAATCAAACTGGTGATACCGTGAAGTTCATCCTCGTCCGAGGGTTCATGGCCCGAGTCATAAACCTCTTCTGTTCTTGGTACACCAAGCTTGTCACGCTTGACCATGCGAGTGTATCCAAGCCTCATTATCTTCTAAGGGCACCCCGGCTTGCTTGCATGGTCGTAAATGAGGAAGGGGTGCCCTAGGTTCATCTTGGCATCCTTGTTATAGAGGATGGCATCCTCTATAACTTACCCAACATCAAAGGGTATATCCTTGTGATGAAGTGATGCCATACCTTAGGGATGTAGGCCAAATTTTTTGCCTTAAAGTGAACTGCATGCCCCTAACTGTTAATCTTCCACTCACCTCACCTGTTGGTCAATATCCTAATGACCTCAGGGTAGTCAGGTTGCACATGGAGCCTATCAAAGGGCTCAGGGAGAACTGGTTCAAGGTTATATTACTAGTTGATAGACTTCGCGTTGAAGTCTACCAACACCCCGCACACCCAAACCTTCTTCAATACATGGGAGGCGAGATTGGCGTAGAATTCTCGCACCACACTTGTGGCAGCTGGTGTAGGAGGTTGGCACAATGCTCTCCACCCCTTGTTCGCAATCGTCTTGCGAAAGAAGTCGTCGGGGTGGTGAAACCCCTTCTCCTTAATAAACGACCAATTCTTGGAAATGAGGCCGAACTTCGGCCGCAGTCTCCTCGTGATGAAACTTGTCATGGTCATAGCTGCGTCTTGGGCTCTTGGCTAGCCCGACCTCTCTAGGTGGTCATCTTTTGTAAAACACTCGACATTGGGCCTGGGTAGGAATTTGAGATGGTGGCCAAAGTTTGCCTTACCTCTATGTGGTCACTAGACCTCCTAACAAACAGGTGAGCGGTGGGTCGAATGGCTTTCAAGAAGCCACTCAAAAACTCACTAGACAATTGTTGAACACCTGTGCTGCACTATGGGAATAGGGCTTTGTGACTTCTGGGGCGCCAGAACTATCTAAACAATCCCGAGGGCCTTCCTAAACAGACCAAAGCCACAGCAGGCTCAGTAGAATGGCTGCGACCTCCACGGACCGTACACAAAGCCCCGGGCGTGGGCTCGAGGCAAGTTGGACACTAGGGTCGTGGCTCTGGGACGGTCGTGGGGCCTATGGGAGTATTACTAGGGCTGGTCGGACGAGGCGTAGATGGGTGTGGGCTCTGCAAAAAACGAGGAGGTGCTTGAGGGCTAAAACCCTGGGTTTGCGTAGGAAGAAGAATGTGAAGTCGGTTCATAAAAAATAGGGACAGCGTCGCAGCATTCGGGCTGACGTTGCAGCATTCAGGAGTTCGATTACGGCTTATCGTGACGTTGAGGCCAACGTCGCAACGTTTCAGGGACCCTAAAGCCAACGTCGCAACGTTAAAATTCCGCGTCGCGACGTTGGAGCCAACTTCACAACGTTACAAAGAGGGGTCCAAATTAGGAGTAGCCAAGGTCGCGACGTTGAGATTCAACGTCGCGACGTGCCAGAGGCTTGAGTTTTCTAGGTTCCTTCAACGTCGCGACGTGGAGACGTCGCAACGTGACAGAGAGGGTCAAATTGAAAAAAAATTCAAAACGTTTCTAAGTTTGAGACAACCCCCTTAATGAAGTTCTAACCCCTTCGCACTCTTGGAATGGGCTTCTCGAGCTATCTCCTCGCTTCCATTGCTATCTCAGGTCCTGAAACAAACAATCAAAAGGAAAGCCCGATTACGGAATGAGAGACAGAAAAACATACCAAAAATCTAAAAACACTCAAAACTATACGGAAAGAAAGATATCAAAAAGCTTGGGTTGCCTCCCAATTAGCGCTTTGTTTAATGTCGTTAGCTCGACTGCCTTGCATCTCAATAATCCCGAGGTTCCGAGACTGCTGGACTCCCTGCGGCACTATACGTCGCTTAAATTTGAATGGTTTAGCGTGCGCATGGAACTTGCCCCCGTGGCTTCAATGTTTGTATGTTAACTTTATTTCCTTTCTCGAGGTGCGCAATTTCCGCTCCTCCGTGGAAAAAGCACAGGTCTGATAAATGGTCCGGAGCCAGTGACTTTAATTTCACACTGGAAAAAGTTTAGTCGGGGGTGAATAAGAGAGCCCGTTGACCCGCCTCGAACTCTTTCCTTACAATATGTTTATCGTTTCAGGCTTTCGTCTTTTCCTTATATATTCGAGCATTCTCGTATGCCTCGCCGAATTCATCGGTCGGCTAGCTATAACATCAGCTTCTCGACTACTTCGCATCCCGTATTCGGCATCGGGTTGCCCAGTATGCTCTATGTTCCAATTCCACCGGCAAGTGACATGCTTTCCCATAAACTAGTCGAAATGGCGACATACCTAATGGGGTTTAAATGTTGTCTTGGATGCCCAAAGTGCATCCTCAATCTTCTTCGACCAGTCCTTCCTGGAGCTATTGATTGTTTTCTCCAGAATGGACTTTATCTCTCGGTTTGACACCTCTGCTTGCCCATTTGCCTGTGGGTGGTATGCGAGCGATGTGCGATGCCGCACATCGTATTTCACTAAGACATTAACCTGGCTTATCATAGAAATGAGTGCCTCATCATGATCGGTCTTGTGGGGTGCCAACCAGGTGTAAATATAATGACTCTGAAGGAGACAATCCTTGCAAAAGGAGGATATACAAGTGACCCGAATAAAAAAATGGGCCCATAAAATCCATCCCCGCCGTCAATATTTCGACCTCGAGATTATGCTCATGGGTGGTTCATCCTTCTTTGAAATGCTTCCCATTCTTTGGCATTTATCACAAGTAGATACAAACAGGTGAGCATCTTTGAATAAGCTAGGCCAGTAGAAACCTATTGAAGTACCTTTGCTGTTGTTCTCTAGCCTCCGAAATGCCCCCCACATGGCAAAGTGTGGCAATGATTCAGAATACTGCCCATTTCATTTTCTGGTACACATCGCCTTATCATTTGATCTGCACAATGCTTATATAAGATAGGTTCTTCCCAGTAGTAGTGCTTCAAATGTGCAAAGAACCTCTTCTTATGTTGGTAGCTAAACTCTAGAGGGATCACCTTAGCCACTAAGTAATTCACATAGTCGGTAAACCATAGAATCGGCTTTGTGTCTTCAATTGCTAAGAGATGCTCATCTGGAAAATCATCACTAACTTGCACCTTGTCTCTAGGCCCTTCTAACCTTGAAGATGATGCGACCTAGGTTCTACATTCCTTCTTGTCTTTTATCTCTAGGTCAAATTCTTGCAATAGAAGTACCCACCGTATTAATCTCGATTTCGCGTCCTTTTTAGTCATTAGGTACTTTATGGCTGAGTGATCAATGTGCACTATTACCTTATTGCCGATCAAATAGGGCCTAAATTTGTCAAAGGCATAAACAATGGCCAAAAGTTCCTTTTCGGTTAATGGCATGGACTCATTGGGCATCATTCAAAGTTCGACTAGCATAGTGAATGTCACGAAATATCCTTTCTCTTTACGTCCCGGCCATTTTGCTCGATCGCATAGTCAGCAGGCGTGCACATTGGCTAAAGCAGAGGTCCTCTGTCACAGTGTTACTACTATAGGGGCTAATACCAATCTATCTTTCATGATTGAGAATGCTTGCACACACTGCTCATCAAAATCAAATGGTGTCCCTTGAACCAGCATGTAACATCCCGAAATATACCCTAGTCGTTTTCGACATGTTTAGGGTATTTTGTAAGCATAATTTGAATGTTTCGTAATTGAAATGCAAAACATGGAAACGAGGGACCAGAAAATTTACAAGATTTAGGGGATAAAATTATATTGTCAAGAGGGACTTAAAAGTCATAGTTGGCAAGATTTGAGGCCAAAATGAAATAAAGGAAAGTTTATTTATAAATAGAAGGAGTTATGGGCTTAAAAGCAAATAAAGAAAAGAACCCAAAAATGGGTTTTATTTAAAGGCCAAATAGGCCTTAGCAAACATGGAAGAGAAGACCAAATTTGGTCTCCAAGAAGGAAGCAGGAAGAGAAGGAGAGAAGAAGGAAGAGAGAAGAAGAAGAGGAGAAGAAGAGAAGCCATGATAAAAAGGTATGGAAACTAACCTTGATTATGGATTCTATGAGATTTGGTGTGGATCTTTGGTTTTGTATGGTTATTCTCTTGCCTCAAACCTAGGGTTTGTTAGGATTTCATCCTAACCAAAGATGTGTTGAAATTAGGGTTGGTAAAACTCAAAAAGGCACAAAATGATTATAGAATCCTCCTTTTAGGTTGGATTCATGGTTAATTAAGAGTAATGGAGTTAGGGTTAGAACAAGCCACACAACTAATCATCATATTTGGGTTGAGTATAGGTTTATGACCCATATTAGAGATGGTTATTGAAGTAATTCATGAAAGGTTTTGAAGAAAGACAATTATTGAAAGATGATTTGAGGAAAATAGAGGTTATAAGATGGAATATGAGTTAAACCACCATTTCAAGATGAATTTGAAGTGGTTTTGATGTGTTCATGGAGTATTGGGTTGATTTGAGTATCAACACATGGAAAAAAAGGGAGAAAATACACATTCTGGGCATTTTCGGGGGACATGTACCGGTACACCTTGAACATGTACCGGTACACCTTCTTCTGTTTTTCCTATTTCGACCAGTTTTCGTATTCTTACCATAACTTGCTCATTTCTTATCCGATTTGAGTGATTCAAGTTTCTGGTTAAAATATACTTCAAGGAAAAAAAACCTATAGAAATAGGCATCATCAAATTCTGACTCTAAGTGGTCCTAAAATTCACTCAAAGTGGGGCCATGTGCAAGCCAATTCCTGCATCAGATTTGATCATAGAGTAGTTCGAATTGTTTTGAACGTAACTTGAGTTCCGGTGCTCCGATTTGGGTGATTCCAATTGGAGATGAACCCTTAGCACCTTAGCTTTAAAGGAGTACAAAGAACCAGTGTCAAATATGGAGACAAGGCACTTGAAAATGAATATTGCAAACTGTTCCTCGGGTAAAATTGGTAAACCGACTAGTTGGCATGAAAATGCCATAACTTGAGTTTGGATGATCCGATTGGAATGATTCCAATTTCTAAGTAAATTTGATTCATCGAGGAATAAGAATACATGAATGATGTATGGATAGGCATCATACTATACAAGTATCTGAAATGCCATATGGAATAGGCATGAAACACGAATGATATGAAACACAGCAATGAAACATGAACATGAACATGAAAAGAAATATGTCATGAACGCAAAATGTGATAAAGATGGGTTATAAGTTCTGAAAGATATATGATCATATGACTACCTAGGACCAAAGAATGAATGAGTGGACGTCCTGTTGGTGCCCGGCACTCACATTTAGTGCTTGACACTCCTGTTGGTGCTCTGACAGCTGTGCGTGGGTAGCCACGTTTTGATCGGTGCTCCGGCACTCCTGCTGGTGCTACGGCACTTCTGTTGCGTGGGCAGGCACGTCTTGTGCCAGTGCTCACGGCGCAGTACTATATTGTACAGCCCGGGTACTTATTGTGTCTTGCGTCTACTCATTTCTTATGATTAGTGCAGGTAATCAGACGGACATATAATAAGACAAGAATAAAGAATAAGAGTATTAAAGATGCGAGATGTACCTCTGTATACATTACACGTGGTACCTACGGGTACTCATGTCTCTGATTAATCTCTGTAGTACCTACGAGCCACTCTACATACCCGATAATATAAATGTGAGTCCTGTAGTACCTATGGGTACATCTGTATAATGAATCTGTGTAGTACCTACGGGTACTTTTGTATACTAAGCTTTGTAACTCCTACGGGAGTCCCGAATGATAATAAGTCTGTTATAAGTATAAGTCCTGAATAAGAATAAGCTCTGTAACTCCTACGGGAGTCCTGAATGATAATAAGCCTGTTATAACTATAAGTTCTAAATAAGAATAAGCTCTGTAACTCCTACAGGAGTCCCGAATAAACATACGTCTGAGATAAGTATAAGTTACGCAGAAGAAACTACCGCCAACTCCTACGGGAGATCAGAATAAGTATAAGTCAGTAGTACCTCTGAATTGCTCCGTGTCAGTAAAACAAGTATAAGTCCGAGTAGTACCTAAGGGTACTCTCGTAATAAAGTAAAATAAATTATAAGTTACGTAGTACCATGGGTACTCGTAGCGATAAAATAAGTATATCACATTTATGATCACATTACTGCTATGGACTAATGTCCATTACACGATATGTATCTGCGTCACGTGCGATCGACCTTGTATGTGATACGATTATGATTGATTCGGAGCTTATTGTACCTCACCGGGTACCTTCGCACAAGGATAAGATCCGTAAGATAAGTATATGCTCCGTAAGACCAGTATAAGTTCCGTAAGACAAGTATAAGTTCTGTAATACATGTATAAGTTCTGTAATACACGTATAAGATCCGAAATACAAGTATGTGCTCCGTATCACAAGATAAGTTCCATAAGACCAGTGATAGTCTGCACATACAAGTAAGATCTGAAATACATGTATAAGTCTCCAGAATACAAGTATAAGTTCCAGAAGACTGTGGATATACTTCGTAGAACAAGTATAAGATACTAAGTACCGCATAAGTTTTGTGAGTACTTACTGTACTTCCATATAAGGATAAGTTCCGCAATACCAAGAGTATACGCTTTCAGGACATTCTCAGAGTACCTACGTACTTTTATAATGTAATAAGCTCCGTAAGATCGTAAGTACAAGAATAAGATCCGACTACAAGAATAAGTTCGTGAATACAAGTATAAGTTCAGAAGACCGTGGATTTACTGTGAGAACAAGTATAAGATAATGGCAACAAGATAAGTTTTGTAGTACGTACGGTACTTCCGTATAAGGTAAGTTCCACAATACCGCGATAATGCTCGCAATATCTCCGTAGTACCTACGAGTACCTCCGAACAAGTGTAAACTCCGTAAGATAAGTATAAGTTCTGTAAACTCCTACGGGAGATCTGAGATAGATATAAATACCAATACCTGATTAAGTACCTCTGTATAAGCATAAGTTCAGAATCCCATGGGAGATCGAAATAAATATAAGTCTGAGACAAGTATCAATATAAGTTCCGATATGTATGTCATTTGGGAGACCTAAATAAGTATATGTCTGATACAAACATAAGTATAAATATATATATCCTACGGGAGATAAGTATCACCCGACAGGTCTGCATATGTCCTTTGGGAGATCTCGACATGTATAAGATCCTCGAATAAGAATAAGTCTCGCTTATAAGATCAGGCTACTTATAAGTATAAGACCCTGGACATAAGAATAAGTGCTATGAGGTAAGATCCAAATAAGTGATAAGTCCGCTATAAGTGTAATTCCCGAAGGGCATAAGATTGTTAGAAGTATAAGTTCAAGCATCAGAGATGAGAGATCCGAATAAGCTTAATTTGTTACAAGAACATTTATGTGTGTAAATATGTGATATGAACTCCGAAGATTTTGATTTGCTCTCGTTATCTCGTTATTCGTTTCGTATAAGAAATTTTTCCCACTGCTGCAGTTTAGCACGGGTTTTTAATCCGTGTAGGTGTCAGAGAAGACGTCTCAAGACATCCGCATACAAATTAACAACACACTTGTAAGGGTTCACTACATGTAGGTTTCGTGCTCGAGTTGTAAAATGTAACAAGATAGTTTTTGTATTTCTTGTAAATGGGACTCTGCAGAATGTGTATAGATTTTTTACGGACACCACTCCTGTAAGTGGTAGTTCTTTGATATGTATATGATATTTGGATTCTCATATATGACGTGGCCATACCCATAGGTACCAGTTTCTGGGCTTAAAAAAAATCAGTAAAGAGTCCCGCATATGGTCTCGCACTTAACTCGGTTCGGATCCGCCAATCGGGTCGTCGGACCGAATCGGGCATGACACAAAGAAACTAGACAAGGGCTTTGGTAACTGAGAAAATCTTTATGAACCACCTATAGAACCCTGCATGTCCTAGAAAGCTTCTTATGCCCTTTACCGACAGATGGAGGAGTGTAGTTTCTCTATTGCCCGATTATTCGTGCCTATCTCTATTGCTCTCAAGGAAATCCCAAGTCTAAGTACTATGCCCTCTTGTACCATAAAATGGCACTTCTCCCAATTAAGCACAAGATTGGTTTCCTCACATCTAATCAGTGCCGATCTCAAGTTTTCCAAACAATTGTCAAAGGAGTTCCCCAATACTGAAAAGTCATCCATGAACACCTCAATTGTCTCTTCAACCATATCTGAGAATATGGCCATCATACAGTGCTGAAATGTGCTCAAAAGGCCAGACACCCGAATGGCATCCGCCTGAAATGAATGTACCATAAGGGCATGTGAATGTCGTCTTCTCCTGATCCTATGGGGCTATAGCGATTTGATTGTACCTAGAATACCCATCCAAGAAATAGTAGTATTCATCCCCTGCCAGCCTATCCAACATCTAATCCAGAAACGACAGTGGGAAATGGTCTTTGCGGGTAGCCTTATTCAATTTCCGGTAGTCGATGCAAATCCTCCACCCTGTGACTGTTTTAGAAGGTAGCAATGTATTATTCTCTGTCTTTATCACTGTTGTTCCTCCCTTTTTAGGCACTACCTGTACCGAACTCACCCATGCACTATCATAAATAGGATATATAACCCCGGTATCCAACCACTTTAGTACTTCCTTGTCGACTACTTCTTTCATGGTCTGGATCTAAACTCCTCTCGTGCTTCTCCACTTAAGGCTGACCATCTTCTAGCGTAATTCGATGCATGCACATGAGGCTTAACTCTTTAAATCAACCGTAGACCAACCGTTTATTCTTGTGATCTCTGAGTACTCTCAATAGCTTATCTTCTTTTGTTGCTGTCAGGGACGCTAAAATGATCATTGGTAAGGTGGAGGCATTCCCAAGATAAGCATACCTCAAATGGCTAGGTAGTGGCTTTTGCTCCATCTTGGGTGGTTGTTCAAAGGACCACATTGACGTTTAAGTATTTTCACTTAGAGGTTTGTAGTATTTCCTTCTATTAGGTTCGAAGGAGTCCATCCATTTCACATACTCTTCAGCCTCTTCTCCCAATTTTTCTGAATCACTCTGTACCAGGCTAGCCTCCAAAGGGTTAATAAGACCACTCTGGCTAGACACTATAGCTCTACGGCTTCTCGTCATGAAGCATGTATCACTCTTCACAGCAAGGTCTCATGCCTCAAACACATTGAACTTAACCTCGTCATCCTGCACTCTTAATTTCAACTCTCCCCTCTACACATCAATCATTTCCCTACCAATTGCGAGAAATGGTCTACCCAATATTATGGGTATTTCTTTATCTTCTTCCATATCTAACACGATGAAATCAGTGAGGAAGATGAACTTGTCTACCTTTACCAGAACATCTTCTATCACTCCCTCCCCTCCCCTCGATGCTTTAGTGACCGTTTCCACTAACTACAGAGTGTGATCGTAGTCATAGCTTCACCACCCCGCCGTCAATATGGATAAAGGCATGAGATTAATACTAGCTCCCAGGTCACACAAGGCTCTCTCAAAGATGGAATTCCCGATAGTACACGGGATAGTAAAATCGCCCGGTCTTTTTAGCGCTTGCGGCATCTTCTCCTCTCGAAGGATGGAACCATTCCTATGAGATTCACCGTCCCAAGTCCGATAGCCTTCTCTTCTTTGACAATATATCCTTCATAAATTTGACATAACTGGGCATCTGTTCTAACGCATCAGCAAACGATATGTTGATGTACAGTTTCTTGAACAATTCCATAAACTTTGCGAACTGCTTGTCCAGTTTATTCTTCTTTAGGCATTCAGTGGTGACTAATTGGTGGCGTGGGTTCGCCATGGCTGGTTGATCCTTAGCCTCAGTTTCTTCTCCCACAAACTTTTTCTCTTGGGGTTGCTCCCTTTCTGTCTTGTCATTCTTAATCGGTCCGACCACTTCCGCCCAATCTCTCCTATCACCGGTGGCTACCTTATTGCGAATTCTCTACCACTTCCCCTCAAGGTGACGCCTTACATGTTCATTACCTTCTGCCTAGGTTCACCTCAAAGTTGCTTGGCAAGGAACCTTGTCGCTCGCCAAGATATTAGCCATTCGGGCCCATTTGCACCCTGTTTCGCCTGCGCGCCCGATTGTTCAATTGAGTGGCTTGGTGTTGCATATTCGCCTTTGTCTCATTCATGAAGGCAATATGAGAGGTAAGAATTTGAGCTAGGACTTGTTCCAAGTTCACTTTTTTCTCGGAGGGTAGTTCGCTCACTCGAGGTGGTGGCATGTTGTTCTGATTGTTTCTCCATCCATAACTCTGATTTCTCTGATTATTCTGATTATTACGCCACCCTTGGCCTTTATTCTGGTTCTGATAATTGTTGCTCCTATACTCCGCCTCGTTGCTGTGACCGACAACTGGCGCCGGGCATAATCTATCGCTTGGTCGCCTCGACCGACATTCCGCATCACAGGTCGTTCTCCTATGAATTCGCATTACCCCATGGTCAGGTTCGAATCGGAATTCGCGTGACTTTGCTTTGTCTACCAAGATGTTTGCAAGTCAGCATCGACATGAGTAACCAGATTGTTGAGAACCTCGTTATCTATGCCCCCACAGCCTTTATTGGTGTAGTCCTATCCCTAAGCCACTGATTGGTGTTAGTAGCAGCGTCCTCCAGGATTTCATATGCTTGATCCGTAGTCTTCTTCATTAGCAAACCTCCTACCAAGGCATCAATCACTGTTCTGGTCGCATCCCTCAGACCATTATAGAAAGTATGGACTTGCATCCATCTGGTCAGCCTGTGGTGTGGGCATCTCCTTAAAAATTCATGAAATCTATCCCATGCTTTTGCCAAGTTCTCTCCCTCGAATTGTCTAAAAGTATTGATCTCGCACTAGCCGTGGCAATCTTTCGCAGGAAGAACTTTTGTCAGAACTGCGACCAGGTCATTCCATGAAGTAATGGATCCGGTACGGGTTTGTCGTTGTTTGTTTCATCACCTAGTAAGAGCGGGAACAATATCAATTTGAGTGCCTCTTCAGTTACCCCATTATACTTAACCGTGTCTCATACTTCGATGAAATTGGTCAAGTGCATATTCGGATTCTCACTTGGCAATCCGTGGAACAGATACCTCAAGCATCCGCAAGGTCACTGACTAAACAAGTTGCTCGTCTGAATGTGGGTGGTCTTTTGGATAGCCGCTTCAAACAACTTTAGGTGGTAAGGCGAACTCTTCTAAAGAACATAAATGGATCATCTCGTCAGATATAAAACGGCCTGGGCACATGATTCCTACCATTATTCCCATTGTGACCCCCTTGCAGCTCGTTTTGCTCTTGGCCATGATCTTACTCTACATTGTTCTACATGATTACTAAATTTCTATGTTGTGCTTATCTTTGTTCTCTACGTAAACAGTGTAAGGTTCTTTCCGGTTCAGGATCAAATGGACGTAGTTCAACTTGACCCCGTCTTCGCATACACTCACGGTAACCTTAACTGCAATCACACACAAAACGCAAAGACCAAATTACAAGCACTTGTATAAGCAAAATAAAATAAAAAGGGAAAATTCCAGAGTAATATCTAATTGCACTCTTGTCAATATCAACACTAAAACTTCTCCCCGGCAACGGCGCCAAAAACTTGATAGGCCGAAAGCGTGATGTGTAAAATGTGTACGCCTATGTGCACAAGTGCACGTGTCGTATCAAGTAATATAGTGTACCTAGGTACGGATATCGATCCACGGGGAGAAGTGCGTTGACTATTGAAATTGGCCTTATGATAATATTTGGACTTAAACTGTTAATGGTTATCTAACTAATATAAGGGATTAAAACTAAAGCTAAGTTAACTTGTGAAATTACTCTGCCGTGGAAACTAGGGATTTGTCTCCCCCTACCACTTTTGATGGATTATTACCTAGAGAAATTACTAGCCGGGCCTATCGCAACTCATCGATGACAAGATCGTGCCTACGAGATACCCTCCCTCTAGGTGTATCCGCCTAAATCGCCAGTAGGGTTGGGTGCGTCTCTGCCCCAACCCAATACTCCGAAACACCTAAATGTTCGAACCCTAATCACCACACAAGGAATCGCCGGATACATCTCTGTTTTTTAATCACACACACACACATGGCATATTGATCGACAGGTGGTAATCATCACATGGCACTGAAGAGGTTGAAGGTACTCTTTCAATATTCAAACATCCCAGTAGAGCATTTGGAGGAATGAAAAAAATGAGGTTATCTAATATTGAGTATGAGGTTGCACAAACTTAAATTCTATTAAATTGTGATGATATTCAACCTTATATCAAGTAAGTTGATAGGCGTATAACGTGATGTGTGTGAAATATGCAATAAACTGTGTAATGAGCGCCTATGTGCACAAGTATACACTTGTCCAAGTAATACAGTGTACGAAATATATAAAGATCGTTCCACTATGAAAATGTGGGATGCTAAGTACCAAAATTAGAATACTTCTCTAATATCCAAACAGTCAATATGAGATCAAAATAGAATTTAAAGTAAACTAATGAAATCTCAATCCAACAAATGAAATGTGCAACTAAGGGATACCAAGAGATGATAAAATCCTAGGGTATATTGTGCATATGAACAATCCTACTATGTCTAGGCCAAAATTCTATCCTATTATCTCTTGAAAAATCAATCCAAGGTGACTCTTCCCTAACTTAATTATAAGCCTCTCTCAAGGTCAAATAATCTACCAACTAATACTAGGTTTCTTGCTTCTCAGCTCAACCCTAAGCATTAGAGATGCTTTAAGACTCTGAATCTCACAAGCCTCCCATCATCACATAATATTCCCTTATTAATTCCGACTCAATTAGGTTGATTCATCTATGTCTAATTCCTTACTCACTTCGCAGATTTCATAAGGTACCACTCACCATATTGAGATGGGGTGGCTAATTATCCACATTTCTTTGCTTCTTTGTGACGAAGGTGTCTTCATCGCTATGAACTCCTTTTTATCGCGATGTACCCAAGGCTATGCATCTTTTCTATCTTCACCTTCGTCGTGATCAACAATATCTTTGTCGTGACAAGCATCTTCGTCGTGATAAAGGTGATGCTCATCGCGACATGCCAGTAGATGTCTTCTTTCAAGATCCTTTCTTCGTCATGACAAATGCTTCCTTTGTCTTGACAAACAAATCTGCAACATTTAGCCTCTCCTTATTTTCTTCAATTTTTCTATCACTTTGCTTGGTCTTCATTCAAAATCTACAAAAAACAACCAAATAGGGGATTAGAGCATTCTTTAGAGATATTGGTGTGAATCGAGCATTAAAGTTGTATAAAACACATGAAAAGTATGCTAAAAATGCTAACAAGATTCACACTTATCATAAGTTTCTTAGAAATTTAGTACTTAACATTCATAACTTATTAATAGTGGGATGTCTAAAAGTATTCTATTATTTGATTAGAATATACATTGATGAAGTACAAAACACTGATCCGAGCATCACGGATGTAGAGCTTTATGAGAAGCTTGAGAAGCATTTTTCAAAATGGTTTAAGGAATTTGTAAGTATTGAAATTGTATTGCTATTAATACCAAGTCTATTACTTATATTTCAAAAATTGACTACTTGAATGTTTAATAGGCACGCCATAATGTCATCAACAATGAGTTCATCAAAGATCTTACAAAAGGCCCTTTACACACAGTTGAATCATATCCAATGTATTTTGTTAATGGTTACAAACATGGATCAATAAGGCCTCAATTCCTCAAACCAGGAGTTTGCATAAAGGCTCAAATTCTAGTGATATCACATTCAACATTAAGGGTTTTCTTGATAGAGGTTCCAGTTGGAATATTCGGGACTACTAATCAAGCGCGCATTGTACTATTGAAGTGTGAGTGGTTTGATCCTACTATAAATAGTGGGATGAAAGTTCATAAACAATATCCTCTTGTAGATGTCAACCTCAAGTGAAGGCTCAACAAGTATGAACCTTTTATTCTTGTCATGCAAGCTGCATAAGTTTATTATGTCTCTTATCCTAGCTTAAAAAGAGAAAAGTCTAACTGTTAGCTATGTGCAAAGTTAAAGTTAGGATAATGGTGGATGTTCCTAATATTGTTGAGAAGACGATAAATGGTAACAGAGCATTCCAAGAAGATAAGTCATTCATAGTACAACTAACTGAAGCATCCATTATGATTGATGAACCAGGTCCACTGAATGATGTAAATGAGGAACTTGTTGAGTTCATTGATGATGAAGCTAAAATTTTAGACGACCCTATACTTGAGTCATAATTAGAAGATGAAAGTGAAGATGAAGATGTGAAGTTGATGATAGTGATTATGAAAAATAATAATAAAATTAGTTTTGTATTTAATATCATACTATGTTGTTTTGTGGACAACCTAGTACACCATTATGAATTTTGATTATGATGTTTGTGGAAATCTTAATGATTGTTTAGTTGCTATTTATATCATACAATGTTGTTTGTAGAATTCTGATTTATGTTGTTTGTTGTTGGTTTTGAATATTGTTACGATAAATAAGTAATGATTGTTTGTTTTTCTTGAAGAATATCATATTTGTTTAATATTGTAACTTGCTCACATTTCCATTTTTATATTTATAGTTTATCAAGACATGTGATAAATTTAGTAGCTAAGAAAGTATAAGACAAACAATATAACCATATAATCAACTTATTCCATTTGTGTCACTATTGTCCAAACCAAAATATATTGACAAATTTACTGACACTACTACCATGAACTAAATTCAGTGCCCAGTAGCAATGACATAAAACTTGTTAGACTAATTGATATTGTTTTTCTACTGTTTGCTTATGATAATATACTTAAAATTTAATTTGGTTTAAATCACTGCAAGTGCACAGGTCATACAAGTAATAAAATGGATTATAAGTCCAAATATGATTCCCACAGGGATTGATGAGAAAATTTAAAGATCAAGTACCCCTACTACTCAAGATCATCACTATTTGAACCTCTAACTTGAAGATTGGATTAACTAGCCTAAATGAATGAAAGAATTTTTGCATACTGTTCTTTAATGAAAAAGAAAATTAAAATTAAATAGATTAGAGGTTTCACTTAGTTGGAATAACCTTGGAAATGGGACCAGTATTTTAATCATCAAATTGCATAAGATTCAACAACAACGTAGTTTTGAACTTGAATTCTGGATTTGTCTAAGAGTTGAGTAGTATAGCCTTGGAATACTTCTTGACACTATACATTTCACTCTTTCGAACACCATATTCCTAAACCAGGGCTATGGGTCTAAACAGCTACTTTTAGGATTTGATCCTCTTTCTAAGATCCGGTTGTTTTTCCTAAACTAGTACTTCACAACCATTTCTCAGGACCGAAGTCTGCTTGCCCCCATAGCAGGATAACACGAGCCTCCTTCAATTTAATTGACATCTCAATCTACAATTTGGTCAGAATAATCACTCTCGTCTTATAAGAGAACAAACATTCTCTCAAACTGAGATGAAACCTCTAAGTATTAAATGAGCAAATTAGCAAATGGTTCTTATGGCTCGAGAATCACTTCGTCACCTAAGGAAACCTCAAGTCGAGGTTAGAACGAACACTACTAACTAACAGAGATACTTATAAGCAGATTAATTCTAAAGGTATCAGCTTAGCGATACTCTGGGTTACTGCTCTCGCTTCAAGTAGTCCATCTCAGTGTCACTCCCGTAGGGATCCTAGAAATCGAGCATAGATACTCGCCTGGGGTATAACTGCAGTTACTTAGAACAAATACTCCATAGAACACACCAATTAAATCAATCCACACTAATCCCACAACATTCATTTAAATACTACAAAATGGATAATCAAAACACCAATTTTTTTCTTCCTAGAGGAGTTTAGCCTTCCATAACTAGATCACAAAGGACAATGACTACTGATCAAAATTCATCAAACCTGTAACAAAACTAAATAAAATGAATTCCATAAATAACTCCAGATTCCACTCAAGTTCAGACATAAATGAAGCTTGATTTACAATGATCCAGCTCGAAATTTTAGCTCAGATCCACTACTCTAATCTAAGGAATGAAAAACTCAAAATAAAAAGAAGAAAATAAGAAAATAAATATATATACAAAAGCTTTAGCTACTCTTCCACTTTTTCGAGAATCTCTCAGTTCGCTTCCCTGTGAAGTCTCACAGACTCCCTACCCTAGGAGCTTCTATTTATGCTAAAGTCCCAAATGACAAAGCCCCGAAACGAGGCGGATAATGCAAACCTCAAAAAGCCTAAAAAAATATGCCCTAATCGGGCCTAATGTCATGACATTGTTGCTATGATGTTGTGGCTCTATTTTGGGAGTCACGACTCTGGATTTTGCTTTTCTGTACAATGTTACGACTCTAAGTTTCAATGTCACGACTCTGAGTTTCAATGTCATGACTCAACTTTTTGGTGTCCGTATAATGTCACGACTCTAATTTTCAATGTCACAACTCTGGAAATGGTGTCATGACTCTGGGAAAATGTCGTGGTTAAAGTCACGACTCTGAACTTGTGTCTTCAATGTGCAACGTCGATCTAATGTCATGACTCTGGAATTGGTGTCGCGACTCTGAGTTTCAAAGTCGCAACTCTAAGAAGAATGTCGCGACTCTGATCCTGGTTTGCTTTCTTCAACTAATGTCGCGACTCTGGAATTGGATGTTGCGACATTCTTCACCCCATGCCGCGACCCTGATATGATGTCGCGACTCTGAGCACCTTTTACTGATTTTTGCTTCTTTTTTCTAAATTCCTGCAAAACAGAAATTCGGGTAAAGACTCCATAATTTTACATTAAATTGAACTTTTAAGCCTCAAATATTCATAAAAAATGGGCTTAAAAATATATGAGTTTCATACTCATTAAACTCCCCTAAACTTAAAGTTTTGCTTATCCCCGAGCAAAGAAAAAACTATTTGTTTGTCCTCAAACAATTGAAATTGATTTTTAAGGACATTTTTCTTTTCAATTATCTTCTCAACACTATCAGCAATCTGGATTCAGTGAAATGTCAATTGTGATATCAATTCCAACTAAGCTTCCATTTATGAATCCTAAAGATTTTCAATTTAGATTAGTCAAATTAGCAGAAAATTCATAGATTGTAAACAAATACAGTTCTTGACCTCTAGAGTGAGTGTGTGCTGGTATTCTCTTTATGACAAATTTGTCAGTTAGGTATCCTTATGAGATCTATTATAAAAGAATGGTAGTATCTTTAGAATGATAAGGTCTCATAGGCTTGTTAGTCATTTCATTCTCCACTAATTTACGCAATTCACCACCCTCGAGATAAAATAGGTCTTTTAGGCTTGTAATGTATGGCTTGGGCATTGGATAGTTGACTGGACATTTAAAGCTTAAGTTTACCCAAAGTGCACATACTAGTCATAATTTTGCCTTCAAACTGCTCATCCTCTCATTTATGCTCAGAACAACCTTTAAAAACTCCCCTAAACATATTTGGGTGCATCTTTCTGCATATTTTCCACTGCGGCTTTTTCCATTTCCACTTCTATTTTCAACTCAGTTCCTTCAGTTCAGAAGCTCTATCCTTTTCATTTTGTTCAAGGTTTTAGGAATGGTGTAATGTTTTGCCTTCTTAAGCTTTCTACCTCCCTTTAGCACGCTTTAGGTTAGTAACTCCCATACCAATTGGCATTAGGGTACTAGGTGCAAAACACCCCTAAGAACTGAATGGCTCAAGGGGAGGAAGGCTACAAGGCAAAACTCATTCCCCCTTGGAACTGTTATACTTTTTTAGCTTCTCAATTTTCTGTTGTGCACCTTCTTTGGTACATCTTTACTCAATTGATTTGGTTTTCACACCCTTAATTCTTTTCCTTCTTCTCATTCCAAAATTTTTCTCCCCCAAACTTGTCCTCTTAATTACTTGTTTTGCACTTTGAGCAAATTGAGGGTTCTTTACTGCAGGATTGGATTTCAGGAAGGGTTAAGGTTCTTTTATGTGGCTTTGATGATGAAATTTGCATTAGGCTCAAACAATGTATTAGGGTATATGCATATACGCATATCAAAGGGAAAGCTTAAAAAGGCACAAACTGTCCAACAGTGGCCTAAATCATTTCCTGCTGGTTGTGATGCCTAGGATTTAGTCTTGAATAATAATCTAACAAGTTTTAAGACCTTTTTGAGACTCAATTATGATGAATCCAATAAGGTGTCCCTAACCCAAGCACAATTAGCTTTTCAAGGTACTGTTGACAAATGTGCATGTTTTTTTAGTTATCAATTGAATTGTATTGTTCAAGAAGACTAGAATTATCTGCCTTATGAACATTGTCATCATTTTTAGTTCTTTAAGATCCTAAAATTTAAGCCTATTTGTCAGCGACATCCTGACTTTTACATTTAGATATCTATCAATTCATCTAAGTATCTTGTTTGGTTACTACACATATGGTTGTACTCTTTGTACAATTAATTATTCATTTGATTGACAATTCATTTTAGTTCAACAATAATCATAGCACAAGCAACTCAACACAATCACCCAAGTCAACCAACAAACAAACTTACAACCTTCAGTCATTTAGTCATTGTACAAACAACAACAATATTTAACACAAGACATAATTTGCAAATTCCTTAAGCTTAGTTTGCCTCATTTTTCAGGCTCCAACTCAGCAATTTCATTACATTAAGTGTAGTTGAATTCTCAATTATTTGTTATAGCAATCAAAAAGTTCAGAATTGAGTATGTTTCACACATTACAGAATATAAAATGCATAGGAAATAAGAAAAAAATAAAAGAGGCACAAATGACACAAAGATTTCAGAAACTTAATTTTATTTATACTTTCAATTACAAGGAATTGAATTACAAGGAGATAGATGGATACATTTGAGTTCATTTCTTTTTCTTTTGGGATTTTGAGGATTTGAGTTTAACTGGTTCAAATTTGTAACCAGCTTGAGATGCAGCAAAGTCATAGATGGAAGCTTGGGGTTTTTCTACTATTTTATCTCCCAGAATCTGGTTTGTAGCCCATTTCGGTATAAGTGCATTACTCCTTACTAGCTCATTCTGCCTCCTCCAATAGAGTTGAGTGTATTCTCAAACTCTCCCTAAGCATTGTACATATTCCTCATATTAAAGTTGCAGAGGTCCAAGCTCTCTGTCCACAGCTTCTCCCTATAGTTCAAGGAGGCTTCCATCTCCTAATCCCTTCTTTGAATTGTGATCTTGGTCTCCTTCTGATGTTCTTTGTACAGGTACCCAAAGGCATCAGCCTTTTGTAGTAGGTTCTACTCCATCTCTTTCTCCCTCACCTCAAGTATCTTCAGTAACTCCTGATCCCTCTTGAGTTGTTCATTAATAAAAGCCTGCTCTCTCTCCTTCAGTTTAGCCTTCAAAGTTCTGTCTCTGTTTGCTAGCTCTTCTCTCCACTCTTCATCTCTCTGCTTGAGAGTTGCTGCTAAGGTGGCTTCTCTCTCCTTGATCTGATCTTCCATATATTTGTCTCTCCACCTCAACTCTTCTCTTATCTGCCCATCCCTCTCCTTGATCTCTTCTCTCATCTCCTTTAGCATAGCTAGCAACACAGAGTTGTTGTTGTCTTCGTTTGTGGCCCTCTTTTTCCCCTTGATCTTTTACTTAAGTGCAAACAACTTGTGACGGCCCATGGCACCGTACTCGACTAGACCCGAAGGCCAAACCCAGACCTTGGGACGCCGTCCTCACTCTTCTATTTTTTTTTTTCTTTTTTTTTTCTTTTTTGAATCATTTCGAATAATTCAAAGACAATTACTTTTCTAAACACATTTCAAATACTCAATGAAAATATATATACATAAATACCACTTTAACATAAAGGGGACCCATCATTTGATTACAAAACTCTTTTTCATTCAATATGGCATTTCATGCCCACTTAGTCCATTTCCCACCTTTATACAATGCGGTGTTATTAGCCTTTTTCAATAACCAAATATTTACAAAACAAAATCAGAGTTCAATTTTCATAATAGTGTTTATACAAAATGAGTCGAATAATTTCATGTATGCATGTTACGGAGCTTTACTTATCCTCCGTGTGAAACACCAGCGATATTCACGATTCGCTTGCGGTATCACGTATATACTTGTTCTCGGTCTTCTTGCGATGATAAAAACAACGCTCTAAGCATTTTCATAACTTAATTAACGGTTCTGCATATAGTTCTCTCTTTCATTCGAGTTTAATACAAATCATGCAGATTTTCATAATTCTTTTTAACCTTTTGAATGATTAATCTGATACAATACATATATTCATTTCATATACATTCATTTACAGTTTATTGATCATTCGAATATGCACTTTCCTTATCGCGATAAATCATTAGCTTACAAATCATGCATTCCACTAATTTCTTTATCATTTCAATTTGCCCTTAAAAGAATTTAACATATGCTTTCGATGCCTGAATATGGAATCCACGGCACGATCTATTTGGGTTGCGACCGATATAAAACATTTGTTTATAACCTGATATGGTCCATTTGGCTGTGACTTGTTATTAAAAATCAATTCGTGTACACTACAGATACTGTCCCACTAGGCTATGGATAGGAGTGACACTACATTACGTTCGTTCGCAGTACTGCTAATCTGATCCTTATTGGTATATCAATCTATCCTTAACTCGAATTTAACGGTTAACATTTTATTAAGGGCATTCAAATGACTCATAGAAAAATCTGTTATAAGTATGTACATTTATCTGAAACAATTCATTTTCCAATACTCTCTGATTTTTCATATACAAATCATTTCATAATCAATTGCCTCAAATCAATTAAAATAAATCGATATGATTTTCTTATAAATCATTTGACAATTAGTCATTTGCGATCATTAAACACTTTGGAGTTAAAGAGAGAAGTGCGGGGAACAACCCCAGATTGTAGATCCTTCGATTCATCCTCGAATCTCGACCTCAACTTCGGGCTTTTTTCTCCTCGTTGGCCTAATCCCATCTGAAATAGATAATCATATATTAGTTGGGTATTCTAAGGTTTCTATTTTGGTCTTATTTCTACCCGACTCCCTTCTGGTACATTGTTCCTTTCATTTTTCCTCATTCCTCATCCTTAGACATTCTTATCATTCTTTTTAGGCCTCGATTTGCCTCATTTTGATGAATTTTCTGGGTTCAATGGGGTCCAAATTTATATACACTTATTTCAGGAAGATTTGTTCTCCTAGAAGTCTAGTTTACCTAGAAATTTGAATTAATCAATTTGGATGAGTGATGACTAAGTTATGACCTAAATACCAGCGTTCCCAAACACAGCGTATCGGGCGGAACATAGTCGACCGAAAACAGAGCCTCACTTTGACCAATTTTCTAGGTTCAATGGGGTCCAAATTTGGATATAGTTATTTCAGGGAGATTTATTTTCCTAAAAGTCTAGTTTACCTAGAAATTTGAATCACTCAATTCGGATGAGTGATGGCAGTTTGGCTTTAAATGCGAAAGCGCTTTGAGAAACTATATCATAGCGAACGAGGTGACCGCAGGCCTCACTTTTGGCAATTTACGGGTCCAATGGGGTCCAAATTCGGATACACTTATTTCATGAATATTTGTTATACTAGAAGTCTAGTTTACCCATAAATTTGAATCACTCAATTTGGATGAGTGATGACCAAGTTATGGCCAAAACAAAAACATGGGTTTTGGGAAAATTTTAACAGCATCTTCCCTAAAATCCCAACACTTCCTTTATACAAAAATTCCTCATTTGAGGACCACAACCAATCAAACAACCAAAAACAACTTAGAGCAACCAATAAAGACACTTTTATTCAAATTTGGGGTTTTCCCCAACCCAAACACAAGAAAGGGGGTTAGGGTTTGGTTTACTTACCTAAAATCTCTTTCAATCTTCTTATTTCTTCTTCTTTCTCTTTTTGATCACCTAAATCCTTGATCCTATGAAGGAAAAGCACCAAGTTCTTCTCTTCTTTCTCAATCGTAATGTGCCCTATCTCTCCTCTCCCCTTTGTCTAAAATGTGGGTTATGGCATTCAAAGACCAAAAATTGGTCTTTTGTCCATTACATTACTAAGTTCATGTTTGGCTACTCACCAATTCACCATTTCTCTCTTCTTTTTTGAAGCTTAATTTCATTTTCATTTCCTCTTCATTTCATCTCATTTATACTTTGGCACTTACATTACTCATTTATGACCCTTAGGTTCTCATTTTATATTTTTACCAAATTTATTTGGCTCTTATCAAATTTCCGGTTTTTTATCATTTTTCGTTTTTAGCCATTTAAACTCTGGAAAAAATATAATTTAATTTATTTTACACCCTGAACATGTTATAAAACTATTAGGGTATTTTTAGGGTGTTACACATCTATACTGCACTAGAGCCTCTCTCATCATCACTCTCCTCTCTTCTCTCTTCAACTCCAATTTGAGTTAGTTTCTCTTGGTCTACAAGAGGGGAGAGCACTGGCTGCTCTGAATTGCCTCAAATCCACCCCTTTCATTACTGGCACCCTCACTAGAAGCAACTGTTGGATCTTGGCCTCTTTATTCTTTAGTTTCTACCCTCTTTCTTTTTTTGGTGGGCTTCACTGTCCTCTCACCCTCCCCACTCTCCATTGGAGCTTTCAAGACTCCAGTAAGAGTGAGATGTGAGGTCCTCGAGCACCTCTCCTCCTCCTCTTCATTGAACTTCACACCCCCCTTGATGCACAAAAGTGTGATCAATGAGGGGTGGGGGATATTTCCAATGAAATTCCCCTTTACATAATCCAGTATTGATTCCTCAATAATCCTCCCCACATTCACCTCATAGCCCTTGACCAATGCATACAGGAGTATTATGCGGTCTTGTCTCACAATAGAGACATGTTTTAAGGGATTCATCATTGAATTCAGAAAGTAGAACCATACTTTACCGACTTCGGTGAGATCTCCTCTATTGATGAAGGCATTGGAGATGGTCCTTGTTCTCTGCCATTCCCCTAGGCCACCCATGAGCTCTTTGGTGATCTCCTCGAAGTGAGGGTTCTTTTGGAGCTTCTCAAATTCGGAGCAGTCTCCTTCCTTGGGCTTGAACAGCTAGGAGAGGGCCCTTTCTCCAAAAGGAACCCATCTCCCTGACATAACACGTTAGTTTCTTCCCTTCTCCTAGGTTAGCATAGAACTCTTTGACTATAGTTCTTCTACCCGGCTCCATATGTTTGCATAACACCTCCTAGCCTCTTCTTTCTATTTCTTCCTTGAATGGCGGCACTAACTCCTTGAACCCCCTTTCTTCAATGAACCCTTCTTGGCGAGAGTCTTCTAGAAAGTCTCTGCCCCCTTATCAGAAAGGAAAATCTTCTCTACTCCTACCTCACCTTCTACTTCCTCAGTTTCTCCTCAGCAAGAACAGTTTCTTGGTTCTCAGATTGTTCTAACCTCTCTCGTTGGACGTCCTCCATGATCTTCTCGAGGACTTCGTTCAAAGTAGGAGAGTTAGGGCTAGACATTTTAGGTAGATTTTCAAAAATGGAGGGTGGGAAAGAGTTAGGGCTCAAAAGTTTAAAGAATTTGGTTTGAATTTTCAATTTTTCACTAAGTGTTCTCTTAAATAGGAAGGTTGCCCTAGGTACGATGTCGCGACTTTGAGGAAATGTTGTGACATTGTAAATGCAATGTCACAACTTTGAGTGTTGATGTCGTGACTTTGATTAACATTTTTAAGTGATTGGTCCCAATGTCACGACTCTGTTGAAGCGATGTCGTGACTCTAAGAAAATGTCGCAACATTATAAACATTATGTCGCGACTTTAAGAAATGTCGCGACTTTGAATGTCAATGTCACAATTTCGTTATGATCCCACTATTGGAGTAACGACTCTGTAGATGTGATGTCGTGACTCTACAAAGAATGTCACAACATTGAGAACAAAATGTCGCAACTCTAAAGGGAATTTCGCGACTCTGGGAAATTCTTCTAGATCCAATTTGCAACATTGACATGATGTCGCAACTCAGAGATGGCATTTTCACCTTTCTGATTCTTTCTTGTTTTCCTCACTTTTATTCATTCAAGCATACTCAATTCAAGAAATTTTCACCCTCATTCATAGATATATCAATGAAACATATATTTTTATCTCAGAAATTTATAGCAATTTAACTTATTAAATCTAACTAAACTAAACTAAGAAAAATCAAAGAACTTCAATCAATCAAACAAAATTCAAACACACAAAAATAAACTTGAAATAAAAAGAAGTAACGGTAAATAAAATTTAAAAGAAGAAAGAAATTGGAAAATTCTCACAAAGATTTCATTGAAGCTCATATTTGAATTCTTCATTCTTTGACCAGCATTTCCTTCTACTGCAGAATATTCCAATGCATTCTAACAAAAACCAAAATTTCTGGGTTGCCTCCCAACAGTTGCTCAATTTACAGTCCTTAGTTGGACTTGGCTATAATATGCTCTCTTTTCAGCAATTTTTTCAACACTTCTGATCTAAGGTTGTTCTTCATGTAGCATTCCTCCATGATAATGTTTCAGTCTTTGCCAATTCACTTTGAATTCATTCCCTGAATCTGCTCTCAATGTAACTACTCCAAAAGTTGTAACTGCAAGCACTATGTAAGGACCACTCCATCTGGAAGCTTAAGCTCACAATGAATAAGTCAAGCGGGTTGTACGGTGGGGTAACTCTCCTACCTTGAACTCTTTCCTCAATATTCTCTGTGATAAAATCATTCGAAACCTGAATCATGTTTCCTGATTTTCTTTTCATTTTCCCTTAAAGCGAATTTAACTATCTTTGATCTGAGAAGATAACAAATCACCCGGCCTGGTCCCCTTTGGGTGCTGCAAGTCAGCATAAAGGTTTTATTACACGATACGGTCAGCTAAAGCGTGACTAGTTATTAAAATCATTTCGTGAACACTGCGGAATCTTTGTCACATTGAAGTCTGCGGATCGGGTGACACATCATTACATTAATTGCCGATCTTGCTCATTTGACCCTATTGGTATATCAATCTATCCTTAACTTGAATTTAGCGGTTAACATTCTATTAAGAGGCGCTCCAAATCATTCATAGCAATTTACAATGGTGTACATACATTTATATCCAATACTTAGTTTCAAATACTGGCATTTTTGTGATTGTTTCACAATCTATTGCATCAAATCAGCTCATCGATATGCAATTTATACTTAATCCATTTTAATAAATCCACTTATTTCATAATCCTTCAAACATTTTAGAAATAGAGAGAAGTGGAGGAAACGAGCCAATTCATTTATGGCTCAAGCGGAGCACACATGCTTATTCATATAAAACCTTTTAGATTTATTTTGTCAAACAAAACACAAAACTGAAACAAGGAAGGAAGTGTGAAGAACAAACCTAAAAAGGTTGTCACTCTTCGATTCCTATTCTCGAAATCCCGTTCTTGGGTCAATCTTCCTCGTCACCAACCCTTAATCCATCACAAATATGTCACTATCAAAAAACAACCCAAGAAAAAAAATCAGTTGTGCATTCTAGGATTTTTGGTTAGGGTTGATGTCTACCCAATACGCCTTCACTTGAAAACATTTATGGGGACACATGAGCCATATTTTGCTCATGCTTCCTTCAAGAAAAGCGATAGCTCTGAGTCTATTTTCAGTAGGAATTATAATCATCTCCATTTGGATCATGACCTTAGGATTACGGCATTTTTAATGCCAAGCGAAGTCGATGCCTAAGCTCACTCAGTTACCTAATGTTATTCTCGATTCAAGGGTCTTAACTCCATAAATTGGTAATAATTCCTTCTACTCATTTGAATCTATGGTTATAAGGTTTCTTCTCCAATTTGAATCAGCCAATTTGGATCACCAAAACTCAAGTTATTGTATTTTACATCCAGACTACTCTAATTTGCAAAGCATAATCAGATTGTTCTTGCACATAGCTCCACTTTGATGGATTTCTGGGAACTTTGGAGTTACAAATTGCATACACTTATTTCAAGTAAATTATTTCCATGGAAGTCTAGTTTATCCAGAATTTTTAATCACTCAATTTGGATGAGTGAAACTCAACTTACAACCAAAACACCACAACTACACCCAAAACAGAGCATACCCCTTAGCTATCCAAAACTCACATTTAAGCCCATATTGGGAGCCTTAGAGATATAAGTTGCTCTTGATTACTTCTATACATTTGTAGCTCTAGCTCTTATGGTTATTTACAAATTGGAATCACTCAATTTGGATGATTATAACTTAACTTATAGCCAAAACAAAAACAAAGGTTTTGAAAATTTTTTGACAGCAACTCCTTTGAAACTTCATCATTTCCTTTAAACAAAAATTCCTCAAAACAAATCCTAACCCAAAAGAACTTTGAAACTTAACCCAAAACAACTCCAAAATTTATCTACATCCAATCAAAATCACCTTTACATAAGGTTAGGGATTTTCCCCAAATCCAAAATCATCAAAGAGGGAGTTAGGGTTAGTTTTCTTACTTTAGCTCTCTTCAAATGTTATCTTCCTTCTTGCTTGAACAAAGATAGACCAAGAACAGAGAGAAACACACCAAAAATACCTTCTTCTCCCAAGCCCTAGCTCCTTCTTTCCTAGCTCCTCTCAAAAACGTGAATGCCCAAATGGGCATTCCATAGACCACTTTGGTCTTTATTCTCACGTCATGTGTAATGCCATGTTTGGCTAGCACATTAATTGGCTTTTTCTCATTTTTCTCATTTTAAAGCCTCATTTCACTTTCATTTCCACTTCATTTCATTTCATTTATACTTTGGCACTTACATTACTCATTTATATAACCTAGAGGAGAATGATGGGAGCCTTTCCACAACAAATTTTTTATTGTTTTCATTCATAGTTTCAATATGGTATCCATTTTTGTGAATAACCTTAAAACTTAGCAAATTTCTTATGGATTTTCTAGAATATAATGCATCATTGATATGAAACCTAATTTCATTTGGAAGCATTATGTTTGTTCTTCCGAGCCTTAAATTAAAATTGATGTACTAGAGATGGTACTTGCACTGACATTTGTTAGTGTCAGATGTAAGAAATATCTTTTATCTCGAATGATTGTGTGTGATTGCACAATCAACAAGACATGTATCATCATCATTCATCTTGAAATTCAATAACACATAGATTTAGATAAATGCATAAATATAAATAAAAAGATAATATTCTTATTAACTCAAAAGAAAGCACATAGCATTACTAAATATTGATATTTTCTTCATTTGTCAAATAATTGAAATTTTTGTTGGGACCTCTAAAAAATCTACATCATAAAAAGATAGGTCCAACCCATTGATGTCTGTAATTCATCTCTACATTTTTATCCTTCGTCCTTTAATGATGCTTGATATAGATCAACTAAATGTTTGGTAGTACGACAGGTATGCGACCATTGCCCTTTAATTCCACATCTATAATAAGTCTCTTCCTGAATCTTGGAGTATTTATTCTATATATTTTCTCCGTCTTTTTCCTCAGACCTTTTCCACTTCTGGGGGTGAGTTGAGGCTTTCATTTTCTGTGAGTTTGAAGGATTATTATCATAAGCATGATATTGGGAATTTCTTCCACGTCCACGTTTACGAGACGATATTGCATTCACTTTAGGGAATGGCTCAAATCCAATTGGACAAGGCTTGTGATTTTTCATTAATAACTCATTATTTTGTTAAATATGAAAGAAACATGATTGACTCAGCGATATTGGTATCTCTGCCTACAGATGTTATTGCTTTCTGAGGAGCACATTGGGCATGTTTACCGTAAATGTTTTCTAGCATGTCTCATACGTGATTTTTTCTCTTCGTTGTTTCAGTCTATAGCTTATTTTAAATAATGCGGAATTATATTCACTAATTGTATTAAAATCTTGCAACCTCATGTGCATCCAGTCATACCGAGCTTTTGGTAAAATCACATTTTTCTAGTGGTCATGCCTTTCTTTTAATTCATCACACAAAGTGAAAAGATCTTTCACATTTAGCTATTCATTTTTCATATCTTCATGGAGATGGTGCCAAAGGAAAATCAGTGCTTTTGCACGATCCTATTGGGATGTTTTATTTCCTTATTTTATTGTTTCCACTAGATTCATGGAAGTCATATGTACTTCAGCATCTAGGATTCAAGATAGATAATTTCTTTCAGAAATATCAAGTTCCATAAAATTGAGATTTGTGAGATTTGATATTTTGGCGGACATTTTAATATATGAAAATAATAATAATAAGAATCGATGATTGATTGATAATAACAAGGTCAATTTTGACTATTAATCAATATCAAATAATTTCCTTATAACTTTTGATAATATATAATAAAATCAAATTTAATATACGAACATAAAATTTAAATAACTTTAAGTTTATAGAATTACCTCAAGAGCAAAGCAATTCATGCTGATAACGTATTGTAAATCAAAGAAAGTATGAAGAAAAATTCAGAGAAAGAAATCTATAGAGATAATGAGAGAATTGAGTTTTTATTCTCTTTACTTTGATCTTGCTAAAATACAAATAAGATAAGGTTATTTATAAGTGTTTGGGAGAATCCAAATCTGCATGTAATCTCACTATTTAAGACAACTAATATATTCTACTTTACATAAGTGGCCAATATTCCTTTTGTAGATAGAGTGTCATGCACACATTTTCTTATAACATAATATCTAAATTATTTTAAATAATTCTTGAAATTCAAGATATATTTTAAAGACTTTTTGACTTTTATATAGAAAATATCAATTTCATTTGATTTTTAAAATTTTAAAATGTAAGGACATGCTCCCAATCCCTAGATATTGTCCTCCAGGCCCACACGACTTTATAACTCATTTAGTAAGTTAAGAAAGATATGTATTTATATAATGTTAAGGAGCTTTTTTTCCCTTATTTGACATGGGATGTGAAAAGTCCATTGCAAATTTACCAGTTTTTGTTTTTGTTAAATCATATTCACCAGTTTATTACTCTAACTAAAATTTAAATAATTACATAATAATATTTTTTCCATATTAATTTTTTATGGTGCTTTTCCTACCGTTACTAGACTGGAGCAGGTTGGAGTCGTTGGGTTGATCCGCTGATCCTGCGCGATGTGTTACCTGCAAGAAAAAGCAATAGAGACAAGGTGACCTGGCGGGGGAGTGTTAGCCGCCTCTCTGATGCCTAAGTCGGTTTTATCTCCAAATGATGGAAAAAGATTAACAGCCTTAAGCATGAGTTTTTTGCGTACCTTTCTGTGGTAGAATGGATTGGTATTTATAAGGAGGAGTAGTGGTTACTTTACTTGTTAGATGGTGATATGGTATCTCTCCCATTGGATGGGGAGTTTCCTTTTCCTCATCATGGACCGACTATTAAGGGATAATGGAGGAGTCGTGATCCTATAAGATCCTTCCTTCCTAATGTCGTGATCCTGTAAGATCCTTCTTTCCTAATCCGTGGGGCGTGGATCATGGAGACTGGGCACTCTTCTGATCACACGAGTTTTTTCTTTTTGGGCTGCCTATATCACTTGATTGCCTAGCCTGGAGGTTCCCATTCTAGGCTTGGGCCCATGTATTTTGGCATGGGTAGGATCCCACTGTGGGACAAGCTTCTTTATTGGGTCTGGGCCCTAACTCCCTTCATAAGATGGAGGTTTGGGCTTACGCTTTGGGCTTGCACTCTAGGCCTGTGCACATATTGTTTTCTACCCCATCAGTTGCCCCCCTAACCCTTGGCTGAAGCGAGCTTAAGAGCGAGGGCGGGCTCCTTCTTGGATCGGTTGCGGCTTCCGTGGCTAGTAGGATGGTTTGATATGGGCTTTGTAAGCTAGCGTCTTCTGATAATGATAGGCGGCTTTTTCATTTTCACGCCCGTTTCAACTGTTGCTTCTTATATCTTTAGAAATATTCCTTGTATCGCCCTTTTTCCACTTCTTCTGCGGGGTTTGGAAGCATCTTTGATCAGCGCTCAGAACTACTTGTGGTGCTTTCTGTCGTCCTGTCTCCCTAGGGGCCGTTTTCCCTGCTTTCCTCCTTAGTTCGGTGCGTCTTTCTTCTTCTTCGCCCGTTTTTCTTTCCTTGCTTTGAATTTCGGGTTGTTAGGGCATGTTAGGCTGGGATCCCGCCTCTTTCGTCGTTTTGCTTGTTCTCTCTCTCCGTCGCTTAATCATGCGTGCTTCCTCTTGGTCTTCTCGTTATAGGCCTACGCATAGGGAAGATTAGGTTGAAGGATTACCGAGTTGGGCGACCTTTAGGTGGGCTCGATGATCTGTCGTTGTTGATTGCGGGGTCCCTCCAGTAGGCTATCTTCTGCCCGGGCAAGGGCGAGGAGAAGGTCGAGATTAAGGTATCCACAATAGCTCAGAAGCCCATGCGAGGGCTTCCCGGGTGAAGTGCAGACAAGTAGGCCTAAGCCGGGTTGACTTCATTTGCTAAAACTTTAAGCTCTCGTTATGGGCCTCCTTTCAGGTGTCAGAATATGGTGCCACGAGTCTTCTTACATCTTATGTTGTTCTGGTTCCCAGATGATGCTTCTTTGAGGCGACCTTTGAGAAAGCTGTCTCCACTTCCCTTGCACCACTTTCATCAAAAACGTCCTCTCTGACATTTCTGATATGTTCCTCGTCAACTCTCTATTTTTGGGGGCGTTTTGGTGACCTTCTTGTTTTTCGGGGATAAAGGGCCTTGGGTCCCTGTTATGTCTATTTCTTTGGATCTCTTCGACATGAAGGGCCTCGGAAGGCTTCTTATATATTTCAAAGCGAGCATTGCTAGACCTATCATTTCCAACCTCCCTTCTTCCCACAAGCATTGGAAACAGCGTTATTTCTTTATAGGAAATTAGTCATTGGGAATACAGCCTGGCAGATCAAGGCGATCGCTAAGATCCGTGTATGAAGCTTGCCCTTGAGAACTTCGCGTGAGTCTTAATCATATTAAGTAGGGTAAACCTTTTTTTTCTTTTTTTTTTTAAAGGACATGTTATGTTTTTTACTTTGCTTTGGTAGTGTTGCTTGCCCAGGTGTCAGTCGACCTTTACTCGAGACGAGAGTAAGGAAGTTGGGCCGTCATCACCCCGGGCGTATTCCGATCTGATCAAGTCGGACATTCCCAGCTCTTTAGGTGTGAGCCCTTCTTGTTCTCTTTGTTCGAGAACTCCCCCGTCCCCTACCATGGAAACTTCTCCTGGGAGGCCTCTTGTTGTGAAGCCAACTCAAGGTGAACTTCAGGCCCGTGTCGAGTTGTTGGCGAAGAAGAGGAGAAGCGTAAAGCACAAGGCTCAGGATCCTCCTGAGAGCAGCCCCGACCGGGTAGGATCTGAAGCTAGGGTATATGTTCGTGATCACCGGATTGGGGGCGAGGATCACACGGATTCGGGTGAGGAGGCAGCGCGCCTCTTCGGCCGAGGTGTCAGGGTGGGCGGGTCTGTGATGTCAGCTCAATCCTCTGCTGAGAGGAGCCAAGGGTTCTTCGAGAGAAATTTTGTCGAACTCCTCAGGAGAGTTCTTCTATCTCTTATTTGGAGCCACTTTGGCGTGGGCGCCTCCTTCCTCCGTCTGGGGACATGTGGGAAATAATGGCTCCGAAGCTAAGAGGGGCGTGGACTCGCTGTTTACCAATGTGGAGCTCGCCGTCGGGGCTGTTTCGTCTATTCTTCGGGACTTTAACCATCATAAAGATTGGAAGCCTGCGCATTGAGGGAGGCTCTAGCCACATCACTCAGGGCCCAGTCTCACATATGTGAGCGCCTTCCTTTTTTCGTCTCGTCGTTGTATTATGCATCTACTAACTCCATCTTGTTCCTTGTTGAGCTGACTACTTATATAAGGACTGGCGAGGAGGGCCGGCTCGACGAAATTTCTTCAGGCGGCGAGCATAAAAAGCTAAGGTTGCCTCCTTGACAGAGAGTGTTGGGAACTGTTAGCTTTGATTATTGGTGATGTTTTGGGTATAAATCCGATTTGAAACACCTCGACCTGAAAGGCGAGAGGCGAATCTGAAGGGAAAATAAGGCCGTAGGGCTGAGGGTTGTCGAGGATAGGCTGCGGGTGATTAAGGGAAGAGTTTCATATTCTTCAGAAGAACTGCACTAAAGGAAAATGGCGGCATTGAGGTGGGAGCCATGAAAACGCCGAAGCTAGAGCTCCGTGGGCGCTTGCGGTGAGTCTGGCGCGTGCAGCGAGGATCTCCAAAGGCGGGAGGCTATGGTCAGCCAAAGGAATGGAGTAATAGCGTAGCCGAGGGACGAGGCCTACACCTTATGGGCCTCCGGATGGCTTGCTTTCCAACATAAAGCTGTCAAGGCTTTTCCGGGTTTGGACTTCAATTTTCAAGTTCCTGATGAAGAGGAGGCGGAAGAATCCGTTTCTAAGGATGAGGCAGATCCCGAGGTGTTCTTTGATACTCCCAAATCAGTTCCTCTCCTTAGTGAAGCTGAGATTCCTGCCGAGGCTAGCTCTTCCCCCTCACTCACTAAGGCTTCGCGTTCTGACTCGTACGGCTTGAAGGCTCGTACACCCTTTGAAGTTTGCTCATATCTCTACCCCTAACATTTAGGCCCGTTTGTATAATCTTTGCTCATTCTAGCTAACCGAGCTCTGGCCTCGGACATGCAGTAATCTTAGCGTGGTTTTGTTATTCTATGGATATCCGTCCTTCTACTTTCTTAGTTTTCCCGTCTTCTTTTATGACCTGTGTTGAGAGGTTTCCTGGTCATCCAATCCTTAAATGGCTGGGCTTTTGCGGCCCTTGATTGGTTGAGCTAACGTGCTCTCATCAAACTGAGCTATGTGGCTCCTTTGGCACTCGGCCTTCTGGGCTGTTAGGCTCTTAAGAACCGAGCTACATGGCTCCTTTGAAGCTGAGCTACAAGACTCTTTTGAAAGTGAGCTACATTGCTCCCTTGAAACTGAGCTACAAGGCTCTTGTCTGTGGGCGTAAGGCTCTCTTGAGCGGCTGGCTCCTTGGCCCAGCTCTGAGGCTCTTTTGAAACTAAGGCTGTGTCTCCCAGGGACTCTTTTGCCATGGGGTGCGCTGGGTTCTTAAGAGCGGAAACTCGTGGCCCCTTTGAAACTGAGCTACATGGCTCCTTTGACGCTGAGCTACAGGGCTCTGTTGAAACTGAGCTATGTGGCTCCTTGGCTACTTGGCCATCTAGGCTATTAGGTTCTTAAGAACTGAGCTACATGGCCTCTTTGAAACTAAGCTATATGGCTCCTTTAACGCTGAGCTATAAGGCTCTTTTGAGGCTGAGCTACGTGACTCTTTCGCCTTCCTTCCCTTGGGAAAGCGAGTTGTTTTAAATGCAGATCTCTGGAGAATCGGAACATACTGCGTGGCTTCCCAGGCGTCCAAGTTTCTTTATAAATAACCGCCTCCCTTCGATGGTCTGTGTTATACTCCTCTCCCAACCTTCTTCTTTTCTTCAATAGTGTCGGAGTTCATACATGATGAAGTTTAGGGTTTGATCGGCATTGTGCAGAGTTTGTTTGGTGGGTGCAGGCTGACGTTTGGTTTTGACGTTCTTCCATTTGTGGGAGTAGTGTTTTTCCCTAGTTCCCCCCTTGTGGGAGTTATGTTGTTCCCTAGTCCTGTCCATTGATGGAACTGGACCAGGGAATATATTCGAAGGTGGCGGAGCGCTCAAAGGGGATATTTTTAAGTCCCGCTTCCTCCATTATTCCTCTCCTCCCCTCTTTTCTCCTTCTCCTTCCTTTTCTCTTTCTTATGGTTTTTGCCTTGACTGGGTGATGGTCGATCATGATCTTTTGAGATGTAGAGAAAGGCTGATGTAGAGAACGACTTTACTGATTGTAATTTTTTGAGATGTAGAGAACGGCTTTGTTGATTTTAATTTTCTGAGATGTAGAGAAACTTCCCGATTGCCAATTTTGAGATGTAATTTTCTAAGATAATAAAGTACCGGTCTTTTGAAACGTGTGTGTCACGATGTTTACACTTTCTTTTTTTCTTTTTTTGACAATGCGGGAGAATGTGTCGGGTTGAAATGAACACAGATTGTTATTAAAATGCCGTGTGAATTTCTTATTAAAAACCGATTCGAGGTCTGCGGTAGAATTTAGCAGGGTGCTTTCCGGCGTTCCCGAGAATAATGGCGAGTTTTCCCTCCCCTACGCGAGGTTCGTAGTTGCCAGGTCGAACTATTCGCGATACCACGTAGGGTCCTACCTAATTCGGTCCTAGCTTCCCATGTGTGGGGTCTTTCCTTGCTGGCAGGAGTTTTTTCAGGACTAGGTCGTCGGGCTTAAAGCTCTTGGGCCTGACCCTTCGATTGTAATATTTTGCTGTCTTTCTGTGATAGTTCTCGGCACACTTTAGAACCTGCTCACTTTTTTCATCTAGGAGGTCAAGGTTTAGGCGGAGAATCTCCTCCTTGTGTTCGGTACTTGCGAACTCAATTCTTGGTGATTTTAGCCTCGACAAAACTCTTTATCAGGTGCCATGTCACTATAGCGAATGGGGTTTGTAAGTCATTTGACTTGCGTGTAGTTTGTATGCCAATAATACCTTAGGGAGGTATTCTACCCATTTTCCCTTTAGATTTTCCAGCATAGTCTTCAACGCTACTTTGAGAGTCCTTATAGTGACTTCTACTTGTCCGTTGGACTACGGATGAGCTGTAGATGAGTAGTAATTCTTGATTAGAGCTCGAAATCTACGAACTTGAGTTGTCGAAGCTTGTTTCCCTATTATTGGATCTGCAGGGCTTTGGGGATTCGAACACGCATATTATGGAACACGAACAAGTTCTGCTCTTTGCTCGAGTGATGGTTGCTAGTGTGCTCGGCCTCAATACTGGTGAAGTAATCCTCCCACAACAATAAACTTGCAGCGGCCCTTCCCGATGGGTAGGGGCTGATATCATCTAGCCCCCAGTTGAAAGGCCCGAGGGCTTGTGATTGAGGTCGAGAGGCTCGAAAGGAGTGAAGAGATCCCGGGCATGCTTTTGGCAGTCTTGCATCTTTGTCGACTCGAGTGGCGTCTTGGAGGATTGTAGGCCAATAATATCCCTGTCTTAGGGTCTTTGCTGCCAAAGGCCTGGCCCTGATATGGTTGCCACAGATACCTTCATGCACCTCTCTGAGCACGTGATTGGTGTCTTCCTTTCCCACGCACTTGAGGATGGGTATAGAAAAGCCTCGTTTATAAAGGGTTCCCCGATGGATGGTGAACCTGGCCGACCTTGTCCTGAGCTTGGAGGCCTCCTTTGGGTCGCTTGACAATATTCCATCCACCAAGTAATCCCAGATGGGGTCAATCAAGCTCGGATCGGACATTACCGGGGACACTTCTTCATTGTCGATGTTCATCGAGGGTTCTGAGAGGTGCTCGACCGGTACCAGTCTATCTAGATCCTCCTGTGATGTCGTTGCTAGCTTTGTCAGGGCATCTGCTCGCGTGTTCTCTGCCCTTGGGACATGCCTCACCTGAACTCATATGAACTTTTTAAACAGTTCTCACACCTTTTTAAGGTAAAGGACCATTTTTCACCCACGGCCGTTGAGTCCTCTATACATTTGACCTGGCGGGAATCTTGCATATCTCGGTTGATCAGCTTCCATGGAGTGGGTAAGGTTAAGCTCGGCTATGACAGCTTAGTACTCAGCCTCGTTATTGGGGCTTGAAATCCGAATCTGAGTGCGTATTCCACATCGATCAGTCGAGAGGTGGAATCAGGCCTACTTAGCTTCACCAGGGGTGGCGGCCCCATCTACGGACAACCTCCAGATGGGTAAGTCGAGCGCCAACTGGGTAGTTTCGATGGGCTGCGCCATGAAGGGGTAAATTCCATGATGAAATCTGCCAAAACCTGCCCCTTGATCGCCTTTTGCCTTTCTGAGGCGAAACTTCTCCTTTTTTATTTGATGGGTTTGAAGAAGGGGTTGATGTTCAGCTTGTGTGTGATTATTGCGGGCTCAATTCCCCCCATATCCTCCTGCTTCTAGGCAAATACTTCTATATTCTGCTTTAAGAAGTGGATAAGGAGGTCCCTGACGTCTTTGGCCAATTTGGATCCTATGTAAACGAGATGTTCCGGCTGGTCGTCAAGTTGTATCGGATCTAGTTCTTCTGAGGGCGTAGGTCGGATGCTTGCTTCATCTCTTATGTCGATCTCGTCCGTGTAGATGCTGCCAACCGCTTTTTATCTCATTGATGCTGAGTAGCACTCCCTAGCTACACGCTAATCTCCTCAAACCATCCCTACCCCATTCGCTGTGGGGAGTTTGATAATCATATGATAGGCGGAAGGGACGGCCCTTATGGCATTAAAGAGATGCACTTGATGGTATGTTATAAGCTGATGGGGCATCCACTATGAGGAACCTCACCGTCGTTGTGGCCTGGCATGGGGGATCTCCCAAAGTGAGCACTAGTTGTATTGACCCTAGGGGTAGCACTCTTTCTCCGGAGAATCCCTATAGGTGGGCATTGACCGGTTCTAATTTCTCCCTTCCAATGCCCATTTTATTGAAGGCGGACGCGAAGATGATGTCGGTTGAGCTTACGATATTAAGCCGGGACCACATTAATGCTTGTTTGTGCTTCGGCTGACCCTTATCACGATGGATCGTCATGGGATCTTGGCGGCCTTCCATGTCGAGAGTCAGGTTATGGTAGTGTCCGTAGGGGAGTTTGGATACGGCTTGTATTTTTAGTGTCTCCCCTGATCTGATGTTGAGCATATGAGCCTTTTGGGCCGAAATTTGGACTCTCCTCACACACGCAAATCCCGGAGATCCACATGGATTTCTCGGAGTTCGCGATGTTGAGTTGAATTTGGGCGGCAAGATGATGAGAATGTGCTTGGCCTTGACTACGGGGCCTAAGCGGCGAGTGTCCGCGTCGGATCGGTATTCAATTTCCTTCCTCAGCTGGATGCAATCATCTGTTCAGTGTCCATGATCCATATGGAATTCACAATATTTGGTTAAGTCTCTTTTCGCTAGGTCTGTCTTAATCTGAAAGGGCCATCTTAGAATCCGTCTTTAATCCGAAGCGCCATCTCTAGAAACTTTTCGCGCCGTCTCCCATAGTGGACCTGCATAACCTCCAGGTCGTCAAGGTGAATTGTGAGACGCTGCCGCAGCCTCAATCGAGCTATATGGGCCTGCAGGTTATCCCTCGCCACATTGCCTCGCCTTCTTTGGGAGATCAAAGCCGTTGTCCTTCATAGTGATCTAGCCCTCGCTCGCCTCTTGGGCTCCGCACTGCTCGCTCCTCTCTCGCTTTCCTCCCTTTCCTCACGCGGAAGAGTCTTTCGCCCAGATAGCAAGGGCTTCTCACCGGGGCTGGCGATTACTTCCTCTGCTACGTGTTAACCCCGCCATGCTCTCGCCTCAGGTTCTCTTCGGTAGACAGAGAAAACATTAGGTCTTTCGATCGCACGCTCAGCTCCTACGATGAAAGTTGGGTGATTGAAACTTCATTCAGATCGTCATCCTTAATGACCCTCCGCATGTTAGAACCTCTGACCGTGACCTCGTAAGTTCTCCTTGTAGGTCACGATAGCCAAAGAGAGATTCTGCTTCCCCAGACATCCAAGTCCAATGAAGGACTGAACCATGCGGATGCTCTCTCCGGTGATGAGATTACCGATGGCAGGGAGTCTGCTGAACTAAAAGCCAACGCCCCGGCCTTTAGCTGTGCGGATAGCAGCGCTCTGCACCTCACGGGTGTCCTCCCGGCATCTGTAGCTCCAATCCACTCATGGCACAGGCCTGCCAGATCTTCGTGTTCTACCGAACGTTTCAACTGAGGTACTCGAACTCGTAGGGAGAGGGAAGTGTTAGCACTCCCTGGCCGTGGAACGGGATCTCCGCTTTGTTGCACCGTAAAGAGAACGATGGAGACTAGAGCCGCCCTCTGGCGCCTTCCTTCCATGGCCGAAGCTCTCGCTGATGTCCCAAAAACGCCATTCCGCGATCGTTCTCTATCTCTCGCATGTGTCGATGGTCCATTGCCTCGCTATTCACGGCCAGTATTCCTCATCAGGATCCGAGGGCTTGGTAGATCATGCTTGGTCAGCTCTTCGCTTTCCTCCGGCCGGCACGCCTTCAGGAACGTCATAGTGTTGCTGTTCCTCCCACGGGGGGCCATGCCATTTGTCGAGTGAGTTCTTCCAAGTCTCTCATCAACCGACATGAGACTGAGGCCTCCATTTCGCGCCGCCAAGATCGTCAGAGAGAGTTTCGGAGAGCTTCTCTGGTGTGGAGCAGTTTCGCCATCCAAAGCCGCCTCTCCCAGCCTCGGTCAAGCGCGTCCTGGGGCCTTCCTTCCTGGCGCGACCCCGGCTTCTCATGTTTCGAAATGGCTACCATCGCCATCGAGAATTCAGCTTTTACTTGTAGCGAATCAATAGACCCTAAGACACGGCAATTGAACGATGGTGTTTTTCCCACCAGATCGTGACCGAGCCGGCCGAGCCGCCGTCATCCGCCGATCCCGCGATGTTACCCGCAAGAAAAAGCACAAAGGACAAGGGGTGACCCACGGAGGCCTGGCCGCCTCTCTCCCCGACCCAAGTCGGCATTCCAAAGGAGCGAAAGATTGATGCCTTCAAGGAAGCCATGCACCTTCGTGGTAGAATGGATTGGTATTTATGCTGGAGGTAGTGGTTATTTTGTTAGACGGGGTAAGATACCCAGGTATTCCTCCCGCTTATGGGGAAAAAAAGCCTTTCCTCATCATGTGGAATCGCACTGTTAAGGGATAATGGAGGAGCCGTGATCCTGTAAGATCTTTCTTTCCTAATGTCGTGATCCTGTAAGATCCTTCTTTCCTAATCCGTGGCGTAGATCATGGAGACTAGGCACTCTTTTGTTCACACGAGTTTTTCTCGCCACCCATATCACTTGGATTTGCTCGTCTCTATGGTTCCCATTCTAAAGTTCGCCCATGTATTGCGGGTAGATCCATCATCAGGCCAAGTTTCTTATCAAGGTTTTGCGCTTCCTAACTCCCTTCATAAAAGAGTTTGCATACTGTCATAGCTGGGCTTTCTGCGCCCTGCCCGCGCACATATTGTTTTCTACCCCATCAATTTCTATTATTATATGATTTTTATATATATTCATTTTTATTATTACATAATGCTTTTTATAATATTTTAAAAACCGAACCAATGACTAAACCGAAAAAAATTAGAGATTCACGGTTCATTGGTTCAACCGATGATCTACCACATTTGCCGAGTCAAGTGCGGATTAATTATACATTATATTGTAACAAAATGCCATACATACATTTCCTTTGTTACAATACAGATATAAAACTCGCTCACACTCGTACCAAACTGCTGACTCCTACATCCTCGATTGTCCTACTTTTTTAAACTTTAAAGTTCTATTAACTGAGTTATGCATATATGAACATATAATTTATATTTTTAAAATAAAAAGAAATTCCAGTTTAAGGTTAAGACCTTTAGACATTTTGTTCTTTTATCCTAAAGGTTATCCCACACTCACGCTGGGGCCATAAAAAAAAAAATCCAAGGTGCGCAATAAGCTTTCAATCTTAGTCTAACGATCCGGCCTCACATGTCTCAGCTGGCTACTCCTCTATCCATTTCAAATAAAATTAAACTGATATTTGATTAAGTGGTTTTGCTAAAATTAAACATAAACCTTTAATCGCCTAGCCCTAGCAAACCGCTCTGCCTCAGTGCCTGGGGTTTGGTTCAATCTTGTCACCGTCTCACAGTGGGGATAGCAACGCAAAGTTCAGTCAGGTTGACAAAGGCCTATCCTGATCCGCTTTTAAAAATATTGGCTTTTTATTATATTTAAACCAATAATGTGCCTTTAACCATAAGATGTCGAAAGCATATCCATCCATGTATGAAATACATTTTTAAATCATATCAAGGATGGTACAAAAAAATGGACTATGGAAAGCGGGTCTGCCCAAACCCTCGCCCGTCTGGGACCGGATGGCCACGTATCGGGATCTGCAGATGCAGCTACATAGCTCCGTGAACCTCGCGCGGGATGGATCTGCCTCTACTCCCCACCCCCGCCCCGCCCCAAGCCCTCTAATTGCTAAATAAATAAATGGGCTAGGTCAAATAAATATATATATATATGGTTGTTACATATATATATATATATATATAGTATATATATATATATATTACATATATATATATATATATATACTGGGCCTCTAATTTCCATTTTCTCTCCCCGTCACCCGCCACCCCGCACCCAAAGCCCTCCTCGTCCCATCTCTCTCTCTTCGCACGCGGGAAACACACACAATCCGACCGCCCCGCCTCCACCCTCACACAAGCGAGCCTCGTTGATCGCCGCACCATGTGAGTTTCTCTCTCACCGAATCTCTCCCATCTTCCCTGTATTCTCCTCCTTCTTCGCTTTTTTTTTTTTTCCTCGATATTTATATTCTCTATTCGCCCTTCCTGAGTAGATCGGGGATAGTGTCGTAAAAACATCGTTACAGGTTTGTAATTGGGCATGCTATGGCCTGGGATTTTAGCCAGTTACACGCGCTTGTATTTTAAAATATATATGTATTAATGCCTATATAAAACAAATACACAGGTCAATAGAGCTTGGCTCAACTTTAGGGCACCATGACCCTTCATTCCTGGCCTGCTGATATTCACGCGACTGCAAGTTCTTCTTCTGCAGTGGTTGTTCAAATAATCAAATCACCAAATTCCTGTGAGTCATTCACTGTGTTGTAGATATAGAGATAGATGATGCATCAACCTCTCTTTCTACAATTCTTTACATTTCCCCACCAATAACTCAAAACTAAACAAAAAACTCGACATCACAAAATACACGTGTGCATCATATATGGGTTTAATGGGTTTGTTTTTTATTTATATATATTTCTAGCTCGCTGATTGAAAGTTTCTTTTTTAATGATAAAAAGTATAAAGTTCAATTTTTCCTCACAAGCAAGAGAAAAAGCTCATTGTCATATCTTATCTTAGTTTTGTAACATCTTGTATCGCTGTATCATGATCTTTAACCTCGAGCCGAAAGAAAGCTCGGGAAAAATATATATCAAGATTATTCTGCATTGTCCTCAGGATTTTTCTTAATTTCCCTTACAAGAATCAGCTGATATCACATTTTTGAATTTTTTAAATGTTCAAGGTTTACATATAATTATTCACTATTTCAAAAAATATTCCCGAATTTTTAAATCAATGCTTGTAAAGTTCTCACAAATGGCAAAGTGTTAATTTGTTTGGAGATTTTGGGAGATCACAGATGTTCAAATAGAGTTTCAGGTTCTGTGGCTGAGTTATTTATCCACTAAACAGTAAAATGGATAAATAGAAAATTTATACAGTTCATCGCTTGATGTCTATTTTAAGTATACTAGAAAAGAATTGATAAAAGATGATTTTATAAATTTAATCGTATGATTCTTCATTGTTAAAAATGCTTGTGATCTTCATGGATCCTTGTTGTGAGGAGTTTGAGTGTATATTCCTTTATTTTTCCACTGTCATGTTTTTATATAGAATCAATATCTTCACGATTTGTTTCTCTTATCGATGGTTAGTTTGGATGATAACTTCCTAATTTAGTTGCTCTTCCTTTCTAACTGGCCAAAATAATTATCTCTCTTTTTTCATATCTCGCCTTCATACAGATATCATCTCCGTACATTTACTGTCATATGTCAATACATAAATATTTATATAAAATTCAAATATTTTTAAGGCGGGAAGTTGATTACAAAAATGGAAGGAGAAGCAATGAGAAATAATATGTCAACTCCGAAACTTCTCTCTGCAGAGAACACCAAAAGTGAAAGTAACCAACTTCCAAATTCTATCATGAAATCAATCTACCAACTCAACTCCAATGGTTCAGAAACAAGACAGGCATAGATCAATTGTGTGGAATCATTTCAAGAGGAAAACAGCTTGATGGGAAGATAATGAGTGCAATGAATGCAAGAAAAACGCCATTGTGGTGCTAAGAGGAACTAGCCACTTGTGCATGACCATCTTAAAGTTGTCCGAGGAAAAATATAAAAATTCTGAAGGGCCGTTATTGGTATCAACCAATGCAAAGAAGATACCGCAAAAACAATTAGAGTGAATCCAAAGTGATTGTTCAAGAGAGTGGGAGGAGGCATTTCTCCTTGCCAATATGATTAGACATGCATTTATCCTCCGGCATGGCCGAAAGAATCACGGTTTCCAAAATGATTGGTCGCCACCCTTCAACCAATGCGTTCAAAATATCCTGCACACTCGTGTAAAAATGAGATATCTCAAATTTACAAACCCAAAGGAGAAGACACAAAAAGTTGTTTCGCTGAAAAACAAAAGCAGAGTTGCGAATACCACGGACATGCGTGGACCTCAAACAATCAACAGTGATACACGGCAATCACCACACACTTTATTGACAATTCGACATTGCAAAGTCAGAATTATAAGGTTACTAACAATCTTTCATTAGTACTGTGGAAACATATTATTATAAGGTAGTAATGATCTTCCATTAACATATGTTATTTATTATCTTTAGATTTTATATTATGCCTTATCCACATACCATAGAAGTGTGGAGTGTTTACGAGTGTTTTTCGATCGAACCTTTGATAAAGAAAGTTGATAACTTTGACTATGGATAACTGGTACTACTAATGAGATGCAATTGTATGGCTTGATCTATTATAAACTTCCATTTGGTTCATTAATATTGTATAACAAGAACTCCATATGTTGTGCACATATTCTTCCTCAAACTTAATTGTCCAAGATGGTTAATATGATTGGAGATGGTACTGAAAGACCAGACAGCGTTGTTACCGGACAGCACTCCCAAGATAAAATTTGAAGAGGTGCACCATCAAATACATATTCCAATGGCCAAGAAGCTTGCCTTTGATGTTAAGACTGGCGCTGAATTTTACTTTTCATGCTTCAAACCATTTGATTTGGGAGTTAGAGATGTGGTTTGCTCTCGCTTGGAAATATCGGTGATTCTCTAGCTTTACAAGATTTGTCCAACCAAAGATGATCGTGAGGTGGCAAGAGAGACTTCAGAAAATTGGAATTTGCAGCCCATACTCAAACCAAATCATTTTCGTTGTACTACATCCTACTCCATTCACACTATCTTCAACTATTATTTGTGTGGGATAATATAGAAATATCTAAGTGGCTAAAGTCCCAAAGACGTGATAAAGATACATGGCCTCAGAATATGTCGAAAAGTTTAACAAATATCGAGTGGATTCATGGTGTTATGGGAATAGCCACTGCTTTAGATCCACTGTAGCTGGAGAATCTTTGGAGTATTACTATGAGAAAATGTATGGAGATGTAGTTTTTAAACAGTTTTTTGACGAAGGATTAAGGAGCTTTGTTGAATTGTCGCGAATATAGTTTAGCAAGCTATGCTGAAACAGAATGATTATGAACCACAACCTTCCTCCTTCCTCCTCTTCAATTAGGGGATATTGATTCCAATCCTCCACACAAATTGACAGATCTCTCACTCTTGAGGTTACAAGTTTATACAAACAAGAGACATAATATGCCACAAGGGTGGAGGTCCTCAGAAGGATTAGTTATTTGCAGAAAGATAAAAGGATGCCTAGAACTGTGATTGACATCGTTCTTTTGGAAGACAACTATCCCAAAGATCCCTCCCTCCAAATGATTGCTAAAGATCTTTTTGCTATTCTCAAGTTTCTCACTGCTGTCTCGGAATCTCAAGCGCAAGACAAGTGGGAGGGGTGATCGGGCCCACATCGCAACAGACCCCTTCCAACTACAAGAGAAGCTTTAATGTATGCTCTCAAAGTTGGTTATAAAATAAGAACTGAGGTGGTAAAGGATGAAATATTATTTGTATATAGCATCATAATGTACTATTTATATGACTCACAATGCGATTTCATCCTTTTTTTTTTCAGTTCATCCACTAACTGGCCTCAAGAGTTCACAAATTATTGGCGATCTTGATACTGATGGAGTATATCATTTAAATATAAAATTCTTCGGGAAGTTAATCTAATCATTTTTTCTTAATGATATAGGAAATTGATAATGAAAATAGTTGTACTCTACCACTAAAATCGATGAAAGTTATGATGATTGAGTTGGTGTAGAAGCTTCCAAAGTTAAGAGATGATTGAGTTGATTAAAGATGATTTTGCAGTACCACCATTATGTTGTTTGTAAAGTTATGTTGAATTATATCAAATTTGAAGAAGTATTTTCCTGGACATTTGTTGTTTGTATTTCTGTTCAAATATAATATGTCACATTATGCTGTGTTTAGATTATTTGAAGAATTGTTATTGATTACTTAAAATATTGAATTTATTTAATTAAAGGACTTTATCGTAAGGCTTTGCTCAGCTACTTCTTGGCTTAATAGTCAGAAACTGGGCAATGGGAAGGACAGGGGATGGGGATTAAAATTTATTCAGATCTTGGATGGAGATGCAGAAAATTATACCCGCTGGTCAGGGTGGACCTGGATGGATCGAGTTTTTTTTAAGGTTGCATTGGTGATGGAGACTGGCCACCCCCCGCCCCTCGTCTCCTACCATTGCCATCCCTACATATCATATTTAAACTAATTTTCGTACAAGTTAAAAGGATCATGCACACAAAAACTCTCCACCATATAACATCATAAATATATTTAATTCGAATTCTACATCAATCGATTAAAGTATTAAATATTTCAACTCTTTGTACACATCTTCAAATATTAAATTATGTATTTTTAAAATTTTGTTAGAAAAATAAAATATTTACCAAAATATTTATGATATATCAAACATTATTCATAAAGTATGTTAAGAAACAAATAAAAATATGAAAAATAGTCCGAAAATTATTCTAGTGAACATTAAATTTATTTTTATGTTGAAAAATCATTTCTCATGTTCGAATTTCTAAATAAAATTTTGTTTAAAAAATAGTTAAGAATTGTTTTAAGAACTGTCCTTAAAAATTAATTTTTAAAAGTGTTTTATGTGAAATAGGTATTAAAGTTTTACTTTTCTATATCTTCTTCATTATTTACTAGTGCTTCATTAACATTTTTCCTTTTTCTTTTTTTGAAACAATCTTTTTTTTTTCATAATCCTCTAAGATAGCTAAAAGTAATTTCATTTAAGTTTAATTAAGTTTGAATAATAAATTATAAATGAATAAATTCAACCTTTTCTGGTAGTTTCCATCGAATTGATCTTGGGCTTGCTATTGGGTCTGTAGGAACAAAACTCTTCAAACTGTAGCCCAACTCATTGATGGATTATACTGGACTTATTGGCTCAAGTTGTTGCATCACATCGAAAGAGTTTAAAATTATTATTATTATTTCTAAAAAAAAAAGTATTTATTGAATTAACAAAATAATAATAAAAATGTTGATATGTGTGTTGGGTCTGAGATTGTCCTATGAAGACCTCTTGCATTTTACAAGAAGATGGCTACTTCAAATCTTGAGTTTGATGAAAATTTGATGATCAAACATGAAGTCCCTAGAAGAATGAAGAAATAGTTTGGACTAAGGTCGTCCCACAATGTAGGGACGTGCCAGATTCGAAGAGTGCGGACTAAGGTTAGATTCATTTGATAATCCTATAATGATTAAAATACCTATGGGTATCAAAGTACAAGTAATAACTAATAGCTTCTTTTCTATTCTTTTTAATCCCTACACGAACCCTATAGTCGTTCTCTCTCCATGCTTTTAACCAACTTCCTTTAGGTCCTTGTGTTAGAGACGTATGGGTGATTTTTTTGTCATTCTTGACTTGAAATCACAAATTTCATCATTTTCTTTCCTATATTTGGGTTTTCTTTTCTAATAAAGTGGTTTCTTCCATAACAATCTAGGGGTTACCTTATTTTACTGTTGCTGTCGATCCACTATGCGTGTTTTGTCCGAAATTTGTTATGCAAGTAGTTATGTCGCTCTACTACACTTTTTTCATGTTTCATTAGACAAATGCAGAGAAAATTCAATCCGATAAATCTGTCAAATCAAATATTAGTTTTCTGCAATATACTGTAAATTAATCTTGTTGTATTTTAGGCATTTTTGAATTACTTCAAATGTGTACATCCCCAGCCGACTCCCTTTATATATTAACCTCGACAGCCTTTATGCATCATCCTCTAAAGTTTTTAACACTTTTGATTATATGTTTTCTATCGATTGTATTGCTAACTTAAATAAAATAAATTTATCTATTTTCAAAAAAGATATTTATAAGATCAAGTTCACAATGATATTTGATTTTTACCATGATTTTGATTTTCAGCTTTCTTTATCAAATCAACTAGAATATGCTTTGTCGCCTGAATCGCTTTTGTTAAATGACTACAAAAACTGTTAAGTGTCATACCAAGATGACACACTACATCGCAGGTAACAAATCAACGAGCCGACAATAAAACAAAAACAAATTAAAATCATATGAAATAACTACTCTATATTAAGAAATAAAGGTGTACTTTACCAAGAAATTATAAAAATCACCTTTACTAATTAAGAAAATTACTGGCTAAATAGAGGATGATGAGAGAAAATTATAGATGACTAAGATTTGCTATGTGCATGAAAGAGAATCTTTAATTTATTTATTTTTAGCTAATAAATAATAAGAAAGCCAACAAAAATAAATTATAGAGTAAACACTATTATAAAATAGAAAAAATATATATGATGTAATATAAATAGTTTATAGAAAATGAAAATGAGCGCATTACTTACTTAATGATCAAGACATGTAATAATAATCTTTGATCTAGATCGTTATGTTAAGGATACCAAATGATGTGGAAGCTTGATAATAAAAATATGACAAATAAAGAAGAAAGCTAACAAATAATGGGAAACTACTTTGAGTTTTTCAATATTTATATCAAATCACTAAAATAAGAACATAAGGGTAAGTATTTACAGCACCTAAAAGAAAATCCATCCACAAATCCTAAAAAATCTCCACAGATAAACTGAAAATTTTAAAATGCCAAGATAAATCATAAAAACCCTAGCAGATAAACTTAAAAACCCTAATGTATCAACAAAAGTATCTACAACAATAACCAATAACAATAAAATAATACTAACTGGGCCTTATTCTGCCTTGTGGCTCAGACAGAGCCTACTCCACGCCTCATCATTCCTCCAACAAAAAGAATCCTCCAACCCAGATGATCTTAAAATTCTCTCTAAATCTATGTTGGCCTTGTCCTGATGTCATTCTTTTCTGTTTTTACTCCTTAATATATCCTACAAACGATTTTCTTCCCCCAAGCCTGAATCAGGGTCAGAATGTCAATGTTCTCCTTTTGACCAGCAGGCTCAGCACCATGAGAGCTTTTGACCTGGTCCCAAATAATCTGATCCGGAAAGGATCTGATTTGCCAAGCTCTCTTCCTGGTGTTTCAACTCAAAAGTTGGTCTCAGTTGATTCTGATCGCCAAAGTGAAAGATTCAACTGAAAACAAGAAGTGCAATAATATTTTCTTTTTATAAGAATATATGCTCAGAAGACCTGAGTCCGGGAAGGATCAGTGAAATCAAAAAGTGAGGAGGTTGCCATCAAATTTACGCCAAGTGTAATAACCAAAGAAGATCGTACCATAACGAGCAACTTCAGAGCGGCTCTCAACTTCTGAGAAGCGCCAAATGATTCGATCCCGTAGGTATGCCAGAAACCACAACATCAAAGCAGCAAGCAGTCTAGATTCTGAGAGTGGCAACGCATCAAATGATGCAGGTCCGAGAGGTCACCCGTGTAGAGAGAAAAACAGGTGGGTCACGGTTAGTCAGGTCTGAATTTTACACGGTCGTGAGACCATCAAACTTAATAAACGCTTAAAGTCCACACCTTTATCAAGAACTGAATAATGAACAATTTGACTTTGGGATCAGTTAGTCTTTGGTCACTCAAAATTGACGCAGACGTAAAATGTAATAACTCATGATCTCCGATCGAAGGTGCTCGCTGATACCAAATCACACTTCACACAAAACAACAAAATTGCATATACAAACAAATAACAAAACAAATTGAGTTTTTCTAATATTTGATATCAAATCTACTAAAAACAATAAATACAGCACAGTGTTATTTATATAACTCTAAAAGAAAATCCCAACTGATGTCTCAAATTAACAAGATAAACTCAAAAAACCCAAAACATAAATCCTAAACTTAACAAAAAATCCAAATTAGATTACTTATAATAAATAACAAATAGCGACATGAAAACATTAACACTGAATCCCATTTCCTATCCGTCTAGTGCTCAGATACGCCAGATCATTTTTGCCCCCCCCATAATTATTCCCTCTCTCTCCTCCTCCGCAAAAGCCAAAAGAATCCTCAACCTGAAGAGTGATCGTAAAATCCAAATCATGTCACTAATCCCAGATATTGTCATTCTTTGCTTACTCTTGAATATCTCAGTGTTTGATTTCTTTCTTTCCAAAAGTCTGGACCGGTGGTTGAAATTGTTCATGTTCTTTTTTACAGAGCTTAGCCATCAGGCTGGAAGTTACATCGGCCAGAATCTGATCCATGGGATCTTGAATGCCAAAACTTCTTCTTGCGTCGATTTATGTCAGTTCTATTAGTTTATTGATTCCAGATCGCCGGATATAGAGACTCAACTTTGAAGCCAAGAAATAGGATTCCGCCAAATGATGCTGCGTTGACGAGCTGGGGCATCAGGAATCAAAAGGAGAGGTATATCACGATCACTTCAGCCAAGTAATAACCAAGCAAAGATCAAACTTGGTCACTAGCAATCTTTAGGAGTCTACGTGCCAATCTATCAAGGATATAGCTAAATCCATTTCTCCGATCCTCAGAGAATGGGGCCGGCATCACCAAGGTTTTAGCAGCGGTATCGAGCCAAGTCAAAGGCCAGATTGGTCTTCCGTATATGGTGGTCCGCGGAGGGTCAAGCCGTCGAGAGAATATTAATGAAAGGGATCAACGCAGTTGCGTTACGAATTCTTTGTGACATAGTTAATATATCAAACTAACAAACAACAAGAAGTTTCCTCGATTCCCAAACAAGAACTGAACAATAGAAATAACTTGATCTCTGATCGTTGAAGTTTGATAACAAATGACAGCAGACAAAAATAATAATAACGCAGATTCTCAGATCACAAGTTATGTTGTGATACAATTAACTGACATGTAGTTTCTGACAATAATAAAAAAATAATAAAATAAGAAGAAAGCAACAAATAAATAAAACAATTTTCAGTTTTTCAATATTATATCAAATCTACTAAAAACAATAACAAGGTGCCATTATAGTTAACTGAAAGAAATCCTGAAATCACAAATCCAAAATCAAGTAACAGATAAATCCTAAAAAACCCAAACATTATAATCATAAAACCCCTAAATAGACAAATTTAAAAAACTCTAACAGACAAATCCTAAAAACACGACAATAAATAATCTAAGAATAATAAAATAATAATCGAATTTGGTTCTTCCACTCATTCAAAGCTTATAGTATACATAGCCTCATTCATGTCCAGATCACATCTTCACTATTTCACCTATCCCTTTGACAGCTTTATAAAAACTTCATTTTAAATTTCTTATTCTTTGTATTAGATGTTCTGATTAAATATTAGTTTATCGGTCACAAACAAAGGGGAATTCTATTATATTATAATTTATTATATATCATTAGAAATCAAAAGGTATACTATATTTTTAAACAACATACATAAATCAATTCCAAAGTGAGATTTTAGTATACTTGACATATCAGTATTTCTAAAATATATTTTCTTTTACACAAGATAAACATAGAAATGAATTTAAAGCAAAGAAATTCTTTTATTAAGATAAAATAAATTACTGTGAAAAACAGAGTAAATTAAGATTTATTTCTTATTTTGTCATAAGAGATTATTAAATTCTTTTTACAAAACAAATCAAACTCTCTTTTTTTTTTTTTTATTTTGTGTCTGGTCACCCACAGCCTATTATAATGAGAGAGATATATGAGTATATATATATATATATAAAGGTGAAGTAGAAGATATATATATATATAATCTATTAAACATTAGGTTAAAAATTTCTTATTTATATTTAGAAATTAAAAAAATCACAAATTTTATATTTTCCACAAATAAAAATCATCACTAATACAAATGGGAAAAGGCAGTTGATATTGTCAATGTGAAAATCAAAAAGCTGGCCAGGGACAGCACAAAGACGGACCCCATATGTGCCCTTGATTACGGCTCCCTGCCGAGCCATCATACCCTCAAAATTAAAAAGAAAGAAAAACTCAACGTTCAACAAACTTGAATTACACAACGGGGCCAAAAATCAAATGCTTCTTTCCTTTTTCTGAAACCAACCTTGGTTTTGAATCAATCTCTCTTAAGACATAATTCATTCAAAAAGGTAGTTCCTATCCTTTTCACTACCTTTCAAAATCAAAACCAATACTTAGCTTTTTTCATCAATGGTTGAGGATTATGATGATGATCGATGGATTGACCCACTACTCTTAACCGACGCCTCTTTGCAGCGACGAGCTTCTCAGAGTAAGATCAAGAAATTCATCCAAATCTCTAGTCTCCTCCTAAAAAGGTGTTACTGGTCAATTTGATCTTCCTTCACTACAAGAATCCGCTCAGCTCCACTTGCTTCTGCAATTTTCACACTGAGCAGATCCACTCGATGTTAATTCCAACATTTCAGCAGGGTACTGCCTTGCTTTCTTCATACTCCAACCCCAGTTCAGAATGCCTTTTGAGATTTGTTGTTTTTCTTAATGATTTATTATCTAAAGTTTGTGTAATACTTGTACGGTGAATTTTTACACAAAGATGTTTCTTAAGTGAAGATCAAAGCTGGAAAAATTAGCTCTATAATTCTTTAATAAGACCCACTGCAGAGTTAAAGGGTTTTGATGGTAAATGTGCTATTCTTTTGCCTGTTCAGCAAGAAACAAAAATCCCAAGAATTACAGGTTCTTGTAAGAGAATTTGAGTTAATCGATTTTTTTCTATCACAGGTTTGTCAATCTATTTTTCCACACTCCATTTATTAATTCACTAACATCCAGTTAAACTACAGATCCCACTTTCATAAATTAGTTTTTGAAGAATGTGAACTTCCATTGATATCTTTAGAGAAAGTACTCACCAATTCAGAAGAAAATTCAAGGTGCTATGAGACCTCACCTGCAAAGATTTCTCTTAAATATCTTGAAAACGCCGAGGAATGAAGATGTGCTCCCTGAAGCCTCATTTCTGTTGAGCTTTCTCCACCAATTACTGACCCAAGGTTAAAGTTTATGGTCTAAAGATCTCCTCATTCACAAGGTAAGTAATCAATAAGATGATTGCAGGCACAGCCCTGAGGTTCCCATTGGAGAAGCCTTTCATGCCATAGAAAATGGTCTGCCCTTCATGTTGCCATGGAAGATTTGCATTAGGATGCTTCGATGATTTTTGTCCTGAAAGAACATAATCAAAATGTCCGTGCAAACTTGTTTTCAGAAAGTACTTAGGACAAGATATAGATCTGTCTCTAACTACACACAGATTGTCAGATGCAAAGAATCTCAGATCACAAAGTAAAATTCCTTTCAAAACTATTATATACTAAGGTCTGCTTCTGATATAACTATCTTTGAAACAAATTCTTTCTAAGGTTTCATCTCTCCAGATCTCTAACACAGGGTAGTGATTATATGAGGAATATGAATTTCCAGAAGTTACAAAAAGAATATGAGTTGCAAAATAGTTTGACCCCATCGGAGACAAGTAGAGGTAGTTTCTGAAGAGTTTCAGAGGGAGAACAAAATCAAGACCAGGGAATGTCAAGAAGCTTGGAAGTCTTTGCAGGAGCTCCAGAATGAGCTCATGCGAAAATCGATGCATGTCGGGTCTTTGGGTATGTGAAATTCCTTTATACAAATGAAGGACTACTTGTTGAAAATCCTTTTGAAATGATGTATCAGTGCTTGTTACTCCACAGCTTTTGCCATTGAAGGACAAGTCAAAGAGAAGACAATTGTCTGTCCCGCTGAGCAGCTCAGAAAAGAAAAGTTGAAAATGTACTGAGGGTATTATAAAGTAGTCATAACTAAGTGGTTTCTGCAATCAAAGTCGTATTATAAGTTATCACTGGTTTCCCATACAATTTCTTGCCATGTAGTTTTGAATTGGAACATTACATTCTAGTCTGTAAGATGTGCATGCTTTTCATCACATACAGTTTACTGCTGCAGATATGAATGAGATGAGCTCGACCATTCAGTCTACAAGTAATTTACAAACACCCATCACTTTTTTAGTTTCTGATTTTAAGTCCATTTTCCAATTTCTTTCACCCGTTTTCTCTTGTAATTTCTTGATTCTCGCTCGGCAGTGAAACAGCAAACAGATTCCTATGATATCTGTTGTCAAATATATCAGTGGTTATGAATTGAATGAAACTTACAATAAGGTTTTGGAGTTGAAAGGTTAGCAGCGTGTTTGTCCCCCTATCAGGCTAAGACTGGTTAGAAAATTGAATGACATTCCTGATGGATTTCATTTGTATGGAAATATATGCAGTGTTTTGTTTGGTGAGGCCACAAAATAGTGAAGAAATTGCGGCTGAGTCAATGGTGCAACACTGACTTCTGAATCTGCAAAGGATGGTGAGCTTACAGTAAAATCAAATGGGGCACCAAAGAAAACCTTCAAGTTTGATGCTGTTTTTGGCCCCCAGGCGAACCAAGGTAATCACATAAAGTAAATTTTGTTTTTGTTATATACCCTAATCAATTTATATAATGTTATCTTTCAGTTTTCTCAGCCTTTGCATAATCTCTTCCTATTGTGCTTGTTTGAACAGTTGATGTTTTTGAAGACACTGCACCGTTTGCAACCTCAGTTCTAGATGGATACAATGTCTGTATATTTGCTTATGGGCAGACTGGGACAGGGAAGACTTTCACAATGGAGGGCACTGATGAAGCTCGTGGAGTTAACTTTAGGACTCTTGAAGAGCTGTTTCACATTATCAAGGAGAGGCAGCAGCAATTCCGATATGATATATCTGTAAGCGTCCTAGAAGTTTATAATGAACAAATACGAGATTTGCTTGTTACAGGAACTCAGCCTGGGGCTGTTACAAGGAGGTACGCTAAGTGCTCCTGCACATTTTATCTTTTATTTCTGTTTCTTTGTTGCTTGATAAAGTTTGTGAAGAATCTTTGCATTATCTTACACTTCCTTGAAATTATGTTAAAAATTCAATAATCATGAGTATAGATTTGATACCAAGAAATGAGATTTTTGAGTTATTTGCTTCCAAAAGTTCTTGCATCTCTTGATTTTGAAAATTTGCCTTGGTTCATCTCAAGGAGGAGTTTGCTTCTGAAATTCTAATCAAAATTACATGGTAATATGATATCCTTGGGAGAATTCCATTTCTCATGTTGCACTGCAAAGAATATTTTTCCCAGAAATTTCTTCTATAATAAATTATGGTTGCTTAGAATTTCATAAATTGGAAAGAATGACATGAAAGGGCACTTTTTCCAGCTTCAACTACTAATCAATTATTCGTGTTGTACTGCAGGGTACCATGATATTTGATTGATTGTCCACAACAATTGTTTTGGGTTGTTTAATCACGCTGTAATTTCTCTTGTAGGCTTGAAATAAGGCAAGTGGGTGAAGGAATACATCATGTGCCAGGACTGGTTGAAGCACATGTAAACAACATGAGTGAGGTCTGGGAGGTTCTACAAACTGGTAGTAATGCTAGGGCCGTTGGCTCAACTAATGCTAATGAGCACAGTAGCCGGTCCCACTGGTTTGTTCTTATTGCAATTAATTCAGTTTGATCTTTGCATCTTAGGATATGGATTAGCTAGTGCTGAATGCAATTCTTTCATTTATTTTCTCATGCAGCATACACTGTGTGATGGTGAAAGGAGAGAATTTGCTGAATGGAGAATGCACTAGAAGCAAGCTATGGCTTGTTGACCTAGCTGGAAGTGAGAGAGTAGCCAAAACTGAAGTACAAGGGGAAAGGCTTAAGGAAACCCAAAACATTAACCGCTCTCTTTCAGCTCTTGGAGATGTCATTTCTTCACTTGCAACTAAAAGTCCGCACATCCCCTTCAGGTTATATAGCTACAATTATTAGTGTTTTGATTCACTGATCACCGTATCATGCGCAAGCATCTTTATAAGTCCATTGTTTGACTTTTTATTTGCTTTCCCTTCTGCTAATATGTAGGAACTCCAAGCTGACCCACTTGCTTCAAGACTCTCTAGGTACTTCTCGATCTGGGTTTTTCCCCCTATGAAGAGGAAAACTAAAAAATTTAGATACTGATCAACAATTCTTTGTTGTTTCAAAATCCTAATTTTCATTTACCTTTTGTCGATTTCTTGGAACTTAATTCAGCTTTTATCTTTTACAACTTATGTGGAGGCAAAAACAACTGATGATGCATGGGCTTTTCTTTGTTAGGAGGAGACTCCAAGACGCTCATGTTTGTACAGATCAGTCCTAATGAGAATGATTTGAGCGAGACACTTTGTTCACTCAATTTTGCAAGCAGAGTGAAAGGAATAGAGCTAGGTCCTGCAAAGAAGCAGTTTGATATTTCTGAACTCCTAAGATACAAACAACTGGTACAGTTTATTCTGATATGCAATTTGCATTTACCCATGGCTGTCATATATAGCATAATTTTATTTCTGAATTTTAACCAGCCGCATTCTTCTTCTCTTCATCTCAGGTTGAGAAAACAAAGCTAGACACAAAGAGCAAAGATGTGCAAATTAAGAAGATGGAGGAAACGATCCAGGGTTTGGACCTAAAAGTGAAGGAAAGAGACCTCAAAAATAAAAACCTACTAGACAAGGTGCGCTATTTACAGAGAGAAAGCTAGGGGGGAATTTGAAAGAAAAAGCCCTTTAAAGTCTACATGTCAAATTATAGTAGTAATGGGATGCATTTTGCAGGTAAAAGAATTGGAATCACAGCTTCTAGTAGAGAGAAAACTGGCACGACAGCATGTGGACAGCAGAATAACTGAGCAGCTGTTGCTGCAGCAACAACTGAAGCAACAACAACAGCAGCATGAGCAAACTGCTGCACCCATGAGGCCACCACTTGCAAGCCGGCCTTTGGGAAGTTACAAGAATGTAGAAGAACAAACAAATAACTCATTGTGCAAAGATCCAGTTAATCTCCCTACTAGACCTCTTACTGAGAATTGCAACAGCCACAAACCTCCCATGCCCCAACCCCCAATAGATGGCTTCGTCAAGTACATCGATCCCACAGAAAAAGAAAACAATCCTGAGGTGGCTGAACAACTGCCAATCCCAAAAAGGACAGGAAGAGCCTCTATCTGCACAACAGCTAGGAGGATTCCAGTAGCTCCTTGCTCCCCGGCGCAATTCTCTGATCCCACTCCCTAGTGCGCCATGCTCCACACGGCTCCCACCATCATTTTTACCCCTGCCACCAATTGAATCTGATAACAGAGAAGATACAGATGGTCAAGAAGCTGACTTCCAGCCTGAGCAAACTGTTTGGAGCAGTCCCAAAGGACTAAAGGCTGGTGAAGTTAAGAAATTAGGCAGCATACTGAGACGAAGCCTGCAAAAGAAGATTCACATGAAGTCCCCAATGCAGCAAATGAGAAAAGGTGGTATAAATGTAGGGATGGAGAAGGTTAGAGTCTCCATTGGAAGCCGAGGAAGAATGGCATATAGAGGGATGTTCAGCAATGCTAGAAGAGGGGTAACAATGCAGCAAAAGCAGAGCCAGAGGGACAAGGAAAGGGGGTGGACAATAGGAGGAACAGCAGCGAGAACCGTCGTATAGAACCCAGAAATATTTCATTCTGGACTGGTTTTTAGGAGTTTCTTCCCATCACATGCATGGGGAGATCCATAGAGAAAGAAACTAGACTGTGTGGATTTGTTTGTTAAGATGACAATAGTCATCTTTTTAAGTTATTCCTAGTGTTTGTTCTTTTTTGTATATAGAATTCACTTCATTTGACGGCATATATGTGATGTACTTGGTAAGATTGAGAATTTTTAGTTTTAATGCAAATTTGGCAAAATCACACGAAAAACTACAAACATGGATATATACTTTTTACCATTTCCTCCTCAAATTATCTTGTTTTATAGGCATTGCTATACATATTAAAATGTATATGTTAAATAATTTGGCAAATACTTTCAACCGTGTTATATTAAATAATTTGGCAAAAACTACAAATATGGATATATATACTTTTTACCATTTCCTCCGCAAAATATCTTGTTTTATAGGCATTGCTATACATATTAAAATGTATATATTAAATCATTTGGCAAATACTTTCAACCGCGTTAGATCTCAAGAAAATATTAAATAATAAGGAAAATTTATTTTCGTTTTTTGTCTTACTATAAAAATACAAAAACTAAATAATTATTTTAAAATGTATATATTTTGATATTATTTATTTGAAACAGTTATAATAAGCTTCAAAGTAATATATAAAGATATTTATTAACTCTAAATAATTTCATTTTTAATCATTTTTCTCTTTATTACTTTGACTCCCTAAATCTATTATTTTTATTTTTGTCACAAAATATTTCTCATTTCCATTGCTTAACAAATTCCGATTCACCTTCTTGTTTACTAATTATTTTTAATATTTAATAATTTATTGGTAGAGCATTCATTGTTAAAACAGGTAAAAGGGCATAGGAAGGGGGTTCCTAAGTTCAAATCCTAACGAGAAAAATTTATTACCTTGAAATTATAGGGTATTTGAAAAAAAAATAGTTATAGTTAACTCAATGAAATTTCATCTATTTATTTATTATGGAATTAGCAATTAATACTTAGGCCCACCATTGCCATGAAAGTGCAAACCCATTCAGAAGGGGAGGGGGTGGAGAGAGAGATGATAAGGTCAAATGATAGAATTTTGGGGAATAAATTTTCTTGATAATATTACTTAATGAGAGTAGGAATATATATATATATATAACATATATATATATATATATATATATATATATATATATATATATATATATATATATATATATATATAAAAGATATAAAAGATAAATATAAAGCCTAAAGATAATTATAAAAATTAAATTAAATAATTAAAATAACTAATCTTTATCACATTCCCACAAGACAGTCTCTGATGCGAGACCGATTTTGGTGCACTTATCATGTAAGAGGGGACTAAGAAGTGGCTTGGTTATAGCATACCCAAGCTCATTGGAAGAGGAAATGTGTGTCACAAGAAAGACCCCATCTTGAACAAGATTGTGTGAACAAAATGAAAGTTCACAACAAGATACTTCATCTAAGAATAGAAAATGGATTGGCACACAAATAAGTAGCACTAATATTATCACAGTAAATCATTAGAGTAGCACCAATATCATCACAGTAAGCTCATGCAGGGGATGATTGACCCATTGTAGTGGATGTGGTTCTTGGATCGAGTAATCATAGGATGGGTGTTTGGTGGCAATAGTGGTGTTAATATTTGGTATGGACAATTAGGACCAATAGATGTGGGCAAGGTAGTTTCCAAGGAGAGGGCCAACCGATGGAGACTCTAGCGAGGAACTAGTAGAGGGCAATTATAAGAGCGGTCATCAAGAAAGGAGCACCTCAAGACATAACTAGAACTATAAAGTGAGGTGAGAGAAACCAAGATGAGACAAGAATAGAGGATGTAGACAAGGACATAGTGAAATGGTAAAACACGGGAAGATAGACTCAACAAATTCAATATGACATGACTCATAGACACAACCTAAAGAAGGATCTAAACAATGGTAGGCACTTTGAGCAAGGGAGTAACCTAAGAAGACACATGGGGTGGGGTGAGGTGATAATTTGTGTGGAGAACAAGGTAGAAGCCAAGGATAACAAAGGCACCCAAAAACATGAAGTTTAAAGAGATTATGAGGTTGACTAAAGAGTTTTTCAAATGAAGATAACATATCAAGACTTGTTTTGGGCAAGCGATATATAAGATAGGTGACTGTAGCAAAAGCATGTGACCAGTAGGAGAGAGGAAGAGACACATGATGCAAAAAAGTAAGACTAATTTCAACAATATGACAATGACGACGTTTAGAGAAACCATTATGTTCGGTATATGAGGAGGTGTGGTAATTTGAGAAATACCATGATGAGTTAGGAAGGGACGAAGTGCAAGAAACTTACCCCCATTATCACTGTAAAATTGTATAATTGAACGGTTGAAATGGTTTTCAACAATTTACTTAAGGCGAATAAAAGTATCATGAACCTCAAACTTAAATTTGATTGGGTAGAACTATATATAACGAGGAAATTGATCAACAAAAATAACAAAATAACGAAAACCATCATTAGAAGGAATTGGAGAAGTCCAAACATAAGAGAAAATTAAATGTAACGAGCATGTGAAACGATTGTGGAATCATAGAAAGGTAATTCGTGAATCTTATTGCATTTGCATGAATGGATAGGGTAAGAATTAAGAGATCCCGAAGAAATCAAGATTTGATTAGATACAGTCTAAATGAGCAGCTAAATGTTAAACTAACTTATTGGATAAATGACCTAAATGAAAATGCCAAATAGGTACAAATGCTTTAAAACTAGAAAAAGCAAGTAAAGGAGTCTCGAGTTGCAGAGATGTTGACCACACATACACCATCTTTAACTGGTCCTTGATGCATTAGAGCCCCATGCGAAGGTCCCTCACCTGAAAAGCATTGGGCAAAAAGGTAACATAAATGTGGTTAGTGGAATAAAGTTAGGAAATAGAAATTAAGTTCTTTTTCATAGAGGGAACACAAAACACATTATTAATAAGGTAAGCAAATTAGAGGAGGCAGGAAGTGTAGGTGAACCAATATGTGAGATAGAGAGACTGTTTCTATCACCAATCAAAGCATCATCATGTCTCGAATAAGGGTAGTGAAGAGAAAGGCTGCCAAGGTTAGCAATAATGTGATAGACTCAAAACCCTAGGGCCTTGATAGACTTTCCCTAGGGCCTTTACATACATATGTAGGTGTTCTTTCCACTCATCTCTAGTAATTAGGTTCGCCCACACCTAGATCCGTCGATAATAGAATAGCTTGGAAGGTCCCACACAAGAAGTTAGTAAACCCTAAGAATGATGACACTAGTTTGTCATACACCTCGTTCAATCTTGATTTAGGCTTCCGTTGTATATTGATTCCTACAATTGGTATCAGAGCCTTGAAATAATCGATGAGTGGTAAACCTAATCATTTTCTTTATTTTCATGTAAATGTGATGCAATTAGACATATGACACCTAGTTTCTAATATTCAAATAAAAATGTTTCATATATCATATTCTCAAAATATTCCCACTCGATAAAATAAAGATTCAATAATGCACAGCGACGTAGCTAAAAATGTAGACATTGTTAGAGTTGAAACTCCAAAATGTGAGACCCATTGAAGATGCCAATTTGGAATTGGAAATGAAGATTTTTGATTGAAGATACTATTAGGAGAATCCCTCTTTCACCCTTCCTTTAATTTAAAAGAATTATTTTACTTTACTTTTTTTCCCCTTAAAAAAATGCGGAGTGTTACATAGAATAATGTATAACACTTGTATTACTCTCTCCTAAAACAAGAAGTTCCAAAATAAGAATGCTGAATTAGAATACGACTTTGAATGAGGGAATTAGAATTATAACGAGTAAATTTTGAATTTTATAGAAGTGATTATTTATTTTTATTCCTTAAAATGAATAAGAGGATCCCCGGTCCAGCATAATAATCAAGGAATTATATTCTCATTTTCCATACTGTTTTAGCTCGGTTGTAGAACCTTACAACTACATGAAAATGGTCAAAATCATATTTATTACTTTGATAATATCAAAATAAAAACCGTTAACAAAACCCAAATCTGTCGATTTTGTTAAAATAAGAGCAAAAAAAAAAAAATCTGCCAAATCATATCCAGACTAGCTTTTTTCATTTTTCAAGTGAAGTGCTTGATCAAGAATGGTACAAATGAACTTATTGCAAGCTCAAAAAATACTTTCACAACTGCAGTCCAACAAAGCTTGTGAAAACTTTGGTCAACCTTTTCTCCTCCATAGTTGTTTTCTTTTCCCTTTTTACACAAAGAAGCTGAAATCTGATTTAACTATCACTATATACAATGCGTGAAATAGCGTATAACAATGGATCACACATTCTCAGCAACCTGCATTTAGGCATGTATATTGCTAGAGGTGGAAAGGTCAAGGCTCCGGCATATCCTACCAGCCTGAGGTTGTCAAGGCATTTGATTTGAAGTAGAAACGCTGAAACAGCGTGAAGAATATGAGCCAAGTTTGCAACTGGGTATGCTCTTTTCTTATATATAGTTCAATAACCTGCCACTTCCAGTGCAGCTGTCATTGAAGCTGATGCCTCTTCAAGCGTTCGCTTCTTCTCCCTCTTGTTGAAGGCCTCGATAATGTCACCCACCTCCCAATCGTTGTAGTCTTCCATTCCAATTCCACACTCTAGTCCAGCATTTACCTGCACAGACCAAAAGAAGGCAGGCATTATTATTACAGAAACATTTTGAAGACAAAGCTAGCATCAGGGCTGTTGATCTAAACAAGCAGCAACGACAATGAAATGGGCATGACCCTAGACACAGAGACCCCACCCATAGCTGTCGATGGATGAAATCCTTGAGGAAGATGCAATTTACAATAATCGTGCTGGATATGAATATGATCCATGAGATAAGTTTGCGCACTAAGGGCCCCAATTGGACAAGAATTCCCAATGTGTGACGTTGTTATCCAAAAAAGAGAACATTCAAGGAAAATAAAATGAAGATTTGTTATATATATATGGCAACAAGAAGCACTAAACAGAAAAACAATAGTGACCCAGCATACAATGGTAGGATGCTTCTTCTTAACCCACCTACCACTTTAATTAATGCATCATAAAAGTTGCTCCATATAATTAACTTAAAGAATAAAAAGGAGTTTAAGCATGTATCACTTTCAAGAAAGAGAACTAGATTCCATTCTATAAGTCATTGAACAAACAGCTCCTACTGTTAGCAAAGTGATGCCACAACCCCCCATATGCATATTTCAAGCGAATATGCACAATTTCACAACATGACAAGAGACTGCTATATCACTAGGACCAGTATCACTGAGAGCAAAAAAAATGACAAAAAAGCCTATTGGGTGATGTACCCAAGAAGATCTGCCCGTAATGGGGGCAGGAACAATAACTGAAACTAGGGACTGAGATAAGAAAATTTTCATAAACCAAAAAAGAGCATTAAGGACACTATTCCCAGCCTCAAACCAGTTCTCAATCCCTATCCTCATGTATTTATCTATATTATTTTAAAAAATAATATACTAAATATATCTTCATATTTAGAAAATTTTTAAATTTACATATTTACATTAAATATATATAAAATTAACGGGAATTTGCCTAGCTAAGATGAGGAATGGGGTTGGGAGGGATCATAAATTTACAAGTAGGGACAGGATGGAGGAGGCCCCCTCAATCCTGCCCCACTTTAATCCCTTAGATAGTAATGCCTGGGTCTGCTCTTTCTTTCTCCATTTGAGGTAACAGAGATAACAGAAGCAATCATAACACAGCATATCAAAGCTCATGCTTACATTTAGGTGACATAATTCTACATCCAAAGAGCAAAGAATTTTTTTTTTTTTTTTGACTTCTCTACGCTTTACATATTACGGTGTAGTACTCTATTCTTACAAGGATTCGAGCCTAGAATCTCCCATAACCCCTTCCTACCCCTTTACCACTTGAGCTAGGCCTCAAGGGCACGAGCAAATAATAATTATTATCATATGCTAAAGAGGATACAAGTTATACACAACATAAATCTAAATTATGGAAATATGGGGCATGTTAAAAGAGAAAATTCCTTAGGTATCTGATAACACAAGTCTCTTTGTTTTCATAATTTGCACAATTCTACATGCTTTAGAATCCAAGGAGAGTATGACAACAAAGATAACAAATCAACCATATGCATGAATTTTCCACAAAAACCTGATATGTAGAAGGGTAAACTATGGACATTCCCAAATATCAGAAGCCATTTTCATTATGAGGACTTACCTCTTTCACAATTTCTTTAACTCGTCTCAAAGAATCAAGAGTACCAACATAAACTGTTCTGCCATTTCTTACCACCCGAAGGCCACAACGTTTCTCCAGTTTTCCCTCTTTTACCATGCAACCAGCAATACGGCCACTGCCACTGCTGAATGTGGCCCGAACTTCTGCTGCGCCAATTGTTATTTCTTCCTGCCAAAATAAATAGCTTTCAAATGTAAGGTTTCACTTATAAAGACCTCAGCAAATTTAAGAGCTAAGTGCATGCACCTGAACTTCAATGCCTTAAACCAGGATTTTATTTATTTATTTTTTATAGGTAAATATTTTTTCCTTTTCTCATTCTTTGTCCCCAAGGGAACTCGAACCTGGAATCCCCATAACCCCTATCCAAATCCTTCACCACTTGAGTCAACCCCAAGGGCTGCCTGAAACTAGGAAATGACCTTATTCAAATTTGAGAGATCAACCATATCAATCCTTCTTTGGACGCTCCATTATAGTTTAGATACATAAGGGAAATTTTAAGAATAAGAAAGTTGCAAGCAAACAATCCAAAACACTGATTGAAGCAATCCTTCATCAAATTAGCAAAGGTGATTGAACACAGATTCATGCATGTTCATGGAGCACAAAGTTTGTGCACACTGAAGGTAATCAACACAGTATCGTTCCAACTAAGAAAGAGTATATTTGAATGAACTTTACCTCAACAGCATCTAGAAGTCCTTCCATTGCATTCCGTACATCATCAATAAGATCATAAATAACTTTGTATAGTCGAATCTCCACTCCTTTGCTGTCAGCATAACTCTTAACAGAGCCTGGTGCTCTGACATTAAACCCCATAACAATAGCCTTGCTTGCAACTGCAAGATCAATATCACTAGTACTTATATCTCCAGTTGCTTGCAGGAGGAACCTTAAAGTGACATTATCTTGAGGAAGCACCTGTAAGGCTTGCCTCACCGCCTCAATGGAACCCTGGTCAGGATTAAGAAATGCAAATATAATTGCAGGTCAAAACACAAACACCATTCGTGAATGATAAATACATAAAATAGCTATCAATACAACACTGCAGCTGTCTGCCAGCATCGGCTGTGCGTTTGTGGGGGAATCTAACCACTGTCCCTCAACAAAATGATTCAATACAGAACATGTAAGACCTTGCATTGGAAAATAAATTTGAATAGCCATATGACCTTGCATTTGAAAATAAATATGAATAGCTGTATATGATGATCGGTTTGATTCAATTACATTCTTAATCCCCCTTCAATATAACTTATAATAGAATTAAAGAAACTGATAGAGCAGGCACTTCAACACAGGATTTGTGCTCATGTTAGTCATTGCTTTGACATGTCAAAAATGGCACTCTTCCAGCATGCCAAACACACTTCAAACATGTCCAATGGCATCATAAGCATAGCCAACAAAACCCTAAGTGGTAGCTCAGTTGGTCCGGCCTTGGGTTTGCACCCCAATGGTCACCAATTTGAGTTCCCTTAGAGTCCCATCAAGGGTTTGCCCGACCATTAACTTCAAGGTCCCCTGAGATTAGTTGAAGTGCGCACAAGCTAGCATAGACACCCACAATTACCAAAATAAAATAAAATAAGCATAACCAACATAATGGAGGAACAAGGTGCTTATGTCAAGAACCATCAATTTCTTTGATAAAAGAGCAAGAAGGGCATTATAGAAGTATTTTTCTGTTTATCATCTTTTTTTTCCTCACAATTTTCCTCAAATGAATGCATTGAATGGAAATCTGTTGATGATATCCCTGTTAGTGGAGAAATTCAAGAAATTTTTTTTTAAGTAGATAGGACCTTGCTTTTTGATTGGCAAGATTAGATGGCGAGGAAAAGGAAATAGAAAAATGCAAAATCAGTCTAACCAAATTAATTATTTGTCACCTATAGATTGCTGCGCGCTCACTATGTCTGTTCTTGATTTTCTTTGCAGGCATATCTCTGTGGTGCCCATCTAGAGTATATGCCCATAGAAATACACCTATCAATGTTTCAAGGTGCACAAGTTAGGAATGCATCAAGGCACTCCCATTCCATTCAAATGAAAGGAACTGTTTCTCTACACTTACAAAGCATGGGAAGTACAAATCCATCTGGAATAGAGCCATCGAGAGAAATTAAAGGTGCCAAAATAATTTATGATATAGGATTAATTTTGGCATTGACATTCTCCTCAACAGCTGTATTTGAGATGAAAAATCACCTCAAAAGGTTATGCCAATGAATTACCCTTTCTAAAATTTCTTTTATTCCATCAATTTAGCAACCTCACAAAGCTTAAACTAATCAAATTACCATGCCCCTAAGGCTTAAGCTCAACTGGTATGGGTTTAGAAGCATGGATGTAGGAGTTCCCAGGTTCAATTCTGAGGGGACCAGGGGAAAAAAAATTGTTCCATATCAACAATTTTATGATTTTTTTTTTTTTTTTTTTTTGGTGGTCCCTATTGAAGCTTGAACTTGGAATCCCCTGTAAACCCAACCCAACCCATTACCATTTGAGCCAAGCCTAAAGGACCCTATCAACAATAAATGAGGAAAGAGAAAAGCAAGGAAAAGGCCAAAATCATCTGCATCACATATTCCCTATTTGACATTCGCTCCAAAAAGAAGTATGATAATCAACATAGACCAGAATTCCAAACATTCAATTACGTTAGATAAGCATACCTGAACATCAACCTTCATAATAATATTCAATTGATGCAAGTCTAATCCAGACTGGCTTCCACCTGAAACTGCAGAAGCAAAGGAAGAAAGTGTAACCTTCCCATCACCAGCCTTTGCTGATATACGTTCTTGCCACAATGCCTCTGCACGTGCCTCTGCTCTTTCTCGAGCAATATCAAGGGAACCAACAACCTCAAATTCATCACCAGCAATTGGGACATTGTTCAATCCCATGACCTATAGCATTATTCAGCAGATATTTAGAAGCAAGTTGTAGATCGCTATAAACAAAGCAGCAAATCGTCATGCAAATAACTGCAATAGTTTATACAGTTTCAAGTGACTACATCCCATAATGACTCAAGAGGCCATTAGTTTTTACTATTCACAAGCTACCCCAATTAACCAGGGCTGAAAACCATCATCAGTTTCACCAACCCAATTGGACCAAGTTGCAGTTGTACTTTCCAATTTTAATTTAGAATCCAACCTAGTGTTCTGCAACATTTTTTCAGCTGGAAAGTCACAACCCCAATGTATGTAAGATATCCAAACATAAAAGATGGATAAGGCAGAAAGCAATAATACCAACCTGGACAGGTATAGAGGGTCCAGCTGCATCAACCTGCTTCCCACCATCATCAAATAAAGCCCGCACCTGACCATTGACAATATGGGGAAAATCCTTCAGACATGGTGATAGGAAACAATGTTCAACAAGAATATTTAATAAATTTAGCATTTCATAGTTCTAGTTGGAGTTTGTTTATTTATTTTATTGGAGTTTGTTAGGTTTGGTAATTATATTTTTATTTGTTATAGCATCCAAATTGATTGGGAAAAGGAGTCATATTCCTACCAAGAAGTAGACTCCAAGTCTTACAAGGAAAAGCAATCTATATAAACCTATTCGGTTGTCTTAATGCAGAGAAAAGTCTTGTGCATTTAGTAGCCATATAGCTTGCCAAAAGTGTGACTACTTAGGAACTTGCTTTATTTTTCCTGGTGCTGCATCACAAGGTAGCTTCTTGAAATGCACCAGAGTGCTCACCCAAACATTTTCAAGGTTAAGAATCTAGGTGATATTAATAACCGAATTCATGTCAAAGGAAGAGTTCAGATTCTGAGCTTCACTGCTAACCTTGCCGAAGGCTTCACCACAAACCACTATATCTCCCCTTTTGAGGGTCCCATTCTGTATGATGAATGTAGCAACGGGCCCCTTAGATTTATCAAGCCCAGCTTCAATCACTGTGCCCTTTGCGTTTCTATCAGGATTAGCCTTCAACTCTTGTAACTTAGTTAAAAAAACATGAAAAAATCAGAATGTACAGAATAACAAACATTCTGAAGGTCACAATATACAGAAGGCATAGAATGTACAAAGCAAAATAAAAATATCTAAATTTGTAGAACTTTTTTTCTCCTTTTTTTATCGATCAAAAAATTTCTCCTTTTTCTAGCTGTTCTCCAGCAAGTTGGATCACTATAAGATTTTGAAAATTTGTTTGTGCTGGGTGCAGACATCCAAAAGAGGAAGAATGCATATTTGCTTTCATGTATGTGTGCAAGTGAAGTGGGTCAAGTGAACTCATATCATTACGTAGAAGTTACATGAAACAGCTTTGGATGTCTCTGTGTACACATACAAGCACTAAATCTCACATAAAAACATATGTGTATCATCGGAAATTTGCTGCAAGAGATCTCTTTCAATAAGATGACCCCTTTTTGCCAATGTTTACTGAACTAAAAACTTGCATGGCCAACCTTTTATATTCAGTTTCAGAGATGTACACATGGTTTTGGAGGAAAAATGGAAAACACGGGTAATTATTATAGCAAGAAAGAAGAAACACGACAAGGTTCAGCTGGTTACAGACTGATTTATTCTTATTGAAAAGAATGTCACCACAAAGATGTTCAGCATGCCAGTAATGTGTTACCTACCTCTGCTACAAGCATGATAGTTTCTAACAAATCATCCACATTCTCCCCTTTAAGGGCACTGATCTGTCAAGGATAACAGAAATCAAGCATATAAGGGATTAAGAAACAAAGAAAGATGCAAGTACAGTTTCTACATAGAAATAAAGACCTGAACCATTGGGATATCACCACCCCAATCTTCTGGCATTAGACCAATAGAAGAAAGCTCTTGCATAACTCGTTCTGGGTTAGCTCCATCCTTATCTATCTGGAATATAGAAGGAATAAAACTGAGAAATGGGAAGTTGAGACAGACTAGGGCCCAAGCACTTCTAATTGCCTACAAAATTACCTTGTTTATGGCTATTACAATTGGTACACCAGCTGCTTTAGCATGAGCTATGGCCTCATTTGTTTGAGGACGAATTCCATCATCAGCAGCCACAACAATAATAGCAATGTCGGTAACCCTTGCTCCACGAGCTCTCATGGCCCCAAATGCCTTCAAAGGGGAAGGTAAACAGAAATATTCTTAAGCAATGAAATTGCAATGCACTGCAGCTCAAAATTAAGTTGATAAAGGACCACAAGAAAAAAAAATGGTAAAATGATGGTCAAAGAGGACTAATGAACTCCAAAATTGAAGCAGCTGAAGGGAGTAAAAAAATGCATTACATTCTGGTAATGCAAGACGAAGTTAAGCTGTAGACAAAGTAATTTTTTACCTCATGTCCAGGTGTATCGAGGAAAACACATGGCTGTGGCTTGCCATCAATGGGAACTAAGAGCTTATATGCCCCAATTCCTTGTGTGATTCCTCCTGCTTCTGATGCAGCTACCTGCAGACATCTAGCAGTCAGACTTCAATCGAATAATGTGCATATCAGGACCAATATGACTGGCCAGACACCCACGGTTATGTATATCAGGACCAACATAAAATTGCCTGTAAACATGTTATAAGTATAGTTTTCTAGAGTATATTTTTCATAAGAGTAACAATTAATAATTCAGTTACCACAAACACATTAAACATTTAAAATGAAAAAATGAAGAATAATTAAAAATTAAAATTCTATAAAGTCATAAGATATTTAAGTCCACCATGGAAACCAGTTGCTAAAGAGTAATGAAAAGGAGCATCGAGATTAAGCTTCCGCATGTACCTTGCTCTTCCGAATATAATCCAAAAGAGTGGTCTGTCAAATGTAGAGAACCAAAAACATGTAAGAAAAATATCGCCATCAATATCTTTTCTCTCCAAAATAAACCAAGATCTGTTCATAAGAAAGAAATGCATGGCCAGAAAGGGGAAATAAGGTGATATTACTTACCTTGCCATGATCCACATGGCCCATTATTGTCAGGACAGGAGGTCTGCTTTTTAGTTTGTCCAGGTCGTCTTCATCAAGAAATTCCTTCTTCCTTGCCATTTCTTCCACTTTAACACCATCTGCCTCAATGACTTCCAGCTCATACTCTTTGCAAATCATCTTAACCATGTCTTTGTTCAGAGTTTGCACCCCATCTGGTTTAATTCCTTTTGAATATAGAAAACCAAGAATTTCACCTTCACTGATGGCCAAGTTGTATGCTAAGTCTTCAATCAACATACCGTCTTCCCCAACCTCTAGAATTTCAACTTTAACAGGAGCTGCATCTTTAGCAGCTTGGAGTCTAGCCGCCTTCCGACTGGCCTTACTCCATTTCCTCCCTTTTCTTGCTGCCACTGCCCCAGGAATAGACACATTCAGTTCCGATGTCTCCTCATCCGGAATCTCAATGTCATCATTAGCAACCATTCTTCTCCGTGGTCCTCCAGACGAAGCACCTTTCTTACGATAATCATCCTTGAATTTACCAGCAACAGGCCCCTTTCCCAGTTTAGGAGGAGCTAAAACTGCTTGTGCTATCAGTGGGTCAACCACTGGTTTCTTGGAGGAAAATTTATCAATCAAGATTGGTTTCCGCTCTCTGGGTTTAGCTGAATCAGTTTCATCAATGACTGAGGATTTAGGAGCAGCCCCCACATCTTTCAAGATAACAGGTTTCTTTAACACGGGAGGAGGAGCAACCGAAGGTCTCGCTTGTAATTTCGGTTGAGATCTCAAAGGCGGCTGAGTGGGTCTCAAAGAAACCCTGGGCTGAGATTCTACCTTGCCCCCTCCCTCCCTTTCAATGTTAGTAGTATTATTAGGAGCATCCTTGACAACCTTTTGTACAGCAGCAACAGGATTTCCTTTCCGCCAAACACTCTTCGAGGTCTTGGATTTCCTACTCGAATTTGAATTATTCACCGTTCTATCAACTCTTGAATTGGAACTGGTGCTGGGCGGAGATTTATCCACAGACCCACTTTCCCTTCTCCCTGTTTCAAGCTTTTCCGCCTTCTCCAACACCTCTCCCAGTGACTCTATCACCTTACTCCTCTCATCCACATTCTCCAACTCCTCATCATCAGCAGAGTCCCCACTAATTTTCGACCCTGAATCCCAAGAAACTACAGAATTCACGGATTTCAACACGGGTTTCGGCGCAGGCTTGAGGACTAGACCATTATCCTCGCCCTTACCATAAGTAGAAGAATCCACAGAAACCGCATTTCCTTCCTCAGCAATAACATTAGTCATAGTTCCCGAATATTTACAAACCGAAACCAAACCCCATCTCTTCACACCCCCAAAATTACGTTTGGATAGAGAAACTCTCCGTTGTAGCGGAAGAGATCCCTCGAAATGCCCGGAGGAACTCGCACCAGCGCTTCCCAAACTCACCAGGGAAGCTAGTGAAGCCATTGCTATCTTATCTAAAACCTACCCTCAGCATGGAACCCCGGAAAAACCCAAATTTATTTTCGATTCCTCTCCACAATTCCACATATGTACACTCAAATCCCTGACTGAAAACTCAATTTCGTTCAAAATTGAAGCCTACCCACAAGGCAAATTGGATCAGAAATGAGAAAAAAGCGGAGACCACAAGTATCCATACCTCGTCGGGAATCGTAACTTTTCTGATATGTGAGGGAGAGAAACTGAGAATGAAGTGGTGGAGAATGGAAAAAAGCTGGAGAAATGTGTGGCCGTTTCTGGGCCTGTCATAAATTATAAATGTGATAAGGCTCGAAAGGATTTTTTATTTTTATCCTCTTCTTCACATTCCCTCACACTTGCATCTTCTGGTTTACATAATTCCAATTTTATTTTTTAATTAATTTTTACGGTTCGCCATATCATTTTCTATCAATTGAACAAAATTATTATTATTACCAAACATCAAGATCACTTTTAAAACCCTTGACGTATTATTCAAGTGATAAAAGGGATGAAAAATGGGAGGTTAGAAGTTGAACTTCTAAATAATGGAATACTTAAAATCATAGTTGTGAAATACTTGTTTAGGTCCAAGGAATAATCACTTTCTATTTATAGGTCTTTGTCTTCCAAGACATATGATTTACCGCAGAGGCTCGTCTTATATTATAACGCCCCGCTACGGCTGACCCATTTGTGAGTTGAGCAGGTCAGGGATTCTTCTAATGTTCTTTCGATGCCTTTATCAATCGTTTGCTCAACTTAGCGTTGTGATTCTAACTTGATTGGCGTAAATCATTTTCAAATAAACGAAGCGTTTTTAAAAGGTAAGTCCATTTAATTTCATTCTTTACTTAATCTGATTCTTATAAGACATGTAAGCCTTTTGAATGATTCTGAAAATAGATATTTAGAGTTGAAATTGTTTTACAAAATATCAATGTTAGATATATTGTAACGGCCGTCTGCGGAAATGTCTGAGTTTTAACACGTTTGGCCAAAGTTTGACCAACCGTTAGTATGTGGGGCCAAGTTGACTTTTGATGATAGATAATTTTGGGTTATTTAGATATCGTTCGTGGCGCCGTCGATCACGAGTTCGAGGCGGGTTGAGCGTTAATCGAACAGGATAAGTTATGGCGCGGTAAAGTTCAGGCCAGGTATTTTATCGATTGTTGATCGATGGTTTTTGCGAAAAACAACCTAGGCTCTATAAGCCTAGTTTTGCGTGCCAAGGGTACCGACCAAAACCAGAAAAATTCTCCCGAGCAGTGGACCTCGAACTAGATCGTTTGACCCTAGTTTTAGACCATTAGGGTTTCGGCGATGAGGCTTGGGTCAGGCCACCACTGCTGTGCATGCGTGCGACTGGGAGGAGTGCCACCACCCAGAGACGGTAGTCGCCATGAAATTTCTCCGGTAGCCGCCTGTGGACAATGGCCGGATCGGGGCCGTGAACTGTGACGGCCCAGCCACAGATGGGTCGGATATTGCCATTTTCCGGCCATTCCAGGCCGACCCATACCTCTCTTCCACTATTTTTGGACCCTCTGAACTCATTTCCGTGGTCCTTTTCTCCAGATTCATCACCGTTTGAAAGATACGACAAAAACAAATTCGACCTACTGTTGGATCGAGTTTTAGTATCTGACAATAGCTGGACCAAGGTAAAGTCTTTATGTGTTCGCAGTGCTTCAGAACTACGGTGATATAAGGTTTGTAAGTTTTTGGACGCCGTTTGGTTAGTTTTCCATTTTCGGGTTATTTAGGGTAATTACCGAAAATGTTTGAACTGAAATTGGACACCCGATTGGTCGAGATTAGGCAAAATTGAGTTGGATTAGTGAGTGGATATTTTATGATTTGTTAGGCTGATTTCGAAAATTAGCCTCCGGGTGAGAAAGCCCAATTTTGGAGTAGCATGGTCAAATGAGCCTGCTTGTATAATTGGACGTTCGGATTCAATTTAGATAGTTTCATAGTTAAAGTGTTACAAGGCATTTGGAGCGTCGATAATAACAGTTTAATTATTAGACCTAAATGGTATTTATTAGTCACAGGCACTCTTATTTGAGCTTGGAGACGATTACATGGGAATGAGGCGAAGGCATCATAATTACGTGAGTGGTTTAGATGTTTTAAATGCCTTGGGGTATTATGATATATAATTGTGGTAATTATGTTTTATATATATATATATATATATATATATTATTGATCAAATGGTTGATTATGCATAAATATGATTATCAGTTTTTATATAAACAAGTTATTATTTCATATGAATGTTATCGACATTTTAAATGTCGAAAATGCGAGTTCATGGGTAAATTTGGTATTTAAATATTTTGGTACATGGAATGAGGTTTAAACCACTGAAAATTTATTGATGTAGGGATGGATTTTGAGATTTTATGATTTAAGCATACATCAAGTATTTGCTTATAGTTTGTGTGCTTAAAATTGGTTATGAATGAATATTTTTCATTGTAGTATTTCTCCAATTTAGTGGAATTGATGAATTGAAATTCATCAATATATTTGATTAAGTTGTTGAAATTAAATTATTCAATTCTTAATTTATATCTGATATCGTTGGAAAAGTATATGTGGTAAGGATCTTTGTGTTGGTTGATATATTATATCTGATATCGTTAGGAAAAGTATATGTAGTATCGTTGGAAGAAGTATGAGTAAGGATCTGTGTTGGTTGTTATATTATATCTATTGTCGTTGGAAAGTATATGTGAGTAAGGATATTGTGTTGGTTGTTAATTTATAATACAGTATCGTTGGAAAAGTATATGTGAGTAAGGATACTTTGTTGGTTGTTATATTATATCTGATATCGTTGGAAAGAGTATATGTGGTAGGATCTTGTGTTGATTTGTTATGTTATATTACAACATCGTTGGAAAATATATGTGAGTAAAGTCACAGTGTTGGTTGTTATAGGTTGATGTACCATATAGTATTAGAGGATTGATTTAGTATCCATATTATAGTGAAATGGGTTTGTACGGTGTCGTGAGGTTGATTGATAAAGCGGTTATCACGATGTTACTGTAGTGAGGAACCGGTTTACGAAGCGGTTTATTAATTGCCACGGTGGCGTGAGTTGGTTTCATCAGCGATTATACGTCCTCCACGGTAGTGAGTCGGGTTTACCAAACGGTTTATTACACTGGTTTTGCCACGGTGACGTGAGGTTGGTTCGTCAAGCGATTATATATATTATTATTTACGAGCACGGTCGGGTCGACGATTTCATCATTATTATTATTACCACGACACCTTTCGGTTGGGGTCATGGTGGGAGTCACGGTTTATGAAGTGTGTATAGTGCGGTACATTGTTGGTTTACGTGTAGTAACCATTTAAGTTGGGGTCTGGGTGGGGAGTCCCAGGTTATGAAGGATATTTGGTAAGGTACATTGTGGGTTTTACGATGGCTATAACCATTTCAATAATTTTGGATATTAATAATTTCATGATTATTTATACAACATGAGGTTTATACACTTTATGCTCAATTTTATATTGAATAAATTCAGGTTATAATTACGGTTAAATTTGAGCATGGATTTCATATTGACTTGGTATAAGTTTAGGTTTTGTGAAATGATTTTTAAACGGGGAACTTTGCAAAAGAGTGGACGTGAAGTCTTGAGAGAAGGAATCTTCGAAAATAAAAATATTATTTTCCTTATAAATTATGCCACTCACTGAGATTTATTATCTCACGTTTTATTGTTTTAAATCCGTTCCTTAGGTCCAGACAATTCGTAGAGACCTACCTCGCGCCAGCTTCTACGTCACTCGTTCTGCGGCAGCTTGATGAGTGCCTTAAACACTCATATTATACTCGCGTCAGATCATTTCTTATTTATTTAAAATGAAGTACACATAGTTTTGTGGTAGAATATTGAGTAGATGCCTTTTGTGAATGCGGGAACATTGAGGTGAAAAGCGACAATGAGGGCGGTGCAGGGCCGATAGAACAAGGCGATGAAGTACGATCACGTCGCGGCGATCCCACGTCGTGGCGTCACCCTACCTCAGCGGTGATCGCGTCGCTGACGTCGGCTCATCTGCGGCTCCTCATTAAAAGCCAAATTAGGGCTCGGAAATCGGGGGTCGGGAAGCGCCTGAGCGAGCACGGGTTTCGAAGCGAGTGACTTTGGTCGAGGAAGTGCGCAGGAATTTATGGCAGCTTTCATTTTCCGTATATTTTCGGATCTTAGAACAATGTTTTCTTTGTCATGATTTCATCTTTTATTTCATTATGTTTACAGATCTCTTTCTAGGGTTACATCAAACCACATCACCGAACAATGGATTAAAGTTTGATATTTTCATATTTATTGATTGTTATTAATTTGTCATATCTACTCTATACATGTTTCAAATTATATATTGATAACATCGGCCAATGTTAGCATAAGCACCTGCTGAGATAAGGGTCGAGAGATGAGGTAGTGGGGATGCGGGTAGAGTAGCCTTTAGTCGGTCGGTTAATAGAGTATTGAACACGCATTTCGAATCTAGGAGTCGAGATGAGAGATATACTCGATTCTATTCACGAGATGAGGCGGATACCTCGAGAGACCTGCAAGTAAACAAGATCACTCGCCCGATTGACATATTACAAATATATTGAGTAACATTATCTTTAGGAAAGTAATTCATTGAACGTGATGGGCGATTTAACCACAGGCGCTGACACCATTAATTCATTAGAATCAATTACTTAGTTATAGTTTCCTTATTTGATTTTTATCTAAAATCCTTTATTTAGATATTGTGCAAACGAGACCTTTGTATTCAATTTACCTTTCACGTGGATCGATATCGTCTTTAAGTCTGTTTTATGTTACTTAGTGCGCGTGAAAGCGCGTTTAGGCATTCATTTTATACATAGCGTTTATTTTGTCAAGTTTTTAGCGCTAGTTCTTGTGATGTGGGTTTTAAATTGATATAGAGAGTGGTACATAGATAATATTCTGAATTTCCTCTTTACTTTTGTTATTTTTTACAAGTCTTGTAGTGGGTTTGGTAGTTTGTGTGTTATTGCGATGAGTTTTGGTAGTACATGCGACGGTAAAACCGAATTAATCAACGCGTGATCTGACGAAAGACACGCACGGTGCGTAGAAACGAGAAGCGAGAACATAGGTAGAACTTCAATAGTCGCCGGAAAGTACGGAAGAACAAGATTTTGGCGTTGAACCAAGCGAGACCACGAAGCGAAATAGGAATCAGCGCCCTGAGCCATTTATACGACGGGCGATCGCCATGCTATTAGGCGGTTTGTTTTACCACAGCCGGTTGTTGACAGCGTCAGGCAATGCCAATTCAAGCAAACAATTTGAATTGAAGTCGATCTGATGCAGATGCTCGAGAACATATTGACCATAAGACTGCTGAGAACGAGAGAATATGCGCTTATTGCTTCCTCGAGTTTATAGTACCATCGAAATCTGTGAGTTCTTGAAGAAGCGTTACGGTTATTCCTCTCACTCGGGGATGAGGAGCGAACATTGGCTAACTAGTCGACCACGGACTCCATTACTACATGGAGCGAGGTTGTTGCAAAGTTTTGACGAGTTCTTTCCACCTTGGTGCACAACTTGTGGTCGATACGTTCGATCCCGATTGGGGAGGAACTGGAGGGCGCTGGGGTGGGTTCCATGGATTATTGCGGAAGTGTCTCTGGGCTAACCGGATGGATCTTGAGTCTACGCTTCTGGTAATTCTACATCTGACCTTGGGCAATGACAGATGCCTCGTGGAGGTCATTGATGAAGAAAACCGGACGGGCGTGAGATATTGGAGATCTTTGCCGACTGACAACTGTCAGTGGCTGAAATACACCCGATGGCAGGTGGTGCGCCGCAGCAGTAAGTCCTCGACAATCGAGTAAATCATGTGGCTCGGTGACTAACTGACTAAATGGCGGCGAGGAGCGTAGCATCTTCCTCTGAGACCACTCCATGGGGTTGTGGCGAGATTACGTGGAGGGCTTGACATAGTAGTGTAGAATGTCGGTCGAAACCTACGGTGGAGCAAGCCGGTGCGTGTCGGTTTAATCGGGAATCAATCCAGCGGAGCTAGTATGGGGTAAACTACCAGTCAGTCGGGGGCTGAGGATGGCGTATGATCAGACGGAGATAATCAAAACAACGAGGTATGGATAGGCGGAACAATCGGAATGTCTGTGTCGAGCCCAGTATGCGTACTTTGAAGAAGGCTGGATTTAGAGCATTCTGCACAGATGTTAACTTCTCATTCCACGTTTCATGAATGGGGGCTAGAAGCGAACATCGTGACAAACAACCCGGTTAAACAATCAAGCGACCTGACTAAGGGTTGGAGGCACAAACGGGGCGAGTAAGCGATACGTTGGCGAAGCGTAGGGATCATTGCCCGACCGAAGTGCAGAGTCAAGCCACAGAGGAGAAGGGAAGAGTGCGTAACCTCGTCACTCACAGGGTGGAAAGAGTTGGAAATCTCGAAGCGCGGCTAGGCATGGAAAGTGAAAATTGAGCCGAGACCAAGTATCGGCGGAGCCGGATGAAAATGGCTTGACCACGAAGATGTGAGACTGACCCAGGATAATAAAGCGAGGAAGGGCAGAAGCGGACTAAAACGAAGAACTTGTCATGTTGATCCGTGCCCTCGGAGGTTGAAGAAAGATAAATTGGAGCGATTCGCAAAGTTTCTTGACATCTTGAAACCATATTAATATACCATTTTGGAAGCAGAGAATATGCGAGTTATGTGAAATTCATGAAAAAGATCTTGGCAGTAGAAAATTGGAAGAGTATGGGACCATTGCCTTAGCGAGAATCTGGAACCATCTGCAAAAGAAGCTTCCCAGAAACTTCAAGATCAGGGTAAATTTGCTATCTAGTTCTCTATAGGGAATCGGTGTCGGAAGAAACATGTGACTTGGGAGCGAGCATCGACTTGATGCACTCTCGTGTTTAAAAGGCTAAGAGGTGGGAGCTTAGAAATCGACCCTGTCCGGTCTGACTTGCGGATAGGTCATACCAACACCCTCGAGGTATAGTCGAAAATGTGCTCGTAAAAGTTGGTAAATTCGTCCTTCCAGCAGACTTTGTCATTCTGGACATGGAAGAAGACGACTCGGTCCCCATCATACTTGGTAGACCTTTCCTAGCCACGGGAAAAACCGAATTAATGTCTGAAGGTGAACTCAAACTAAGAGTCAAGAGCAGAATCCTTTCCATGTTTTCCAACCGAAGCACCAGACGGCGATCGAATGAAGATATCTGAGAACTTCCGATTACAGAGATTGTGCGAGCGATGAAAATTTTGAGATAGCTTATTGCACGAGAAAGACGAAAAACGAGGCATGTGAAGAGTATTTCATGCCTTGAGGCGGTGGAGTGTGAGCACTATAAGGATGTGCATAAAGCGATTCTCGGTTTATCTACAAGTGTCTTTACCACATTGAGATTGAGAATTACGTCGAGCTAACGACATTAAACATAAGCGCTTCTTGGGAGGCCTTGAGTGTTCTAAAACTTTGTTTTAAGTTTTCGAGTTCTATTGTTGTTTTAAGTAATTCTTGATTTCTAATTTGTATCCATGATCGGTGTTTGTTTGTTGGTTTTAATTTCGGGAGTAGGAAGAGTAGGTACGAGAACTGCGGAGTGTTGAGAATCCGAAGGGAAGTTTACAAGTGGAGAGTTCTCGGAAAATTGGGGTGTTCGTATATAAAATCTCTTGGGAGACCTTCTCTGCCACGTCGCGACGTCATTTTTTGAAGCTCTCTGCCACGTCGCGACGTGGATTTTCACGTCGCGACGTCATTTTTTGAAGCTCTCTGTCACGTCGCGACGTGGATTTCTCACGTCGTGTTTTCACACTCCTGTCCACGTGTTGCGACGTGTATTCTCACGTCGCGACGTCAGATAACAAGCCCCTACGTCACGTCGCGGCGTGAAATTTCAATCGCAGGTGGATTAAATATACCCTCTGTCACGCGTCGCGTGAGACACCACGCTCCAGCGGCGTCGGCTTGGACATACTCTCATCCGCGTCGCGGCGATCACGCGTCGCGGCGTGACTCTGTTTTTAGCCCGAGAATGGTTCCTTTCACATTCACCGTCACGACTCTTTGCTCTACGAAACCACAGAGCCCACCGCATTCGGCCTTCCACCGGACGCATTTGGAGCTCTGCTACCACGATCGGAGACCACCTCATTCTTTCGCCCGACCCTTTGTAAGTCTACCCTCATCCTTGAGTTTTGGGTCCGCGAGTCATCCTTACCCTTTGTGTACCGATTCTAGCTTAGGTCTGATGATCTAGGGTTGATTGTTGCTTGTGCGTAGACTAGGATTCTAGTTTTGGGAACAGTAGGCCCTCATTTTGGGTTAGCTAGATTCCATTAGGGTTTTGAGTCTCATTTAGGTGTTTTTGAATCCTTAGGTAGTTATTAGTTGATTGGTTGTGGTACACATTAGGTGTTCGAATTTTTGCCCTAAAAGTTAATAATAATGGCAAGAGAGGCAAAAATTGCTGCCAATGAGTCGATGATGAGGACCAGGCTTCCCCGTTAGTGCCTGAGGTTTGTAAATGCAGTCTGTGGATCGGTTTAGCACCGTTCTGCATCGTTCCTTCATCGAGGAAAGGGGGTTTCACCACCGATTTCTTAAAGTAAGACAATTCTTGAGATAAGGGATGGGCATGCTGACCCTCGTCCGGCGATGAGGCGTAGTCTTGTAATTTTCGCCAACCTCGCCTCCCGTGTCACCGAGGTCGAGGTGCGAGGTGTGTTGTGATGTCGACCGGTCTTGGTCGTCGATAGCTTCATGGCACAGAACATGTCCCACCGGGTCGGCTGATCGACTCGCGGGCATCGGAGCTACCATGAGGTCATTCGGCGTGATGACGGGCGGGGTGAGTGGAGGATCAATAGTGCGGGCGTCACGGTAAATTCGAGGCCAAGCATTTGGCTGCATTCCCTGAGGATTTGGCACCATTTCATCAGCCCGGCGTCTTATCCAGAGCGGCGAATGTGTGTGAGGTGAACTTAGCCAGCGTTACCTTAACCGCCATTATCGGGACATACCATTCGATGTAGGGCCCAGAAGTTGCCAGAAGGATCTGATCCTCCGCAATAGAGATGCGAAAAAATGAACACGGGGCTGCACGATATTTGGCTTGTCGCGAACAATGGGGTGTACTGGGCGACAAGCGACACTTGGCTCACTTGATAAAAGCCATATCGTCAAGCGGGACACGGTGTCCCGCAGCTTTGAGGACCTATGATTCGAGGTCACGAGCCCTCGGACGGGCCAGGCTTTATGAGTGTCGGGCTCGTTATGGATCCATGAAGCGTCCTGGGAGGCCTTGTGATCCTCGTCGGCCACCTCCGCGCTGTCGGCCACCTCCATCCACTATCCCGGCCGGCTCACCACCTACCCGGCGGCCACATGTCGGCCACTCCTCCTAGTCCTTCACGGATCTTGAGGACCGGTGCTGCGGCTCAGCGGCGTTTGGCGCGCCAGGATGAACCGGGAACGCAGAGGTCCTCGTTACGAACATGGAGCGTTAGCGTCTTGATATCGCGGGCGAATTACGACCAATCGGCCATCATTCACGGCGGCGGCGGTCTATCGCGGTATTCGCCCGATGCTTGGCTCACCATCCACACCACGCCCGCATAATGATATTGAGGGGTTCCCGCTTCCTCGTTTTATCTTGCGGTGGGGACAACGGATATTTTTGTTTGGGGAGGTGTGATGATTGGGTATTATGTTTGTGTTTTGTTTATTAAGTTTTAGTTTTAGTAATTATTAATCGTATTTTTATTGTGTTTCGTATATTAGTGTGTTTTGTTTTTGTTTATTTTACATCGCACTTTCATGTTCATAGGTCATGTGTTAGTTGTTTGATTATATTTTAGGTTGTTTTGTAGTAATTGCATACATTTGTGCCATGTTGAAAATTGAGGATCAATTTTGGATTGAGTTCACTATAAACTTGTTCAAATGCATACATTTGCTTGATGCTCGGTAATTAGATTGAATAGTTGAAAAGGGTTAGTGAATCAATCCCGGGTAGTCAAGAAACAAGTTCTGGCTTTCTATCGCACTCACACACTAGTGACTTTCGAGGTATGCATAAGTGTAGAACCAACTACTAAAGTTCGATCAGCTCAAGAGATTAGGCAATTTGGAGAAATGATGGGACACTGTCGAAAGGATTCTTAGTGAGCCCCAACGAAAGAAAATACAAAAACAATAGAAAAAGAGAAAAAGAAAAGAAATATGACAAAAATGGGGTGCATGCATAGGAATAGCGGGATCATCAATCGAATCCAGGAGCACGATCTGAGGGCTATCAAAGCCTAATGCCACGAGCCAATGTAGGAGTCATTGACTCCTTTGCCAGCTATATGGAGATGAGAGAAGATGGATCATTCCATGACTTTAGGGCCGTTAAGTTTGGTTGGTGTTCGAGGTGGATTTGAAGGGAATTGAATCTGGTGCCCTTAACCAGCGGTGAAGTCACGATGGATCCAGCTACGGGAACACTCATTAAAACTTCTTGGCACTAGGTCTTCTTCGATTTTGTTTTTTGGTACACAGGACATTTCTAGGTATGTGAACGTAAATAATGGGTGCGTTCCTATCCTTGTCGAGTTTGCTTCTTCCTAATAGGTGGGTTGAGCTTAAGTTTGGGGGTATCGGGACCTAGGCATATCCTGGAGGTCATTCACTATAAGCACATAGGGATTTTGGGAAAGGCTATTGAACACCATGGGATTTGATACTAGTTCGAGTTTCACTATCTGTCAGATTTCTGGAAAGTCGAATATGCGTATGTCTTCAATGAACATCAGGCAAAGCGGTGGGTATGTGGTGGGTCAATTTGATCCCCTACTTTTCGGCATGTGCACACGCGCCAGGTGTTAGTTGCATGGTGTCGGGTGTGTGTCTGTCTAGAAGTGGTTCTTGAGAACCACGAGAAACTAGAGACTGGGAGTGTGATGAGTGCCTTAAACACTCATATTATACTCGCGTCAGTCTACATTTCATTGTTTATTTTAGAGTAATTTTATAGTTTTGTGACCGAATATTGGTAGATGCCTTTTTGTGAATGCGAGGAGCATTGAGGTGAAAGAGCAGCGGCGGGCAGATTTTGGAGCAAATGGGAACAAGGCGATGAAGTGCGATCGCGTCGCGGCGTCCCCGTCGTGGCGATCCTCCTCCGCGGCGATCCCCGTCGTGGCGTCACCACTCATGACGTCGTCGCGTCGAGCGTGAAACTCGAAAATCATGCTCCTCATTAAAAGCAAATTGAACCAGAGGAAATCAGGAGGTCGGGGAAAGCGCCTGCGAACAGAGGCACGGGTTTTCGAGAGCAGAGTGACCTTGAATTCGAGGAAGTGCTAGGGTGTAACGCTTTTCATTTTCGGTATATTTCGGATCTTAGAGCAATGTTTCTTTATTAAACAGGTTCATCTTTTTATTTCATTATGTTCCTAGATCTCTTTCTAGGGTTACATCAAACCACATCCTGACAATGGATTAAAGTTTGATATTCATGTTTATTCAATTGTTATTAATTTGTCATATCTACTCTATACTGTATTTCAATTATATGATAACATGGCCAATGTTGCATAGCACACTTGAGATGGGGTCTAGAGAGATGAGGGTATTCGGGGATGCAGGTAGAGTAGCCTTTAAGTCGGAATTAGGTTAATAGAGATATTCCGAACCTGAAGGTGGTATCTGGGGTTAAGGACATTTAAGCATTTCGAATCACAGAGTCGAGATAGAGACCTATACTCGATTCTATTCGCGAGATGAGCGGATATACCTCGAGAGAGGGATATCCGCAAGTAAATGAATCACCTGCCTTGATTGACATATTACAAATATATTGAGTAACACTATCTTTAGGAAATGTAATCCATTGAGCATTGATAGAGTGATTTAACCTGAGGCGCCAACACCATTATTCATTAGAATCAATTACTTAGTTATAGTTTCCTTATTTGAGGGATTTTTATCTAAAATCCTTTATTTGAATGTTATGCAGAAAAGAACCTTTGTATTCAATTTGCACTCCTGTGGATGATGTCAGGTACTTTAAGTACACTATATTACTTGGAGACTCTTAGCGTGCACTTGCGCATTTAGGCATTCATTTATCTGTGTAGTTTTCGGCTGTCACATTGCAGGTGATACATCATGTCTATCACGCTTTATTTTATTGGACTTATGTATTTTCGTTTGTACCCCTAAATTCACAAACACTCTTAGAATGCTCTGATCTTAGTATTGAACTCATATGAGTCTTTATTTTGTGTGTTTGTGGTTATGACCTACAGTAAGATAGGTCGGTTGTGAATTTGGGTTGTGTGTATCCTTTTATATATTTAGGGTATTATATTAATGCATGTGTTTATTTTTCTTTAAAGTGGGGTTCCATTGGATGATACTAGAGATTGTCTGAGTGGGACTTCACTAGGCTGGATCTCGGGGAATCTGGAGGGGAGTATCGGTCGAGATCCTGTCATATATGGGGTGAATGCATATATCGGAACATACTCCGCAATTTTTTCTTTATGACTCGACGCTCCTCAATCTTGCTTTTCTCTCATGTTCAATCGGTACCTGCGCATAGATAAAACTATAAGGTAAGCATTTTCATGCTTAGTGGTTCTATACAATTTCATTCTCGGTTTCAGTTTAAATCAAATCATACAGTTTTACTAAACAAACTTTCAGATCTTTTTGGATGATCAATGTTAATACAATACATATACTTATTTTATATACAATCATTTATGGTTCATTGATCAAATCCGAATATGCACTTCCATATGCAATAAGTCATTGATAATTAAATCATGCATTTCACAATACTTTTTTCATTTCAATTCGCAATCATGCTTTTCAATTCCAATTTGTCACAATCTCAAATCAATTCAATTGGTTACGCCTTATAAATTTAACTTTATGTTTCGATATACGAGGATATGAAATCTTGGGTCTGATCCCAGCAGGCTGGTATAAAAACGTTTTATAACCCACAATACGGTCTAGTTAGGCTGCGGTAGTTTATTAAAAATCAATTAGTGAACACTCTGCGACAAGGTCTGGATTAGAACAGCGTCAGTGTGGCATCCAATCTGATTGTTCGCGTCTGCTATTTGACCCTGATGGTATACTGATCTATCCTTCATACGAACTAAGCAGTTAACATTCAATTAAGGGTGTTCGAATAACATACGATTACAATATGTATTTTATAAATGGTTCATTTTCAATACTCATGCAATTTTCATTTGCAAATGTTCCATGATCAATTTCTTAGATCAATTAAAACAATTTAATATGTTTTCTTATGCATTTAGAACAAATGGTTCAAATCTTGAAAGCGAAAATGGGAGAAGATAGAACAAACCAAAATGTCCACTTTGATTCCGATCTTCCCGGAATCTCGATATCTGGGGATTTCCTCCTCGTCAGCCCCTATTCAAATACAATGACAATCACATATTAGTAGGTTATTCTAAGAGTGTTTGGTCAGAGTTTATGTCTACCCGATACCCCTTCACTTGAAAAATTTTCTGGGGACACATGAGCCATAATTTGCTCATACTTCCTTCAAGAAAATTTTATCTTTATGAGTCTATTTTTAGTAGGAATTAGAATCATCTCATTTGGATCACCCAAACTCAAGTTACGGAATTTTAATTCCAAATTGGTCAGTATGCCCAACTCACTCAATTACCTACTGTTATTCTCAATTTCAGGGGTCTTAACTCCATAAATTGGTAATGGTTCCTTCTACTCATTTGAAGCTATGGTTCTAAGGTTTCTTCTAAAACTAGAATCATCCAATTTGGATCACCAAAACTCAAGTTATTGCATTTTACATCCAGACTACTCCAATTTGCAAAGCATAATCAGATTGTTCTTACACATAGCTCCACTTTGATAAATTTCTAGTCAATTTGGGGTTACAATTTGTTGACACTTCCTCCAAGTAAATTATTCCCCTAAAAGTTTATTTTACCCTTAATTTTTAATCACTCAATTTGGATGAGTGAAACTCAACCTGTCCAAAAACATATCTTGATACCCCAAAATAGAGCATAACTTGTGAGCTACGAGGCTGTACAATATATTGGGACCTTAGAGCTACAATTTTCTCCTAGTACCTTATATACATTTGTAGACCTATCTCTTGTAGTTTCTTTACCAATTGGAATCACTTCATTTGGATGATTATAGCAATCTATAGCCAAGCGAGCAGGGTCTTGACAAAATTTTGTGACATTTCCTTTGAAAACCCAACATTTTCCCTTTTTACAAACACTCCTCCAAACCAATATAAACAATGCAAAACAATCTCAAACTGAACTAAAACCATCCAAGAACACTTTTATACCACATTTGGGGTTTTATTAAACCCAAACACAAGTAGAAAGGGGGTTAGGGTTTGTTTTTACCTTAAATCCTTTCAATCTTCAATGTCAAGCTTTCTTCTTCAGCAGTCTCTTAAACTCTTGCTTTAATGGAGCAAGAATCACAACCTCCTCACTTTGCAATCCCTAGCTCTCCCTTCCTCTCTCTCTCAAACCGTTTTGCTCAAAATGAGCTTCAAAGACCACTTTTGGTCTTAAATATCCCATGTCACATAAGGCCTTGTTTGGCCTTTTTAAAAAATTCATTTTTGGGTTTAAGTTCTCTAATTTGCTAGCTTACCCACTATTTGTCTCTGGCCATTTAAATTCTCACATTAATCACACTTAAACATTTCTTCTTTCCTAACTTATAACCCGCCAGGTTTTATTTCCACAATTTCCAAATTTTGCCACTTTTTACTTAGGTTTATTTCGGAGTTCAATTAATTTCTCATTTTAGCATTTAATATTTGCATTTGACTTTTAATATATAATAATTTAATCAATATTCATTTAACAATTCTGAAAAATACCAGTTAGCTCAATTTATGCAGGAATATATAATAAAATTATAAAAAAATTTTAGAATATTTTGAGAGTACATATATACAATAGTTTTTTAAAACACATTTATTCTCAAAATTTATAATTGTTGTGAAAGTAATGAAAAGGTAGAAGAGTTTAGATAATAAATTATTGTCTTTCATCTATATTTTCAAAGGGTCTAAGTCCTCCTTTTTATAGGCTCATAATCTTGAATATGAGGAGACAAAAAGGGTATATGAAGGGTTACAAGCCTTAATGGTATGGGGGGTTATACTTACGCAGAATATGGGTAGTCATCCACCATAATGAAGAATATGGGTGGTCATTCACCATTACCCTTGGATGCCCACCATACTAAGATAATGTGACTCATTAAAACCTTGCTAAAACAGAAACCCTAAGGGAAAAAATGTAGCAAAGAAAAATGAGTACAACATTTTGTAAATCTTAGAGTGGTGTTAGTTTACTAAAAATTGCCTAGATTAAAACCTTGCCAGTAAAACCTAGTGGGAAAAACTTGGACGAAGGAAAAAGAGTACAGCGTGCATATGTCTAGATAAGTAATAAACTTGAAGATAATACTCCCCTTGATGATTATCAACTTGACTGAGACTGGCGGCATCTGTTATCGTATGTCATTTTGAATATTGATGTTATTGGCTTTGAGCAAATAATGTGACATTATCACTAGGCCTTATTTGCTTCACTTCAATTTCATGACTCTTCTGGAGTTCGTGAGTGAAGAAAAACTTTGGTGAGATATGCTTGGTTTTGTCACCTTTGATGTATCCTTCTTTTATTTGTTCAATACATGCAACATTGTCTTCATAAATTGTTGTTGGAATGCTTGTAATCAAAGGTAACCCACATACATTCCGCATGTGGTGTACCATTGATCTTAACCATACGTTCACCGGCTTTAGTAGTGAGTCACGATTATCTCAGTGGTAAGAGGAAGTGGCAGTCAAGTGCGCAGTTTATAGCCAAGAAATTGTAGTATTGCCACATGTGAATACATACCTTGTTTGTGAGCGGGCCTTGTGAGGATCGGAAAGGTATCCAGAATATGCATATTCTTTTTTGAGTTGATTCCTTTGAATAAATAAACCCCGAATGTAGTCCGTGAGGAATAGCGTAAGATATGTTTCACGCCATTCCAGTGTCTTCGAGTTGTTACAGAGCTTAATCTTGCCAACAAATTAACTGAAAATGCAATATATGGCCTTGTACAACATCTTGAAAGTATAACTAATAGCGGTGCAATAGAATATGTATTCGGGACCCAGTAGTGCCATTTTCTTCTCTGGGGCGAAAATAGTCTTTCATAACATCAAGAATCTAACAATCATTGGAGAACTTAATGGATGTACTTTGTCCGTATTAAATTGTAATCTTTTTCGGTATATGTTGGCGATGTATGAGAATTCCATTAGACTTATGCTCGATTTGCAGACCGAGACAATATTTAGTTTTTCCTAAGTCTTTCATCTCAAACTCATCCTTCAAATATGTAGCTGCTTTTGTGAGCTCTTCAAAAGTCCCAAATAAATTTATATCATCAACATATACTGCAAGGATAGCAAATCCTAATTTTGATTTCTTTATAAAAACACAAGGGCATATAGGATTGTTAATATACCCATCCTTGATGAAATACTGCAGTAGAGACGATTATGCCACATTCTTGGATTGTTTTAAGCCATATAACGATCGTCTCAACTTAATTGAGTACATATTTCGTAGTTGTGATGTGTTTACTTGAGGCAACTGAAATCCTTCAAGGACTTTCATATAAATATCATTTTCTAGCATACCATACAAATATGCAGTAATTACGTCCAGGAGATGCATGTCTAGTCCTTATGAGACCGACAAACTAATTAAATATCGAAACGTAATAATATCCATCACAGGTGAATACGTTTCATCATAATCAATCCCAAGTCTTTGTGAAAAACCTTGTGCCATAAGACGTGCTTTGGATCTAGAAATTTCATTTTTATCATTACGTTTCCTTCTGAGCACCCGTTTTGTAACCTACGAGGTTTCCGTCATTAGGTGTTGGGACTATAGGCCCAAATACTTTGCGTTTTGCTAGAGAGTCCAATTCTACTTGGATTGCTTCTTTCCACTTTGACCAATCATGTTTACTGCAACATTCATCGACACTGCGTGGTTCATGATCATCATCTTCTTTTAAAATTTCTATGGCTACTGCAAAGCAAAATACCTTATTAATAACTACTTTTGTATGGTCCCACAATTCCCTGGTGGATGCATAATTTATGGAAATTTCATCATTTGCAAGTACTTGTGCATCTTCATGATTTTGTATCTCTTCAGGGGCATGTGTCACTTCAATGGCACTTTCCTCTTTAGGGGTTATGATTTTAGAAATTACAGAGTAGCCTCTTGAGAGTCTTTATTTCTTGAAATTGAGGTTTTGTTGCTCTTTTATTTTCTTACGGGAATTAAATCTTTTGAACCCAAGGGTTAAACCACACTTCAGGCGTGTCATAGATGATTCATTAGCCGCCATAATAGTAGTTTTTCCAATTGGTATATTGATCCCCTTCTTGGTGTGTTTATAATGAGTATATGGTTTTAGGTTACTTTAATTTGTGTCTGTCGTACATCGATGATTGGTGGCAATCTTACGAGGTGATGATTCTGCAGCCTTCCTTGTCACATTAATTACGTGAGTAGAGATGAGACATGGATGATGCATTCCAAATAATTTCACGTTATTCGTCTTTTGGTGGCTTATCTCCTATGACGGGGAAATTGACCTCATAAAATCAAATCAGCAAATCTTGCTTTCTGACGTCTCCTATCAAGGTTGAGATACTTGATGATTGATGGTGAATCAAAACCAATGTATATTCCTGATCGATGTTGAGGACCCATTTTTGTGCTTTGTGGAGGTGCGGTGGAACATGCGATGCATCTAAGCTGCTCGTAAATGGGAAAAGATTTGGAATTTGACCAGAATCTTAATTGAAATGGTGATTGTTGGTGGAACTAGCGAGTTATTCGAATCACGAACGATGTTGCGGCATGTAGAATGGCATGCCCCCAAGCATAAATAGGTAACTGTCCTCATAAGTAAAGGTTGAGTAATTGGTTAAGGTTGTTTGATAAGGCTTACGCTAAGCGTTTCTATGTATGTACATGAGTAATTGAATGTTCCATCTCAATTCCATTGACATTCAATAATCATCAAAGACTTTAGATATAAATTCACCAACATTATCGAGACGAATCTTCTTGATTAGATAATATGGAAAATGTGTTTGTAACCTTATGATTTGAGCAAGGAGCCTGAAAAATGCAACATTGCGGGTATATAACAAGCAGACATGTGATCATTGAGATGAGGCATCTATTAGCACCATGAAATAGCGAAATGGTCCACATGGTGGATGAATTGGTCCACATATGTCCCCTTGGATTCAAAAAATGTTGGGGATTCAACAAGGACTTTTGTATGAGATGGTCTAACAATCAAATTTCCTTGTGAACAAAGCAGTACATGGATAATCACTAGACAAAAAGAATCTTGTAAGATTAGAAATTCAATTTACGGAAAAATGCTTAAATCGTAATTTTAGTTACAAAATTGTAATTTTGGTTAAATCGGAATTTATTCTCTAGATCTCGGATGTGAAATGGATTTCAGTTAAGAATCGTCTCACTGAGGAAATCTAGCTAGCACGTCGAATTTCATCGATTATGAGACGGTTGGGATTCACGTTTTAGAGGCATTGCGTTTCAGTGTCGAAGTAAGCGATATTTGATGTGACAAAAATCACATATAACATGTACTCATATTATGCCATAAGTGGCATGAGTAGAAATGATGAAAATGGACTGCTTAGAGATAGTCTTGAGTGTGGCCCAGGGGAAAAAGGACGTAAATGTCATTTTAAAGTGCAAATGATAATAAGGACGAAATCGAATAGTGTCATCACTCTTTGCTTTGAAATACAAAAGAACAAAAGCGTGTGGGAGCAAAAGCGAGGATGTGGCCTATGGAGTTTTAATTTGGAGAAAGGTGTGTCTTCTCTAGATTATCGGGTGGTCGGCCGTCGAAATTGCTTTGAGACAAGAAGGAAAGGCTGTTCTACAGCGGAGAGACCTACGGCGTGGGCTCAGGTACAGGGAGTTTCATCAAACTCTGAGAGGTAGGGGATTTATCCTACTTGAGTTTTACACTTTATTTAAGTGTATTTATGATGTTGAGTTGATTAAGTAGTAGTGGCCGTTTGATCGATCCAGTCTTGGGCAAGATGACTTAGAAAATTTTGAAACAGGTGTGTGGCGGGTATTTGTGAGGGGCTGTTTTGGGGTGTTAATTGTATAAATTATTACCTTGGTATGTGCATGATATGCATAGAGGCGGAAATAGTAGAATTCGAGGTTCACAAAGTGAGCGGAGTGATTGGTGATTTGTCGGGAATAGTAACCGAGGGTTTCACTATTCCCGAGAATAGTGTTCACAAAATATTTTTGTGTGAAAACGTGTTTGGTCGAGTAATTCAAGTCGAATTGCTCGTGTTTGATCATTAGCCTACGGGAGCTAATTTTGATGTAATGGATTGTGAAATTACATGACATGTTTGTGTGATTTAAATTATGTGAATATATTCATGATTATATATTTGCATGTGTTATATAATTATATTGGAATTGGCATCATGCATTCCATATGCTGCTTGGGCACCTAGAGCGATAGGAGTGAGTGCGAGATGGTTCATTGAAGGAGAAATGGTTTGGAGAGGTTGATAATAATAAATATCAGATCGGTCCGTATATCGGAGGGTAGTCCATATAAAATATCAATCGTCGGTCGGCCCTGATTGATATACATCGGAGGGTAGTCCTTAAATATAACATCGGAGACGGTCCGCTCTTATATCGGAGGGTAGTCCTGATTAAAACAACATCTTTGTTTGAAAAATAAGTTCTCATACGTGGCTTAGGCGAGTGTGAGGGAGTCGGTGAGGACTCGGGGTATGAGTTGATAAATTAGACATTAATTAAGGATCATGCATTTGTGAGATGTGTGTTTCTTTTGGAGCGTGCGTATGCGAAACAGGTGGAAGTAGCCATAGGGTGATTCTACTCTTGAGCATTAGCTCACCTTGTCGAGAACAATATTTTCGAGTACGGGGGCGCCGCGAGGCGACTCATCACAGAAGTAGAAGTTTGTGAAGAAAGTCGGGTTGTGGCTTTGATGATTTTAAACATGTATTAGAACTCACATAAGTTTGATATATGTTGTATAAGAGTTTATTAACTCTTTGTAACTATGGTAGATAGTTGGTAGTATATTGATGAGTATTGGTTTATGGGCCCCGAAGTCGTTTTTATTCATATATGTATCATGTGATTGATGTTAGGACAGGTGTTGTATTTGAGTAGAGCTCCCGTACAAAGGGACTACGCGGATTTTAAATGAGATGTCGGTGTACGGCGTTCGCGAGAGTATTCGCGGGTTGTGGTGGTCCAACGGACCCGGGTTTTGGGGCATCACGGCGGTATCGAACTGGGTATCTAAATACCTAAGGCTTGAGAGGGTTGGGCTTAGGCCGTAGTCTTTGAGGTGTAAGAACATCACCACTAGGTGGTTCGATCGTGAGTTTAGGTATGAGATCTCCTATAGATCACGGGAAAAACTAGGACCTTTGCATCCATGTTTGGTGTGTTTTTGTGTGATTTGATGAACTATTGTGTGAATGATGTTTATAACATGGAGTGTTGTGTGTTGAGTGATTGTGTGCTTAGTGATTAGCACATTGATGTGTTAGAAATTTTTACATTTACATATATAAAGTTACAAGATAAAACTACAACCGTAGTGGTGTTTACAGTGTCATTACATACAGTCCTGAGTTCCATTTACTTATACATATACAAAAACTGTACATTTACATTTACATAATCAGAGCGCGGAACCTATTGTGATGGACTCCTATTATTTTATTGGCTCAGTAGTATGCGGAAGATCACGGGCGTCCTCCTCTATACCTACACGGATTAAAACCCAGTGCTAAACAAGCTTGAGTGGAAACATATGATTTATACGTATACATGCACTAATACTCATTCTGATAATAATAGATATCTGTGCAAATATCATAATTTTTCATGAATTCATATAACAAACTTATACGTACTTGTACTTATAGCGGACTTATGCTTGTTCGGATCTCCTAGGAGTTATGGGAGCTTATACTTTGTACGGGAGGTTCAGTAAGTACTACGGATCTTATGTATGCGAGTGCCCATAGGTAGTACGGGCTTATGCTTGTACGAGAGAATTGCAGAGTAGGTACTACGGAGCTTATACTAGTACAGAGGTACCCGTAGGTACATTTAGAGCGAGCGTATACGTTACTTTACTCTTATTAGTTATTGAGCTCTTATCCTTAAGTTGTTTGACTACTAGACCCATTAATAAGAAATGAGTGGGACACAGCACAATGGTAGGAAGGTATAGTGCCGATGCGGGGTGTCGTGGCACAAGCGGGAGTGCGAAGAGGGCGACGAGAGTGCTAGTCGCACTAATAAAAGAATGCGAAGTGCCGTGTGTCGAAGCACGGTCGAGGTGCCGTCGCACTAATCGGAGGAAGTCTTAGGAAATTACCTATCACAGTTCTGCACGTAATGGGGTGCCATGTCATTCAATATCCGGTCTTAGGCAGTCCTACAATTATATGTGTTCAGGAACTTACTATCTTATCATAGGGGCATTAGGTTTGCCAACATCAAACTTTGCTTCGCCTTGGCGATGAGGTACGGTCTAATTTTTCCTTTACCTTACAAACATGAATGGACCCTTTCATACACTTATAGGGTCCTCATTTGTCCAATAGACAAGTTCTCGGAATAACGAAATAGAAAAACATGAGAAAAACACATGTCTGTGAATAGTGCTCTGGCTGCTTGGCGTAGGCCGCCACTTGTGGTGTAGCTTTGCGCCTCGGCGTATCAAGGCTTGTCTAGCCTCCTTCGGCTGCAGCCAGCTTTGAGACATGCCACGCAGCGTGGACTTACGTTATACGTGGGATATACGTCACGGCGTAGGACCGAATGCCCAGTTCTTGATTTCATCCACTTTTCCAGAAATCAACCAAAATCAAAGAAAACTCATATACTCTCTGAAAAACATCTCCCAAGTGTGTTCAAACCCAACCAAAACCAAACATAGAGATTAATTAGGGTTTTTCCAAATCCAAACTCAAATACTTGTAAGTTAGGTTAACTTCCTAACACCCAAACAGGTATACATACCTTATAAACCAAGAATCCATACTCAAGGGAGGATTCCTTACTCATCTTATACAAACTAGGGTTTTACCAACCCAACTTTCAACAAATCTAGGGTTAGGATGAATTCCTTACTAAACCCTAGAAATGGAACAAACTAATATCCATACAAAAGTCCAAAAATCTATACTAATCCATAGTAATCCTTACAAACCATAAGCTTAATCCATACCTTTCCCTTCTTTCTTATCTTCCTTTCTCTTCACAAATGCCTCTCTGACTCCCCGAAATAGAGAACCTAGTGGTGCTTATCAATTTGGTCAAATTTTCCTTTTATTACACTTTGGTCCTCAAACTCCCTTCTATTTGCACCATTATGCCATTTCTATAATAGCAACTCATCTTCTTATCTTATGACTTTTATATTATGTTTTGACAAATTCCAGTTTTACCCTTGAATCTTGTATAAATTATGGGTTTCGAAATTTTCTCACTTGGCAAAACAATAATTACGAAAAATTTCAAAATGCACTTATAATATTCCCTAATTATGTTTAAAAACGACTATGGTGTATTTCAGGGTGTTACATATACAGGACTTGATATTGTATTTACATTAGCTTCAACTAATGTTATGTGGGAAAAATATTTTTGATCCTGAAGAATTGTATGAGTAGTAGCATCATTTGCTAGACATATCTCTTCACCATTTATCTTGGAACTGAGCGATCCAACACAAAGATCCATACCTTAAAATAAAATTTATATTAAATAAATTCAAATAAGCATTATGTTCAAATAAATAAAGAAAAAGACACACTAAAAAAAACACACGAAACAAAAATGCATAAAACATCCAAAGTCAAAGCGTAGACCAGTGTGGACATTTCCATCACCAATTAAGTGATCAATTTTGCCATTTGGATCTTCAAAAAAATCTGAAACATCAAGATGAGTAATATCCATCGGATTGTCACCATCAATCAAATTTGTTTATATTTTCTCTTTACTTTTCTCCTTGAGTGAGGTTTGGTAAAGTTTAACTAAATGGTCAGCCGTATAGCATGTACGTGACCAATGCCCCTTCATACCACATTTATAACATTTATTTTCATAATTCGCAGGAGGCTGAAATTGTTATTTCCCTTGCCATGTTATATTGTTAGACCACTTCTTGTGGTTTTTTGTGGTATCGATATGGCCTCCTCATGATTGATAATTATTTTGACCACGGTCTCGCCCACGCCAACGGCCACTACCACGACTATGACCACGACCACGACTACAACCATGACCCGGCCACGACTACAACCATGACCACTAGATGATGCAACATTCACTTTGGGGATAGATGCAGAGCCAATTGGACGTGATTGGTGATTTTGTATTAACAACTCATTATTTTGTTTAGCCACAAGAAGACATGAAATTAATTTAGAATATTTTGCAAACCTACGCTCTCGATATTGTTGCTGCAAGAGCACATTCGAGCCGTGAAATGTGGAGTATGTTTTTTTTCCAACATATCCGATTCAGTGATTTTCTCTCAACATAATTGCAATTTAGAGTTGATTTTGAAAAGTGCATAATTATATTATTCAACTGTTTTGAAATCCTGCAACCTTAAGTGCATCCAATCATAACGGGATTTAGGAAGTATAATTGTCTTTTGGTGGTCATATCTTTCCTTTAAATTTTTTCCAAGGGCCAGGGGGTCGCTATCGTAAAATATTTATTTTCAAGCCATCATCAAGGTGATGGTAAAGAAAAATCATTAATCTTATAATCCTGGCTAGGATCTTTGATTTATTTTCTTGAATTGTATTGCCAAGATTCATAGCAGTAAGATGGATTTCAGCATCGAGGATCCAGGATAACTAGTTTTTCCCGGAGATATCAAGAGCAACGAACTTAAGCTTTGTAAGATTCGACATTCTTGAATTTCTAGGACAATAATATGAGTAACATTAAAATTAAAAAAAAATTGATGGTAGAAATAACCTTAGAGCCACATATATATTATAATTAATATTGAAGCATAATTGATAGTGTAAGAATATGTTATTTTTATCTATTTATTTGAAATTAATTACCAAAACTAATAACAATAATAACAACATATAATAATAATAATAATAATAATAATAATAATAATAATAATAATAATAATATATAATCATATTATTAGCATCAAAAAATAAAAAACAAAGGAAATCGTGACTTATAATAAAAAAAAATATAAATATATACCTACCAAACGTAAGATCATTACCTTAAAATAACTTGGTTAGAATCTTGTGCTTGGTTAGAACTTCGTGCTTGGTTAGAACTTCGTGCTGATAACGTGTTGTGAAAGTAAAGAAAAGGTAGAAGAGTTTAGATAAGAAATTCTTGTATTTCATCTATATTTTCAAAGGGTTTAAGTCCTCCCTTTTATAGGCTCACAATCTTGAATATGAAGAGACAAAAGGGTATAGGAAGGAATCATAAGCCTTAATGGTAGGGGTCATACTTAGAGCGAATATAGGTGGTGCATCCACCATAATAAAGAATATGGGTGGTCATCCACCATTATTACAGCTCTTGTGGCGTAGATCTGAGTGTCTCGTTGACAACCGATCGACGTGGAAAACCTATGTCTCATGTCATGAGACTCATATATGAGTAAAATGGCCGCATTGGCCTACACATCATACTCATCAAAATACATCCCAACTATATTGCCATAGTTCAAGAGTTGATTATCACTCTTAATACCAACATATATTAAGATTTACAATGTTAATACATGTCATACAAAAATAAATACCCGAAAGCCCGCGGTCGACTTTCTTCTCAAGCGACCTCACAATGGCGGCCGAGATCTTCTGAATTCTTCACTTTTATCTGCGAAATAATGATCGCCGACGGAATTGACGATACTAGTAGTGATAATCTCTTACATGGAGTTCTCCGCCCTAAGTACACATGCAATGATTCAACATAACCACACCAGGCAAATACACGATCCTACTTGAATGTCTCACATTGATATGGATGAGAATGCAGCTCACCGCACCACGACTCTCGAGCCACCAGTGACTCTTTCATATGCACAAGCCAAATGTGAGAAAAGCGTCGTTTTCAAACAAAAGGTTTTGTTCTTGAAAACCTCATCTGCAGTTTTGGTAAATATATTGGACTATCCTCAGAAATGGTGCTGGATCATTTTAAAACAGTCATAGGTCGACCTCGAGATGAAGCGTGGACCACTCTCCAAGGCAATTCTTCGGAAAATCTTCCCTTGAAATTCCTTTCACAACCACTTTACATTTTTCAAATCTTTCATGCCATGCACTCACACTTAATTTTCTAGGTTGCTCTGGTGCATATGAAATGCATTATGCCATTTCCAAACAATTCATGTTAATATATAAATCATGTATGTACTAACATAAATTTACCCACATGCATCATGTCATTCAATTCACATACTAATCACATGTTATTTATTCTTATCAACATCAAAATTATTCATAGGCTCAAATTTATTTCCAATGGCTTACACCTGATGCTCTTTCATATAATTCATCATCATGTTAACACATTTAATTATATGCATTAACAATTGCTTTCACGCAATTCAGGCCATCCAATTCGAGCAATATTTTGCTTGAAACATACATGGACCAATTTACATCCCGGCAATAGCCAAGGGGCTGTTTTAAGCGTCTGAAGCAATGACGATGGGTTGTCACGTGGGCAGCCCACTCCTGGCTTTATCAGTTCCACTTTGTGGGCAAATCCTCTTATATCCGACCCCGAAACACAAAACCATAATTTGTGCATAAATTATCACATAAACCACCTAAACGGTCCTAAAGTATCCCAAAGCGGGTTAAAATATTTCAACAATTCGGTTACAAAAGTTTTGGGGCCAGATCAAACATCAGCCTCACGACCTCAAATCAACCAAATCATTTTACAAAGCTCTTAAAATAAAAAATAGCAGGAGTAGGGAAGACTCTTGTGAGTAGAGTGAGCAGTCTTAGGCCAAGGTTTATTTGTTCACGTGATTGAGTAGTGTGATTTTTTGTGTTATTGGGTGATTCAAAATAGTTGCTTGGATTGTTATTAGCCCGTAATGGGCTAATTTTAGTGTTATTGATTGTGAATTGAATAACATGAATTATGTGAATTAATTATGTTAATATACATGAAATATATTAACACATGAATATTTTAAAATGGCATAATGCCATTCCATATGCAAGGGCACCACAGATGGTAGGTGTGAGTGCATGACATGAAGGTGAAAGAAAAATGAAAACGGTTGTGAAAGGAATTTGAGGAAGATTTCGAAGGAATTTCCTTGGAAGTGGTCTAACGGTTCATCTCGAAGCGAACCCATGGCTGACCAGTATCGGCGGTCTTCGGAGAAAACAATCGGTATATTCTGAGAAACCCGATAGTCATGTTTCAGAACAAAAACTTGTTTTGCATATTTTATACATTTGGCTTGGAATGTGAGGCTCGTGAACTCGAACATGGGATGGGGCATGTAGTTCAAGTAGAATCATGTATTTGGCAGGTGTGATTGGTTCCATGACATGTGCACTTAGGTGGGAGTAACCCATGTAGGAGATTATCACTGCGGGCTTGCTCTTGAGTCGGGATCGTGGCGCCCCCGAATTACGAGGTGTACGGGAGGACGACCTCTTTGGAGGCCACGTTTTAGAAAGCCCCGGATTGTGGCTTTGGTATTTCATTTTGTATAGCATGTATTAAAACCTGAATTTTGATATATGTTTTAGTTAAGATTAATGTAATAACTCTTCAAACTGATATATAGTTGATATATATTGTGGTATTGATGCATGGGCCCCAATGGCGATTTTGCTCGCCGTGAACCAGGTGTGGGAGTGGTTGTACAATTGTTGGGACCGGGTTGTATTTTGGGTAGAGCTCCTCGTCGCCAGGAGACTTTGACTTCGAGTAGGTGGTGTCGGGTTACGAGCATCCATGAAGTATTCAGTTTCTGGTTGTCAACGAACCCTCGGGAAATGGCGTCATGAGCAGTATCGGAAGCGTAGGTATCTGACTACACACTGGAAGAAGAAAACAGACTTAGGGAGGGAGGGAGAGGAGAGAGGAGAAGGGGGAGGGGGGGGGGTGGGGCACAGGCCATGGTCATTAAGTGAAACACCACAACTTGGTGCTTCGATGTTAGGAGTTAGAGTATGTGATTACCTAGGCAGTCACGGGACAGGATTAGAACATTGCATGCATTGTGTTTTATGTGTGATTGTGTCTATAACATGAATTGTTGTGTATGTTGTGTGCTTAGTGGGCCTTTGTGGGAAAAAAAGCGTATTGAAAATTTTTTTACGAGGTTTCGTTAATGTAAAGCGGAAAAAAAAAAGAAAAAAGAAATAAATAAAATAAATTCTAATGAATTTATTTAGTTTATCTTGAAAATGAAAAAATATATATTTTTTGTGTGGCTTCGATGGTGAAACAAAATGAAAGAAAATGAGTGCAAAAAGATTATAGAAGGCGGGAAATTGGATGGGCTCTTGCCCGACCTCAATACGAGTCACGATACAATGGATTGTATCATGACACGAGCGTTGGTGTGCGGGGACCCGCGACACTACCGGAGGCTACGTGACCTGGCCCCGCGACCTGGCAGGCACGTGGAAGGCGTGAGGCGGGCGCGGCGTAGCGCGCTGCTCCGGGAGTCACATGCAATTGTATCATGGGTGGGAGTGGCGGTTTGGTGTCATGGTATATGGTAGCAAACTGCGATCACGGCGTAGCGACGCCTGCGACCGTGGGGCGTTGCGACACGTGCGGCAGCGTCGCGACCGGCCCGCGCGACGAGTAGTGTTGCGATACAAACTTTGTATTGTGGCGGGGGCTGCGACACGGCGGCGTGCGCGAGACACGGCACGACATGGCGGTGCACTTTGCGTCTGACTGCGACACGGTCGGGCTAAACCATGATACAACGCTAGTGCGCCATGACACGACTCTATCTTGGCATGGCACAGGCGCGATGCACTTTCAGCGGCGTCTTGCGAGGCTGTCTTGACTGGGTATCAGGTGTGTGCATTAATACCTCGACCCAATTTTGACTCGATTACCTTGTTTTGGAATTTTATTCACGAGTTTAAAATAATGTAAAATAAAATAAAACGAAATAAAATAAAATTTTTGTTGCGTATAATTTAATATGTGAAATTATTGTCTTGCATTACCTATGAATGCATTGACATAGAGTATGAGAATTTTTTGGAATGTGAATAGTGTCTCGGGGCTGTGTTTACACCTTAGAGATACTGCATTAAGACTTAACTTGCCATTGACATGCGCGCCCAGATGGCTAGTCGCGGAGAAGGGCGTAGAGGTCATCCTGAGTCTTGGTCGAAGCAACCGACTTTAACCGGCGGGGCCTTTCGCGAGGCCAGTAGAGTTGATCGCCAGTCATCACACAGGCTTTTACAATAGTGAGCCAGGGCAGGTCAAACGACCTCCAGCGATTAGAGGCACATCATCCTCCAATAGTTTGAGGAGGAGTGGACTCTAGGGTCAGGACGACTATGACCACAGAGGGAGAAGTAGATGTTATGCAAGGCATCTAGGATATGGGTCTTGATGCCCAGAGGAAGGAGATCAATCTTCTTCCCGAGTTAGAGAAAGAATGAAGGCTTCTAGTTTACAAGGGTTCCCGAGCCGGTGCTCCCAGGCGGGGAGGAGCTGAGGTTTCCCGGAATGGTAGGACGGATGTTATGTTTCCATGACGGCTTGGACATATGAGGAGGATTGCCTGGAGGTAGGGATCCGGGTTTGGGAACGACGAGTCCCGAGTTAGGTTGTAGGACAAGAGAGGATACAGTTCATTCCTCCACACCCTAGTATGGGTTAGAGGAACCGGTTTCAGTCGCAAGGTGCTATACAAGCACCTTCGGCGTCTGAGGGCCGAAGTGTGGGTCGGTCGAACCTGAGCTCGCGGGTCGGGACTTCGGGGACCGAGGGTGTGTCTACACCACCATTGTGCGGAAGAAGTGAGCATGTAGATCGTTGGACATGCGGTCACGTTTATACTGCATTTGTTTTTTTTATGCATCCTGTTTATTAATGCATCTTGTATGATAGGTTTGGGCTTAGAGGTTGAGGCCTTTGGAGAAGCCTTGTGTGGATGTTCTTCCTTAGGATGTAGGGTGAGAGTTGGTAAGAAGTGTCGAGATTGTGAGTTAGAGATCTCCGAGATTCTTCTCATGGTGGACCTGGGATTGGAGTGTCACAGCATGGCATCATTGCATTTATGTGCACGGTGACATCGCGTCGAGTCGGGTGTGGGTGCATGGTATGGTCATTCACCACTTTGGGTGGGTGTGAGTTGAGTTTGTCTTTGGGACTACATCCAATGAAGACTTATAGTTCAAATTAGGAAATGAGAAGTAATTAAAGTGTGTTGGGCGAAGCGAAAGGGGTACATTAATCCTCGAGTGAAAAGCACGGAATTAAGGTGGAGGACCCAGGAGTGAGTATCGAAAGGTCTTGTATGGGTGTAAGAGGCTAAGTGGAGATATGGGGCCCACTGTGTGGATGTAAGAGACTCGTAGTGTAGGCCGGAAAGTTCTGTTGCCCAAAGAAGACACACGGTCATAGTTATCACTTAACCTAGAGTTGGGTGATAAGTCGGAATGACTCAGTTAGTTACCCATCGGGTTCTTTGTCGGGTGATGGTGGCCGACGAGGCTTGGTATATGGATGTCATTCATGACCACGGTTAGGGTGGCGACCCATTGGATTATCGATTGATTGTGACCTTAGAAGTGACATTTTCCACGCAGCGAGGGATTGTGTAGGGTTACATAGGCATGTGGTTGGATGCGTATGTGCGTGGAATTGCAGTGAAGTACATTAAGGGAGGAGAATGTAGAGCTAGAGAAAATCTAATTTTCTGAAAAGCTAGCAAAATATCGTTAATTTCGGTCAAAATTAATTTCTAGATCTCGGATGACAAGCGGACTTCAGATTGGAATCATCGCTGAAATCTAGGCACACGTCGAATTTCGTCGAATTTCGAGACGGTCGAATTTACCGTTTTTTGAGAGCAGGCGTAGTGCGGGACACTTGGAACATTTTGAGTGGCTCACAGTGTGCCACGTGTCAGGTGCAGATTCAGTCAGCTTGAGCTCAAGTGGGGGGCCCACATGGATATGTGGCATCTCCTAATTGGGTAGAAAAGTCAAAGTGGGTGGATTAAGTGGATAAGAAATCCAATGAGCCAATGATGGCTTGACAAGTGGCAATGAGAGGACATAAGGGGAATAAAAAAAAAAAGACAATCTCTTCTCATTTTGGACCTCAAAACGTGTAGTGAAGGGGGTTTTCAAATTCTAGAAGGCTCAACTTCTCTCTCTAGATTTTAAACTGGACCAGATTTGATTCTCGTCGGGCGAAGAAGCAAAAATTGTTCCTCTGTGCAATGGGCTACGTGTGGACACCGGTTTTATTGGAGTTTGACAACTCAAGAGTGGGAATCTTTCCTACTTGGTTTTATTCTTTGTCTAAGAGCCATTTTATGGATAGAGAGTTGTTGAGGCTGGAAAGTGGGTGTTATCGATCTCTCAAAAATCTTTAGGCAGAGTGAAGGAAATCTCTATTTGTATGATGTGGGCGATCTTGGGCCGAGAGGTTTTCAAAAGCCTGCATTCACGGATTGGGTGTGTGATTTTGTGTTGTTGGGTGATTCAAAATGAATTGCTTGGATTGTTAATTAGCCCATGTGAGCTAATTTTGGTGTTATTGATTGTGAATTGAATAACATGAATTATGTGAATTAATTATGTTAATATATACATGAAATATATTAGCATGAATATTTTGGAAATGGCATAATGCATTCCATATGCAAGGCACCCTAGATGGTAGGTGTGAGTGCATGACATGAAAGAAATTGAAGAAAAATGAAAGCGATTGTGAAAGGAATTTGAGGAAGAATTTAGAATTTCCTTGGAAGTCAGTCAACCAGTTCATCTCAGCGGACCTGTTGTTCGGAAAAATTATCAAACAATTAGCCTCGGAGGGTAGTCGATATGTTCTGCAAAACTTCGGTAGTGTGTTTCGAGAACAAAAAGCTTTTGTTTTGAAAATTGTATTTTGTTCGCGTTTAGGCGGCGTGTGTGAGGAGTCGGTGAGATTTCGAGACATGAGATGGAGCATGTAGACGGTAGTAGGATCATGTATTTGGCAGGTATGTTGATTGGTTTCCATGACATGTGCACTTAGGTGAGGTAACCCATGTAGGAGTTATCACTGAGGCTTTGCTCTTCCGGTCGGATCATTATTTCAGTCTGAGGAGTGTGCAGGAGGATGACGCTCCTTGAGTAGCGTTGCAGAAAGAAAGCAGGGTGGCTAGTATTCATTTTGTATAACATGTAGTAAAATAAATTTTTGATATATGTTTAGTTAAAAGTAATGTAATAACTCTTGAACTATTGTTATATAGTTGATATATATTTTGTAATTATTGATCGTAGGCGTGACAATTTTACTCCCACGTGGACCCGGTGTGGTCGTTGTACAATTGTTGGGACATGTTGTATTTTGGGTAGAGGTCCTCGTGCAAAGGAGACTTTACCCTATTTTCGTGAGTGGTGTCGGGTTACCAGACATCCATGAGTATTCCGTGTGTGAAACCCCCAGAAAATTCAATTTTCTTTAAAAGGGCAAAACGGTAATTTTGGTCAAAACCTAAAATTTTTCTAGATATCGGATGACGAAACGGACTTCACCGTTGGAATCGTCTCGTGAAATCTAGCTATCATGTTGAATATCATCGAATTTCGAGACAGTCAGAATTTCACGTTTTTCAAGGCATCGGGTGTCGGGTGACTAAAACGACTTGTGAAAGACATGTGATGTAACAAAAGTCACCTCCTACATATACCCATGTGACACATGTTTCATGAGTAGAGAGAGGATGAGATGGATGGCTCATATTGTGCCAAGTGTCAAAATCCAAAACTTAGGGACATGATGGAAATTTTTGGAATGTTTAATGAGAATAAGACAAATGAATAGTTGTCTTCTCAAAACAAAAAGAGGAAACATGCAAGAGGGGCTGGAAAAAGGTGCAGAAGGTTGGGTTTTTGAGTTTTAGAGAGAGAGTGAGCTTCTTATACCTAGATTTACGTGGATTCGGACCGTTGGTTGGCCGGGGCCAGAAAGTAGGTGTTCTCGCCGGCGTGGCTGCGGCGTGGAGCTTGGAACTGGTGGAGTTAGACAACTCGAGGAGTGGGGATCTTTTCCTACTTATGTTATTCTTTGGCTAAGAGCCATGTAAATGGTTGTGGATGTTTTGAGGCAGATTAAGCTGTGTTTCGGTCTCGATACATTTGAGCAAGTGGAGAAAATCCCACTATTGTTGGCCAGGCGTGAAGCGTACCGGCCGAGGTTTCAGCTGTTCATGAGCGATGATGTGATTTGGTGTGATTTTGTATGTTGTTGAGTGATTAAAAATGAATTGCTTGATTGATAAATTAGCCCATGTGAGCTATTTTTGGTGTTATTGATTGAGAATCGAATGATATGAATTATGGGAATTAATTGTGTTAATAATGCATGTAATTAAATGTGTTAAAATGATGTGGAATTATATAAAAATATAATTGTGTGTAAGCCATTGAAATGGTGTAATTAGCTCAAGTGAGCTAATTTTGATGTTATTGATGTGAATTAAATAACATGTGGCATGTATGTAAATTTTGTTAATATATGTGTAAATGATATATTGGCATGTGTGGTTTGAGAATGGCATAATGCATTTCATATGCACTGGGGGAACCTAAGAAAATTAGGTGTGAGTGCACGGTATGAAAGAAATAAAAAGGATGTTTTTCTCGCGTTGGCTTAGGCATGCGTGAGGGAGTTGGTGAGGACTCGAGACATGAGATTGGGTATGTAGACATTCAAGTAGGATCATGTATTTGCTTGAGTGTGTGTTTATGTTGGATCATTGCATGTGCACTTAGGTGGGGAGTAACCCATGTAGGAGATTTTCTCTGGGCATTGTCTGCAATCGAGGAATATTATTTCAGGTACAAGGAGCAATCGGGAAGGCGGCACTCATTAGAGGTCGTTTTGAGAAAGAAAGTAGGCATGTGGCACGGCATGGATATGTAAAACATGTATTAGATTCTTAATTTTAATATATGTTTGTATTTAAGAGTGATGTAACAACTCTTGAACTATTGGTATATAGTTGATAGGTAATTTTGTGAGTATTGATGCATGGGCCCAAGTGGCCATTTTTACTAATTTTAAATTTTATATGGACGGTGTGGTGGTTGAAATTTGGGACCGAGTTGTACCGCATGGTAGAGCTCCTAGTATAAAGGGGGCTACGCCGATTTACCAGTGAGTGGTGTCCGGGTAACCCGACATCCCGCAGTATTCCATCGAGTTATTGGGTTGTCAATGGACCCAGGAAATGGGCGTCTGACTTGGTATTAGAGATAAAGGTAAGCGGTATTACGCCAGGGCCTTGTGGGTGTAGACCTTAGGTAAATGAAAACCTAGGGATTGGGGGACTTGGGCTTAGGCCATAGTCATTAAAGTGTAAAAACATCACAGCTTAGTATAGCTCGATGTTGGACACTAGAGTATAGATTAGCATTAGTAAGTTAGGTTTACGGTTTACCTAGGACTTGATGGGAAACGAGTTAGATCATGCATCCTTGTGCATTTTGGTGAATGAAATGTGATGTGTGATTGGATTGTGTGTTGTATATGTGATTGGTGTGTATAACATGGAGTGATGTTTAAATAGTCATGTGTTGTATGAATTGTGTGATTTATGCTTGGTGGGTAGCATGGGAGAGAAAACGTGAAACGCTAAATTCGAGAAAAATATAACCTTAGGTGTTAAAGATTTTAGCGGAAATGGTCCAAAATTGAAAAAAAATATATATATAATTTTCTAGAAAGTAGTTCCAGTTTTGAACATGAACATATTGTGTTGTGAAATTCTGGAAAAATTTTCCAGTTTTTGCACAAGAAAAGGGTTAAAATTTAACTTAGAACAATTTTGAGTTGTATGAAGTGCGGAGTAATTACAAATTGCTTCATTTATAGAGTAGCAAGGAGGCTATTGGAGATGGAAAAAAAAAAAAAAAAAACAAAAAACATGATGTGAAGAAAAAAAATTTTTCTAAGGTTTTACAGTGTGTAAAACTGGAAAAAAAAAAATAATTTTTAATAAATTTATTTGGTTATACTGGAAAATGAAAAAAAATATTTTTGGTGGTTTCTAGTAAATTGGAATGAAAAAATATGAGGAAAAAAAAGAAGAAAAAAAATGTTTTAAGCGTTTGAATGGAGCTCTTGCCCATTTGAGTCCTGATAGTTGTATCGTGACCGCGGGGATGAGGCCCCAGATTTGGGCGTGCGATGGGGCCACGGTAGGTAGAGCATGCGATGCACCCGCTTCTATGCTACGGGATGGAGCTACGACAGGTCGGCTGCGCGGCCTTGGTGTGCGACGGCGTCTTGTGATGGCACGGCGGGGAGGTAAGTCGCGTCTGATGGTTTGTATCGTGGCAGAGCGACCTTTGTGTAGCGATAGGGCGGCGATACGGGCGATCGGCGCCAGTGCCTTGCCGCATGGTGTAAGTCTTGCGACACGCGGCGCCGCACGGCGCGGCGTGGGCTGTGTTGAATGCGATTTTGTATCGTGACCGGGCCAGAGAGCGAGAGAGCGACACGGTGCTCGGCGCGCGCGTGTGCTTGTGTGACCTGACGGGGTTTGTGCTCACGACACGGCGGGAGGGGGCCACGATGGCGCTCTACACGCCCGCGATACGGCGCCCAGCGTCTTTGTCACATACGGCACAGGCGCGGTGGGCGTCTTGACCCAGGTTGAAGTGTGTACCTTATTTTCCGAGCAGTCTTGACTCAGTGCCGCATTGCAGATCCTTTATTTGGGATATTATTCATGAGCACTGTTCACGAGGTTTAAAAAATTAAAAAAATAAAAAAATAAAATCAAATAATTTTTTTTGAAATAAAATAAAATAAAATATTTTGTTGAATATGATTTAATATATGAACTTATTGTCTTGCATTAACTATGAATGCATGGACGTTGCGTATGAAATGTTTTTAGTAGGTAAATAGCGTCTCGAGGTTGTGTTTACACCTTAGATATACTGCGTTGAAATTTAACTTGCCATTTGACATGTATTATACGACTGAGTCGAGGCGAGGGACGTAGGGGTCGTCCGAGGTATTGATCGAGCACCATCGGCTTTTGGCGATCGGGCCTTTCTTGAGAATTTCTGAGGATTGCGATCGCCATTCTCTCATACCAAGCATGTGCAATAATGAGCAGGCCCGGGTCAAACGACCTCAACGTTTAGAAGCACATCGATCCTCAGTGGTTAGAGGATGGAGTGGCGGACTCCCAGGGTCGGGGCGTATGACCACAGAGGGAGAGGTAGATGTTATGCGAGGCATCCAGAATATGGGTGCTGGTATTAAGAGGAAGGAGGATCCATCTTCTTCCAACCCTGGAAAGAAGCAGAAGACTTTTGTTTCACAAGGATATCGAGGGAATGGGGCCGGAGTCATCGGGACGAGGCCGGGATGGGTATTTAGTCGGAGTAAGGCCGGATGTGTTGTTTCTTAAGACGGCTGGACACTTTTGACGGGATTGTCCACGGAGGCAGGAATCCTAAGGTTATGGGACACCTCGGTCCCAATCATCAGTGAGACGGGTTAGGGTTGCCAGTCGGGATGGGCCGAGATGGTGCTGTTGCATTAACCGGACATATGAGGAGGGATTGCCCAAAACGAGGATCCCGAGGTTTGGGGCCAGTGCCCAGTCAGTCGAGTGGGACGGGGAGAGGACCTGAGTTGTTCCTCCACCTAGTATCGTCGGGGGAACCGATATCAATTCGAGGGTGCCACACCGGCACCTGAGTACTTGTGGTGGTCCTATAGACGGGACAGTCTGCGAGTCGGGGTTGAGCACGGGGTTTTGGCCAGAGTTCGGTCGGGCTAGAGAGGATGACGTGTTACCATTGTCGTCGGCTGGCGTATGGCGAATTGTCCTAGGAGGCGAGAGGTCTCAAGTCTTTACTTGTTGAGCATCACGGGCAGGATATGCGAGTGCGTTTAAAATCTTGCACATGTTGACTAGAGTAGCGTTTGAATTGAATGCATCATATTCATTCATTAATGCATCTTGTGTGACAGATTTAGGCTTAGAGGTTGAGGCCTTTAGAGAAGCCACGTGTGGATGTTCTTCCCTAGGATGAAGGGTGAGAGTTGACCTGATAGGTAAGGATTGTGAGTTAGAGATCTCTAAGATTCTGCTCATGGTGGACTAAGAGGGGGGGAAGATAGCATCTAGTCGGGTGTGGAGTGCATGGTGACTTCACGTCAGTCGGTGTCGAGTGCACAGTATGGTCATTTCACCACTCTTGGTAGTGTGGAGTGGTTGTCTTTGGGACTCGTCCAGTAAAAATAGTTCAAATCGAGGAAATGAAGAGTAATTAATGTGTGTTGGAAGTAGAAGGGGCCATTGTATCCCTTAGGTGAAAAAGCTTGGAGTTAGAGATTGAAGGGACCGCGGTAATATCACGAAGGTCTGTGTGGTGTAGAGACCAGGGAGCTATCAGAATTTTTGTATTGGGTGTAAGGGCCAGTGAGTTATCCGGGAGAATCTCTGTGTGGGTGTAAGGGCCCGAGGAGATATCAATTTAAGTATTGGGTGTAAGGGCAGGGGCTATCCCAGAATTTACGTGTGGGTGTAAGGGCCAGTGGAGAGTGCGAGATTCACCTGTGATGTGGGATCATGAGAGCTCAGATACCCGATTCTGATGTAGTGCAGGATAGGGGATATTAAAAATTCAGTGGATGTAAGAGGCTCGCGGTGTAGGCGGATTATGTTGCGAGAGAAGAAAACACGGTCATGGTTATCACATAGACTTAGAGTTGAATTGATAAGTCGGAAGTGACTCGAGATTTGGATACCGTGGAAATTGCATTAGGTGTTGAGCGAGCGATGTAAGGGCTCGATATATAGATGTTATTCATGACATGGATTAAGATTGAGCGGTCGATTGGATTGTCAGTGATTGTGACATGGGAAGATGTGGTACATATAGAAGCAAGGAATTGTGTGGGTTACATATGCGTGGTTGGATGCGTATGTGTCATGGAATTCCCGAGATGAAATTCTTCTAGAGGAGAATGTACAAACCACAAAAGAAAATCCAATTTTTTGAAAAAGGGTAAAATAGTAATTTCAGTCAAAACCCGAAATTTTTTAGATCTTGGATGACGAAACGGACTTCACCGTAAGAATCGTCTCAGCGAAATCTAGCTATCATGTAGAATATCATCGAATTTCGAGATAGTTAGAATTTCACGTTTTTCGAGGCACCGGGTGTCGGGTTCCTAAAACGACTTGTGAAAGACATGTGATGTGACAAAAGTCACCTACTACATGTACCCATGTGACACATGTTGCATGAGTAGAGAGAGGATAAGATGGATGGATCAGATTGTGCCGATTGTCAAAATCCAAAACTTAGGGACATGATGGGAAATTTTGGAATATTTTATGAGAATAAGACAAATGAATAGTTGTCTTCTCAAAACAAAAAGAGGAAACATGCAAGAGGGGCTGGAAAAAGGTGCAGAAGGTTGGGTTTTTGAGTTTTAGAGAGAGAGAGTGAGCTCCTTCTCTCTAGATTCTGGCTGGATTCGGACAGTTGGTTGTCGGGCCAAGTGGCCCGTTCTCACCTTCCGTGATGGCTACGACGTGGGCCTTAGATTTAATTGGAGTTCCGACAACTCAAGAGGTAGGGATCTTTTCCTACTTGTGTTATTCTTTAATTTAGAGCCATGTAAATGGTTGTGTGGATGTTTTTGAGGCTTGGATTAGGCGGGTGTTTCGGTCTCAATGCATTTTGAACCGAGGTGGAGAAAATCCTGTTGTGGTAGGTGAGCGGTGCGGCCCGGGGTTTCCTGTTCACATGAATGGTGATGTGATTTTTGGTGTGAATTTTTATGTTGAGTGATTAAAAATGAATTGTTTGATTGGTAGAATTAGCCCATATTTGACTAAATTTTGGTGTATCGATTGAGAGTCGAATAATATGAATTATAGAATTAATTATGTTTAATAATGCATGTAATTAAATGTGTTAACATGATGTGGAATTATATACAAATATAATTGTGTATGGCCATTGGAAATGAATTGTAATTAGCTCAGTGAGCTAATTTTGATATTATTGATGTGAATTAAATAACATGTGGCATCTGTGTAAATTTTGTTAATATATGTGTAAATGATATATTGACATGTGTGGTTTGAGAATGGCATAATGCATTTCATATGCACCGGGGGAACCTAAGAAAATTAGTGTGAGTGCGGTATGAAAGAAATAAAAAGGATGTTTTTTTCTCGCGTTGGCTTAGGTATGCGTGAGGGAGTCGGTGATGACTCAAGACACAGGATTGGGTATATAGACATTTAAGTAAGATCATGTATTTGCTTGAGTGTGTGTTTATGTTGGATCATTGCATGTGCACTTAGGTGGAGAGTAACCCATGTAGGAGATTTTCACTACTGGGCATTGCTCACCTTATCGAGGGAATATTATTTGGTCTGAGGAGGGTCGGAAGCGGCTCATTAGAATTCGTTTGAGAAGAAAGCCGACATGTAGCTGACATGGATTATGTGTAAAACATGTATTAGATTCTTAATTTTTAATATATGTTTGTATTAAGAGTGATGTAACTCTCTTGAACTATTGGTATATAGTTGATAGGTAATTTTGTGAGTATTGATGCATGGGCCCAAGTGGCCATTTTTACTCATTTTAAATTGTATATGGACCTGGTGTGGTCGTTGCTTGTGAAAGACTGGGACAGGTTGTGTACCTTTGGTAGAAATCCGTACAAGGAGACTCTCTTTAGATTTTTAGTGGTGGTGTCGGATGACTTGGGCATCCACGAGTATTTACGTAGTTGACGGGTTGTCGACCGGACCCCGAGAAATGGGCGTCCTGCAGATGGGTTGATGGGTTGTCAAACGGACCTACAGGAAATGAAGAGTAAATCGCGATTATATTTTGAAATTTATATAATTTTATTTGCTTTTCCATTTAAATTTATTTAAATATTAGAATATTTATTTTTCATCGATAAAATCATACTTTAAATCATATTTCATATTTTATAAAATTTATATGCATCTAAAAGTCACATTTCATTTCACAAACACATGCCTTAGGTCTTTGTGAGACGAAAGGTAATTTACGGAAAAGGGTAAAATCGTAATTCGATTGTCAAAAATTTATTCTTCCAGACCTCGGATAATGAAGCGGATTACAACGTTGAATCGTCTGCGCCAAATCTAGCTAATACGTTAAGATTTGCGTCGAATTCCGGTGGTGTTCGAATTTGCGTTTGAGGCATAGAGTATCGGGTCTTAGAAAAGCGACTTACAATGATGTGACAAAGTCACACATAACATGTACACATGTTGTACATGTTGCATGAATAGAGAAATGATGGGAGCGGTTTGTAGAGATGGGTGCCATGTGTCAAAATCTAGAAGAAGGGACATAGATCGCATTTTTTGAATTGTTTAATGATAATAGGTCAAAATAGTCAATAGGGTCATCTCCTACCTTTAAGTGAGAACAAAAAAAACGTGAAAAAGGGATAAAAAAATGATACAGATACAGTGGGTTAATTCTTTTGATTTTAGAGTGAGAAGGTGAGACTTCTCTCTAAAATCTCGGGTGATCAGACCGTCGAAATTCTTCGGGCCAAGAAGGAAAGTCGCTCTATGTAGTGAGGCCTACACGTGGGCTCCGGTTTTAAGGAGTTTCGACAAACTCCGTGAGGTAGGAGTTTTATCCTACTTGAAGTTACACTTTATTTAAGTGTTTTGTAATGCTTCGGTTGGTTTGAGGCCTTGAATGGCTGGATTTGTCAGTCTCTCAACTTGCAGGGCCAGAGATTATAGGAATTTTAGAGCCCATTTTGGATAGTCCGTGACAGTGCACGGACTGTTTGGGCTTTTTGGGTTGTACTTTGTGCTATAAATTGTGTGTTGATGTGTATAGTAGGAAATGGCCATGAAATTGATTCACAAAGTGAGCAGGTGATCGGATGATTGAGGCGTGAGCGATGGCAGGGGTTTCTTTGATTCGGGTGAATAGTGTTGTGAATATTTTTTGTGTGAATTTTATAATATTGAGTGATTCAAATTGAATTACTCGTATTTGTTAATTAGCCCATGTGAGCTAATTTTTGGTGTAATGGAGTGAGAAATTGCATAACATGTTTGTGTGATTAAATTATGTAAATGTATATCATGTTATATATATTTGCATATGTTATACATCTCAAATTGTATTGGAATTGGCATCATGCATTCCATGTCATTAGGGCACCACCAGGAAGCAATGAGTGAGTGCATGGTGGATTTATTGAGAGAATTGTTTCGAAGGTTGACTAATAATAGCAATTATCGGAGTGTGTCCATTCGATATCGGAGGGTGATCCGTATAAAATATCAATCGTCGAAGTCGGCCCAATTGATATATACATCGGAGGTTGTCCGCCTAAGCAGAGATAGCAGGAGTTGGTCCGCTACTTATATCGAGGGGTTGTCCGCACTTAGAAACAAATATCTTTGTTTTGAAAATAATGTTTCTCGTAAGCTTAGAGCGAGTGTGAGGAGTTGGTGAGGACTCGGGACATGGGTTGGTCATTTAGACATTCAAGTAGGATCACGTATTTGCTTGAATGTGTGTTTACATAGGATCATTGCATATGCACTTAGATGAAGAGTAACCCATTTAGGGTGATTCCCTTCTTTGGGCATTGGCTCGCTCAGGTCGAGGGTATATTATTTAAATTATAGGGAGCGCACCGGAGACGACTCATCCTAGAGTCGAGTTGAGAAGAAAATGGGTTGTGGCTTTGGTGTTTTGTTATGTACACATGTATTAGAACTCTATAAGTTTAATATATGTTGTATAAGAGTAAATTATTAACTCTTGAAACTATTGTATATAGTTGGGATTTATTTGGATGAGTATTGGTTTATGGGCTGAGTGGTCGTTTTAACTCATGTATGCTGTCTTTTGATGTAGTGGGACCGGGTTTTGTATTTGGGTAGAACTCCGGGTACAAAGGGGCTACTTAGATTTTTCGTGAACTGAGTGTCGGGTTGCAGATATTCCACGGTATTCCGCGGGTGGGTGGTGTGAACCCCCCGGGGTGGGGCGTCACGAATTGAACTACGACTCAAGGCTCTAAGAGGCTTTTACGCTTTGTGCACCTTGTAATTTTAAAATTATTCTTAGAACGTGATATATAAAGTAAATAGATGTAAAAAAAAACTTTTAAAAGAAAATACAATTTATCGATTGCCCCCCTAATAGATAATAATTTACAACAAATATTAATAATCTCGATGTCTTTTTTCATTTGTATCCAAATATATTTGGATGTATAAGAAAATTAATTAAAATTCAAAATATATTTTTGAATTAATTTCCTTTAGCCTAATTTTTAGAAAGGAAACAACGGCTCCAATTACAATTATTTTCGACAACAATTTTTTTGTGATAAAATAAAATAAATAAACATATTTAAAAATGATAGGGTTTGAAAAATGGGCTCGCAGGCCTACTCGCCAAGCCCAAAGAAGTGGCGCGCCCAATGCAACATCCAGGCCTTGCGCCGACCCAAAGCGCGAAAGGCCAGTCCGCTCATTGAAAATGCAGGTCTTAGGTAATTTGGGAGAATTTATATCCACCTTCAATCGAGATTGAATCTCGCCAATAAGGAAAGTAGGATAATCCGCATAACTTATTATCCTGTGAATCCTTCACAATCTCGGTATATCTCTATCGGCAAGGAAAACAGGATAATTCGCGATAAATAGTTTATCCTGCAAATCAAGCCGGATCTCACCAATAAGGGAGGAGGATAATTCTCAATAAACTACTCCTTCAATATCTCTTACTAAAATCTGATAAGAAATGAAATATCTCCTTGATAGGAAAAAAATCCTTACTACCCTCGATTGGGAATAATATACGCTATAAATGCAGGACACCCCATCGGTGAAAGGTAGTAAAACATTCACCCTCTAAAGTCTATCTTCTCGGCGGAGTGACTTAGGCATCGGAGGCGGCCACGGGCGAAGCCAGCAGGCCACCTTCTTTCTTGTTTTTGCGGAGGAGTGCCCGTCCGAGGCTCTGAGACCAGCCCGGCGCGATCACATCTCAAACCCAGATGATCAGGCTGCGAGACCAGCCCAGCTGGCACAGTTAGGCCCAGCAAACCAAATACGCTCGACCTAGTCAGGTTGAAAGCATCATCGATTGGGCGCGGAAATGCGTAGGAGCGAAGTTCCTTTATAAATAAAGCGATCTCCGTTCTCGATGGTATCGACCGTGGAACCTGGCGGGACAACGCCCGATCCACGGATGCGGGACCCGCCGGTAGCGGATATGTGAGGACCTCTGGTGCATTAGAGCGTCTGGCTTGTCTGACAGAAATTGGAGCGCTCATGCCTCCTGGCTGCGCGATAGGAAGTTAGAGCAACTCACCCGGTAGTACAGCCCACGGGAGGCACAGTGAGAGCTCGGGAAGGTCCTGACTTTCCTCGCATGAAGGGCAACACAATCACGACATTCCCAGGAGTCTTGAAGCAGTAGAGTCCAGTGAGCCGGGAGGGGCATGGACCTCGACCGGCCCTGCGGAGGAGGCCCGGCCAGCAGCACTCGGAGGGCGTGCAGGGCGAAGACTCGTCACCCTCGACGAGGAGCGGGAGGCAATCATGGGACGAGAGGTTCAGAGCCTCCAGTAGCTCGATTGTGTGAAGGAGGTGTGGGGACGCGCTCTTGACATGGACACCTTGGTGAGGGCGAGTTTCCCTTCACGGCGAGGAGTGCTTCCTTCCTTTTCGATAAAATTCGGGATGCCATAAGTGGAAGCATTCGATGGCGTCAGAGATCCAGTCGAACATCTCAACACTTACAAAAACCAAATGGAGTTGCATGGGTATCAAGACCCTGTGCGATACAGAGCTTTCGCTATCACGTTAAAAGGCCTAGCCTTGTCCTGGTTTAACAGGCTTCCGCCTTCATCAATTTCCTCATTTAGAGAGCTATCCATTGCGTTCGTCTCTCACTTCATTGGAGCCAGGACATATAGAAAGCCAAGCTACCACTTGTTGACCATCAGCGAGAGCTCCACGGGAAAGCTGAGGTCCTATGTTCAAGGTTGTGAGTCTCACGAAAGTAGATATACCTGACGAGAAGTTCGCGATCATCGCATTCATTGCTGGATTAGGGGTGCAGTCGAAAGACTTGATGTTTTCTATCTCTAAAAATCCCCAAGCAAGCATGGATGAAGTGCTCGCAAAAGCGGAGAATTACATTAATGGCGAAGAAGCTCTCATATCCAAGAGAGGGAGCTCCTCCACCTATAAAGAAAAAAGCGGGACAGACAAGCGACGAGGACGGAGCTAATAAGCGGCTAGGGAGGGGTCTCACAGAAGATGGAGGAACGGTCCCCAGAAAGATGCGGAAACCTCGGAGATGCGTATGAGCCACCTCGATTCGAGAGGCGACAACGTTATTGCCTCGGTTCACATACTTGACCTCAGTGTCACGAGGTCTGTGCGAAGTGTGAAATGAGCCGGTTCACGAGGTGGCGACTCAAGTGAAGTCGGACCCGCCCTGAGACAACACCAGATATTGCGGAGAGTTCCATAGGGACTATGAGCCTTGCACGGATGATTGCATACGGCTCAGGACATATAGTACTTGTGCGACGTGGGTATCTCGGAGCCACTTCACTGGCCCTTGAAAATCGGCCTCGAATCCAAACCCCGGAGACCGGGGCTCGGGCTCAGTGGCCACCCACCACCACCTCGCGGGACAAAGCCCCGGCACTGCGGCCTCTAGGGGAAATCCATGTGATCTCAGGAGGATTTACAGGAGGAGGGGAATCCAGCTCAGCTCGGAAGGCCCATCTGCGCAACATCAGGTCAGCGGAGATAGTGGAAATACAAGCGGTGTCCAAACTTCCTCGGCTCGACATGTCCATCACATTCTCTGACTCAGATATGGAGGGATGCCAGCACCCCCATGACGACCCTTTGGTAATTCAAGCAGTTGTGTGACAAAGCAGGTTCATCGGGTCCTGGTACGACATCGGGAGTTGGTGACATCATCTTCGCATCGATAGCCCGATAAGATGGGCATCTGAAGGAGCGGAACCGTCGGCACTACATTGCGAGGTTCTTTGGGGAGAAAGTATTACCCTTGGGTTCAATACAACTAGTGCTCACCTTGGGAGATCCACACAATGCCGCAGACAGCAGCGGCAGCCAAGATTTCTCGTTGTGACGCCCCATGCGCTTATAATATGTTGTTAGGCGGGACCAGCCATACAATCTGATAAAGGCCGTTCCTCAAAACACCACATGATGATCAAGTTTCCTGTATTAAAGCGGGTAGGAATGGTTAGAGACAATGGGTGCCAGAGAATGCTACTTAGCATCCGTGAAGCAAGCGATCGATAACATATACTTGGATGAGCTTGACATCTTGCGACCGAGGTGCTCGCCCGGCTGAGCCCATAGAAGAAATTTGGAACTATATCGTTGGATGGCGACTACTGAACACCTCGCCCTACATCCATTTCCTAAGCTAGCGAAAGGACCTCAGCCCTCTCACTCATTTTAAAGGCAGAACAAAGATGTCTTCGCATGGAAGCGAGAGCGGACATGGGAGGGATTGACCTCTGATAATCACTCGTAAATTTGAACGTCGACCAGTCAGCGAAGCTAATTCGAGCAAAGAGCCGGCGCGAGAAAAACAGCGACCAGTGAGGTCGGAAAACTCATCGGCCCGGGAGTAATCGGAGAGGTAGAATATCCTGAATGGTTGGTCAATGTCATACTTGTCAAAAAAGCAAACGACAAGTGGCGACTTTGCATGGAGCTTCAGCGACGTCAGCGAGCATTGCGAAGAGACGGTTTCTTACTACTTGACGATTGACCTCATCGTAGATGCCATAGCCGGCCACGAACTCCTCAGTTTTATGGATGCCTTCTCCGGCTACAACAAGATCAGCATGGACCCAAATGACCAAGAAAAGACCTCGTTCGTCATAGGGCAGAGAACTTATTATTATCGTGTGAATTAAACCTTTTGGGCTTAAGAGTAGTGCCCTGCTCGAGAGATAGTGAGACGGGATGATCGAAGCGAGATAGGAGCGACCATGGAGGTGTACATAGATGACATGTTTGGTAAAATCCACCAGCTGTAGAGCTCCACTTAGCTCAGCCAAAATTCAGGCGTTTCAAATCTTGAGAAAATTCTGACATAGGCTGAATATAGCTAAATTTGCCTTCGAATCTCAGTAGGAAAATTCTGGGGTTTCCATAGTCAATCCAGAAATTGAGGCAAATCTAGGCAAAATAAGGTGCGTGCTATAAGAGCATGCCACCGCCGTTGATTCGTGCCCGCAGTAGGGTGTCTGGAATCGACAATATTTGTATCCTAAATTTCCTCCTACGCCGTAGTCGACTCTTGTTGATATAGTGGTCAAGAATTGAACTGAGGGATGAGTTTTTCTTCGTACAAATGATTTAAGTGAAGTAAAAAATGGTGAATTTGGTTTTGGATTTTTAAGGTGGCGATAAAGCAGAGGGGGTTTGGTGGGTTGCAAGCTAAAGAAATAAAATGAGTAAAATATAAAGAACTCCTTGAAGCATTGGGCGAAAAGAAGGAAAATGGGTTTGAGGTCTAGGCTAGCAGAAGTCCACAGGTTCAGGCTCTCGCGTTGGGAGGATGACATATAGTCATTTGCAGACGGATCTTCATTTAACTACAAACTAAACCTAATAATTTTCCTTTGATAGAAAGCATTTATTTAACATTTATGGTTCCTATAGTGAAAATCTGTACCTTGATCATCTGCAATGACTCGTAAGGAGCAATGTGATCTCAGGTGGATCTAATGGCCAAAAGCATCCTTTGAACCTAAAGATGCAAGTATTGATCAAGAGAATGCTTAAAAAGTAGAAAATATAACCCTTAACCTACCTCGTGGCTCGTAAATGGAAACTAATGGATATCGGTGTATCTAAAGCTAAGAATACACTCGAACTCCTAAAGCTTGGCAAGTATTGGCCAAAGAAAGTACATCAAAAGCTTTAAACCTAGAGTTGAAAATTGTGGGACCAAAATGTCAAACCTCACAGATTTAAACATTGTGGGAACCACCAACAAATTCCTTCGATCCTACTCCCTGGGGCAAATCTTTTCCTCTCAAGGAGGAAGTGGTTTTACCGCTTCATCCTCCAAGTTGTCATCCTTGGAGGGTGTTCGCAAACAAGAAAATGAGAGAAAGAGGAGAGAGAAGAGAGAAAATAAGGCAAAAACAGGCCCGTGAATTCATTTCTTCCAAAACTAAAACTTAGGGTCAACAAAGGTTTTACAACGGCTTATATAGCCTTACAAACACGTGGAAATACCAAAATAAATCCAAACTAGGAATAATTAAGGAAGAGGGTAGAAATGAGAAAAACAAAAACGGAGTCGCTTGGATCACAAAACAAAAGCAAAAATTCCCGCTATGCACAAGGAATTTCGCTTATCATACTGAAAATCTCGCGTGCATAGAAAAAAATTCAATTTTTGCTATGCACAAGAATCCTGGGCTATGATAGCGAATTTTCGCTATGATAGCGAATTTTCGCTATCATAGAGAAAATATGGCCATAGCAAAATTTCGCAAGGATTGCGAAATTTTCGCTATGGTTGCGAAATTTTCGCAATCCTGGTAAAATATCTCGCTGGCGCCATACGAAAATCCTCAACTCCCGCTTCCCGCCACTGCTCCATCGCCTCCGTCTGTACTCGCATCCCGTGATTCATATTTCTTCTATTTTCTCGCTTCTTCTTCTTCTTAGTCTCCATTTACGATGTTGAGTTTGACTCAATTTTCCATGTTTGATCACCTAACACTTTTGGGTATGATTAGCTCGCAAATCGTGAAAATTTGGCTACAAAATGCTATCAATAATAAGTAGGGACTTTAATGCAAATTCCAAGTTAATTAGAATGATTAGTATACAAAAAGCACTCAAAACCTATTATAAATAGTGGTTCAAAATAGCACTTTGGGACTAATCACACTTTAATCCTACACATTGCTAGTCCCTAGCACGAATGAAAGAAAGAAAGAAAGAGCATACAAATGATAACAAAATAATGTTCACAAAAATTATATTTCAAAAAGGTTGTGAATGAGTAATGCCTAACCCTAAGTAAGAATAATCAATGCCGTGTCCAATAACTATCATGAGAGAATGAATGCCATACAAAATTGAGTATCAAAAGAGCCTCCTTCGTGAATCACAAACTTAATGTACCAAAATCTAAGTATTTGTTTGATCACCAATAATAAATCATTAAATCAGATTTCCTCTAAATCAACTTACTACTACGACCTAGCATGCTAACTAATCTAAATAGATTAGGACTCACCTCTTATTCCACAATTCTTTCAGGTTTGTAGGTGCAACAGCCGAGGAATCGACCTCACCAAAGTCCATGTAACGGGATCCATCGATGACTCCCAACCAATTAAGGCTTAGGGCACCAAGTCATAAGGATCTTTCGACCACAAACTCTTCCGTGTTTCAATTCCGACTTTGAATGATTTCAAACTCCAAAGACCTACAACTTGCAACTCCACCCATCCACCCGTAGCGAACACCAAGTCTGACTCTCAACCGTTGAAGGCTTCAGTGGCATCGGGGCTTTAAAGGCTTTCAAAGAATATACCCCTGACCGCTCGGTTTCAAGGCAAAGCGTTGCAATTTTTATTCTTTTTCTTTTCTTTTTCTTTTCTTTTTCTTTTCTTCTTTTTTTTCTTTTTTTTTTCGAAGACGCATTGGCCTTCTTTCCACAGGGGTCCTTAACCTATTAAAGGCGGTCAATGAAACTAGGGTAGGTTATGCAAAGTAAAGGAGGTTGCGCAGTTTTTCAGCCTATCATTGAAACCTAATGCCTCTTTGCAGGGAAAAAATAGCTAAAGGTGGAAGAAAAGGTCGAAATTAATAAGAATTAAACTAATCATTCACTCAACCAAGCATGGAACTAATCTAACATCAATGGGGACTGACAAAGTTTCAATTTTCCAACTCATGGTGTTAGTAAAATCACAAAATTTCCTGGTTGTAAATGGGTCCAAATTTTGAAATGTAAGTCAGAGTGGTATAACAGAGCCTTATAGAAAGGGAACTGAAGAAGCCACCGAACATCACAAACGTCATTTCAAAATAAAGAATAAAACATAATACAGCCACTTTCGCTAATCCTCCTCAACCTAAACATCTCTGCGTTCGAGACGGTACCTTGATTGGAGTTAGGAAGGAAGTGTTACTCCTTTGATGATGTGATTATTGTTGGATAGAGACTTCAAGCTCCACGATAATCTTATTCACTTCTTTCGGGGCTTCTAAACGAACAAATTAGAGGTTAAAAGAGAGTAATGTGCTGCACTAAATTTGGAGCATTTTGAAAATTACACATTCATAAAAATTTTAAAAGTGTTCTTTCTGGCCATATTTGGATTCTAAGAATTTAATCTTCCAACGCACTAAAAACGCCTAAAACTAGTTCACTTAAAAGCATGAGCTAAACAAAACGAGTGCGAGCCAAAATAGTGTATCATAGTGAAATTCTCGCTATCATATGAATTTGACACGAAATTTCACAATGTGTTCGAATTTCATACATGACTTTTTTAAATAAAATAAAATAAAACAATAATAAAAAATAAAATAAAAACTGATTTTTTAGAGACAAAATTTTTTTATATAAAATAAAAAATAAAAAATAAATATTTTTATTTAATTTTTTTAGTAAAAATAAAATAATAAAATAAAATAAAATAAAATAAAATAGAAACACTGTAAGTAATCGTTATTCTTAAATTGGGACATCCAGACTAAAATTTTACATAGTGAAATTTCATATGTAGCGAATTTTCTATTTTCCAATTTTCGCTAGATCGCAAAATTTCGCTGTGGTTGCGAATTCTTCTCCCCGTTTGTCGGCCAAGTATCGACAATCCAAGCCTAAAATTTGCACAACCGTGAAAAATTAATAAAAGAAAAATTAAGAAAATTGCGTAAAAGTAAAATTAATCTAAAACAAGAATTAACTAAAAATTAGAGAAAATCTAAGAAGAAAATTAATGAAATCAAAATAAAATACGATAAAATAAAACAAAACAAGAAAAATTAAAAATAAAAAGGGAAAAATGCGCGAGGTTCGGTGCTCCAAACTCAACCAAAGACTGAACCATCCACCATGCCATGCTGTGATGCGGGCCGCCATCGCTTTTGATGTAGTGGCAAAGGCTTGTACAAAGGCTACTAATCCTTGAATTTTCAGAGATGTGCAAAGGCAACCACGGGCCTGTGGTGTGCTTGGGGGAATCAGGTTGCAGGGAAGGCGTAATATACACCGGTAGTGGGCTATTTCCTTGGGTCGGGTAGTGGACTGGGGCTCTTTCCCCGTCCCTTCCGATTACTTCCTCACTCCAACAAGGGAAGGATTTCTTCTTCCTTTTCCGCGGCCCATTATGCTATAATCATGGGCATCCCGCAGCCTCGTAGATCTCCGTCGGTTCTTCCTTCAACCTTCCCGAAGATGAAGCCTGAAATGAGCTTCTTCACTCAAATAAGATACGTCAAGTACTCTTCTCCGCATTCTCCTCCTTCGATGAATGTCAAGGTGCCTTGAAATGGAGTAATGCAAAGTATCAATTTTCTTATCCATTTAATTTTGGAGCCCATCTTAATCTTCGGTCCACTGAGTTCTCCACAAAGATGGGATTTTGGCCCAATCGGCATTGAATTTCTTTGCTCTTCCACAAGATCACCCACCGCCTCGTAAGGTCTGTAATCATTGGCTAACCTGGGAGATCAAGGCAAGTGGTCGAGAGGTCGAAGACAAAGAGGCATACCGTGGATGTGAGGAGGCATAAGTCGGGGTAACACTGTAGGAGGGTTTACTCAGCCCATTGGTCTCTATATTCCCTCATAGACCTAGTGGTCTGATTTCTCTACAGTTAAGCCAAGCACGCCATGGAAGGTTCCCGTAATCCCTCACGACATGTATGATTCAGGTTTCTTTCCACTAACATTCACTATATCGCTCTCCCTCTTCCATTTGATCACGCCAATTTTTCCACTTAACTCGCATCGACTGTCATTTAATTTTCTGATCCATCAGGTCAGATTCCGGCAAAGAAAAAGCAAGGCAACCTAAAAATACCCCGCAACAACTTTTTTTTTTTTTTTTATATGAAATGAAAAGAAATTACAAAGAAATATAAAAGCAATTCACCAAGATTGTGATGAGGATCACAAGTGTTCCATACCATCAAATGTACCAGCACCATCACGCAACGGGCGCCATTTGATTCGTGGCTACAAAGAGGTGATACTCGAATCAACAATATTTGTATCCTAAATTTCCTACCGTCGTAGTCAAGCTACCGTAGCATGCTGGGTCGGTGGTCAACACAGGATGGGCTCTTTCTTCGGGATAAATGATTTAATGGCAAAATGGTGAATCGGTCTGATTTTAAGGTGGCGATAAAACAGGTTTAGGTGGGCTGTAAATCAAAATAAGGCGAAATAAAATATGTGCAAGAACTCCTCAAGCATCAGCCACTAGGTTTAAGGTCCTAGCTAACCGAGAGGTCCCCGTTCATTTCCTCCCCGCTGGGAGGATGACATATAGTCATTTCGAACGGACTTTCATTTAACTTTAAAAACTAAAACTCCTAATAATTTTCCTTTTGATAGAAAGCATTTATTTAGCATTTATGGTTCCTGCATAAAGGAAAATCTATCACCTTGATCCATCCTACAATGACTCAGAAGGGCAACCAATGAATCTCAAAGGATCTTAATAATAAGCATCCACTAACCCTAAAAGATTACCAAGTATTGATCAAAGAGGATGCATCAAAAGTGAAAATATAACCTCTTAACCTACCTCAAAGGGCTCGTGAATGGCAATCCAATGGATATCGTTGTATCTAAAGCAGAATACACCGAACCCTAAAAGCTGGCAAGTATTGGCCAAAGCAAAGTACATCAAAAGCTTTAAACCTAGAGCTGAAAATTGTGGACCAAAATGTCAAAACTACCGCATGAAACACAAGTAACCACCAATGTACTTTCAGATCCTACCTCCCTAGCGCCTTTTCCTTCAAGGAGGAAGTGGTTTTAGGCTGCCTATCCTCCAAGTTGTCATCCTCGAGGGTGTTTGGCAACCACAAGAAAATGAGAAAGAGGAGAGAGAAGAGAAAATATGGGCAAAAATAAATTCAAGAACTACTTCCTTCCCAAAAACTAAAACTTAGGTCAATAGTTATTTTACAATGGCTTATAGCCTTACAAACATGTGTGAAATACCAAAATAACCAAACTAGAATAATTACAGTGGAGGGTAGAAATGAGAAAACAAAAAACTAATCGTTTGATCACAAACAAAAGGTAAAACTTCCCGCTTATGCATAGTGAATTTCGCTATCATATAGAATGCAAGCATAGAAAAATTAATTTTTCTACGCACGTTAACTTTCATTATGATAATGAATTTTCGCTATCATAGCTAAAAATTCATATCATAGCGAAAATATGGCTATAGCGAATTTCATTTAGGGACGCCATGGTAAATTTCGCTTATGGTCATGAATTTTCGCTATGCCATAGCGAAACTCGAACTCCTCGGCTTCCCGCGGCTACTGCTCCATTGCTCCCCGTTTCACCGCATCCTCGCATTCGCATTTCTTCTATTTTCCGCTTCTTTCTTCTTCTTAGTCTCCGATTTACGGCGTCGAGTTTGACTCGACTCTTCTGCGTCAATCGACTCAACGTTTTGATATGATTAGCTCGCAAAACCGCAAAATTTGCCACAAATGCGATCAATAGAATAAGAGGGAACCTCATGTGTAACCTGTTAATTAGGAATGATTAGTATACAAAGTACCAAAACCTATTATAACAGGTCTCAAAATAGAATCCTTGGGCACTAATCAATGCCTTTTGGGCTTAAGAACGTTGCGGAGCCACGATCGTAGATCGTGAACAGGATGATCCGTATGCATAGGAACGACCATGGAGGTGTGCCATAGATGACATGTCGGTAAATCCACCATCGCCGAGCCCATAAATTTCATCCGGCCCGTGGCGTGCCTGCATTCGAGAAGCTACAACATGAAACTCAATCCGCCTAAGTGTGCCTTCGAGTATCATTTAAAATTCCCCGGTTTCAGTCAATCACCGAGGAATTGAGGAAAATCTTAGACAAAATAAAGGCCAGGCTCGGTTATGCCACCTACAAAGGCAAATAAGTCCACCGGCCCATGAAGCGGATTAGCCGCGAAGTCGATCTGTATCTCAGGCAAGTGATAAATGTCAACCTTTTTTCCAAGTTTTGAAGAAGGCCTTTCAATGGGATACAAAATGCGAAGAAGCATTCTCAGCATTGAAAACATATTTGAGCTCCCCTCCCATTTTGGTAAGTCCTATCGAGGGAAGCCTCACTTTATACTTAGTCAGATCACTTCGACCATACCGTCTCCCGTTAGGGACAAAGACCGAGCAGTAACACTGCTTACTATTGCAAAATTTGTGCTCAGAGGAGCATAGGAGAGGTATCTAAGGTCGGAGAATTGACTGCATTGGGTGAATCGCACTCTAAGCTCCGCCCCTTACTTCCGTGCTCATACCAGGGTTCCAATAGAATATCCGAAGGAAGCAAGTGTTACATGTACTGCAGACCTCGTGGAAGACTCAAGTGGGTCATAGAGCCGAAAGGAAGTCTCAACATCAGATATGTCGAAACCGCAATAAAGGGTAGGTCTTAGCAGATTTCACATGGAATTCCACCCCAGCAGAGTCCACGAGAACGCTCAAACACCAACCAACCCACGATCCGGAAACTCTCTCGTAGGATCTGCCACAATGCATGAATGAAGCGAGTCTGGGCCTAATCTTGACCTCCCTGTAAGGAATAGATATTGAGTACGCGTCGACGGATTCCAAGCTCCAACAACGAGTCAATATGGTGGCCATAGTAGGCCCCAACTCGCACGCATTCATTTAGAAATTGACCGCCTTGAGGTCCTAGCCACCCCAACCGGTAGTAAGACAAATAGAAGATACCCCACGGCAGGCCAAAAGTGGAAGAATGATCCTATACCTAAAAAGGTACTGGATTTGATCGGTGTTCATGCTGGTCCAGGTCGACATATCCTCGCGAGCAGTAGAACTCCGAGCCATGCTCGCAAAACTAGCGACAAATTTCACAGAAGACCTCAAAGAAGCCACGACTGCCGAATCTCTGCGTATTCTCATAGATCTCCGCGGACGTGGAAGTTGCCTCTAATCGGGTCTAAGCCGAGCTGGATTTGACCTTTATTCGATTATATAACAAAGCACATCTACCCAATGCACCCGAAAGAAGCAAATAAAGCTAACGGTGTCACTTAGGTCTCACTTAACTTTCATATGGAAGCCTTTATGTTTAGGTTTTTTTCTACACTCCATCCTTAAGGCATCGCTGGAAAAGACATTGAATACGTGCAAGGGAAGCATACGAGGTATACGAGGAAATCATATCTGAGTTTCCGAGCATTAGCAGGGAAGGTCTGAAGGTAGGGATACTACTAGCCCACGATAATCAGAGATGCGACCGACCTAGTCAGGAGATGCAAGATCCGCCAGAGCATGCTAAGATCTCGCTCCCGCTTCGGAAGCCTTTAACATTAATCACGCCCCCACCTTCCAACAAATGGTTCGAGATATTAGACCTCTTCCCATTGGGAAGGGCCAATGCAAATTCATCATCGTTGCAGTGGATTACTTCACCAAGTGGGCTGAGGCTGAACCTTTGGCCACAATCACAGAGTAAAAGATACAATTTTAGTGGCGAAACATGAATATGTGACGGTATCCAAGAGCTCCGTATCGATAATGGAAAGCAATTTGTGCCGAGCTCGGAATTAAGAATTATTACTCATCCCCAGCACATCCGCAGTCTAATGGCCAGGCAAAAGTCACCATCAGAACCCTTAAGGCCGCATTAAAGACCAAATTGGAAGATCTTAAAGGCAAATGGGTAGAATTCCTCCTCGAGGTGTTATGTTTACAAGACTACGTGGCAAGTCAAAGAACCCAGAAACCCATTTGCTCTTGTACTTTCGCACCGGCAGAGCCTCCCCCGTCGAGGTCTGCCAAAGTCCTTAAGAATCGACCGCGAATCGTGGAACACAATGACGAGGCTCTCCGCTAAAATTTGGACCTCCTAGATGAGAAACGTGAGCAAGTCCTAAGACGCACGGAAGATTACCAAAGGAAGACGACGAGGTATTATAACCAAAAAGTCAAACCAAGGAGCTACATGCTAGGTGACCTAGTCTTGAAGAAGCTCCTGCCAGCAAGGAAGAATCCAGCGCATGGAAAACTAGGCCCCAACTGGGAAGGCCCTTACATCATATCCCGCGTCATCAGACTGGGCAATTACGAGCTCCAGACAGAGGAGGGAAAAATTCTACATCATGCTTGGAATGCGGAACACCTTAAGCGTTTTTATCAGTAGACCTCGGTTTGTAATCTTAAATGAATCATTATTAATTTTCAGATGACGATTTGAGTGTTTACTGGTTATTTTATTAGACGCCTCAAACAGCTCAGACATAGAAAGCTCGAAAAAATTACATACAACAGAATGTGAAAGTTCATGATCAAAAAAGGAAAAGTCTCTTTTTATTCCAATCAAATTATCTAATTATAACTGGGTAGTGTCATCCAAGACACCCTAAGCATGTAGCCTCCAAAAAAAAAAAAAAAAAAACCCTCAAGAAGGAAAGAGGAAAGGAAAACGAGATGAAAATAAAGAGAAGAGGAACAGAGAGGTGGAAAAGAGGAGAAGAAGAACAGAGAGGTGGAAAAGAGGAGAAGAAGAAAAAAGGGATGGAAAGAGTTTAGAGGAAAGGGAAATGGAAAAGTGAGAAACGAATGGAAAAGTTAAGAAAGGAAGGAAGTAGAAAATGAAAGAGTAAGAAGAAAGAGGAAGAAATGAGAGGAAGAGAAAGAAGAATAAAATGTGAGAAGACAAGAAATGCACTGTTCTCTCTGATGTGATCCCCAGCACGGTTAGGAATAACATAACTCCCATAAAGGAAGACTAGGAAACACAACTCCCGCAAAGCCAGTCCAATAAAATCGAACTTAATCCTCGCGGATCCTGTAAAGACGACCGCCTCGACGCTTCATTTTGCGCAGATCTCAGTTACGCAACAAAAGGGGTAGAATATCCGGGCGATAACCCATAGCAAGGAATCGCCGCTTCAGGTGACGGATAAAATCACTAGGAAACTTGTGGAATCAAGTTTACTCCACTTAACCAAAGATTAAAAGCACTCGTGATCTTCCAAGAATTGAAGTCGAATCAAGAACACCGAAACTAGCTCAAATTTATAGCCTCGGGATCACAAGGCCACATCGCCCGGAGCCCAAGATTCACTTTGACGAGTTCGACCACTCCAGACAGCCATGCAAATCCTAAGAGTCGATCACCTCAGCTATTCGTACCCCACACACAAATACCAGAGCCCAATAAATTACTTTGACGTAGTTCGACCACTCCGCATTAAAAGTCAAGGCACCCAGACGATCAATTAGGCTATTCGGAAATTTCACACAAATTTTCCAGCCCAAGAGGCCTACTGACGTAGCTCGACTTACTCGCATGTGCCATAACCCAATAGTCGACACCAAATATTCGAAATCTATTACACAATACCGAGCCCGGGGTGCGTGAGCTCACTTTGACGAACGATCGTACTCACACGTGCCATGCAAACTAAGAGTCGATCACCAGTTATTCATCCCACAGGCCATACTGGGCCAGAGCTCCAAAGAGCTCACTTTCGACGAGTTCGACTACTCAGATGTTGGCAACCTAAGAGTTAGATCACCAGTTATTCACCACAAGGTCATTAACGCCCGGAGCCCAAAGAGCTCACTCGACGAGTTCGACCACTCCGCACAGCCACGCAACCTAAGAGTCGGGATCACCAGCCATTTAGCCCACAAGGCCACAATACCCTGGAGCCCAAGTAGAGTTTCACTTTAACGAGTTCGACCACTCCGCATTGTGCCACTGGGTACCCCAAGAGCCGATCACCAGTTATTCAAATTTATTATGCTATAGCACTGAGCCCCGGGCAAGAGCTCACTTTGACGAGTTCGACCACTCGCACAGCCATGCAACCTAAGAGTCGATCAGCTCAGCTATTCAACCATTAAGGCCACAAATACCGAGCCTAGCGTACCAATGACGAGCTCGCCCATCTCGCCAAAGACACGTATCCCAGGAGCCGGCCTACCATGACCAGGCCCCTGCACCAAGAGCCTAACTATCCAACTCAGACGCTCAATTGAGGCCATGCAGCCAAGAAATTGATTCGAAGAACAGCGCGGAGTGCATAAGTAAAGGCGTAAGTGAAGAAATAAAAAATGAATATTCATTAAGAAAAAGGCTACATATGTCTATATGCAGAAGATTATACACGAAGAAGTGCATGTGAAGAAGGGGAAGGCCCTACCGTGGGTGATCCTATTATCCGTATTAGTTCCGCTGAGAGAGATTCTCCGCCTTGTCGCCAGGAGGTCAAGCTGAAATCCCAACCCGATAGACGTTAGTTCTTCCCTCTCACGAAAAGCGAGCCACCAGAATCCTAATCAGCATCGACTGTCCCTCAATCTCCCTATAACTTTCCCCCGGTACTTCACCGTTATCCTCCCGCAAACTGATAACCGGACGATGGCCCGCGGCTCAAGTCGACCCACCTATCCCGGACAAACACTGTGGTGCCGACCCGGAATGGCGTCGAGTGAACTCCCGGAATGACCGTGCCAATCCTAGGGTCAGGAGCACATAGGGTCTGGAAACCTCGAGTCTGAATGGTGAAATTGAAGAACGATTTCGAGGTCGAAAACTCAGCCCGACGGCGAAATCGTATGCAAAGCCACCATGATAGCTTCACCGCTCCCCGAGAGATGAAACAACATGATCACAAGCTGGTCATTGCTGGGGATGTAAAATTTTCTAGGAGCCACAGTACCTACTCGACGCCAAAATCAAAAAATGGGTACATAAGAAGAACAAAAAGACACAGAAAAGCACAAAAAACGCTTCGAGGGAAAGTGTCCGCTGCGGTGTATTTACAGGCCCAATACGAAGCGCCGCGCCGCGACGATCGGCGTGTCCCATCTGGCACGGCGGCTGGCTTCGGCCGTGGCTGATCGAAGGCATGCCCCATGAACATTTCTCTCCATGGCGGCTTGACCGTAAAACATGGGCACCGTGTTTTGCCTCCACCTTTAAGATTTTATAAAAATTAATTTTACTGCTAGGATGCCCAAAACAAAAAACAAAATTCTGTAAAACAATAAAGAGGAATGAAGTAATTATGTAAGTTTAGTGGAAAGAAAATCTCACAATGCTCGTCGCTCCCAAGAAGCGAGCGATCAAGCAGCTAGGCTCGCATTCTCACAACGTAGAGAACCAAGACTAGAAATAATAACAGAACTTGTTGGGGATTTGACTTTGTCGCAACTATTTTCTGGGCGGCGCCAGAGCGTGTCTTGTTTCTCAATCAAATTGTTCTCTAAAGTACTACTTCAACCTTTCGAGCGCTAACTTTGAACTATCCTTTCTAGATGCGTAGTGTCTCAACTCCTCCATAGGCCTGCACTACCGTGAACGAACCTCGACCATTTTGACTTTAGATTGCCGTACTTGTCGACTTACAAATTTCCTCATAATATGTCTGGTTATGCCACTTTGTTCCTTTTCCTTATGTGATCCCAGCATTTTCATAAGCTTCATCATGAAACCATCTAATTCATTGAGCCGCAAAGAATCGCTTCTCCGTCTAATTTTCATCCATGTTTAACCGCTCAGCCGCCCAATATGTCGGCGTTCCAATTTACCCGGCAAGCGGGCACGCTTCCATAGACTAGGCCTAAACGGGACATGCCTGTAGGGTCTTAAAGGTCAGTCCCGTGATACCCAAAGCTCATCATCGATCTTCTTCAACCAGTTTTTTCTTAAGCTATTGACCATCTTTTTCAGAATGGACTTGATTTCATGTTTGATACCTCGGCCTGTCCATTCGCCTGTGGGTGATACGCGAGTGAAGTTCGGTGTCTCACACCATATTTCTGCAGGACTTTATTAACCAGCTTATTGCAAAAATGAGTGCCACCATCTGTGATCAATGCTCGGAGGCCAATATGGTGAATATGTGGTCGTTAAGGAATTTGACTACCACACTGCATCATTGGTAATGTGGCTTCCGTGACGCTCTACCGCATTTCAGACATAGTCTAAAGCCAAGAGGATATACATGTGACAATGAAGGCGGAAAGACTCGCGAAGTCCATTCCTATAAATCAAATAACTCAACTTCTAAAATTGCTCCATGGGGGTTCATCCCGTTTTCGAGATGTCATTCATCCTTTGGCACTTATCACAGCTTGGCTACAAAATGATGAGCATCCTTGAATAAGGTAGGCCAATAGAAATCGGACTGGAGCATTTTGTCGCTCTTCGCCTCCAAAATGCCCCCCATGGTAAGGTATGGCAAATGACTCGTATCACTACCGATTTCTTCTTCCTAGACGATCTCCTTATCACTTGATCGACATAATGTTTGTATAAGATGTGCTCCTCCCAAAAGAGTAGTGCTTTAACTCGTGCAAATAACCTCTTTTCTCGCTGGTATTAAACTCCGGGAGGAATCACTTTGGCCACTCAAGGCCTCGCTGGCTATTAGCCTGAAACCATGGAACCGGGATCAATGTCTTCACTCTAAGAGCCGCCTATCCGCCACCGCACCGCACTTCATCTCCCGGCCCTCGTAATCGTGACAAATGGTCTCACGCCAAGTTCTTTCGTTCTCTTATCTCTTATCTCTAAGTCAAACTCGCAGTCAGAGTACCCATCATATTAGTTCCCAGCTTTGCATCCTTTTTGGCTATTAGGTACTTAATGGCTGAGTGGTCAGTGTACACGATCACCTTATTGCCAATCAAGTAGGGCCTAAATTTATCCAAGGTGAAAATGGCCAATAGCCTTTTTCATGGTGGCATAATTCAATCGAGCATCGTCCAAAGTTCTACAAAGATAGTGGATTTAATTAAATATCCTTGTCCCGCCATTTCTAAAGATCAGCTCCGACGCATAATCATCAAGGTCAAAGACATTAGTCGGGGACCAAGGTCCTGCACTATACTGACTCTTACTTGCTTTATCAGACGTTGGTATGTCCAAGTCTTATAACTGTATCAACATATCATATACAAAATTACAAAATAAGATTACCACCATGGTGGTGTTTACAGTGTCATATACATACAGTTCTAAGTCCCATTTACATATACAAAACTATACATTACATTTACATTATCAGAGCTTAACTCATGTCGATGAACTCCCTACTCGTGGGGCCGCCTGTTGCACGCGAAGATCCCCTATTCTTCTTCCTCAGACCTACATGGATTGAAAACTCGTGCTAAGCTTTACGCTTAGTGGGAAACATAGGTAATATGCATATACACAATTATAATAAGCGTATAACAATAACAGATATCAAAATTTGTATGCATTCATATAAGGAACTTATACAATTACTTATGCTTCTTCTGGACTTCCATATGACTCATACTTGTACTTTTTATAGCAACTTTATGCTTGTTCAGATCTCCAGAGGAGTTACAGAGTTTATTCTTATCTCGTATACCCGTGAGGTTATAGATAAGAACGTTACACATTTGTTTACTCTTATTCCTCAGCCCAAAGTTATTATTATATAACCTGGGGAATACCACCAAAGACTAGTAAATGAGTAAGACACGCGACAGTTAGGGCATCCAAGATACTATACAAGATCAAGTGTCGTGAGACAAAGCGTATGCCGGGCACCGATGAGTGTCGTCAGATTAATCGTGAGAGTACCGAGTACTAAAACAGAGTACCAAGTACTAATCAGAGTACCAAGTATTAATGTGCCGAAGCACGGCCGTAGAGTGTCGCCAGACAATCAGAGAGTACTAAAGTACTATACATGCCCGCCACGCGAATATGACGCGGTCATTTAACACCGGGTCTTTGCATTCCTACAAGTATGTGTTTTCAACTTCCTATCTTATTAAGGCACAAATGACATTTGTCACTTACTTTTCTTATCTTAACCCCGTTAATCATTTATTAGAGTTCTAATACTCCCGGGAGGCGAATTATAGCTTAACTATGCAAAAATACCAAAAACCGTGGTTACAGGAACTAGTGGTAAATTCTAAGATTCACTGTTTCAGACTCACTCAACCTACTCCGAGGCGAACCGATACTGTGATGCGATTCTGCCTTAAATGGTGACTCCACTTTTTTTCTTCACTTTTCTTCCATAACTCTCTTCCATTCCAATTTTCATCAAAAACCAACATGGAATCCCTCCAAACAACTCTATAAACACTTTTAATTAGCCAAAGAATCCAAGGATTCATACCAAAGTTCTCCAAACTTTACAAAACCATACACTTAGGAAGGATTCCTTATCTAATTGATATCCACTAGGGATTTTCAACTTAACTTCCCTTAAATCTAGAGTTAGGATGTATTCCTAACAAAACCCTAGAAAAGGAATCAAACCCAACCCAAAGAACTCCCATAATCTATGCATCATAAGTTTTGAGATAGAAATTATTTAGAATCAACATGTTGTGATTCTACACCCAACCATGGATCCACTTTGATCCCGATTTCCCTCCCTCTCTCCAGCTGTTCAGGTCAGCCGAGCGATTTTCGTCTCCCCCGGTTTGCGCCAGTCACCACCCGTCCCCCCCACCACCCGCCACCTCGCCATCGACACTTCACCCCGAATTCACTCGCCGCACTTTGCTTTCACAATTCAACGATCGACCCGATATCACTTCGATTCGACGCGATTTCACATGAAATCGATTTATATTCAGAATCTAATGACGCGAGAACGACTTGTTAGGTATCAAGATATCCAACCGAGGATATGGATCACAGCTATGGACTTATATAGATCCATGACCCATGTTATCCAACTACATCTCGATTTAAAAAGAATCAATAGAAAAAAAAGAATCGGAATTGATCGATATATTTCTCGAAACAAACGAAAAGGAAAAGAAAGATGAAACATAAATTATGGATCCACTAAGTCCTCTCGGGAACTTACTTAAGAATAAGAAAGAGGAATCTCATGTAAATACCATGGAATAAGGTTTGATCCTATTCATAGAGGCCCCTAAGGATTGCATAACTGAGGAGATAGCCATGCTATTCCTGCAAGAACGGGTGATGTATCGGGGGACTATGTGGCTACATCATTAGTGACCGAGACCTACACTTCACAAGAAAATTCTGGACAAAACTCTTTAAGTTGATAGGATCATAACTTCACTTCTCTACTAGCTTTCACCTTTAGACGGATGGCAGACAGAATGGGTGAATGCACTATTGGAGCTATACTTGAGGCACTTTGCGAGTGCCAATCAGACTGACTAGGCTAAGTTGCTAGATGTGGCATAGATCTCTTGTAATCTACAAAGGAGTAAGGGAACAGACAATGACTCCTCACACCCTAGCCAGGGGATACACAGGGAAGAGTCCAGCGGCCTACAAGCTTGCTAAGGGATAGCACGAGCAGGCTGACATTTCATGCTCATACTTAGAGAAGGCTGCTAAGAAGATGAAGAAGTGGGCTGACAAGAAGAGGTGGCCACATTGACCTAACTCGTAGATCTACCTCATCAAGCTCTTTCCACAACAATCTAAGTCCTTCAAGAAGGTAATAAGGGACCTGTGGAGGAGATACGGCTAGCCCTTTCCTATATCGGGGACGGCAGCAGGGCAGGTGTCTTATAAGGTTGAGCTACCACCAAAGTTGAAGATTCACCCTGTCTTTCATGTCAGCCATCTAACACCGTATTATGAGGACATGGAAGATCCAAACCGAGGTATATCTAATAGGGCACCAACAACGGTAGTCACTAAGGAGATAGACTACATCATTACAAAACAACAGGTATATAATAAAATTCTCACCGCACTACTTCGTTTGGTGAAAATGGAAGGGACTAACAAAGATGTGAAGCCAACTTGAGAGTCGAGACCAGCCTTATGGTAGTTCTAGAGCATATTGAGAAGTTTCAAAGTAAGAAGATTAATTATGACATCTATAGTATTAGACGAGGGAGAGTCACAACCTCACTTGTGCAGAGACCCCACTCTGAGAATGCATAAGTATAAATGACCCTAAGGGGTTTATTTAGGAAGGTGGAAATATTCCAAAGACTTGGAAAGACCTCACTTGCTAGAAGAATGTGGAAGATTCTAGAAGGTGTTAGAGAAGTCCGCACTTGTGTGAAAGAGTATGGAGAGTAAGAGATTATCCTAGAGTCTCTGTAGACCCTTTTATATACTCTGTACATAGTAGAGAATTCGTGAACTTTGATTTTGTGGGTGAACCTTCAAAGGTTCTACACTTCCATAGGTGGCTATGTCAGACGTGGTAACCCCATTTTCCAAACAAATCCAAAGTTGAGAGCTTCTAAAGCATAAGATAGAGTTCTTCCTTCCAATAGTTTCTTTTTTCCAAGTGTCCCTCTTATGAGTCTCCTCTTAGCATCCAAGCCTATGGGTAGAAGCAGAGTATAACAAGTAAGACGAGTGGGAGACTGACTTAGCAACATCCAATGGGTGAATTGTCTAAGTGCCAAACAGGAACTTAACGGGAAGACTAAGTCTGTGACAACCAAGTAGGTCTACTTGCCTAATAGCATTCTGGGTTGCACTGCTTGGCCTAAAAGCTTGTTGGGCTACTGGGTTGGACTTGGCATTCTGATGGAGTGGCCCACTGCAATTGCCACACCTTGAAACAAATTACAGCTACACTAACATGTCCACAATTTTTATTTATAGCCCTATGATTTATTATCATTATTATTTATATTATTTATCTAAAATAATAAAAGTGTCTTCAAAATTTTTAATAGAAACAATTTTCTATTTATTTGAAAAAATACATATCAAATTAATAGATAAATTCAACTTATCAATACTGGATTTATCATGTGCCTGTGTCATATGCTCCCCAAAATTTTTTATCCTATTATGAATACTCATGAAACACAACGCCTTTTGACGATTGAAAAAACCTTTCCCCCTAAAGACTTTAATCAAAAGTATAACCTAAATAGAATAATAATATAATAAATGTAGTAGTTTTGTGACTACAAAATTCAACTTATAGCCTTTTTGCCGTCCATTAAACTTTTATATTTTAAAGTGTTTTGAGGAACATAATAAGAGTAAAACCCTAAAAGCTATGAAGTAGTGAAAAGGGAGTGAAGAAGAAAAAAAAAAAGAGGAAGAGTGAAGTGGTGAAAGAGAGGAAGAAAAGTAAAAGAATAGAAGAAGAAAAAGACGAATATAAAAAATTTGTAAGTTTCTTATCATTAGTATTTTTAAATTTCATTGAAATATTAAAAGAATAAATGATCAATTTATGTATTACTCTTTTTTTGCCCATCATGTCTAGCTAATTTGTAGAGCGCTTAACGTTTTAAAAAGGCATGACATAGGGAGGAGTCCGGGTTCGAGTCTCAATAGGGACAATTTACTTCATCAGAATTCAAAAGTATTTAATCAGAAAATGTGTTACTCCTTTTTTAAAACTTATTATTATTGATAATAATAGTATAACATCAAATTTATTATTGAAAACAATTCTTTTTGATTTGTTATTAAAGTTCAGTGTTAATTGTTAATATTTATATTTCTTAGTTTATTTGACATTTTTAAAATATATTATGATAATGATAGATATATCAAATTTTATTGGTGTTATATATTTTGTATTTATATTAAATTGATACCTTGAGAGTTTGTTGTAAATTGAATGTTTTTTTTTTATTTTTATTAATGGATGCCCTCAAAATAAAAATTTTTGTCCGGTCATTAAACTTAGTGCCTATTTGGTGCAAATCGATAGCTTAGTGCCAGAAGTTAATTATAAATTAATGCTTGGTAAAACAGTGAAATAGTTGATTAAGAATTTAATTTACCTATATAGGCGTAATAGAGATATAAAAAACAATGCATGTATATATATAAAAAGAGGAAAATTAAAAAACAATATGAAATTATAAAAATTTATGTTCACATAAATAAAATAAATTTTGTTCTAAAATTGAATCTCATAAATGGGTCTTTATGTAAATAAGAAAATAAGGATAAAAAATAATTTTAATATTTTAAGAGCTAATTAAAATAAGTTATACTCAATAATTTTTCTCATTTGAAGGTATTTTAGCTATAATCACTATCATTATTCACTAAGAGTTTTTACCAAACGAATAGTCTAGTAAATCAACTATTATCTTCCTCAATCAAATAAACTAAATACCCCTTAATCTAGCTTTAATATCATTGTTGAATAATGTAATAAAGTAAAATATTATAAATAAATATAAATATGTTTGGAGTAGAGTCTCATTTATGCAAAAGAAGGAAATTAGATTTTATGGTTTTGTTCGATAACAATTTTTTGAAAATTATTTTATAATGTTTTTTAAAACAAAAAACTATTAAAATCTGAAATATTTTAGTCTATTTTGTGATATGTTTTAAAATAATTAGAGTGTCTACTATTTTATTTTTAATTGTTATTTATATTTATATAATTATCTTGAAAGACAATTAATAATTGAAATTTCAATTTTTGGTTTTAGGAAATGTAAAATCGCCTCTTTTATTTTGATGATGCTTTTCAAATCCGGGACCGGGCCGGAGCGTGCTTCTGAGTCATTGACCGAATCCGGCTGCCATGGGCTGGTCTTGTGCCTGATCGTCTGGTCTGTGAGATAGGACTCCGTCGCCGGGCTACCGTTGTGCTCCGACGTGGCACTTTCGCAAAAACAAGAAAGAAGGTGAGCCTACAGGGGCTTTTACTTCGTGGCCACCCGATGCCTAAGCGCCCGCGAGAGAAAAGATAGATTGCTTAGAGGGCTAACGTTTCAAGGCACCTTCACCGCATGGGGTGGCCCGGCATTTATAGTGTATATTATTCCTGCAATTGAGTGGTAAGTAAGGATTCTTTCCTACTGATGTGGAGTATTTCGCTTTTATCGATTTTTTTAGTAAGAGATATCAAGGAGTAGTTTATCGAGAATTATCCCCTCCCTTATTTGTGAGATCCATTGGATTCGCAGATAAACTATTTATCGAATTATCCCTGCTTTCCTTGTTGACTAGATATAGTCGGAGATTTATTATTCACAGATAAGAAGATAGGATTATCCTATTTCCTTATCAAGCAGATTCAATCGACGATGCGGATATAGGCCTCCAAATTACCTAAGACCTACTTTGGGCCGAGCGGATCGGGCCTTTCGCTTTAGTCAGCGCAAGGGGCCCGATGTCGCACGGGGCGCGCCACTTCTGGTTGATAAGGCCTCATGGTGCCCATTTTTCTCAAACCCTATCGTTTCACGCACGGGGATGCTGCGGGCAAGGGCTGTAACTATTCTTGTATCGATTGCAATTTCCACGTGGTCCGTCGGTCAAGCTGGGGTGGCTGAATACCGCTATATGTCTTGTGATAATGATGACTTTTCACTTTTCACGCTCATCCCTTCCACTTCTTTCTGTTTCCTTCTGCTTCTTCCGCAGATACCCTCTGACCGTTCGCCCCTGCGGTGTCCCCGATCCTCGGGTTTTTCTTCGCTTCGAGTCTCGATTTCCCTTTCTGAAACTTTCCGTGCGCAGTCCTTTCTAGCCTTTTCGTAGCTTTCTTTGTTTTATTCTTGGACTCATTGCGGTTCTTTTCTTTTCGTGTCCCGTCGAGTCGAGGCACTAGCGTTGGGGGTTATTTCGAAGTTCTGTTTCACTCTTTGCTATTGCCATGTGTCCGGTCGCCTTCTTCTCGTGATATCAGCGACTCTTCACGTCGTTGGTCTCCACATGGACCAAGTACAACCCGACCGCTCGACCGGGCCGACCTTCGAGATGCTCCAGGTGCCCCTTCCATTAGACAAGTGGTAAGGGGAGTAGACCATATTGGCATCCCGGGGGTCGACACCTGGGCACAATCCCATTGCTCAGCATGCTTTGTCAGGTCCTAAGCAAAGTCGGGTCCCTCAGATGGGGCCACTTTCACTCAGGCGCACTCGACCTCCTTCGCATCCGAGTCCGCCCCGATGTTTCGACCTCCTATGTGGTTTCCGCATCTGGGTGATGGCGCTTTGAAGTAGCTTCCGGAGCAATGGTCTGGGCTCTCCGTGATCCCTTCATAAAAGGGGTTTTAAGGAAGACTTCAATGTCCTGGCCCTCAACTCTTGCCCAAAGGCCGGGTATTTTGGTCGGGTCTATATCGTTTTCTTTAGTGGGATGTGGGGCCTTGTTCCCAAAGATAGCTTTGTCTTTATCTTTTAGTGTGAGAAGGAAACCGCCGAGGGCTTCCTCTATTTCCAAACGACCGGCGCTCCTCTTTTGGTGATTTCCACCTCTTCCTACGCTTCGAATAACGCTACTTTTCATAATGCCACAATCGGGAATATAACCCTCTCGACAGTGAGATTTACACTAATGAGTCCAAAAACTCATTAGATTTTTAATCCATTTTTCTGAGTATATTACGAAATAAATGTTGATTTATTTGAAATGGATCTTATCAAATTTCATTTTGGCAGGAAAATACAAAGAAAAGCTAAATTTCAAAGAAAAATCGACAAAACCAAGCATAAGAGAACTGAAGTCGAGAATCGAAAATCGGGTCAAGGTGAAGCTTAGTTGTCATTGGCTTCCAAGTCACGACATCACCAAATCTGTGCTTTGAGGAAGAAATATAAGTCCTAAAAAGGGTGGTGTCATATTTAAAGAAAGAAGTCATGGCAAAGGAAATGTGGTCGGGACAAAAAGGAAATATCCAAATGAAGAAATCGATGTCGCGAAATCACTTTGATGTCACGACACCTACTAAATACAAATGAGGTCGCGACATCACTCCGTTGTCGCGACGTGGATCCGTCAATGAAAGCCACACGAAAGGTCTTCGCAAGCAAACAAAGTTGCAACTAGTTTTGATGAAGGGCTCTATTCGAGGTCGCCGGCTACGCCGCTGAAGTCGGGACAAAACAAGAAACCGGGTTGAGACCCATTTAATGATCAAGATAAGAACGGCGTCGCACCGACATTGATGCCGCCACCCAAGAAGAGCTGCTGCAGAAATCCAAGTCGACATCAACTTGAGGTCGCGGACTTCCAAAGAAAGAGGAAAGGAGGAAATTTGGTTGCAACAAAGAACTGAGGTTGCGACCAGAAGAAAAGAAATGGGCAGCAAAAGAGGTCGCGACATCACTATGAGGTCACTACATAAAATTAAAACCTGTGAAGGCAGAAGAACACCAACACAATCGCGAATAAGAAATCAAAGTCACAACATGAAATCATCATACAAACAGAATGGTGGTCGCAACTCTAAAACCGTTTGTCTCAAATCCTCGGTTAGAAGTTAAGAGAAGATAACGATGTCGCGATACGAATCGAGGTCGCGACATCAACACTGGAGAAACACTGAGCAAATAAGGTTGCGATTACAAACGATGTCGCGACCATTGATCAAAGCAGTTGCAAAAAAACTGGTTGCAATAGAAACAAAGAGGTCGCGACTGATCACGAGTAATCAAGAGAAATTCATGTCGCGATATCAACTTGAAGTCGCGACATTGAACAGTGAGTTGGTATTTTTCTTTGGGAATTCCACTTGGAGCTTTTTGGGGATTCGGCCTAATTTATTTTTACAGTATAAATAGACAACTTTAGAATAGTAAAGTAGCTTCCTTCTTCACCACCTAAAAAGGGGAAAGGGAGAGGGAACCAAAGGTATAGTTTAGAGTAGATTTATTTCTTTATTTTTAGTTTATTTCTTTGTCAGATTTGAATTTGCGAACCGTGCGTAGACGTAGAGTCGGGGTTTTTTTATTGATGTTATTTCTGGGTGATTACCCGCCTCGAAACTTATGAAATCTTAGACAAATTATCGGGAATTTATTTTTTCTCGCCATTGAAATTACAAAGTATTATCAGCGATCTAAGGTCTATCAATTCATACGTAGTAATCAGAGCGCAGCTAAGCTGGATTTGATTTACATTTAGATACAAACTCTTCCGCACAAATATGGAGAACTAATTTGGGTTTGAATTTACCTATTTGGTGTCGCTTTGTGAATTGTTAAGTTCCCAATAGTAGTAATTTGGCTACTAGTTGAGGGAACGTATCTTACTGATATCCAGATGCCTCCGCGCAAGGGCACGTAGATGAAGATTCCTGAGAGATGAGAGCATTCTTTTCTGGGTATGTTCGACTACCATTGATGAAATGCTGAACTCTGAGAGTCCAGAGTTCATTTTGATAAATCCTCCATTCGCTCATAATTGAAGTTTGAGGGGTGTATTTAACAATATAAATAATAAGAGAGTTCACCTTTAATCTAAAGGTAAGTTCCTAACCCCGTGTTAGCATTTAGGATCTTAATCAAGGGAAAGGGATCTAACCCATGTATCCGAGGTCAGAGCCACCACCAAGCTAAGAGAAACTTTGCAAAATCCCGAGAAGGAAAGTGCCAAAAGAGTCCACACAATCAGAAAATGGGTGTGAAGTATTGAGAGAGAAAAATGCCCAGATCTTGCAAGAGAATTTGGAATACGTGTAGTCAGGTTTGATTCGATCGAGAGAAGCAAGGATATCTAACCCAGAATATGGAGAAATCCAATTCCAAATAATTAGGAAATTCTGGATAAAATCAACATCCATACATAGAATGTATATGTAATGTACTTTAGCGCCGAATTGACTGCTTCATTGTATTTCATCGATAGTTTTCGCTTCTCACAGAAATCGATTCAATCCATTCTTATAGATACAATTTATTTTTTATTCATTTACTTTGTTTTTAAATTTTAGTTTGATAATATTCAATAGTATAGGATCTTAAATTTTTGTTGTTTAGACAAAAACTTTCTACTATGAGTTTTAGTCTCAAATAGTATGGAATTTTAGCAGCGGGAGAAGGATCTTAATTTGTTGCCAATCTCTACGGAATGATACTGACTTACATTCAGATTATACTACTAGAGGACTCACTTGCAGTACATAGACTTAACCCTTATTTTTAACCATGAACATTAAGAGAAAACTATTTTATCAAGCAAACGTATCCAAAGTGACATGGATGCAAGAGAAGTGTAAGGCTCTTGTAACTATGTTAATTTGAGGGGTTTTTAGTTTATATAGAAAAAGGCAAACAAGTTTTTGGCGGCGCTGCCACGGATCGGGAAGAATTAATAGTTCAATATTCGACAAAAGAGGAAATGCTAATTTGGACATTTTATAAAGAAAAGAACAAAAATAGCTTTCAAGCAAAGGCTACATCAACCACTAATCTTTACCAAGCCATGTTAAAAAATGTTTGTTTAGTTTAATCCATCCTATTAACTGAAAGTGTGCTTTGATTTCGTGAAATCCTTTAATGCATAGAAATGTGGATTCGACTCGATCTCCAAAGCAGATAATCGACCGGGAAAGAACACTTTAGAAGCTTTAAGAAAGACAAAAAAGAGCAAACACAAATGGCGGCGCATGAGAGACATGACAGACAAAGAGGAACAGAGGATGCTGTACCTGTGGCGCCTCCGACATCGACAATGGAGAATTTCGAGCCCATGACTCAGAACAATATTCTCAATCACAAATTCTAATTGTGGATGCAAATAACTCGAACTAAAGACAACCTTGGATTACAATGGTGCAAAGAAAGATCGCCCACCGGTCACTCCTAATCAAGACCCAAAAACAAGCACCAGGAAGATTTCTCGTGAGGGAAAATACAATGAAGTCGAATGGGTGGGAGAGCAGAGGTGATAAAGCCAGATCTCTTCCCATTTTCTTTGAGATATCGCAGCTACATGGTACGAATCATTACCATATGGGTTCATTTGATACTGGGGAAGAGTTGGTAGCTTATTACTGCATTTTCTTTCCATCTCTTACTCCTCAGAGAGAAGAAGAGAGATAATAGTATTCCAAATACAGAAGATGAGAGCAGAGTATGTAGCTCCGGGAAAGATTCATAAGAGGTTAAGAGGTGCCTTATGCATGGAATTGATTTAAAACATGATGGATATAGTGTATCATGCCTTAAATGATACATCTAAGGGCATTATAGATGCTTCATGCCGGAGCATTCAAACGAAAAGTGGCCAAGAGGCTAGAGATCCGATGTAAGACCGCCAAATGTACATGAAAGCTCCGCGACCGAGTTTTCAAGGCAATAGCATAGAGGTGTGCGGTCATGGAGTTGAGCAAAATGTGACAAATGCATGAGGCAAAGAGATATAATGCATAGATGACAAACAGAGATAGGGGTGTAATGCACACCGTCATGAAATAGGAGCGGTGGAAAGAGAACTTATGAGAAGAAGTTATGATGTACCAATAGAAGAAGATTCTTATGGTACCGAGGAGGTTAAGTACGTGAATGAGCCAAGAAATTACTATTTCTAGCCAAATCCTAACCTTCCTACATTACAGCAGTCCAAAGATCGAGAACCATGAGAATTTCTCATATGGTGAGGGGTACTGGCAAGGGCCTAAGGCATGGACAAAAATCCTCAACAAGGTATCACAGCTCACCAAGGTTCCAAAGAATAAGATCAAGGGGTAAGGCGTAAAATGACTATCAGTGTCAAGGAGGACTCCAACCATTTGAAACAAATGTTGCGCCTACGGGGATGTAACAAGAGGCTATTACACTTCCCCGAATAGAAATCGTCTGGATTTGAAGTCTTCAAGTCCGACACTAAGTGTTTAAGAATACAAGTGCCTCGTTGAAAACTGAGACAGCCAAGTAAAGGCATCCCGGCCTTAAATATGCCAAATCGTGAGCAAGGGCAAGAGCTCCCTAGTGACACTAAAAGAATCCAAAGACTGGGTATGGCAATCTGGGCGAAGAAGGGAAGGAGTCGATGCACAAATCTAAGGAAAGAAAGGAAAGAAGAGGATCGAGGCATAACAAGAAGAGACCGAAAGGAAGGGTAAGAGCACACAGACAACAAACCGAAAGGAAGTAATTAGCGCAATGTATGAAGCGCGGCCACTATACACCTCTGCCAAAGTACATTTCCTAGAGACTTCGTAAGGCAAGAAGAGAAGAACAAATTTTTCTAAATTCTCGACATTTTAGCGTAACAATGGCAACAGAAAGTCCAATAAAGATCAAAAATCGAAAGGAAATTTTGTGGGAAGACAATCCACATCAGTTTGTTTTAAGTTTTTCTTGTTATAGTTTACAATTTTTGTGTTTACATTTCTAATAGCTTTATGAAATTTGATTCATATTTGATTGAAGAGTAGGTAAATATTTTTGTTCGCTGGCAGTGAAACGTGAAAGTTTCGGTAAAAGGAGATTAACAATCAAACTCTACAATTGGTATAAGAGATAAAAAGGGGCAAAGATACTCTTCTTTGATTTATTTTAATTTTATCGAGCATATAATACTGAAAGTTTGGGGAATTTTTATTTTGTTTTGGTGCTGAAATTTTGAAATGTGATGGCAAAGAGTTTTGATTGCTGGAATATTTATAATGTAAGAAGATGAATCGAAAGCAGAATTTAACTTGATCGATTTGGAATAAAGGTTGAATGCTCTGAATTTAATTGTTTAGAAGACTTAAAATTTTTTCGGGTCACAACACTAATCCAAAAGTTGCAACCAAAGAATGGATGTAAGCAATAAAACTAAAGAAGTAGAAACAGCGAAACTGAGGTCATGACTAAAACAAAGCAAGTGAAAGAAAAGAGAAAGTTAGACGTGAAAAATTTTCTCTGTCGTGACTACATTTCCGTGACGCAACAAAACTCCCGGTTGGCGGTAATTTAAAAGTCCTAAATTCAATAAAAGGATTTTAAACCTCTCATTTCATGCCCCAAGATTAAAAGTAGGATTCCTTTAAAAACTAAAATCTACCAATTAAAAACTTAAAATCGATAGCGAAATAACGAGCCAACGACTCCACCCACCCCCAAGGTCAGCCTAAATTAACTAAACCTTTCGCCTACACTCATTCAAAAATCTTGGAAATAAATAATATATTAATGCAGAAACAACCAATGTCTTGATTAAACGAATTGGTTTGGTCTCGTTCGCTCAAAGAGAATAACTGAGGGACTTAATAACTCCAAGAAAAACGATCAATATTTCCTTCACCAAATTCCAAAACCTCTGCTGGAAATAAAGAAAGAAGCATGAATTCGAGAAACCTCATTCAATTCCTACATCGAAATTTAAAGAAAGAATAAATGGTCTTGTAGTTCCCAAGAGACGCAAAATCACTATAAAAGGAAGGGCGCCAATTTGTTTAACAACCTTGTTAATAGCCGAATCACTCTTGGAGCAAGCTCAAGGTCTGGTGAACCAAATGAGGCAGAAGCTACAACCTTCGGAGGGAAGATATGGAGTTTTAGATAAAGAAATAGAAAGTTTTTCTCGGATTTAGTTATAGTCTTATTTGTAGGGAAAGTAGATTGTACAATATCGAAATTGTTTTGATATTTGAATAAAAATTCTTGTTGACCTACAAATTAATTGATTTTTATGAATGAACATGACTTGAGAAATTTTGTGTTTGTGTCATTTTCTGTTTAGCATGAAAAGAATAAATGCCTTTTATGTGCATGCATCACAACACTATGTTCTTCTCAAGAACAAATTTCGTAAGAATAAGGGTGTGAATTATTAAACTGAAATTTGGAGGCCGCCGCATCGCTTAAATCTCAAAGATAGATTGCAAAATTGGAAAAATGGTTATTGGCCGATGGAACAAAGTACTCGCTGAAATAATGTAAGTAGACAAGAAATAAGTACAAGTCTTGAAGAAATAACACACTCGGGTCAACAACACTTACGTAAACTTTGAAAGGAATTAGGAACATCTTACGGGAAATTCGTGGATCGGGAGTCCATAGTCCTAACTTGTTAGATTTCGATTGATAAGGAAACCTTTAGGTGAAAATAAATGCAACAGTTAGCTTAGGAGTAGAGGTCATCCTTGATAGCCTTTGAGCATTTCTAAGCCTACCTTCAATATATGCTGCTTATTATCTTCTATTCTTTAATTTGACAAATAAGCCTTATTTCTTCAACAAACAGCAATCTGAAACCTAAATTCCTCCTTGAAATAATCCTGAAAGAAAGAGCCCAAATTATCCAAATTTCTAGTATATAAAAGTCTACTATAAAGGTATTAAACAAGTTCGGGGGGAAAAATATTTCCAAATTTTACAATGAAGGAGGTGAAGTAAAGATGCAGAAATTAGTGAAAAAGGGAATAAGTTTTGTCTTGTGGCCTATTTCCATTGAACAATTAAGCTCATAGGGGTGTTTTAACACCTAGTACCCTAATACCAACTGGTATGGGAGTTTCTAGCCCAAAGTTCTCTAAGAGTAATAGAAAGCCTAAGAAGACAAAACATTGCACTATTCCCAACCTTAGAAAAACAAAAGAAAAAGAGTTCAAGAACAAAGGAACTAGCCTAAATAAATTTCATATGGAAGTTGAAATTTCCATAAAAAGAATTCAAAAAGAAGAATCAGGCCAAGATTGAGGAGAATCAGCAAGTACAAAGAAGAAAATGGTGAAAGTTGAAGGCAACAAGTACAGAGAAAAAGTGGAAACTGGGTGATTTGCAACTTAAATTTTTCCCATTATCTACCCTGCATTACCGTTTCCACATTATGTCCGAGAGACTCTCATTGATCTCAAGGTTGAATTTTACTCTACATTAGTGGAGATCAATATGAAAATAAGCTTATGGGACTTTGACAAATGTACTCCAAGAAAAACTCCTAGAAGATTAACTAAATTCAATATGAAGATGAAAAGGATTGAAGACTCCGCACACACACACACAGAATAATACTTGTCGAATAAAATCGCTTAAATACATTAGTTCATCAAGAAATTCTCAGGAGTAGACGATACCATTTCTTATTCCTGAATCGAAACTGAATTTAAAATGATGCCTGTAATTTTATTTCGCATTAAAAGGTGGAAATGAGAAAGACTGTGGTATGGATCAGAAAAAGAAAATGTCCTTAAAATTTTTAAGCTTATTTTGTTTGAGGACAAATACCTTCTTTCTTTCAAGCCAGGATACAAAATGTTAAGCCTGGGGGAATTGATTTAGCCTAAAACTTCATTAGATTTTTAATCCATTTTTCTTAGTATACATGAGTTAAATTTTGATTATTGGTAGAAATGTGGATCTTTACTCAAATTTCATTTTGCGTGAAATACGCTAAAAGCTAAAATTTCAAAGAAAATCGGGATGAACCGCTTACAAAGAAATCAAGTCGTGAACTCGAAAATCTGGTCTTTCGCCAGGAAGCTTAGTTGTCGCGCCTAAGTCACGACATCACCAAATTCATGCTTTGAGGAAGAAATAGAAGTCCTAAAAAGGGTGAAGTCATTACTTAAAGAAAGAAGTTGCGACAAAGGAAATGTGGTCGGGACAAAAAGGAAATATCCAAATGAAGAAATCAATGTCGCAACATCACTCTGATGTCGCGACACCAACTAAATACAACTGAGGTCGCGACATCACTCCGGCGTCGCGGACGGATCCGCCAATGAAAACTAATTTTAAAGGTCTTCGCATAAACAAAGTTGCAAATTTGGTTTTTGATGAAGGGCTCTATTTGAGGTCATCGCAACATGCCGCTGAAGTCGCGACATAAAAACAAGAAACCGGGTCATGGCTCATTTAATGATCAAAGATCAGAACGATGTCGCGATCAATCATTGATGTCACACCAAGAAGAGCTAAGTAGAAGAAATCCAAGTCAAAGGAGCATCAACTTGAGGTCGTGGACTCAAAGAAAAGAGGAAAGGAGGGAATTAAGGTAAATAAAGAACCGAGTCATAATTAAGAAAAGAAATTGCAAAGAAGAGGTCGCGAGCATCACTAAGTGAGGTCGCGGGAGCATAAAATTAAACTGTGAAGGAAGAAGACCACCAACACAATCGCGATCAGAAATCAAAGTCACAACATGAACGACACAACAAGGTCGTCGAATCTAAAATCATCATCGTAATCGTGGTCAGAAGAACATCATCCGATGGCAATCCAGGTCAAAGGCATCACATTGAGAAACATTTTGAGCAAATAAGGTCGCGGATTAGACAAACGATGTCGCGGATTCATTGATCAAAGCAAATTTGCAAGAAAACCGTTGTAATAACAAAGAGGTCATCGATCACGAAAGGCAATCAAGAGAATTCATGTCGCGACATCAACTTGGAAGTCAGCACATCAACAAGTTGAGCTGGCTTTTCTCGGGGGAATTCCACTTGAGCTTTTGGGTATTCACCCAATCCATTTTTACAGATCAACAGACAATTTTTAGAATAGTAAAGTAGCTTCCGCCTTCACCACCTTAAAAGGGGCAAAGGAGAGGAACCCTGTATAGTTTAGAGTAGATTTTTATTTCTTTATTTTAGTTTATTTTTTCTTTCAGATTTGAATCAACTAAGAGATAGAGCTGGTTTTTTTTTTATTTATGTTATTTTCTTAGTATTATCACTAATTCATGAAATCTAGATAAATTTGAATCTACTTTCCTCGCTTTATTGCAATTACAAAGGGTTATAAGGACTGCTCCATTTCTTCATTCGGGATTGCAAAGAATTAGAGCTGAAATTCTCCGCTGGATTTGATTTACATTTAGTTACAGTCTTTCTTGCACAAATATGGAGAACTAATATGGGTTTGAATTTACTTATTTGGTGTCGTTTGTGAATTGTTAAGTTCCCAATAGTAGTACCTAATACCAAATGAGAATGTATCTTAATTGATATCCAGATTATCTCACGTGACACGTAGATCAGATTCCCGAGAGCCTGAGCATTCTTTCAAAGGTCCACCACTATTGATGAACTACTCGAACTCCGAGTTCATTTGATAAACCCCATTCTCTCATAATCAAGTCGGGAGGGGTGAATAACAATATAAATAACGTAGAGTTTCACGGGAACGAAAGGTAAGCTCCTCAACCCCGTGTTAGCATTAGATCTAATCATGGAAGGGACGAACCCATAGATCCGGAGGTTGAGCCACCAACAACTAAGTGGTGAAACTTTGCAAAAAT